>OX387272.1:31683846-32883846 GCA_947562075.1 Orthosia gracilis | reverse complement strand
CCACAAGGATCGTTTGTGCGCGATTCACGTAGTGGCCACATAAGTGCGGCCACGTTACATTTAAAATCACTCAGATACGAACATTTATCTTGACTTATGAATGGCGTTTTTCTGATTTACTACCCACAAAATTTGAAGGTTCTAAGCTTCCTAATCTCTTCATTCACTTTCATTCATCAACTGAGTGGGGTTTTTCATTTGTTTTAAATTCCATCCTTTCTTCCGTTTATTCATATGTTTAGCTATATTGTCTTCAATTATATTCACTTCCTAATTAGTGCCAATGCTTACTAATGTCATGACAGTCTCAAGGGGAGGTCATCAAACGCTCCAATTACTTTGAACATGCAAATATTAATTAGGGTAAGAAGCGACACTGCGTGTTGGGATTGTTAATTAACTGTTTAAATTTCACTATAGTTTAATTCTTTACTATTTACTGATTGGTATAACTAGTTATTGGACTACTTTGGTTAATTATCACCTAAACTCCATTTGAAATAACATAAGACATGTTTCCAAATCTTTTTACAGTCCGTTCAACCGATTTTGAGTTCTATCCCGTAAACAACAGGATGACATAAAAAGTATAAACCTGTTACCATAACCAACTGCTTACTACAGCTACCATCTGTCGTATTACAAACGCAATAGAAGTCAAAATTGGTAGTTGGTAGTCAAATACTATTAATTCAATAATAAAATGGCTCGACAATAATAATCTCAAAATAAATATTGACAAAACCAAAATAATGGCTTTCAGTCAACGCAAAAATATGACGATGAATATTCACTACGATAATAATAAAATAAATCAAGTCAGCACTTCTAAATTCTTAGGTTTAACAATAGACCAACGCTTGGACTGGAAAGCACACATAGAAGAATTGGCAAAGCGACTTAGTAAATCGACGTATGCGTTATATAAACTCGCTCCAGTCATAGGAACGGATGCTCTTGTGACAGCATACCATGGAATAGTGGGATCAATATTAAGATATGGCGTTATGTTTTGGGGAAACTCAACAAATAACGAACTAATATTAAAATGTCAAAAAAAGTGTATAAGGGCGATGTTCGGTTTGAAATGCACAGACACATGTAAACCATTTTTTATTCGGTATAAAATATTGACACTGCCCTCTTTGTACATATTTGAGGTTGCGGTATTTGTGAAAACCAACTCACAATTATTTCCCAAGTTTTCAGACTTAAATAACCGAAGTAGACGACACGCCAATATGTTATGTGCAAGACAGTCTAAGACAGCTATGATGCATAAAAGTGTTTTATGCATGGCACCAATTATATATGATCACATACCAAAGTCAATTAAAACCTTAAATGTTAACTTGTTTAAAAGCCACCTAAAAAAGTTTCTAATCTCTAAATCATATTATAATATTTCGGAGTTCCTATCGGAAAAAAAACTGTGAGACTTAAGTGGGATCTAATATCTATGTTTTGTCGCAATATTGTATTGGCTTTATGTTAGACTTTTTGGTATTATTTTTGTTAATCATTATTATTTCTGACATGCACACAAGAATTAAAATGTGAATTGATTGACCAAATGAATTATTTCTTTAGTTGTTATTTTTCTTATTTAAATTGACATGCTTGTATTGACATACTTAATATTGTAACCAGTGACATTTGATGTAATATTTTTGACTTTTCTATTTATTGTATTTCAAATGTTTTGACATGTAAATTGTAAGAATGGATTTCTATAATTTTCTAACACAGATTTTTATCTTGATCTATTTGATTGTTATCTGAAATGAATTATATTTAATTGATTATGTTTTGCATGCCCATGTGACGGCAGAACATGGAGAGCTAACTTATAAGACAACATCTATATACCAATTTTCACCCATGTTTGCAAACTAATAAATGATTTGATTTGATTTGGTTGAACGGACTGTAAAATCGGCTGATTTAAACGTCTCATGTTAACGCAAATGGAGTACAGTTCTGAAAACAAATTATCGATGTGTCGTAAATTAAACACAATTTAGGTGATATGATCGGCTGTTAAAATTGCATTCAAACAAACACAGTAGCTGCAACACGTTGTTTTTTTTTTACCCTCTGCTATGTCGGACTCTGCCCACGATACATGTAGTTGAAAGCTCTAATGTCAATGTATCGCAGCGCTATTTTGCGCAATGAGCGCGGTGTCAGTAAAACGCCGATTTCTTGAAAGTATTCTATGGGAACCATGTATGAAACTTATGTTGTTAGAATCTCTAAGAAATAATCTATCACATTTCAATAAAAAAATAGATTTATCCAGTTTTACCTTGTAATGTATTGGTAATTGTTGTGTAAAGTCAGTGTAAAGGAAATTTTTCCAGTCTTTGTGTACAAAAGTTGATAGAAATAAAAAAAAAAAACCATTGTTTCATATTCATTTTATTTTATTTACAGTAATACACCCTAGTCCACAATAATCAACGAAAATATCACACCTCCCCATACATTTTTTTCATACCACAAGCTTTACAAAATTACGCCGGCAAAAAATGGCCCGGCCGGCGGCACAAAAAATGGGTATGTTTACACTCGAATTCTGAGAACTCTGTGGGCCAAGTGGCTTCAAATGCTATTGTATTACATAGTTTGGTACCTAATCTCATTACACACACAGTTTTAGCTGTTACAATTGTTTAGTTTACGAACAATGAGTCACAATGCAAAACACTTGAAAAAGAGCGATAAAAATACTCTTTGTTTATTTTGTTCGCCGAGCAAGTACTACTGCATTTATTTGAAATATTATTTCACAATCGTCATGCTAATGATATTTACTAATGGGAAAACACAACACAACGGCATGCTGCTATACAAAAACATTACAAAAATCAACCATCAACATGAACGTCATGAACAATTTAACGACAAAAACAAGTTTTGAGTAGGCAACTTTTTGTTTTCACTTAGATTCGAATTTGTTTCGTTAGAACTTCAATTTAATGCATTGTTTCGATTGTTAATTAGCGTAGCATTGGTAATTACAATACTTTGATGATAATTAGGCACAAATAAAACTCAAAACACGAAGAAAACCGGACACAACGAAAAAATGTCGGCACGTGGTTGATGAAACACTATTTCTGCACGAAATTACACCAAATACACAAGAAAACTGTTAAAAACAGTTCAACAGTCACCCCTCAATAATTTCTCTGTAGGGCTCCAGAGTCTGCACTCACAACAAATCACAATTACATTTTTTCGCAACGCTAATGCGCACCAGACGGCGACAAGATGGCGACAAGACCATAGAATAAAAATTACTCAGTCAACAATAAATATCATGGCGTCGGCGGATCCACAGACCGTCGGTGTATTTTTTTATCCATAATTGTCTATTAAAGTATCGAATGAAACTTTAAGAATTATCGAGAATATCCGCCCACATGACAGATTTCAAACAAAACCAAATACAGACTTGACAACCGCCGAATGGGATTGCCGACATTTTCGCAAGAAAAATTTGGCCGATTCGGATCGGGTGACCATCCAGCAGACCGATTTCAAAAAAGAAGAGGCTATCAATTCGAATATATTTTTTTTTACCTCAGAACTTTTTACTAGGTGAATGGATTTTGAAGATTTTTTATTTATTTGAAAGCTGGTGCTTGTCATCTGAATTTCATCAAGAACTGATGAAGAATTTCGAGGATATACAACAGAACTCTTCAATAAATGACGGCAAATCACTCTGGATAGCTGCAATTGCATTTCTGTTTTTTGTTTACATCATTTTATAACTAAAAATCAAACTGGTACGCTCTAAAGGGGTACGCCGCCGCGCCGGTGTGAATAGTTTGGTATACTCTCATTCCACCGTTTTTGTTCAAGTGTTATGTTATTGGTTTAATCTATTTTGGCACTTTGGGCAGTATAGGTACCTAACGTCTATAACTGACTAACTGTCTAGAACTGGTATATTATGTATCACAACTAATAAGTGCTGCAAACTTTATAAAAAGAAACAACCGAAGTTCGGTGTTCCTGTTTTCGTTTCTTCGTTTTTTGACATCGACTGCCGAAATTGAAGTTATTTTTCACTTTGTAGCGTTTTTATTTGGATGTCGGTTGTTTTTCTGATTGCAATCCAAACTTTAGTTACTGCAGTAATCAGAAGATTAGATAGTCGTCAGAATTGGGCACATGGTTTTCGGGCGTTTTATCTGCAGACAGCAACAACTTTGAACTTTGTTCTCGTCTAATGCCTTTTAGTCTTTATTTCATAGGTAAGCTACAAAGAGGTGGACACTACGAAAGACACTACGGCTTACCGAGTTGATTGATTGACTTCTTGGCCTAATTGGTCACTATGAATGCTTCCAAAACTTTGTTTATAACTTTGGCCCAGACGTCCTTCTATAGATATTAGTTACTATTGACGAAAAAGTAGATGCCAAAGTAAAAGTTATCGGGCAAATCAAGAAACAATTTAGTCTCTCATTAAACTGTATTTTTGTTAGCAGGGCAAAGAGTATGGTCAAAGGAGCTCTGCAGCAGCATTATCAAGGTTCTCCAGGATACGGCGACTGCCTAGGCCAGCACATCGCATCATAAATCCTGATGAAGGTATTTTTTTTACCGTAATATCGTGATTGTAAATGTTCCCAGTCTCTTATCTTTTGGGAATCACTGGCAGGCAGCCCCTTTACATAAGCAGACAGAATGTCCACAGTTAAAGGAATATTTTTAGACAATATGAAATACCCTATCTGGTTAAAAAATCCATTAAATATTCAGAAAACTAAATAATTACGTTTCCACATTGTATTTACTGAGTTTTTAGAAAATATCAACGTCTGTGATGGGTGAGCTTCACAAAAATCATTAATAACTGAAAGGTATTCCTGGAATGTCTGTATATTTTAGTAGCTCATTTGAATACTGAATAAATATTTATGTGCCTCCACCTACATAAGTCACAAAGTGGCAGAAAGCAGGCCTTTAATATAATTATTTATTTATTGAATACTTTAAGCACATAAATGTACCGAGGCGGACTTAATGCATAAGACATTTTCTACTAGTCAACCACATGAGGCTTTATTTGTAACTAGCTTTTACCCGCGGCTTCGCTCGCTGTGCAGCATTTTTTTTTTAATAGAAAGTATGCTATGTTACTTCTAATACCTCCAAGAATATATGTACAAAGTTTCATGATGATCGGTTGAGTAGTTTTTGCGTGAAAGCGTAACAATAGTATATTATGCAACTAGTGAATAAAGAATGGTTTTAAAGCGAGGGACATAGATGAATCACGAACAAGTGAAGGATTCTAACAACTGAATCACGACCGTAGGGAGTGATTCGTGATGATTGAATCACGAGCATAGCGAGTGATTCAAGTGTTAGAATCCTGAACGACGCGAGTGATTCATGGCCCTCGATATAAATCCGTTTTATTCAAGAGTTGCATACTATATTTGATACCATGACTTCGAGAAAAAGAAGGATTTAAGCCAAAAGCACAAGGAATAATATTAAATAAATAAATGGTTCATTACCTTCAAAATTTACAGAAAATGAGAAACCTTAGGGCTTCACATTTTTTGTAAATTGAAGCTGAGCCTTTGAGTTTGAGTTACCTAAACAGCACCTGTGTTTCAGGGGCCAGTAACCACCTCCGTTAAGTTACATAATTATAATTAATTAAACACTAATGCAATTAATATTAGAATTACAATCCAAATAAGTACCTATTCACTAAACCTTCTAGACCAAAATAAAATCATTATCAAAATCCTAAATATAAACAAACTCAAAATTAAATCGACGAAGGAGTTTGAAATTCGAATATTCTTTGCACAAGAAGTTTGTATCGAATATTTTATGCACAAGTAGGTTGTATTGCATTGAGATGGAGGTCAAATATATGTAGGTGTGTTCTAAATTCAAACACCAAAACAGTGATTAAAAGTGCTTTTTATTCACTGTTTTCAGTGAACAAAATAAGCTTTTTAGAGGGGGAATGGTATAAACAAACTTATATTCACATTTATAATCTTACATATAAAATTTTCGTGTCACAATTTTAGTTACCTTACTCCTCCGAAACGGCTTTACTGATTTTTACCAAATTTTATATGCATATTTCAGTAGGTCTGAGAATCGGCTACTATCTATTTTTCATACCACTAAGTGATAAGGGTTGTTCAACCTTAACATTTTTTTTTTAATTTTTGGGCAATATTTTTTGTTTTTATTTTTCTATAATGTGGCATTAAAAAATACAAACAACCCTAAATTTTAACCCTTTTATCACCAACCCCTATTTTTTAATAGCCATTTTAGTATTTTAATCATTTTTCAGATAATTTAACGCAGGGTAATGGGTAGGGTAGGTAGGGGAGGGTAGATAGGGTAGGGTAGGTAGGGTTGGGTAGGTAGGGTAGGGTAGGTAGGGTAGGCTAGGTAGGGTACGGTAGATAGGGTAGGGTAGGTAGGGTAGGGTAGACAGGATATGGTAGGTAGGATAGGGAAGATAGGGTATGGTAGGTAGGGTAGGTGGGTAGAGTAGGTATGGTAGGTAGGGTAGGTAGGTAGGTAGGGTAGGTAGGTAGGTAGCCAATTGACGGAAGCGAAGCCCCGAGGGTCAGCTAGTATTAGTATAAAAAAGTATGATTGACAGGAAAAAAGCCTTGAATATATACCGAGGTTAAAAATTTACTGTGTCAGCCCCTTGTTAATACATTTCCTTTCAACTCTCTTCTATGCATAATTTCAGTTGCCTTCCTAGGTTATAAATTTTCGCTTAACCTTGCAATTAAAATAGCTTGATACAAATTGTCGGAATAAATTGAATCATTTGCTTGATGAGAATGGAGTTTACTTTGTTGACTCTTGTTTTTGTAAGATAATTATTTATAATTGATTCTGCTGACATTTTAATCCTTATTTTTTTCGTTCGTTTTTTTTTTGGTATGATTTAATTATAATTTAAAAAATATTTATTCTATAATGATAATTCGATTTATTTTTATATAATTTCGTTTTATTCCTTTTGGCATGCCTGTTTGGTTCTATCTTTGTCACTTGATTTTATTTGCTTTTAATTTAAATATTGTAAGCGCACGTCGCATTAATTTTGTAAAATGTTTTTATATTCTGTGGAAAATGTCGCTGATTGTACATTTGTTTTTCTTTGTGTCCAAATTGTATGTATTGCTGCAGTGTGCAGTCGTTTGTTTTCCCAAATAAATAAAATAAAATAATGGAGTAATTTTCGCAGATTGCTTCCTGGTGACATCAGAAGAAGGAGAGTTATTTTTTAAGTCACCTTCGGATGATCCGGTCGTATGCGGTATCTACATGATAGCTGAACCTGATAAAAGGATCGAGGTTATCTTTAATTACCTCGATGTGCCCTGCGAGAATGGAGGCTTGGTCGCGGTAAGATCCCTTTTTAAATTGCCTCAAAAGTAACAACTGAGAACATGTTTAGGAAAAAACTTTACGAACGGTTATTTTTGATATTTAACCTTGTAAAAAAAACAAAAACATCCCTTTTTAGAATCTCTTTCAATAAAAGGCAAAATGAAGAAATATTAAAATAACATTGTTATGGAACAATACTTGGGGGTGACCATAAGCTCTAAGAGTAAGGTTGTTTTGAGTGTGCGTAAGGGACAGATACAAGTCACACCTGTTTTAATATTTTCTCTTTACAAAGTATTAACATCGTCTTTATTACAGGTTATTTGCTTACTTATCTTAGCAATACCACAAATGGTTAAAAGACATTCTAAGACCTCACATAAATTTCAGATGTAACATCTCAAGGGACTGTATTTTCCAAGATTTGCAAGGCTATAAAATACAAAATAAATTAATATAACTCGTGTACAAAATGAAACAAAAATCCCTTAACGGATGACGTAATAACTATGAAAAAATTGTAAAACGGTCGTAAACTGTTATAACAATAAAGTAGTTACGAAAACTTTAATTGAATATTTTCGCTGGGTGTAGGTACACGCTGGTGTAACTTATTACCACAGACATAAATCTAACTAGATGACGCGATTGTATGTACTTTGCGTGCCAAAAAACGGACTAAAGTTACGACAAATAATCGTAATCTGAGCTGAAAAGCTCAGATTACGATTATTTAGCTTTATCGCCACCGGAAATCCACCGAAATCTAGAAAAATGCCTTTTTATGCCATATTGAGCTGTAAATAATGTATAGAAAAAGTTGGCCGAGGCATTGGAAATGATTTATTGCATTGGTAAGTAAATTTGTTTTTACATTGTTTGTGAAAAAGTGGCACACTTGATTTTCATACAGATGGAGGGACTTGCGTTATCTATTTAAATTTATGTCTGTGGTTATAACGTTGTTGTTTGCTCTAGATCAGCTGTTTTTACTAAGCTTTATTATAAAAGGCAGTCCCTCTTCTATTTTATTCTACATTCCTCTGCCTTCACACACCAAAGATAATTTGTTTTGAACTTTTCTCTAAGTTCGCAATTTCTTATCCGCTATACCATACTACTAAGTTATTTTACCCTGTTCCCTCTTTATTATGCCGAAATAAGTTATTTTCTTTCTTATATTATGCTTGTTATACATGTAAGATTTGGCTTAGCATTCATAATTAAAAAAAAAAAAAAACGGGTGATGTTTAATCTCGATTTGACTGCGCAAGCCTTAGGTCAATGTTCCCAAAAATGCTGGCAGCAGCCAAACCCAATTATTAAAAAAAAAAAACAGAACAAATCTTCACTCCAGTTTACTCAAAAAAGATCCTTTTTCCAGTGGGTGGATGGCTGGGAGTTGAATGGCCAGGTGTGGCCGGCAGATGCGTGGGACGATGACCGAGTTGTGGAGTCCTGTGACCAGAGGCCTTCGCGGAAGCTGGTCTCCAGACAAAATGCTGCGTTGGTGCAGTATCGCGTGCCAGCCAGGGGGAAGGGATTCGCCGTTACTATACGACACTTGAAGAATTCTAAGCGTAAGTTTCTTGCTATTTTCTTTTTGCAGCCAATAGGCTTAATTTTTTTTTAGAGTATTGCTTTCTGTTTCTGGTTCAAAATTATTGTTGCGTCAAAAATGAAACGTACGTCAGAAGCGATTGGCTGTTATTAACTAATTTTAACAATCACAGCAGTTAAGAGGAAATCTGGGCAGAGAGCTCCGACTGAATTCCCTTAGTATAAACTCATAATTCGAAGTTTGACTCTCGCCTATTTCCTCCTCCAATATTAGACCAAATTCAAAAAATATTCCATAAACTGTAAAAGAAAATATATACTATGCCCCTATGTTTTTCTTTTTTCATTAAATTGTCATATTTGTACACTTAACACACGTTTGTTTTGGTTTTTTGAACCAAAAATTCGAAGACATGTGACATCTACCAATACGCATTGGGGCCGCGTGGTGGATTATAGCTCACTCCCTCTATATGAGAAGGCCTGAGTCCCAGCAGTGGGAACATTAAAAAATGGATGTTGATGTTGGTTTGTAAACTTAAGTTGTCAAAAAATAAAAGGCCTGTTTTGATAGCTATAAAAATACTTAATAATAATTAAACGCTTTGTATTTTATGATGATCATAGTGTATGGGTAATTAATATTTGATTTTTCAATTTCTTAGGTAGAAAGTTTTCGTGGCATGTAAAATGAGAAACGTCAACGGACTTCTTTGATTGTGACGACTTTAGGCCTCTGTTGACAGCGCAATTTTTATGTTTTTTTGCGGGTTCTAGTGCTTCTAAAGTAGTATCATTAAAAAGGAAAACATACAGGCATAGTAGATATTTTTATTTTTCAGTTTATGGGATATCTTTTAAATTTGTCCAATATTGGAGGAAGAAATAGGCGAGAGCCAAACCTCGAACTACGACTTTTTACTAAGGATATTAAGTCGGATATCTGACACCGCATTAATTTTCGTTCCAGAAACTATCACCGGAAAGTTGCACAAAAGTTAATGAGCTTATAAATGAAGATAACGAGTGCATAATCGCTATCTGATAACAGCATGACTACTTATTAAAATGACATCTGCATCAGCTGTGAAGTCATTACCTAATATACGTTCAACCATATATTTTACAATATTTAATGTGACATTGATATCCAACCTACCAAACTGTCAGTGGCGTATTCAATATTTTTTCAAACAGTTTTTATATTTTATTTTATTTAAAATGTTCGTCCAACCCAGCAAACTTTTATTTCAAATAGGCAAGACCAAGAATCTAGATTCTGCTTATTTGAAAAAAAAACTATCCTAGAATCTAGAATCTAGGTCTTTTATAGAAGATAAACTCTCAAAATGACTTCTAAACAAACTAATTTTCTAACGTACGTAAGTAATAAAAGTTAATCCAAATGGCAAAAACTAAGCCAAACAGCCGTATCATGTATCATAAAATACTACATACCAACGGATTACCAAACTAATGTTACTTAACTTATCTTATCACTTTAATTCAGACCTAGATATAAACAGAGATTTACGTACACATGTTACTTGTATAGTAGATAATATTGTACTTTACCTGGGAGTAGAAGATATTAGTTTTAAAGTATCTCAGCTTTGGTAACTTGTTTTAATACTTTACTTATAAAATGCGGACAACATGGCGACAGTTTTATCCTTATACCTAATACACGTAGAATTAATTTTGAATATCGTTCGGAAAACAGATTATAAATTGAACAGTAAAGTAACGTCCCTAAATAATTGAAGATACACAAAAGATTAATTTACCGCTCTATGGCCTGGAGTTAGGTCGTCACTTAAATAAAGTCAGATATGGGATTTTATGTCAGTAAATATGAATTATGGAATTGTAGTTCATACAGTTAGTTACATACCTAAATAATTAAATTAAATATATACAAAAATAATATATTTACTTATGGCTTGGGGTTAGGTCAGTGCTAAAATCCTGATATGGGATCTTTATGTCAGTAAATATCTCCTGTTTATATAAGTTATGCGAAATGACATACATTAAATTTAACAGTATATAACAAATACATCCTCCCTTTTCAATGGAGGATGCGGAACTTTTTTGTTCCGCATACCTATAAAGGGTTGTTGAAGTTTCGAATCAAATGTTGTAAATAGTTAAAAACATAATATATTAGTATCACCACTCGTAAATCTCAGATGTATATAGTTATATGAAGTCCGTAACATCCGTGTAACATTTGCACTGTTAGTTCAAATATCGGAACAGTTTTCATTAGTTATGAGTTCAAATAACTGGTTTTTCCTGCACACACGTTTGTAGAATATGAATTCTGCCTGATATTGCATATTTGTAAATCATCTGAACTATGTTTGTTTGTAATAGAAAATATATTTATGCACCATTTCTTCTCTGAATTGATCAAATTATGAATGAAAGGCGCTTTGAGCGACGAATAAATATTATTAAATTTAATTTCAATACTCGCTTTTCACGAATTTAGTAAGTATGTAACATCGGATGTGTGTAGTAACGTCGTATTAAGCTTCGCTCCAAATGGTTCGTGTAATATATCACACACCATTTTTGCATGAACTTAGCTTGACACGCTGCTGCGTGTCTAGATTCTAAGTACTGCGCGTTAAGGCGTAATATATGTTTTAGGATGATTCCATAGTTCGAATTTTCTCTAAAACCCTAAAGGGATATTGTGAAAACACGGCTAATTTGACAATAGTGAAAACATTTATCAATCTTACTGGAAAAAGATAGGGTTTTTGCAAAAACACGAGTCCGAGTAAACACGAGTTCCGATCTGACTATTCTGCTTCTCAGCATACAGTCAATCCAGTTGCACGTGGTTATCATTGATGCCTTTACAGCAATGCGTATGGACTCAAATGTTGTCTTGTCGAAGGCTCCCTCATATTCATGTTACTAGAGCGACTGGTTTTGCAAAAACCCTATCTTTTTCCAGTAAGATTGAGAAATGTTTTCACCATTGTCTATACATAACCCAATGTTAACGCAGTACTGGCGGTACAGTTTTAACCTACTTCCCAAAAATTCTTCTGTCATTATGAATGTTTTTTTCACCGATATCTCCGTCAACTGTGGACCGATTTTGAAAATTCTTTTTTTGTTTGAAGGAGTATGTTCCGAAATTGGTCCCATTTTAATTTGGTGAAGACCTGATGAAGAACTTCGAAGATATACAAAAGAACTCTTCAATAAATAAGGCCAAATCTCTCGGGATTGCTGTAATTGCATGTCTGTTTATTCTTTATACCATTTCATAACATAACATCCCGCCAGTACGCTCTTAAAGGGTACGCCGAGCTCTCATTGCACCGGTTATGTTCATGTTTCATGATATTCGGGTAATCTATTCTGGCGTTATAGGTACCTTACTAAATAACTTTATTTTTGGAAGTCGGTGTCCATATCGCAGGAAATTGTACCCATGAAAGACACCGACTTCAAAAAATAAAGTTATTTTTCACTTTGAAGTTTTTTATTTGGAAGGCGGTAGTATCTTTTTGTGAAAAGATTTTTTATGTTTGCAAAATATTATTTGATTTACATATGCTATTTCAGTTATGAAAAAATTCTACCCATAATTTTTTCTGAGTAAAAATATTTTTAAACTGACAAGACGTGTTGTTAATTATTTTTTAAAGCAAAACTGTACATGAAATCAATAACAAATATATATTTTTTTCAAATCTTTTAACCCAGTTGTACTAAGGAGTAAGCTTTAGAAAGTAACCGTTTTACGACACTAAAGCGGTGGAAGGCTCTTATACGATTTTTTTACGTTAAATATCCGACAGACTTTGTTCTGCTTTAGAGTTTCTATTTTTAATTACTTTAAACTTAACTTTTACAACTTTAAGTTGAAGGCACAGTTTTTATGCTTTAGCACATTAATTTATAAAAAAATAGTGTTTATAATTTAAAATCATAATTTAGTTTTCTACTACATACCTACTCTAAGAATTTATAAGGCCAGTGTACCAACATCCTTGCATGCCAGTATCTTCTCATCCCTAATTCCTTTGTGAATCGGTACATTAACTACAGGATCCACTGGACTCGTCCAACTAGCACGGGGCGATAAGCAAATGTTTTCACTAGTAGTTTTCTCTCTTGGTTTGTTTTATGTCTTACATTAGCATTATGTGAAAATGAACTATCTATGAGAAAACCTCAGAATAAAACTATATAGAGTATTAATGTTCTCCCTTTCTCTAGGCAACTCTTAATGTCATCTAAAAGGAAATCCCACGCAAATTGTAATGCTTTTATTATTTTGTATAAAAATATGCTCTTTCCTTTACTTACCAAAATTGTGTTGCCTTCCATTATTGTTATAAGAATACCTAATAATGTTTATTTTTATCTGTGACGTCATTATGGCTGATATAAATACATCGAGTTTTTGTAATAGGCAGGATATAGGCACTTTTAGTATGGTTAAATTATCGATTAATTTAATGTCTACCGTTGAGTATTTGTTAATATTGACATCACGACCTTTGAAAAGCGTGCCAGGGCCCGAAACGAACTCGTAGAGGCCTTTTTAGACACGTATCATGAAATGTCACAGCAATCGAAGATTATCCCTGTATACACTACGAAAGTGCAACCAAGGACAATCCCCAGTTGGAGCAGGACTATTGCAAAATATGGAGACAAAATATATTAGGCTATGGGCTTGGGAGGTTTAGTACATCGATTACCTTAAACTATAGAAGGACTATTGGCCCTTGCCTGACCAGTGTTGAGATGCAGTCAAGCACACTCAATTAATATAATATTAATATTTACATGATTAATATTAACAATTTTAATATGAAGTTGTTTTAATAAAAAATATATGCTCGCATTTCAAAGTAAACTGACTTAGGACTCATGTAAACTTTATTACATGCACCATTTGAGCAGTAAGTAATAACTTTCTGTTAGGGCTTAGGCTTGACTAAGATAAAGTCAAGTAAGTAATCTTGCTTGTACAAAGCAAATTTAATCGTTGATGTATGTAATAATAAATGACTATTCATATAACATGCACAGACAAACAAAACAAAGATCAGCACTCATGACATCCCTAATCTTTACACAACAGATTAATTTTAATAACTGCACAAATTGTCGTCCCTTTAAAATAAGTCCAGACAAATATGAGCACTAACAGCATCCATTAACAAAGTTCATAACCCCATAAAATAATCATAACATTCTAACTATGAACGAAACTCTAGTTACCGCAAGGTCACAATGTAAAGTTTTGAATGAACAGCAGACTCCACCAGAGCGTAAGGAAGTGGCTGTGCATATTATGTATGTTCGAGACTGCAACGTAGAGAACTTGGAACAAGTTCCTACATAGAAACATTATATTCTTTAAAACTAATTATATAAGAGCTAAGAAAAATACTTATATGAAAGGAATACGTGTACAATTTAATCGTCCAGCAAAATATCTGTACTTTATAAGTCCCAGTTTCATTTACCAGACCATTTTTAATTTTGAAAGAACTTCAAATAGAACAGAAAATAAAAATGTCTTTGTTCCACAGCTTGCAACGTGATGCTGTTTGGCGCCGAGGGAGTGTACACTCTGCGCAACCATGGTGAGACCGGCAATTGTTCCATGCTGGCCGTCTCACCCGCCACTGTCCAGGTCCTAGACCTCAATGTAGGAGTTACCATCAAGAAGGGACGCCTTATCGAAATGGAGACTGGCACCATCCATCACGTAAGTTCAATAGTTCAAGTATTTGGATAAAACATTTTAGTTGACGACTTCATGAAGATTAGTTTCAGGTCGGCAAGAAAGGTTTACTTAGGGTACTTGCTCGTTTTGGAGTACGAACCTTAGTTAATGTTCAATTTATGAAAGAATAACAAGGGTGTGTCCAGAAATTAATTGAAACTTTATAATAACCGTAAAATTTGTCTGCGTGAAAAAAAATCTGCTACATAGGATACATTTTTGAAAACATCTTAACCAATGAAGTTACAGGAAAACGTTCATAATAGACTGTCCTTAAAATTTTGAGAAATGGTTAACTGCATTCACATACTTTTGAGATATGATACAAATAACTAGGAAAACGTGAATTCTCACATCTGAATTTAAAATTTTAATTAATGTGATAGTAATCAATGTAATATCGTGTATATGTCATGGAGTAAGTGATTAATCAGTCAATGATTAATTTGGGTGCATGGTTGGCGCAGTGGTTGACTGCTGCGCTGGGTGTCGCGGGTTCGATTCCCGCACGGAACAAATATTTGTATGATCTACAGATAATTGTTCCGGCTCTGGGTGTATGTGAGTTAATATGTTTGTAAACGCACCCACGATACAGGAAGAAATTCCTAATGTGGGGCAAAGCTTTAAAAAAAAAAAAAGAAATAGGGCACTATGGATAATGCCCGGGCATTATGAATCTAGTCAAGTCAAATCGGGCAAAGTAATGAATTCTGATTGAAACTTCCATATTTATCATATTGTCTGATCATTATGAATATTGCTTCGTAACAATTGGGCAATTTGATAATTATGGTCAGGAGTTTAGGGCACCCCGACACGGATAGGTTAGGTTCGAAGGAGATGACGGGAGCTGAAGTGAGCGAGCGAGCGGATCCGACGACTTTTTTTCTCATACAATGTGTTTTTTTTTTAATCCCATAACTCTAGGGTTATATTCGATAAGTAAAAATAATACAAAACTCCTAATATATCTAGTTCAAAAATGCATAGTTTCGAAGACATCATAAATCAAAATAACTTAATTTCATTTTTTTTTGTGTACTTTCGGATGCCGCTATTATTCTCAACATTTTATATGAAAAATAAAAAATGATACTTGAAAAGTAATGCATACGCCAGTTGATTCTTTGATATGGTCTCATTTATACCCTTGTGTTATGGAATATAAAAGAAAAACACCAGCTTAGTAATCGTACTTACCTATTCTATATTAAAACCAATGTCAACATTTAAAGAAATAAAAATGAACACATTTTTTTATTACTTGGCCCGATAAGTGATGGATGTTATTCAGGATTTAATTATTTCAATAGTTTTTATCATATTGCAAACTCATATTGGGCATTTTTCAAATTGCGCAGGCATTGTGAATAATGCCGTATATATCACTTGTTCCTGAACATATAGATTAAAATACAGAATAAAAGCTCATGCTTCTTTTTTTATCTTTACAACAGTTTGATAAACCGCCAGCAGGCGATAGCATACGCTACATAATTTAATAAACAATTAGCGGCCACCAGTGGCTTTCTGTCTGACACAATGATAGACAGACGCGGTTGAGAGCATTGTTTCACGGAATTGGGGGCAGGCTTCACTAATATTTTGTCGATGTAGTGCGAGTAATACTCGGATGTGGTGAATTTCAACTGAGTGAATGATTTTTGTCTCACATTAGCATGGTGTAGGTATATGAGTATAGTCAGTAACACACTTATTTATAAATTACTAGCATTTACCCGCGGCTTCGCTCGCAGTGAAGCCATTTCCTTTTTTTTTGTAAAAAGTATCCTATGTTACTTCTAATACCTCCAAGAATATATGTACAAAGTTTCATGATGATCGGTTCAGTAGTTTTGGCGTGAAAGCGTAACAAACAAACTTACATACACATTTATAATATTACGTACCTATAGATGTTTCATCCATCAATATAAAGTTTGAATTTAGAATGTTATTAGGCTTGTATTCCGGATGCTCATAATCGAGTCAAACTAAAAATTTATCACACCTACCAATAAACTGCAAACCAATCACGACCGTCGAGTTTGGCATAATGATTCTTCATCTTGATATAATTATTTGTAATCGATAGAGCAAGATCGCCCCAGATTTTACTGAATGTTTCTACACAAAATGTGTGGTAGTTATGAATGAAAATGAAACACCAAGTTAGCACCCCTCCGGTGGATTCCCGCATTTTTGAGGGACGACGACTCGGTAGCCGTAGCTTGTTCACCCACGATGAAGCGAAGAGGAACCTGAAGAAGGGACGCTCGTGAAGGCTTTTGCTGATTAAGACAACGACGTAGTGGCCAACAAGATGTTGATAGTGCCACTTGGGCGTCATCGCAACTGAGGCAGGCCACGAGTTTAAACAATAACTTAACTTAAATATTGGGAGCCATCGCGGTTTCGGGTTGGAGGCCGTGGTGGGAGAGGAGTGCTGGTATTGCGATGCGCCGCTCTCCCTGCCTCCCGCAGCCTGGACAGAGTCGCCACCTTCTCATGGCGGACTTGGTGGGACTGCAGGAGAGGAGGACTGTTGGTATAGCGGTGGCCGCTCTCCCTTTCCCCTGCGGCCGAAAACTGGTAGGTGGTCGGGCCAATGACCTGATCCGTTACAGGGGGACCAAGGGTGCTGGTGATACACGCGGTCGGCTGGCGCCCATGTGCTAATTTGGTTCCTCGGTTAATCACGGAGCGCAATTTGTTCTGGTGCGCCGGTGATGGGGGTACTCCTCAAAGGAGGGTCCAGAGACCCTCCGGTGTCCGGTTTCCACCATAAGCGGCACAGGAGGACACCATGCAGTTTTAGTGGGTTGGAGTCCCAAAAAACTGCGCCATCTCCCCGTGGAGCATTTCACCACGAAAATAAAATACGTTTAGCATAAGTAAGTTTTAGCATGAGCCAAGTAAATGCTAAAACTACTAAATTCCACTGATTTTGTGTTAAAAGGTAACGCTTGGGGCATCTAGGATCATGAATTTCAGCAAGTTTTATGTCAAAAGAAAAAAAAACAAACAATCAGAACTGTCCATTGCCAGTTTGAGTTGAGTTGAGCATGAGCATTTGAAATACTTATTTTAAACCAGTTAAACACCGTTGAGATTTTTATAAATAAAGCCTTTATTAATAGGATAATTGGTGTAATTGCTGCAAGGCGTTCCAGTGCGAGGCTAAACTAATAAATAAATACATTATTTCACTTATTGAAACCTGGATTATCGTCGAGTGCTATTTGTACGAGTGTCCAGGCAAAAAAAAATTACCTGTGGGATATACCATGAGAATGAAGCTGTAGGAAGAAGTTTGTTATTAATAAGTCTCGTGGTTATAACCTATTTACTTACAAGTATATTGAAAACAACTTACTATGTAGATGAAGATACCTCCTTAAACTTGGAAACAATCCTATCTTTTCCCAACAAGTAAGTAATTTTAGCATTACCTTTTAAGTTAAAAAAATGCTTCTCTAAAATCGTACTTTTACGAAATTGGTTAAGGCGATTTATACGACCCAATGTCAACGCAGTACTGGCCGTGCGCCCGCTCGGAGTCAAAATATCAATATTGTACCTATTGATATCTATTGGTACACCCTGTATTTCCATTTGACATTATGCTGAGCTGAGGCTCTTTTGGCATAAATAGTTAAAAAAAAAAATTGTTTCATTATAAGGTGTTTTTGTTTTTAATGCCAATAAACTCATTTTTCTTTCTTTCTTTCTCCTTTTGAACAATTTTGTTTGCAAAATATTATTTGATTTAAATATGCTGTTGCAATTATGAAGAAATGCCAGCCATCAATTTTTCTGAGTAAAAATATTTTTAAACACCCAAGTCGTTTTGGAGGATCCAAAAGTTGCGAAAAATATCGTGTTGCTAATTATTTTTTAAAGCAAACTTTGATATACAAAAAAACCATGTTTAAAAAATAATGTACATGAAACAATAATAAATATATATTTTTTTGAAACCTTTTAACCTAGCCGTTACTAAGGAGTATGCTTTAGAAAGTTACCGGTTTTACGGCACTAAAGCGAATGTAGGCCCTTAAGAATCTTTTCGTAGAAATTTCGATAGATATGCACATTATTAATATCGGTCGAAATGACCGGAACGGTAAAAATATATATACTGGTAAGATAACCAACACAATTATTACTGCCGCTGCTAAGCTTTATTGCTACGCATTATAGTGGTGTCTCATCCCATTCAAAGAAAATGTCCCGACGTACTGTACTGATTATACTGATTAATTTTTGTACATCGATCGCGTTCGGTTCCGTTCCACGGATATAAATGGTGATCTATCTATCGTCGTGGAACGGAACCGAACGCGATCTATTTACAAAAATTAATCGATATAATCAGATGCAAAACGCTAGTTACGTCGGTGCGGTTTTTTTGTATGGGATGAGGCATCTGTATGCAAGTATTATATTATCTGTGCCTAAGGCTAACCAATTCTGGCATATTGTTTAACATATGTTACTGGTTGACTTGCGACGTTCGTTTGTCAATCAAGACTATTTAGGATCAAATACTTAACCACGACGCACATAGCCGCTGCTATTGACTAGAGACGCCAGCACTATTATATTCATGTCCTCGCACAATTGTTCTGAGAACATGGTTTCCGCTGTCGCATGCATATGAGAGGGTATAGAGATTCCTGTCTTCGGTTCGGAAATCAAAAAGGTATAAAATCGTAACTAATCTGCGTATGTAACTTAACGTACACACACAGTTTAATAAAATCAAATAAAATATTTATTTCTAATTAAAAAAAATTAGAACAAGCTTTTTAGATTACCGGTTTTCATCCAAACCAAACATGTATGCAAAATTCGGAACACACATTTGGGTTACACTACTTTAAAATTCAGTTGTAAGATTGGACCCGAATATACATACATACATACATACATTGCTAGTTGATAAAAAGCTTTGAAAACTATTGATTAGCTGATTCTAAAACTCCCACTATGAAATGGATAACTACTATGAATAGATTAAGCTTTCAGAAATTCAGGATTAATCTGAAACAATATCAATGTCAAAAATTTGCTTTAACGACTTTGAAGGTTATGGTTAGTATTTACATAATAACAGTTGTGAGATTACTCTTGTGATACAATTTCGACGAAATTGAGCGACTATCAAAATTCAAAACGAGTTAAACTCCATTTAAAGGCTCGTCAAAGTAAGTAAACGAATTTATTTGGTTAGTTAGCCTCATTAATTGGATTATTTCTGTTGGTAGATGTTTCGTCAAACAGTTTAAATATTAGATATGCTTTTTTTTAAGAGAGGTAGGTGTTTCTTTATGTCGCGTGATTTTCGGTGTGTGTCTCTTTGCGCTAATCAATATTTGTAATGTTCTTAGTTTTCCTGACAAACTTGAATTATTTTGCCAGCCAATCTTGTTCAATATCTTCTTTAAATACCCTAGAGAAAATTGTTGCAAAAATTACCAGCTTGGCAGATCATTATTGTGCTCGCAATAAGTTTTATACCACACCACAGGATGTTGCTCCCTATCCAATTAAATCCGCCAACAATGAACAACGCCCACGAAGAAAAGAAAGGCAATATAATCCTAATCCTTTCCAAGTATAAGTCGATTCAAACTTAATGATGTCTGTGAAGTTCGCCTTACGCACGCAGTATCCACACCGCTCATCCCCACTATCACGTCATGAATTTGCTTAGCGGACTAGCGGAGCGTTCCTAGCCACCATTAAGTTTGACTCTATCTGTACAAACCGAACCTTTACCTTGCATTTAATATTAATCAAAACATAATCTTTATCACGTTCTCGTGCAGGATATTGAGCCATGAATATCTAAATACAGTCGGCTTACCGTAAATTTCAACAGCATTCAGAATTTGTAATCCAAACCGCAAACCAATTGGGACATGTGTAAGCTAGAATTGTAATGGTGTGCGAACTAAACTGTAAATACCTTAAAGTTTTAAAACTTGGGCTCGTAATTGCTTTTTTAGGGTTCCGGACCCAAAGGGTAAAAACGGGACCCTATTACTAAGACTCCACTGTCCGTCTGTCTGTCTGTAACCAGGCTGTATCACATGAACCGTGATAGCTAGACAGTTGAAATTTTCACAGATGATGTATTTCTGTTGCCGCTATAACAAAAAATACTAAAAACAGAATAAAATAAATATATAAGTGGGGCTCCGATACAACAAACATGATATTTTTGCCGTTTTTTGCGATAATGGTACGGCACCTTTCGTGCGCGAGTCCGAGTCGCACTTGGCCGGTTTTTTACTCCAAAATCGAATGTCACTTTTACTTTATAACATGATAAAAATCTCTAAACAAAGTGACATTTTATCAGCTGCAACGATTATCGAAACAAGTAAAATTGAAATGTTTTAAAAACCCCCGACACATTTTTATTTCATGCTACATAATTTAACTTAAGTAGTAGTAGACGCGCTTCGATCGACAATCTATTTAACACGTAATTATAATACGATATCTTGCTATAACACCTCAATTAAAACAGTAAAACGCCCTTAACTTTTAAACGGCTATAAAGATTTTCATCAAACGTAGATAGGAACATTATCGATAAAGTAACTTTTAAAAAAAAAGCGATATTAAAATCGATTCATCTGTTTAGGAGTAATGATGCCAGAGACAAATACACAAACGCACAGTGACACACGTAGAACTTATAACACACCTCTTTCTCCGTTGGGGGTTAAACAATAAAGCATTAAATCAATAAATAAATAATAATTGACCACGTGACATTTCAGTAGGGCTTGTCAAACCCATTTTGGACTTTTTGACATACGATATTGCTGATGGAATGTTACCTTTATATAGTAGATCCTAAGTTCTATTATGTTAGTGAGACAATAAAATAATTTCAACCTCAGTAAAGTTTCTGGGAATGTGTTGTGTTAAAATGGTAAAAGCCTTCTTATACATAGAAATGCTTTCGAAAATTAAATTTATCGTTGATGAGATATCGATCTGTAAGGAATGTATTCTCTTAAAGAATAGGCGGTGTGCCTATTGTTTTCTAGGCCTGCGTCGGTCCCATTAATCTGCTAGGCATTTTTAGGGAATGAAATGAAAATCCAGTAGATTTTCGCGACAACGAAGGAATGGAGTGATAAATCTATTAAGCTTTGCAGATTTACTGTCTGATGATATTAAGGCAAGTTGAGCGGAATTAATGACTTGGCTGACTGTTTTAACATGGTTTTGACTGGCAAAATTGGGCAATAAAATAAGTTAGTTTGTAGGTACCTCTTATTATGGATATCAGACTACATTCTCAGTTCAAAACACTACGTACTATCTTGAAATTAAGAAATTCTCATAGAATCGCACTTTTAATAGTATAAGTCTTTACTTAGCAGTGGGCTAATGCAGGCTGACACCAGCAAAAAAAAAAAACAATATATTTATTGGAACAAGAAACAGTTCACAAAAGTTTGAGTTCGTTAACAGCCGCATTAGTATGGAGTACTGTGTCGAGCCATTAGCGCCCACCTCCAAGAAGGGAGACGATAGAGTTCCAGGTATACATCCTAAAAAGAAAAAGAAAACAATAAAATATATATGTATGTAAGATTTTGTGGAATAACAATATCAAAAATATGCAAACTACTTAGAATAAACCAACAAAATATACAAAACATAAAAATAAGAAATAAAATAATCTTACTTCACTAATTATATTACTTTTGCATGTGAGTGTGTGTATATTAGCGTGAGTTTAAATGTAGTGTGTATGTTTATGAGGGTGAGTGAATGTGTGAGTGTGTGTAGGTATATGTATGTTTGTCTGTTTATGTGATTTGGAAGGCAGTGGGAATGAAAGGTTTTTCTTTTGTTTCCCTTTTTAAGATTTTGATAGCAGTTACCAATAAGAGAGTCGCATTGCCGCCTAGTAAAAAAAAAAAAATTGATTAATAACAGAATTAATAGCGAACTTTTTTTTTTCACAGTGCACAAAGCGCGGCCTTTCTGATTATGTGGACATCGGAGGCGCCAACGGACTCGATCATACCAAAATGGAGGTCCAAGATAGCGTGTGTGGACTTGATTCTAATGAAGGTATAATAGTATAATTATTGTTTTAGTAGTTTAGATGTGGTAGAGTTATTTTGCTGTCATTTTTTCCTCTATTTTCTCTGAAATTCCTGAAACAGCATTCTTTTCATTAAATCGGATGCTCTTTTAACAATTGTTAGACGCTTCTTGAAATTTGGACGACGTAATAGTCCTCCTAAAACTTTAGCAAAAGTAAATTCTAAGTATTTTTGACAATTAAAATAAACTGACAAAGTTAAAGAAAGCAACGATTGATTTGAAAGCATATTCCTAAAGAAAATAGTACGAAATTAAAATTTCCGAATAAATATTCTTGTAAAAGTCGTTTCTCCCATTTATAAATACGTAAATATGTGTCATTTGCTTACTTTTGGTTTATTTCGATTTCGATTTTGTTTTATTTTTTTCCAAAAAAATACTTTTTAAAACAAGCTTTTTAGCTTACCGTGCATTGTCATCAACAACCAAACGTTTATGCAAAATTTCATCTTAATCGTTTGAGGATAAGTGCTTTAAAATTCTGTTCCAAGATTTGACCCGAACTTAAGTACATACATACATGCAAAATATTGACTGTCCTGTAGATATTCTTTATATTAACATTAACATTATAAGCGGGATATTTACCATACATGGTAAATATTCCGCTTATAATGT
Source organism: Orthosia gracilis (assembly GCA_947562075.1). Classification (NCBI taxonomy): domain Eukaryota; kingdom Metazoa; phylum Arthropoda; class Insecta; order Lepidoptera; family Noctuidae; genus Orthosia; species Orthosia gracilis. Next base: position 32,860,334 of record OX387272.1, on the reverse strand, counting down.
TAATGTTGGTGTTAGTGACCATGACAGTTTAAAAACTTATATTCTTTTTTTTTTTTTAGTATTGAACATAAAATAGTTTTCCCTTGTGTAGGAAGAAAATTGTAGCATGCATTATATAGGTACTTAGAATGCTTTGTAAGAAAACACGGCTTGTTCATATTCCATTCTCGACGACAAAGAACGAAGTCTCCAGTGAAATGTATTTTGGATTACCTTAATAATAGTGATAAGAAACAGCTACAAATATTTTGAAATGCTACTGTTATGATTTTGTTTCTTTAATTCCACAAGAACACGCAAAAGCAGACTGATGTTTTCTTTGTGTTTTGTTTGTATCGTTTTCATGGTCAAATTACCAAACCGAATTTGATAAAATTTGTCAAACGTCAACCTTTTATTATTATATTATTTTCCGGGACGAAAAGTATCCTAAGTCCCGGAAAATAAGGAATATTTTATGCATCGTAGCCAATCATCAATTATTGTAACTGTCTTACTTAGGTTTGCCATATTTTTATCGTAGGAATTGTATTGTTGAGAAAAATAACCCAAAATAAATCATTAAGCCCTATCTATCTCCTATATATATGTCTATCTCCTCTCGTTCTGTCCATCCAAAGGTTGTCTGTAAGAGACTGCCCTGTGCGATAAGACCGCCCACTGTACACTGATCTTTGTAATGTTTTGTCCTGTAATTATTTAAGTGGTGTACTATAAAGTATATAATAAATAAGCTTCATGTATTTCAGTTAACCCTTTTCATTAATACAAGATTGATTATTTGTGAATTTTACAAACAAAATCAAGGGAAATAATGCCCAAATTGCTTTTCCGTCGTCTTTACACACTATATTGCTTTTTATTGTCCGCACAATCAAACACTTAAAAGGCCCAAAAGCTTATTTCATGTTGTAAAATGCAAATGTGGTTACACAAAGGGTGTTTTTCAGCTCGGCGTCCGGCGTTCATCGCGTGCGAGGACACAGTTGTTCGGCTGGTGTCCAGCGGACGATACCACAACTCTGTGACCCTCGCCTTTGCCCCCCTCCCCCTCGAGGACCTCGAACACGCCGACCTCATGTGCGGCATCAACGATCTCTAAATGAAAACACGCATCTCGACTTCGGCTCCAGGGATGATGTTTAAATGCAATTTATTTATTTCACGTTCTACGATTTCAATCGGCGAACGTAAAGATTTATAAACAGACCGTTGAATTTTTTGTTCATAAAATAATATTCTTCTTAATTCGTAATTTTACTGATTGAATGTAGATATAATACTGTTTAAAAAACTGACTTTATCTACCTTTACTTATCAAAACACATAATGGCGGTAGACTATTTGTAATAGAAAATATAAGTTCTAGATAAGATTAATCAATCAATTAATGAAAGTTTGGGCTATAATGGACTTAGCCTGTTGATGTTGTCTTAGGCGCAAACTTTGTTGAAACAATTCATCTCTGTTAGAGGTAAGTTGCAGTACTTAGCGTCGATGCCAGATTTAGACAGGACCCTTCTCAGGACGCGCGCTTGCGTCCAATCAGGGGATCAGTGGAAATAATGGCCAGAAATTGATTCAAAGCGTGTAACTTATCCCTAAATTTTATCATAACCATGTCAGTTTAAACATAAGTTAATGTTACAAGTAGTGAATACCATCACATCTTAATGTAGCATTAAGGAACTAATTTGTAATAAATTTTCCCTAATGTAACGTAGTTCGTGTGTTACCGAAATAAAAAATAAAAGTTTATTACCAAATTCAGTATAACTATCTAGTCATGCGTTAAGATGATCGCGTTAAATGTTAACGCTCTAGTTATTTGTCAATAAATAAATGTACATGTTGAATTGTTTTATTTTTAGTTGATTTTCCTTTTCACACCTTCCATTAAATACGGTCGACCTAATATTTTTTTTTTTTTATTATTGTTTAATATTCAGCCAATCATAAACAACAATATGAATACGAACAGACTATATCTGCTATTTTGTCTTTGTACTTTCTTATTACGACACCGTTACAACATCGCTACGACACTGCTATTATACTGTTACGATATCATTACGTACCGCTACGACGACGTTGCTACGGCTCCGCTACGCACCGCTACGACCCCGCTACGCAGCGCTACGACACCGCTATGCCTCGCTACTTCATCGCTACGCACCACTACGACAAAGCTACGATATAACTTCGTGATGCTACGATGTCACTACGTCCATTAGAGCTATCGTAATGACAATAATAAAATAAACCCGGCCTAGTGCGAGTCAGACTTGCGCACGAAGGGTTCCGTACCATTATCGCAAAAAACGGCAAAAAAAACGTTTGTTGTATGGGAGCCCAACTTAAATATTTATTTTATTATGTTTTTAGTATTTTTTGTTATAGCGGCAACAGACATACATCATCTGTGAACATTTCAACTGTCTAGCTATCACGATTCATGAGATACAGCCTGGTGACAGACAGACAGACGGACTGTGGAGTCCTAGTAATAGGGTCCTACTTTTAGCCTCTGGGTACGGAACCCTCAAAACCGGCCAAGTGCGTGTCAGACTTCACACATTTAAGGTTCCATAACAAATAAAAATATCAGATTTTTTAATATACTAGTATTTAAAAAAAAAGGCCCCACGTAGATTTAGATATTCTTGTTAAGGCATAGAAGTTCTTTTTTTAATTTTTCACCGACTATTTTAATATGAACTATAAATTCAAAATTCCTCTCTAATACTAGACCAAGATAGCTCACGGACTACTTCCTTTTATGAGAACGTTATTAAATTTAATAGTAGGGCACGATTTAAGATAACCTTTCAAAATGAGTTGATAAATTTTGTGCGGAGTGAAGGTCAGGCGGTTCAACTGTCAGCCTAGTTCTCGAGTCCAGCTCGAGTACTTGATTGAATGAGCAGAAGACCGTCGTCCGCGTAACCGGTTAATTAACAGCCGCTTGGAAGCGGAATCGCGAGGAAATCATCAAAGCCTAAATTCCATAAAGGCGGACCAATAACCGAACCCTGAGGACGTCCCATGGCGAGAGACCACTTCGACTTGTAATGATAGCCGAGATTGAGTTTCGCGGAACCGTTTAAAAAGTAAGAGTAAACCTAAGTAACTTCTATAGCAGCCTCGAGTTTTCATTTTAAGTAATAGACACACACGAACACCAGGCACACTGAACATCAGGCAAGATAGTAGTCAAACGCGAGGCTATAACAAATAAAATAAAATAATAATAATAATAGCATTGGCCACCATGCGTTATCAAACGCCCCAGAAATATCTAGAAAAATCCCAATTACGTACTTATGTTCAGAAGTTTTAACTATTTTCCTAACAGTAAAGGCCGCTTCAAAATCTACCGCTCTACGGTAGATTTTCCAATAGTGAAACCGAACTGATTATTATGAAATTTAGGTCCGTCCAGTATCGTGGAACGATAAGGCGCTCCAGGAGTTTCCTTTTATTCTAAAGATGGAAGTAATGTTATGGACCACGACTTTGGATCGTCCGGGGTTTTGTCGCCACTTTTCGCGATGATTCATTTAAATCCGTGTCACCATATACGAGGAAATACGCCCTCCGCAATACAACGGTTGTAAACGGTTAAAATTGCATCACAATCATCCGATTAGATATTTTATCTTCGGCTGATGACTTGTTGAGTGGAATATATAAAATAAACTCTTGACAACGTTCATAAATTCGTCAGTGGATGGAAGGTGATTCAGGTAGTATAGCTGCCCACGCTCTGATCTGTTGATGGTAGTCGTTGTCATTAGCAAGTAAGTCATCAGGTACTCACTAAAATATACGTAATAATAAATATGATCACCAAATTTCAAGTTCATAGGTCAACGGAAAGATAAAAAAATGTTCGCAACAAAATTGTGTGACAGATGACGGACAGACAGACAGACAGAACATGAGGGACAGTAATAGGGCTCCGTTAGAACCCTTCGGGTACGGAACCCTAAAAAGAATTCAAGAATAGGTATTTAAAAATGTAAAATAATTTTTTTTTTGTTTGATTTGTTTATTATGTAGTCCGTTAGAGGAACTAGGAACTTTTTTTTAAGGGTAAATCTAACTTCATGATTTTTACAGTAATTAGCTACTTGTATTTATCAATTCTAACAGAGTTTTATTACTTAGAAGTAAATAATTACTTCGTAAAAGTAAAGCACATTTACGCATAAATACGTTAAATAATGATATCGTACATTTAAAGCCATATTTATTTTTCTTAACAACGAACTCTATAAACGTTAAGGTATACTAGCTAGATGAGTCGCCCTCTCTCACGCCTTCCCAGGTCCCGGGCGCCCAGCCCGCTTTACTTTGTTAGGGAGTATATTATCTTTAGCGTTGTTGTACTTTAGTTTGACGAACATAGATGTCGCTGCAGTCTTGATAAGAGTTTCAACATTTTAATACCCTGTTGTTATCAGGCTGTCTGATTGTCAAATTCTAAGCCTCAGTTTCCCAGCTCAAAATTAACGCAGAATTTGACTTTGCTAATCTAAAGGTTCTTTACATCTCTGAAGTACCTACCTGTAATGGAATAGTTGTGGATAAACATTAAGCCTATCCTTCTAAATATCCTATCCAATTTGTTTCCCTTCCTAATTTAAAATTGGCGCCATCCCGCTGGCGCCACGCTAGCGCCTCACTGCGGTGAGAGTGCGAACTAACACTTGAAAAAAAATGGCAGATAGTATGGCAGATAATTGCTCCCGCGCTGTGTCCGTTTAAAAAAGGGTTAGGAAATACCCAAAAGGCTTCGCTAGAAATTAACTGATTGATTCTCGTAAAGTGAAGTGAAATCAAGCAAAAACGTGAACGTGTGCATATTGAATATCCGCAACGCCGCCGGCCGACTTCGATGTCCCGAGTGTGTGCTGAGATACATTCAATTCCTGCCTATCCAGGTGAGTGTTTATACTTTTTCTCAACGCAAGGAATCCCAGGGTTGCGAATGCCAACATCGGTGATTGTAATTGTTTCTGCGGTCGAAGCCCAATCATTCTTTTTGGTTCCTCCTGTCAGGAGTCTACTTACCCTCACATTCTCTTATTAATCATAAAATCTCGTTTAATGAGTACATATTGCTTTGTAATATCGTGTATTCTTATTAATTTAAAAACTAACAAGTAAGAATCACGAGTTAAATAAGTACATTGCTTAATTTCTAAATACAACGCAAAAGCTAGGCATTAAAGTCGGGTTCCCGCAACTTGCCAAGCTGGCCAGCGGACCACGATTGTACCTAACCTACCCTCATTGATCATTATTATTTATTCAGAAAATTTTATCGTATTTAAGGTTTAAATTGAAACCTTCAATTAAATAGGTATTTCTTGTATGACTATTTCTTGCAATGACTGATGTTGGTATAAAGCTAATAGGAATGTTTCATGGTCGAATAGTTTTGCTCGAGAAATTACCTACCTACCTACATTTTATTATGAATAAAAGTGATAACTTAAGTGACTAAATCGTAATAGGTATTTATACCTAGGTACATTACTTGTATTACTTGCCAACCCAAAGTAGGTACGCATAATAGTGCCTAAGGTATATTCCGCTTGCAGTTGGGATAGCTACTTACCTACCTACCGTCTTATCTCTTAAATCGTGAATACATAAGTTAACAAATATGTCTGATGAAGTTGAATTACAGGCGTGCCTTAAAAGACGCGAATATGATTTCAAGTGTATGCAGATTATCTACGATTTGTCTAAAAATGTCCTGCAAGATAGTTCAAAGCTATCTACTTTCAAGGCTACAAAAAGAAAGATACAAAAAGATAGATCAGATTAGGGCTGCTTTTATGGAGTCTAGCGAAAATGTCAATAGATTACAGTTAAAGTTAAACCCCACGTCAGAAATAGATTTGAGTGCGATGTTGTCATTTGATGATTTGTATTATGCGTCTATCGAAGTTGCCGAAACTTTGCTTGCGACGTCGCTGCCTGCGCCACACGCGCCTGCAGTCGCCGATCCGTCCGAACATTGTCGTCGAGATGGTTCTATTGTTCAAGTGAAATTACCTAAATTGCAAATACCGCGTTTCGATGGTAAAATAGGAAACTGGCAGACCTTCAAGGATAGTTAGGTACATCCCGCTTATTCATGACAATAGTTCACTTTCGGACACGGAAAGGTTGCATTATTTGTTGTCGTGTTTGTCTGAGTGTGCACTGACCTTAGCCAGGGGCGTAACTATAACCGCGTCGAATTATTCCTTGGTTTTTAATCTTTTATTAGATCGATATGACAACAAGCGCATATTAGCAAATAGTTATCTAGTAAAAATATTTAAATTAACGTCTGTTAACAAGCCGTCACTTGAAATTTTTTCCGAACTGACCAATGCGTTATATGAAAGCGTAAATGCGTTACGTGCTTTGCAAATTGATAAGCTTAGTGAATTTATCTTATTTCATATTGCATCGCGATCACTTGACCTTGAAACTAGGAAACGGTTCGAGTTACAAAATACTCACGAGATTCCTAAGTTCAATGACTTAATTGTTTATTTACAAAATTATATAAAGATTCTGGAAGTTAGTCAACCTGTCTCGGTTTCGACTATTCCATCGAACTCTTCTAGTAACAATAAACAGTTTCCTAATAAGGGTCAGCATAGGTCATCATCATTTGTAGCATCTACGAACCAAAATAATAATAATGCCTCGGGCTCATTAGCTTGTTTACGTTGTAATGAAAACCATTTTATTTACCGATGCGGCAAGTTACATTCTATGACACTTGAACAACGTCAACAATTCGTTAAGAAATTGAACTTGTTTGCCAATTGCCTGAGACCCGGTCACGACAATAATAATTGCAAATCTAAAACCACACGTTTTGTTTGTAACGCGAAACATAACACATTATTACATGTGGAAAATAAAAGCCTTTTAACGTCTTCTGTTAATTCAAACGAGAATAACGAAAGTTCCGCTAAAGTTACTAGCACACGTACTTGTATTACGTCATAAACTTCGAGTCCAAATTGTAGTACGAAGATTCTTGGCTCAGCGGTAGTTCGTTTACGTCACGCGGACGGCTCGTTGCAGTGTGCACGCGCCGTTATTGACAGCGGTTCGATGGATTCTTTCATCACCAGCGCATGCTTGCGCCGCCTAAGTTTACGTATAAGAAAATGTAACTTGAACGTTACCGGTATCGGGCAGAGTAATGTTTGTGACATAAAAGGTTTTACTTTTGCTTCAATAATACCTCATTCTTGTGAGTCGCCTAAGTTCGACTTACCTTTAGTAGTTTTACCTAAAATTACTTCCATGCTGCCTTCGTCAACGTTATCGTTGCACGTCAAGGAGCATTTCAAACATCTTGATCTCGCCGACCGCGACTTCGATAGATCCGGTCCGATCGATTTACTGTTTTGATCAAATATACACTGGCTCACGTTTCACTCCCGGTCCCGGATTACCTTGCGCCTTGTCTAGTGTATTCGGCTGGGTGATAAGTGGTCAATATTTTCATAACACACCACCTAACAATATTCACAGTGAATCCGTTACGTCACTCCTCGCGTCTTCTTGCACGCTCGAAGATATCGTTCAACGGTTCTGGGATTCTGAAGAATCGCCGAAATGTAAAATTTCCGGTCCTGAAGATGATCTCTGTGAACAAATGTATAAACAGGATACTTACCGTACACGTGAAGGTCGTTACGTGGTACCTTTAATGTTAAAGAAGGATGCGCCTTCTTTAGGCGATTCGTCTCGCCAGTCTTTTAATCGCTTTCTCAGCTTAGAAAGGCGTCTTATTAATCAGACCGAGCTGAAAGCTGATTATAAGGAATTTATGCACCAGTACGAAGAACTAGGACATATGCAGCCTGCAGATTCTTCGACTACTGATCGTTATATAATTCCACATCATTGCGCCGTGCGTCCAGATAGCTCTACGGCACGACTTCGGGTAGTCTTCGACGCTAGCAGTCGGACTACAAATAATCTTTCTCTGAATGATGTAGTTCATGTTGGACCGAAACTTCAAATTGACATCGTCGATTTAGTTACGAAATTCCGACTTCATAACATTGTCTTCACTGCGGACATTTGTAAAATGTAACGCCAGATATTGATACGTCCTGAGGATAGGTGTTATCAACACGTTTTGTGGCGTGACGAGCCTAATGAGGCTTTGAATGAGTATGAGCTTAATACCGTGACTTATGGAGTCAGCAGCTCCCCATACTTAGCTATTCGCATTCTGCGTCAACTTGCTGTGGATCACGGTTCTGAATACTCAAACCGCGCCGCTCAAGTTCTTTGTGAAGATACATTCATGGACGACGGGATGCTCATCTCTTGATAAAGCAAAACAATTAAAAGAGGATGTTACCTCGTTATTATCAAAGGGTCATTTCGAACTTCGTAAGTGGAGTACAAATACTCCAAGTCTTTTGTCTGATGTTCCACCTGACCATCTTCAGACTTCCAAATCCTTCGATGATGCTGGCAATGAGTTTGTCGTACGGTGGAATCCATCGTACGACAATTTCTCCTAAAAGTTTTCAGACTCGTTTGACGTTAAATTTACTAAGAGATCTATCCTCTCTATAGTGGCCCGCATTTTCGACCCACTCGGTTGGATCAGCCCGGTGGTGTTTTCTGCAAAGTCGCTTTTACAAGATATGTGGCGCTTAAATTTAGGTTGGGACTAAGCTATCCCACCACATTTAGCTAAGGTGTGGCATTTAATAGCAGCTAACTTATCTGATTTACAGAATATTTCACTACCGAGACTGATTATGCCCTCTAGTCCTGCCGAAGTGCATTTGGTAGGGTTTTGTGATGGTTCACTCATAGGATATGGTTGTGTCTATCTTAGTGTTGTTGTGGATAAAGTTACCACGGTCACTAACCTTTAAATAGGTAAATCTCGAGTGGCTCCGTTAAAACCGACAACGATAAATAGGCTTGAGCTAAGCGCAGCTGTGCTTCTAGCACAAGTTATGTCACACATGCACAACTTACTTAAAAATAAAATTCACATAAATTCTATGAAAGCCTACTCGGACAGTAGCACCACCCTTTCTTGGCTCAACACGGCACCTCATTTGCTAAAAATGTTTGTAGTAAATCGAGTCGTGCAAGCAACCGATTTAATTGGTCCCGAATTTTGGTTTCACGTGTCCACTGAAGATAATCCGGCCGACTGTTGTAGTCGCGGTGTTCTCTGTTCAGAATTAATTGATCACCCACTTTGGTGGAGTGGGCCTTCTTGGTTGCAAATGTCGCCTAATAAATGGCCTTGAAAACGTACGTTTCTCGTAAATGCAGACCTGCCGGAATTAAAAACTTCCGTTCCGAACAGCCTACACGCTACGGCATCTGATAACCCACTTCTGACGTTAACTTCTAAGCTTTCCTCTCTGACAAAGATTCAACGAACTTTGGCATGGTGTTCCCGTTTCATATCAAATGCAAAGGTTGCCTCTTCAAATAGAAATTTCTTCGCCCTTAGCAGTCCGGAACTCGATAAATCAATGAATATGCTAGTCAAGTTTACTCAAGACCATTATATGTCGTCTCACGTCAGTCAAGTGAAAAATCATGAACAATGCGACAAGTTGATTCAAAAACTGTCTCCTTTCTTGGATGAAGATAGTTTATTACGAGTGGGGGGACGCATCGATGAGGCTAATCTATCGCCATCTGCGTTACATCCTCTTCTCTAACCAAAATTGAGTCCTTTGTCGAGGCTGATTGTCGAACATTACAATCTAAAATATCTGCATTGCGGCCCTCGAACTTTGCAGTTCCTAATTCAAAGAAGGTTCTGGATAATTGGGTTGAGACTACTTACTCGTACCGCACTTTCAAAGTGTGTGCGTTGCTTCAAAGTAAAACCAGTGTCCAGTCAACCTATGATGGGCAAGCTCCCTGCCGCTCGTCTTCAGCCCTCTCGATGCTTCCAAACCACAGGAATTGACTTCGGTGGCCCATTTATTATAAAGAAAAGTCGTCGACGTGGAGCTAAAACCTATAAAGCATACATATCTCTTTTTGTGTGCTTGATTTCGAAAGCCGTCCATTTGGAGGCCGTCACTGAGTTGAGTTCAGAGGCATTCCTCGCGACTCTGGATAGATTCGTTTCCCGTCGCGGAATGTGTGGTACAATCATTACAGATTGTGGCACCAACTTTGTAGGTGCAAATAAATATCTTAATGAAATAACCGGCGAGCTTCGCATTCATCAAGCTGAAATATCAGATGGTTTGCCTATTCGTCAAATAAAATGGAAATTTAACCCACCAGGTGCACCACATTTCGGTGGCATATTTGAAAGTGGCATAAAGTCTACAAAATATCACCTTAAACGTGTAGTTGGTGCTCAAGTTTTAACTCTGGAAGAGTTTATTACGATGCTCGCTAAAGTGGAAGCTGTGTTAAATTCACGCTCGCTTTGTACTTTATCGCCAGACCCGCATGAATCAAACGTTTTAACTCCAGGACACTTCCTGTCCGGAGGTCCTTTAGTTTCACAACCTGAAGAACCTGTTAGTGAATGCTTATGTCCACGTTCTCGTTAGCAAATGCTTAAGAAAATAACTCAAAGTTTTTGGCTTGCTTGGCAACGTGATTATCTGCATACGCTTCAACAAAAATCTAAATGGTTCAAAGATACCCTAACCTTAAATTAAACGACTTAGTCCTTGTTAACGAGCCTAATATTCCACCTTTACTACGGAAATAAGCTCGCATAGAACAGATCCATCCGGGACCAGATAACAAAGTCAGGATTATGACTCTCCGAACTGCAAACGGTAAAACTATGCGCAGATCAGTTGTTAAGGCCTGTTCGCTACCGATTAATTAACTATTATCCTATCTTATATCTCGAACAATATTTTCTATTGATCAGTATTGTTCAATTAAAATAGTTTAGACACTTAGGTAATTATGCTTATTAAGTTTCAATTTTATATTTCTCGAGCACTGCTAGTTGTACTCTGGCAGTCTTTTAACTTGTGAAATCCTGGTCGATTTCGAGTGGGGGGAAATGGATAAACCTTAAGCCTATCCTTCTAAATATCCTATCCAATTTGTTTCCCTTCCTAATTTAAAATTGGCGCCATCCCGCTGGCGCCACGCTAGCGCCTCACTGCGGTGAGAGTGCGAACTAAGACTTGAAAAAAAATGGCGATGAGCAGATAATTGCTCCCGCGCTGTGTCCGTTTAAAAAAGGGTTAAGAAATACCCAAAAGACTTCGCTAGAAATTAACTGATTGGTTCTCGTAACCCTCCTTGTGAAGTGAAATCAAGCAAAAACGTGAACTTGTAGTGCATATTGAATATCCGCAACGCCGCCGGCCGACTTCGATGTCCCAAGTGTGTGCTGAGATACCTTCAATTCCTGCCTATCCAGGTGAGTGTTTATACTTTTTCTCAACGCAAGGAATCCCAGGGTAGCGAATGCCAATTTTAGTAAGGTTTAAATGATTTCAATTTTAGTAAGGTTTAATGCCGTGACTTAGTGAAAAAGGCCAAACATTCATTCAAACCAAAACAGATTCGTTTCAACAGATTTTTGAAAACCAAGGGATAAGCTGTTTTTAGGATTATGCACGCGTTATCTGCTGTGATTTGGTGTTGCAAATTCATTCAAACAATCACAGCAGATAACGCGTGCTTGAAAATTTGTCATATTAATTCTGCGATAATTTTGAGCTGTGAAACTGAGGGGTTGGATTAACAACATAATAAAAGACAAACATTTTAATTAAATTTTATTGAGTAATTTCTTGGATAGAGATAATAAACAAATACTTATTTAAAAGCAATATATACCACTATTGTGTAACAGTATTCTGACAAAAATATTTTATTCCCGCTACGGTGAAATAAATATTCGTGCAACTGTACAAACGAATTTACGTAATAATAAAAATATACTAGATTTTCGACATTTCAATTCTATCACAATAATAACTAATATTGATAGTAATTTTAGCATTACAATTAGATGAACATGTGAAGAAAAACAAGTCAGTAAACGTTGTTTTTTTTTTCACCTACAGAAAGCGCTAAGAGCACACGACACCTGGGTCCAACATATAAAACACATATTGTCGACGTCATTCGCATTTAGTTTCCAGTGATAAACAAATAAGTGCACACCCATGTATACACACATTGAATTAGCACCTAATTTGTAAAGCAGTATCTACTATTATCGTTTGCATAACAGATATAAGCTTTTACACAAATAACATTAAACATTTATTTTATCTAACAAATAATACCATTGTAGATTTCTCTAATTGACTACACATTTAAGAGCTGTTTTACTTACATATAGTATTATTGACTATTGTTATTTTACGCATTATTTTTTATAGATTTTCCTTGATCAATAGATTGGATAGTCTGCCTACATAGCCGTATTTGCAGATAAGAGAAAATAAGAGAGTCCAGTATTAGTTACATAAAATTCTAATGGCAATCACATCAAATCTAAGTCTTAATTCTATGCTATACACTACGCCTAATGAGTAGCTTATTTAACAAATATATATTAACAAACAGTACGTATCGATATCGTCTCATACAGCGATAAAGTATAAGGTTGACCCAACACATACACTATAATTTAGATCTATGAGAAAAAACATAATTTAGGCCTATTGAAAACAAATAAACAACAAATAATGACCGGGTTTTTTAATATTGTTTTACATATTTCTTACTACAGTCGTTTTATAGTTTCATTATTTTTTTACATGACCTATTTTACACTTGTTTTAAAAATGAAGATGAAACATAATCATAATTATTTTGTGTTAAAACTTATATTACAATAAGTTTGTGTTTTTTTTTTTAATATTTTGGTGTGTAACAGTAAGGGCTTGCATATTACATAAGTTTGACACAATAAGTAACAAGAATTTCTTATAATATATAATTTTGCAGAAATTCAAAGGATAAATCGTGTTCAAATTAAGTGCAATACTCCTTTACGATATAAATGTGAATGAAACGTATATCTTAATTATATTTCTACAAAATATATATTTGTATAGAGTTTACATTAATTTGATGAAGCATATTTTGTTACAACATGTTTTAAAATAATATAATGGTTAAAACAGATCTTAACATTATTTGAAATTGCTACTTATAATACAATCCTTATTTAGATCACTTTACACCTTATTTTAACTAATTAAAGCTATCCCATACAACTTCTCAAATAGTGCTTAATTCAACAAGAAAGCGAGTGTGGTGCAAGTTTTGCCAATGTTAGTATATCCCCTATATTTCGTTAATTAAGAAAATACACTGTAAGGGTTTGTAGAAGGATATTCCTGATGGTGGGTTTTAAAATGATGAACCTACTTCGTGCTTATAAAAGGGGGCTTTGTATGCTTAGGATAGGTCGGAATACATTATTGTGAGGGGAAACGGTAGTCTCGATGTTATTCAGTACTAAATCAACACTTTTCTTGTCGTTTTGTGTTAGCATGGCCACTTTCTTTCATTATTCCACCGCTATTCCATCTTGTTCAAGGATAGTAATTGACGATCGCATAGGTATAAATATTTTATTACCGCTAACGTTTTTTAGTACAAATATTATGTTAAAAGTATAAAATTGTTACTAAGTTCATAAGATAATTTTTCACTTAAAGCATTATTAAGCTACGAATTACGTACTGTTTCGGAATTCACAGCTATGGTGAAGACGAATAGATTTCCTGTATATAATTTTACTCACATAAGTTTTACATTATTGATATGTATTTCGACAATAACAAGGAAAAAATACTCAACCAGTGATAACAATAAGTATCAGAATCGTGTGACTTGGTTGTACTAAATTGATTTACGGTATCTTGTGCTTTGCCTATCAAATACAATAAGTAAGGTACAGATAAGTCTACTCAGCGCTCAGAATATCGCAGTCTATACTAAAGAAGGGACTATTCACAAAATATACTATTATCTGTTCGAAGTCATAAGAATTTGGAGTTCATAAGATCCTCAAGTGGTACGAATTATTAGCGTCCTAAATACAATAGTAGTAAATATATTGATAAAAATTCATCTCACAGTATACACTCGACTTCTATATTACCATTTAATATATAAAATCGTAAAATTTTGCTACGATAAAGATGTCATTTTGCTATTTAAGCAGAGGCACACTTTGATATGTATAGTGATTTTTATCAAACTGTCGTGTGTGAAAGCTTCGCTTTAACAATGAAAGCCGACGTATAAATACTTTCTCTAAGTATAACTTACATTATTATATACGCACAGGTATTATAATAATCCGCTGACATTTATATTTCCATACTCATTACATGAAATACACATTAACTAAATATATGAAACATCAAACATACGAAACAACTAGTTACAGGAACATCGTAAACTAAATTATTTAACATTCAACATACTTTTTCTACGATATTATTATGATACAGAAAAATAAATTTATAATAATCAGCTTTTATTAATGTCCTTTCTTCATTTACACGTACAAATTCACATCACGATTTCACCTTTAAAAGTTTCTTTTTAAAACGTTCCTTTTTTAGTCCATTTTGATTTCATTTCAAGTTTCACGCTCCTTTGATATGTTATATTGCGTTAAAATATATTAAATTAATACAACAATTACTTCTAGTACATTAGTAGCCGATATTAAAATTCGAAATGCCATCTGCATACTCATCTAGGTCCTCACTGACAATGATAAAATTGCACCATCCATTAGATCAATTTTCTCAAAAAAAACATTGGACTGTAATTTTATAATTGTTTGTGAAGAAAACATTTATTTGCATCGTTATTGTACTAGTTTGTATAAATAATTTGTCTACTTTTCCCTAATGCGTAAATATTCGATTGACTGGTACAAGTGCGCTGCCGTGCCTCGTTTACAACGCGACAGTTGTGGCAAGCGTCGTCAGCAGGACGATGGGCAGAGTGGTGCCCGCCACACTGCTGTATGGGCCAGTTACAGCCCCGTCACATGGCATGTGCTCCAGTTCTGAAACAGAAAATATCAGATGGATTAACTTGCTCAAATCGATCAGAGGCCTATGACAAAGAGACATTCTGTCAATTATTAAAAAAAACAGCCAAGTGCGTCACTACGCGAATTTAGGGGTCCGAACCAAATGTAGAATATATTGGTATTTGTTAGTAAAATATAAGTAGGTAATAATGAACATTATTACCAAATTTCTATTTCATCAGTCAATGGGAAGGTAAACGTTTCTTTGTGATAGACGACGTACAGCCGAAAAAACAGATGGACACGTGAGTGAAAGCAATAGGGCTCCGTTTTTGGCCTTCGGGTACGGAAAAAAAAAGATTGTCTGTGTCCAAGGCAAAATCAAGGTAGTCAGACTTATTTTAAATGTTTTACCAAAAGAGGATTTTTTTATTCGACAGCGCATATTTTTAACTATCTATATGACTTGGAGTAGTGATTAATCAGGGCACTATATATAATGTCCGGGCATTATGAACCAAATCAATTCAAATCGGGCATTACTGATTCAAACTTCCTTATTTATCACTTTGTCTGATAATTATGAATATTGCTACATAACATTTGGGCAATAATTATGATCAATGAATAAGTCCAAGAGCGAGCGAAGCGAGCTCGGGAGCTTAGGGCACACCGACATGTATGGGTTAAGTTACTTCCGACCACACATCCACATGATTTTGTTCCTTAAATAATAATCCTACTTACCTATTCTATATTAAAACTCATGTCGACATTAAAATAACTTGTAAGAAAACACCTTTTTATAACCCGGCCCAATAAGTGACGGGCATATGGGCATTATTCAGAAAGCCCGGTCAATTTAATTATTTCAATAGTTTCTATCATATTGCTTACTCATATTGAGCATTTTTCAAATTGCCCGGGCATTATGAAGAATGCCGTATCAAAAGTCAAAAAACGTTTATTTCAAATAGGCCAATTACAGGCACTTTTGAATTGTCAAAATGTCGGTCAGTCAAACAAACAAGGGAAGCTAAATTGCACGTTCCAAAGAGTAGATCTCTATGGAGAAGAACGTGCAAGAAACTCCATGGACACTCTTTTAAATCATATGTGTTACATATTATGTTTGATTACATATTTCTTGTTGCTTCTATTATGTGAGCACAATGTAGATAATAATAAAAAAAAAATTAAAAGATAGAAACTGAATTAAGCCACTGGCAGCTAAGAGATGACCAGTCTCATCTGACAGCACCCGTTCACGAGCATGACGCGTGCATCAACCCCACTCAGCTCAACCATTTTGAAGGGAACCGAATGACCCAATAACACGCGCCACCAACAGCGAGACATTTGAGTGAGCATGACAAACTCTCAACTGCCATGCTCGCAATGTCAAAATAAAAAAATAAAAAGTTGTAACCTAAAAAAAATGCTCCATGATACTTCATATTCACAAATTTGAAAAAAAAGTGCTTCTACATTATACAATGCTATTATTTCTAAATATAACATGTAAAGAATCATAAGTCCTATTGAAATAAACAAATGAAATAAAAATAAAACACTGAAAACAACAATACGAAAAGGGCAGCAGCATCTCTTCCAATATAAACTATTTTTGTAGCTACAAATGTATGTGGCTGTGGAGCAGGACCGGCATTTAGCCAAGCATTTTTATCAAGGAGATAATCTTCCAATTTATAATATGCTTGTCTACATAGTGTGCGTTTATTAGCATGTTTTAAATTTTGACTCGTTTAATTGGAGAATTTCTAGTGGAATTTTATTATAAAATTTTACACAGTATCCCATAAAAGAGCTAGCTACTTTAGCTAACCCGAATCGAGGTTGATCTAACTTGTCCTTATTTCTAGTATTAAAATTGTGCCTATCACTTATTTTAGTAAAAAGATGAATATTTTTCCGGACATACATTATATTTTCATAAATGTATTGACAAGGTACCGTCATGATGTTTATATCTTTAAATAATTCCCTAAGAGAATCGCGCCTGCGAAGATTGTATATGGCTCTGATAGCTCTTTTCTGCAGAATAAAAATAGACTCTATTTCGTCTGCATCCCATCCCCATAGCAAAATACCGTAAGACATGATACTATGAAAGTAACTAAAATAGACCAGCCTCGAGGTATGTACATCAGTAAATTGACGGATTTTTCTGACAGCATATGCTACTGAACTAAGCCGTCCTGCCAGAGATGTTAAATGAGGACCCCATTGTAGCCTCGAGTCGAGCGTGATTCCTAGAAAAATCGCATTTTCAACGATTTCTAGTTTTTCCCTGTTCAATATTATTTCCAAGTCATTACTTTTAACATTCGGTAACGCAAATCTTATGCACTTC
This sequence comes from Orthosia gracilis, assembly GCA_947562075.1. Classification (NCBI taxonomy): domain Eukaryota; kingdom Metazoa; phylum Arthropoda; class Insecta; order Lepidoptera; family Noctuidae; genus Orthosia; species Orthosia gracilis. The sequence goes on along the minus strand of OX387272.1, from coordinate 32,842,932 downwards.
GTTTTTTTTCCATTTAGTACTAAATTATTAACAGTAAACCAGTTTTGGACCTGCTGTAGAGCGTTGTTTACGTCATCAATACGTGTGTAACGTCTATTGATCTTAAATATTAAGGACGTATCGTCAGCAAACAATACTATATGTGGTTGTTTTTTCAATAAATGCGGTAGATCATTTATATACACCAGAAAGAGGAAGGGACCCAATAAAGAACTCTGTGGTACCCCCATTTTATTTTTAAGCCCCGTGAATTTACACCATTTATCTGAACTTGCTGTTGCCTGTCATTTAAATAAGATTTGACCAGGCTTAGTGCAAGTTTACCTAATCCGTAATGTTCTAGCTTTAAAAGTAAGGTTTCATGATTAACACAATTAAAAGCCTTTGAGAGGTCACAGAAGATTCCAATAGCATCTTGGGCTTCCTCCCACGCTTCAAATATGTGTTTAAATAAGGAGACACCAGCATCAGTCGTACAACGTCCTTTGGTGAAACCATACTGCTGTTCGTGTAAGATTTTATTAGTGTTAAAATGAATAAGCATTTGATTGAGCATAACTTTTTCAAAGACCTTACTGAAAACCGGCAACACGGAAACAGGTCTATAATTATTGTATGGTCTATAAGTATTAATCACTTGGTCCATAACATACTAACAGATTGGTTCCTATTTTTTTCCGTTTTTGACACCGACTTCCGAAAAGAAAATTATTTTTTGCTTTGTAGTGATTTATTTTGGAAGTCAGTTAATTTTTTCGTGAATATACGCATGATAAGGATAACTCAAAAACGATCTGACTCTTGATCAATCAAATCGGTTCATAATTGGCAGAGTAATTGCATACAAAATACAGTCTAATCGAGAACCTCCTTTTTGAAGTCGGTTGAAAACAGTCGCAGTGAAGTCTGGTCTCAACAAATAATAAATGAATAATGAAACTCCACTATAGCTCCGCTCTTAACTTACCTTAAGTAATAGTTAGTTGAAGTTTTAATGCGTTGAATGTACAATTTGACTAAATACCAGACACTTTTATAAGTCTTTGAGTGGTCACTTATAAGTTTTTAAGTCACTCGGAATATAGATAGTTTTAAAGTTAACAGACGTGTGAGAGAATTAAAAGGTGTGAAAGTCATGACACCGTATGTAAGAATAATGAAGTTTGGTCTGGTAACTGAAAGGATGTTTTAAGAATTTTTTATTTTGTTTCATTTGATTTCGGTTCACAGGATTTTGGTTTTTCTAGGTCGCTTGATAACTCTAGAATCTCTTTCTGATTTGCTAATATCAAATGTTTGAATCGGTTCCGGTTTTCCCAGTGTCCTTAAAATTGCATAATTTCTTTCAACGAAATGTTATTATGTAGTTGGGTACCTACACAAACACAAGTTTAAATCGTGCTATTTATTACAAATCCTACAGGTAGCCAATATGCACGTGACTTCTGATATTATACAAGCCTTGAGGCCGTAGTAGGCCAAGGTTAAATTTATTTCTATAGTTATAGAAACAAAGGAAAATGTAGCGAATTATACCAGGAAGAAGATAAGTGAGTAGAATTGATATAATAACAAGGTGGACTTCCCCACCTATGATTTTATTGAGGGTTGATCGTAAAATGGTCATAGTAAGGACAGTAATCAAAAGTATATCACACAGTTGTAATAGCATACTCTTAAGGGCCTTCCACCGCTTTAGTGCCGTAAAACGGTTACTTTCTAAAGCATACTCCTTAGTAACAACTAGGTTAAAAGCTTTGAAAAATATATATATTTATTATTGATTCATGTACATTATTTTTGAAACACGGTTTTTTCGTGTAACTAATAGTTTTGCTTTAAAAAATAATTAACAAGATATTTTTTCGCAATTTTTGGATACTTCTCCAAAATGACTTGCATGTTTAAAAATATTTTTACACAGAAAAACTAATAGCTGGAATTTCTTCATAACTATAATAGCGTATGTAAATCAAATAATATTTTGCAAACAAAACTGTTCAAAAGGAGGTTCAATATTGATATATTGGCATCGAGCGGGCGCACGGCCAGTACTGCATACTTGCTTGGGGCGTATATATCGCCTTAATATTATGACTGTTATTTTCATAATTTTGTACAGAAAGGCCAAAAAAATGCTCAAAAAAACAGTTCTCTCTCTAAGGGTTTATGCACATTGTAGGTTCAAATCAATTACTCAATTTTATCAAAAATAGTTTTCTAAAGACGTCAATTTGGGGCGTTTATGGCAGTTATTTTATAATAATTGCTGCATTATGTTCAGTGGTAGTTATTGTAGCAACTCAACTATGCCTTTTGTATTCATCAGTGACTTGACTTGACAGAATGAAACAACAAACCCAGGCAGGCGCATTACTTTGTGGAAATTATTTCATTACCACTGCTTTCAAAACGGTAAAGGAAAATATCGTAAGGAAACTAACATGTCCTAGAACCAAAAATTCAAAGACATATAACACCACCAACCCGCACTGGGCCCGCGTGTTGGATTATGGCCCATTCCCTCACACAGAGAGGAGGCCTGTGTCCCAGCAGTGGGAACATTAAAAGGCTGATGATAATGACGATGAACTGGCCAAACGCCTTCAGGCCTTATAGCTGAATGGTATCCTAATCAATTTCCGTAGCTTTCCTCCAAGCTGAATGCCAGTAAGTATTTTACATTGACCTGCCTCCAGTACCTAGTAACTGCGTGTCATTAACATTGTAACTGCGTGTCAGTATCTGCGTGGTATTTTACATTGATCTACCTATCTGACCTCCAGCACCTAGTATCTGCGTGGTATTTTACATTGATCTGTCTATCTGACCTCCAGCACCTAGTACCTGCGTGGTATTTTACATTGACCTGCCTATATGACCTCCAGCACCTAGTATCTGCGTGATATTTTACATTGACCTGCTTATCTGACCTCCAGCACCTAGTATCTGCGTGGTATTTTACATTGACCTGCCTATCTGACCTCCAGTACCTAGTAATTGCGTGGTATCTAACATTGACCTGCCTATCTGACCTCCAGCACCTTGTAACTGCGTGTCATTAACATTGACTTGCCTATCTGACCCCCAGCACCTAATAACTGCGTGGAATTTTACATTGACATGCCTATCTGACCTCCAGTACATAGTAACTGAGTGGTATTTTACATTGACCTGCCTTTCTGACCTCCAGCACCTGGTAACTGCGCAGTATTTTACTTTGACCTGCCTATCTGACTTCCAGTACCTAGTAACTGCGCAGTATTTTACTTTGACCTGCCTATCTGACTTTCAGTACCTAGTAAATGCGTGGTATTTAACATTGGCCTGCCTATCTGACCTCCAGCACCTAGTAACTGCGCGGTATTTTACTTTGACCTGCCTATCTGACCTCCATTACTTAGTAACTGCGTGGTATTTTACATTGACCTGCGTATCTGACCTCAACTATCTATTAACTGCTTGTTATTTCAAGACTGGGAAATACAGTCAAAATCAGAAATTCGTCAAACGGAATGTAGAGATCCTGCCGGCTGCCACAAGGCCCCTATGTTCAATTATTTATGTTTATATGACAAGTAGCTGTAATGACAGCATTTAAACAGCCTATTCAACGTTTTTAACCGTTATAACTGTAGTGCTAATGTGTTTCTTACCATTGAGCTTGTTGAGGAAGTCATTCCAGAAGGCGCAAGCGGAGGCGCGGGGTCCACGGGGTCCGGCAGGGCCGCTGGGGCCGTCTGCGGTGTACGTATAGTAGTGGGGCGACGAACGCGAGTACAGCGGCCATTTCTCGTCCGGCTTGTGTGGTTTACTGGAATGTTGAAGAGGTTTGGTTTAGCCATGAGTTCATTGATGGAAATAAGGTGTAAGTTCTTAAACTAGAGTATATTTAAACAGTTGCTACACATATGAGCCACTAGATGAGAGGAACATCAGTTGAATAATTCTGAACTAATCGAACTATATTCAATAACTCTTCTCTCTTCTATCTTATACTGACTAATACCACACCGTGCTACCTACTTCTGTCCTAGCTGATATGAGGGGAATAAGGAAGCCAAGAAACTTTCATAAACGTGATTTATTAGCTCACAACAATGAAGTCGTGATGAATAATTGCCTTAATCAAACTCGTGGTACCTACTTATTACAGCGACATCAATGGGTGCCGTACGGCAAGATTATGCTACCTTCTAATAAGCGTACCCAACCAAATTATGAATAAAACCTATATTTATGTTATTTTTAACCAGCTGCCCATACTTGTAATTACCTTAATTTTTAAGCTTTTAGATCCTCTTCAAATATGAATAATTTATTCTAGGGCACGCCAGCGAGCTCTATTTATATCAAGGCAGTAGTTGGAAACTGTGTCACGGATTGACCGGGTAGGCCACAGGCGCTATCGGTTACCTTGACGAATGGCCTCATCGATCCCAAAGATTATCGAACCCTGACCCAAGTAACTCGCCTACTTTGCAAGCTTATCCCAAAAATAATCCATCAAAATCTCCACTGCCAACTGACCCCGAAAATTAAAATGAACATCGGACAGTAGACAGATTTAGCTGCTTAAAAATTCTGATCAATACACCTAAAAAAATCATGCTGTGCAGTCGGAGGATACATATTCGCAAGCTGGCTGACCAAAACCAGATGTATCCTCCGACTGCACTGCATGATTTTCTTCTTGTTTACGTCTTTTTAGTTTGCTTCTTAAGCAGTCGGGTTTTTTGAATTAACTTAATTTTTTTATTTATAACTTTTTAGTTCACATATTATTATTTTCTTTATTTTGATACCCTACACGATGGGCGTGGAAGCACAATAAGGCGCCCAATATCCGCCATTTTGCTTTTTTCAATTTTAATGTAGCCAGTGACATTTTGATTGACATAAGAATCATCAAAATTGGCAACGTTTGGTCGCTAGAACGACACATAGGAGCAAACATACATACATACATAGACTGATAAACAAATAATCCCCTTTCGGCATTCGGGTAAATAGTCAGTTTTCTACTGAAACTTCATATCGTAACGGATTTAGACTAAAATCGATAGGCTGACATTTGAACGTGGGAAGCTTTCCAATAATTTGACCTGAATCTCAAAGATAATCAAGCTCTGTTAAACATCACCCTTTTAGATTGAAGTTCACAAGGGGGAGAGCTGTCTCACGAATAATTTCGTGTGTCAATAGGTCTTTTAATAAATTCTACGATTTAGTTTTACGATATGCTTCTCCCAGCGGCTTCGCCCGCCTGAAAAGTGTGTCATATCCCAAGGGACCATTACACCGGGATGAAAAGTAGCCTATGTGCTTTTCTATGACTGTGCCAAATTTCATCCAGATCCGTTCAGCCGTTCTAGTGTGATTGAGTAACAAACAAACATCCACACAAACATCTATTCAAACTATCACATTTATAAAATTAGTAAGATATGAATAGACTAGGAAGATATTAGCGGTTACTGTTTTAATAATCAAACGATAAGTTTTAAAACATCAAAAATTATTTACTTGGTTTTTTAAACTAACAAGATGCAGATTAAAACCAGTACATTTTATATGAAGCGGGAGAAGTGGTGGCCCAGTGGTAACGGCCGCGACTAACAAGATGTAGGTCGTCGGTTAGAACCTAGGCAGCTTTACTTAGTGTAAATTATTTCATCACCACTGCTCTCAAAATGGTCAAGGAAAACATCCATCCATCGTGAGGAAACCGGCATGTCCTAGAACCAAAAATTCGAAGATATGTGACATCTGCCAACCCGCACTGGGCCCGCGTGTTGGACTAAGACCCATTCTCTCTCTCACAGATAGGAAGCCTGTCCCCGCAGTGGGAACGGAAGGAGACGGCTGATGATCATGATATGAAGCGACTGCTTGTCTGACCTCCACAACCCAGTAATCTAAGCACTGTTCATATTCACTAGAAGGGAGTATTGTGGCCAAATAATACGAGTTTATGGCAACATTACATTGGCTATATACCTGTGGCTATAACTGATGCCAAGAGATGAAAACCATTAAATTAATAGAACCCCATTGCCGCATGAAGCTATCAAGGCAATGGTTACATTCAATATGATGAAATTGGTGTGTCTGGAATATGATGCACTGTAGCTGCAAGCTACTATTATTCCTGCAGTAAGATATTGCTAAAGCTCACTTAATACCATTATTATTTGAAGGGTATATGCAAAGAGCATTTCCTTTTAACGCAATGTTAATATATATATATTATGTACTTATGTATATATTTATGATTTATTTTTATGATTATAATTATGTTATTTTAAAATTGTACACTGGATCCTACCCTCTTTTGTCATCATTCTCTGTCACTCTCTAGGGTTTGCTGTAAGAGAACTCAACACTGAGTTAAGCTCGCCTTTGTACATGTACTTTATTATCACATTGTATTGAATATTGTTTTTTTTGGTGTACAATAAAGAATTAATAGAATTAATAAAGAACAGGGAATGTCACAAGTTTAAGTTTTTGTATTTTTTATTGCCAAGCAAATCTTTATCTTTTGTAGTTTTACTATCAATTACATTTTTTTTTTAAAGTAATCGTAAGGCGCCAAAAAGACGTTTTTGTTTATGGCCGAAACGAAAAAAAACGGGAATGTCTATGACACTCCGGTACATTCTGGTAAGGATGAAGAACAAAAATTTTATACTTCTAAACTTTTAACTGCGTTTTTCTTAAATCTATTAATTAGGACATTCCCTGTTTTTTGCCTGCACACTTCATGTAACCTAAATTTTCATACATATAATTGCGAAAGTCTATCCGTCTTGGCACACTGGTTAAAACATTGTTTTACGCGGGCTGAAGCTAGTTAGTATCTTAACAAAGAAACTGACCAGGGATTATATTTAAGACTAAAATTAGTCATGATGAGTGAGCGGTCTACAGTCCTTCTCGGGTTTGATTGTAAGCCGTAAAAAATGCCTCTAAAATTAAGAACGATAAGTTAAAAGAAAAAAAAAACTAAGTTACCCAGTAAGAGCAAATCTGGTGAAAGACTGCATGATGTGAGCAGCAAGGTCTCGTTCCCTGGTGTGGTATTGAAGAGACATGTTCAGAGGATGTCCAAAGACATACTCCATCTCATCTCCATGCATCACGCCCATCCATTCTCCCCAGAGGCTGGTGCTTGTGCGCTGAAAAGAAAAAAGAGAGATGGTTTAGACAAATAGGTCAAATTAATCTTCTAGACTGGTATGATATTTTGACAGCCCTATTGGATCATGTGAAGCCTGTTATGTACCTTTGGGATATTGATTTAATTAAGTTTAATTATTTAGGGCTTCGTCCACACGAGCGGAACTGAGCTAAACCCATTTAGATTTGAGTTACAAATATTTCCATTCCCTTAGATATATCTGCTTTATATTTCCTCAAAATTTTAATGGAATTACCGAAGAACAATCCTTCTAAAGTCGTTAAAAATCATTTTCATTAAATCATTAAGGACATAAACGACTCTCCAAGAAAGATTTATCTAACGCAACATACATCCAGTATATTTTGACAGGTGTTGGAAAAATGAATTAAATTCTAATTGACTAAGATTGACGTTCTCTTGACATTTGCCCCAACAACCAGCGCCACCATGAAATGTCAAGATACATTGGCCATTGGTACATACGCTAGAATTAAATATTAACTACACGTATTAAGGATGTGGAAGGGTTGAGCTCGGCAGTTTACGAGCACCATGCATTTATCTTTCAGTAAACTTTTATAGCTTTCCACAGAAAGGTATAAAAGTGTACTGAAGGTATCGAAGGGGACATGGGCACAACACATTGCCATAATATGTGGGTGTTTTAAAAACACGATGATAAAGTTTCAGATGAGCATAAATGGTTATACATTGCAGTCAGGTGCACATTCCCTCAGCAAGTCAGCACGTTTTTTTGAGGCTCGGGAACGACCGCTACTCAGCGTGATTAGCGTTGCATAATCAGTCGAAAAATTAATTCGCCAACCGCTATTAAATCCTTTTTAAAATGTGGATCATTTCTTGAGAAATCTATTGGATTGTCTAGGATCTTTGTCAATAAAAACACAGACAATTTTACAAATTTTTACTAAGAACACCCCCGGACAATTCCATTCATAAGCGAAAGTATTTTTTGTATCCCCAGACCAAAGGTCTATATAAAAAGTAAAAATCATACTTACAACAGTAGTTACTGCCAAGAACAGTAAAGTGCATTATTTCCTTTGATTTCAACACGATTTATGACCTAACCTAACCTGAACTGTAAATTGCTAATTTAGAACTTAGCGTCGACGTCGTGAAACGCCGACAATTGAGCCATAATGGTGTCTCGGGCTAAACCGCATGGCGGTTTAATTTGTTCGTACTATGACCCGATGCTGCAATATTGTTGCTTGTATCGCATTCTGTTTCGGATTTTGGATTATAAGTTAGCTCATTAATAAATTAAATTCTTATGGTGATGAGCTTTATTTGTAGTCAAATAGTAAAATCGAATTCGTGGATAAATATTAATAAAGGCGATACCTTTCATCGCCGAATAGAAGACTAAGAAACAAGCAAATACGTTGCGTTGACCCCAAATAAATTGGGATAAGGTCGAGATAATTATGATGCTGATTCATCCAACAACCCGCAATGAGTGATGAAAGATTCTCATCCAAAGAGGAGACCCGTATCCCATCAATTAGGACATGGTAGGCTGATTATGCATTGACCTTGACACATAATTTTTCACTTTCTTTTTTTTGACATGATACTAATCGTATATACAAATGAAAAAAATAATAATAAAAAGCTTCTAATAATTCCTTACTTACTAAGGTTTAAAATTGTATCACTATTAGATTAACATCGGTTTAAATTATGTTATTGTGTTAGTAAAAAGTAATAAAAAACTTGGATTAATTTTTGTTAGTGTTGTGTGTTAATATTTACGTTTTCTGTCTCTATCTCAGTGTAAGGACCGTCTGAGGCGGTAAAAGCCTCCAAAAGTAACCATTTAAAGTAAACATTAAAAGTAACATATTTACTCTTGACTTAAATCAAGAGTAAATAGGTTACTTTTAGACAAGCGTGCTTCACCGTAGACCACATCATCGCTTACCATCAGGCGAGATAAAAAAGTGGTCAAGCGCGAGACTGACTGACTGGTTTCTAGCAGTTTTGGCAATGTCGTCTTTACACCTTTTAAAAGGCCTGCCTCTTCTCCTTTTAAAGATCTGGGAGGATCTGGGATCTTCATGCACACAAACAGAAAGAAAGAGTAAAATAAAAATGAATAAAAAAAAAGAAGAAGAAAAATAAATGAATGTGTTCTGCCCATCTCCATTTATGTTTGCGTACCTGCCTAATCACGTCAGAAGATCTTGTTCTTTTCTTGAGACGTTTTCACTCGGTCTCTTAGTTTTGTATTCATAAAACTGCGTTCTAGTCCTCTCTGACAACTTCTTATCTTAATTTGTTTTCTTTTTGTTAACGACGGCGCCGTTTAAATCAATGACGTGTGTTTAGATTAAATGTTTCATAATTTTGACCATAAAACTTGGCAGTACCCAGAATCATGGTTATATCATATTCTGTTTGAAAATGTCATTTTACTTAACAAAGCATAAAGACACAAGATAATTTACTTCCGACGAATATTGTTCTTCATAGCGAACTTTAAGAAGACCGCGTAGGAGGTTCCTACAATATCTATTAATTTCGTGAACCCAAAAATATATAGATATAAATTTGAACTTAGTAACAATACTAGAACTTAAGATAAATTAATAATGCTTTGTGTAAGATTAATTAACGCTCGAGTTCTCAATCAATGTGGGCGATTCTCAATGGAACTTAATCAGAATGGATCCAATTTCTCCATATCTAGGGTTACCCAAATATACCGCTGGCATTAATTAATAATGGCAATACATTATGTTTCTTATTGATTTATCAATTCAGTTTCCATTGGTCTGGAGCATTCTGTGTTGTATGAACATTCAAGTGGGTTCTTCCAAAAATAGGGTTAGTACGGTGGTACATTTTTGTAATGCTAGTAAACAATTTTATTTTATTTAATATTTATTAGTTACAAATCAGAATAAATTTTCACTTCTTCATATCATACGTACCAATACCTAATATGGAAAGATTACAAGATTTTCAATTTAAAATAAGTAGACCAAGCTTACTTAAAAACTGAAATTTATTGTGAACTAGCTTCTGCCAAAGGCTTCGCCCACTTGAAAAGTGTTTTATCTACACTCACAACGTAATGTTCCAAATATGAATTTAAAAAAAAATGTGTAAACAAGTACTTTATATTCATGGATAGATAAAATTAAAAAAAATACCATTACAATGCAACATTTGCCTTCGATTTTCAAACAACTGCATCATAAAATAACTTTTTAATTTTTATAGCACACTTTTACTTTTTAATTTTTTGGCGCTTATGGGCTAATTGACTTTATGTAGAAAAGTAGTGTCAATGTCTATGGAGGCGCGCTCTGCGCAGTCATGCGCAATGAGAATCTAAATTGCCCGCCATACCACATGTTTTTCCGTTGCCACTTTTGTTTTATTTCAAATGAAACAAAAGTGTGGTTTGCTGTAAGAGAACCCAATTATGGGTTAGCCTCGCCTTTGTACATAAGCTGTCCTACTGTATTTATAAATGTTTGTTTTGTGTACAATAAATAATAAATAAAGTGAAGATAAAGTAGTGTATGTAACGGCATATAAGGTATTAAAACACTCGCGTGTTATTATTATCAATATAAACCCACGCTCGTGTTTTAATAACCCCTATTATATGACCATTGCATAAACTACTATAATCATCCCAAGGGAACATTATACCGGGATAAAAGTAGCCTATGCCTATGCTAGAGACTATAATCAATCACTGTGGCAAATTTCATCTAGATCCGTTTAGCCGTTCTGTCGTGATTTAGTAACAAACATTCATCCACACCCACATCAATTCATACATTCACATTTATAATAAGTTTTAGTAAGATTTCATATAAAAATAAATGGTGAAATTATAATTGTAACTAAATGTTGTTTCCTATCAGAACATTAAAACAGAAAAACATTTAATAACATAATTAGCTGATAAGGCTTTCCAATGCAGTTCAGTGGAAAACGAGCATTTATATTTTCTATTCAGTGTATTAATCAAAATAAGCTGTTAAATAAACTGATTGATGGATGTATATAAATGGCTAGCCATAAAATATTTCAGAGATTAAAACATAAAACAAATGATTTTATGTCATATCGTGGCACGATGCGACGTCATGTTGCTATCCAATGTTGCATAGTGGAAATATACGAAGTACATTTTAAATGTTGAAGACTGATGATGCAATCGTGTGCCAGAGTCGCATTTGATGTTTAATAGTATGAAATGATGCACATCATTTATGTAAGTGGATCAATTAATGACCCTAGTGGCAGAGCGTTTAGGGCTGCGGAACAAACGGAAGACAATTCATCATCATCCATCATTTCAGCCGAAAGACGACCACTTAGGCTTAGGCCTTTTTCAGGTTTCGCCACATACACAGCAGACTCCCACAGCCATTTATCATGTCATCGATCCACCTTGCGGGAGGCCTTCCAACGCTGTCTTCCAGTACGCAGTCACCACTGGAGAACTTTTCAGCCTCAAAGTCAAGTCAAAGCCAAATTCTTTATTTCAATCAGGCCATTAAGACGAAGACAGTCGCCAACGACCTTGAAGGAACAAAACGCGCACTCGTTTCACACCCGCGTGACCTAAAATTATGTAGTTTTTTATACTTTCCTTATTATTCTAAGACTTAAAAAAAAAACTTTAGATCCAAATGTAGATCATTAAATTGCCTCTGAGATGGTGACAATTTCATTAAAATACGCCCGACGGTTTTGATGTGATTGTCGTTTTTTTGTCCGTGTTAGACATAAGTTTACAAGTTAATTACACTATATTTTACGAATAAAACTCAAAATATGCTTAGATCAAATTATTAAGAAAATGGTCTAATATAACATATACTTTTTTCCAAAAAATCTGCTACTCAAGGGAATCGGCGCCTTAATGCGCAGATACCCCTTAGTAGCTGTTTATAAAATGAGAATCACGTCTAAACGGCCAGACGTAATTTTTTGGAAAAAAAAAAAATATTATTCCTTTAAAACGGAAAAACACACGAAAATCGCACCAAAACCGCTGGCCGTATTTTCATGAAGTCAACACCCTCTCAAAGATAATTTAATTATCTACATTTTGATCTGAGGTTTTTTTATTAAGTCATAGAATAATAAGGAAAGTACAAAAAACTACAGAATTTTGGGTCGCGCGGGTGTGAAACGAGTGCGCGTTTTGTTCCCCAAGGTCTTTGGCGTTATTCGTCGTCTTAAGCGGCACATTTGAACGTCAAAAATACCTCATCGACTACAAGGCGGCAGCAAGGCAACTAGATTGCGACATGTGGATGTGTTTTGGCCTTAAGGCGTTATATACGCCCCAATGTTAAGGCGATGTAAACGCAGTACTGGCCGTGCGCCCGCTCGATGCCAAAATATCAACATTGAACCTTCTTTTGAACAGTTTTGTTAGCAAAATATTATTTGATTTACATATGCTATGTCAGTTATGAAGAAGTTCTAGCCATCAATTTTTCTGTGTAAAAATATGTTTAAACACCCAAGTCGTTTTGGAGGTGTACCCAAAAGTTGCGAAATATATCGTGTTGCTAATTTTTTTTTTAAAGTAAACTGTTTGTTATACGAAAAAACCATGTTTAAAAAATAATGTACATGAAACAATAATAAATGTATATTTTTTTCTAACCTTTTAACCTAGCCGTTACTTAGGAGTATGCTTTAGAAAGTTACTAAAACGTATTTAAGGCACTAAAACGTATGTAGGCCCTTAACCCGTAATAGCTGCATACAAATATACCTACATAGCTATGTAAGTAATAGTGCCCCAAAATTCCACACCACATGTAGCTAATTAAACACAGCTTTTACGAATTCTGACATTCCACCTAGTGTTATTTCGGGTAGAAATAACACTACGTATTTGTAAAGGCAGTTGAAATGAACGAAATTAACACGCTTCAAATAAAGTGCAGGAATGTTCGTTTAAAGTTAGTGCTGGACTAACTTGTATAATCATTTTAACCCATTGAGCTTGTTTCAGAGACAATATAAAAACAATAGACGTTAGACACGTCAGGGGTAGATGATACGGGATGTCATAGACAGTGGTTTTTTTTGGAATGGTCTCTAAGTATTCTACTAATTTCGACTTTACTCAATTTAGATAGGACTGGTTGGGTCTGTCATCTACAAATTGATGAGTTCTTTAAAATGTATAAGCGTAATGGTATGAGTTATCATTTGATAGGTGTATTCATAAAAAACGGTTAATTTAAGAGATATCAAGCGTCAAGGGGTAGTAAAACATAAACCTTCTTTTGACTACGTTGTAACCGGTAAAAAAAAACGATTAATTCAAGACGCAATTTTCTTTTTTTCTTTATTGAGTTTGAATTTGACGTAGAACGTCAACCAAAGGAGTCCGTAAATATTGTGATTGGATGCCAAAAACAACGAGAGCCAATAATTTAAATTGTCCTTAGATGAAATTGAACATCCTTTTAGAAACCGAGGATTATTTCAAAGAAAACATACTTACGGTAATGGATAGATTCCTACTAATGTCGTATGTGTGCGGTTTTTATATTTCTTTTCAACGGACAAAGACAAAAGCCTCTTTGTACAAAAGATAATTTCGCAACGACATCAGTTGTTAGTTCGTAAGAAAGCGCTGTTCTGACCTCTTCTGTGTTTCGCGGAACAGCGAACTATTTGCGGTACAATTATGATAATGTTTCGTAGAACTTTTACCTCGCAAATAGCTTCATTATGACGACAGTGTTATCAATAGATTTAGAGCTCATTTTAGGAAAGATGGCATCATCTGTCTACACATTTTGCAGCTAAGTTGGGGTCGACTTCTAGTCTATCCAGAAGCAGCAGAATAACAGTATACGGAGCGAGGAGGAGGAGTTAGATATTGGACGATTGTCGAGGTTGGTCCATGGATCTTCATCTTAAGGTTACCCTAGTCGATTATTCTTCCATACAAACGTAGTCTGGCGATTACTCCACTGTTTGAGGTATACGCTCAAAATAAAAAATGAAATCAATTTGTCTCATCATTATCTAGCCCTGTATGGAAACAAAAAAGTAATATATATATCTGTAGGTGAAAGCTAAAGGACCTGTTTTGACATTTTTGTGTTTTAAATGATTTTTATTCAGAATACCTGAATTGATCAAATGGTAAAAGACATTAAGATATTTATAAAATGTGACTTAAGGCCCTTCACTTTTCACCTACAGATATATATATATATATATATTTGAAAGTTATGAGCGTCGAAGGTTCCATATTTCAACACTAAATTTAACGCATCTTAAGGTCGAAAATAAAAACCATAAGGAAGAAGGAAAATTGCAAAAGCATACAGGGATAGATTAATAGTTTTTTTTTTTTTTTTTTTTTTTTTTTTTTTTTTTTTTTTTTTTTTTTTGTCGACGGGGAAAATCATCTTATCAACAATGCAAATAATTTTATATTGAACAGATACATTTAGTAGTTTTTTCATGAAATCCATACTCCCAAAGTCTATTTATAAAATTTCACGCGGCCGTTTTCGTCCCAAATCATCATCCATTTCGCTACAAATTTGCAAAAGTGTGTATTTGTACGCGAACTAGCATCATAGCATCTACGAGTATCTCTTTCGCACGTGTTGTTGGATGAGATAGAGTGCATTTTAATCCCGCTTACAAAATGATCCTGCCGCTAGGGCAACCTTAACGTACCCGAGATGCCTCCGTACCTCGGTAAGTATGTTGGTCTTGACTTAGTCTAGTATTTTTAGATCTTTGAAAGGCGTTACGGGCATTCAGAAACCATTAAATCTGACAGGGGTCTTGTCAAGAGGAATTGTCTTACCTAGTTACTGTGTTGTGATGGTCAGATAGGCAGACACTCCATGTAAAATACTGGTACTCAGCTGTATTTAAACCCAACATAGTTGGAAATTACTTAGAAATATTGATTGT
Source organism: Orthosia gracilis (assembly GCA_947562075.1). NCBI lineage: Eukaryota > Metazoa > Arthropoda > Insecta > Lepidoptera > Noctuidae > Orthosia > Orthosia gracilis. The sequence continues at coordinate 32,827,784 of OX387272.1, read as the reverse complement.
TAGACAAAGCAGCCTTGGTTCCTAGTCAGTAGGCCAGGAGTGAATTTGAAATACTCCAGTTCTAACCCAAAATCAACTAATTGACAATAGGTACCTTAATGGAAGCACTAACATAATTAATCGATAGGCCGACAAACTGGAGCAATCTAATTTTAGATCTAGAAAGCGCCTTCTTCAATTTAAAGTTTAGTCTAGTGGGTATCTAACTTCAGCTTGGACTAGAAAACGATTTTTAACAAAGTTTTGTAGTTCCGACATCATTCGATCTGTATATTTATTCACATCATGATGGCCCAGTGGCAAACCTCGCCTCTCGTGCTTGAGGTCTTGGGTTCAAAACCGGGCAAGTACCAATGTGACTTTATCAATTCATATTACTTTCTAAGTTTATCTTGGACATCACTGACAACGGTGAAGGAAAACATCGTGAGGAAACCCGGACTTATAGTTAGTATTTGTAAGTTTGTGCTCCATTGGTGTAAGTGCTGCAAAGCGTTCCAGTGCGAGGGTAAACAAATAAAAATCATATATGGACTACTTCTTTGACTGTAGATTTAACAATAAAAAGCCTTCATACGCATTTCATAGATAGATTTCCACCAGGAGAGCCATTTTTGCGTTGAGCGAGATCCAGTTTATTAGAAGGAGTAGCATTATTTACAGCTTAAAACTACACAACGAAGAACTTCTTCGAACTGTAAGTCTTGAACCAAAAATGAATAAGAACTTAAGGGCTGAACGGTTTAACTACCGAAACAATTAAAAAAATATTGTGTCTCGCGTGAATCCACCTTTTAGGCACTCAATGGGTTAATCTTATAGTCTACTGATTATGCCATACCAGAAAGGCAGCAAAGTAATCTATACAAACGATCAAAACTCAAGAAGAGTGTAGAAAGCCAGTATAAACCCGATTCTCTGTATTTGTTTCCACCTACTGCAAACTGCTACAATGTAAAGACAAAGTTAGTTCAGGCATGATGCCATTTACGCCATCGCGCAAAGTTTTATTGACATTGTTAAGTTCAAATTCAATCAAAACAATCAAAAGGTCATCAACTTTGTAAATGGCAGTAGCTCTTGTTCTTGTAAAGTTATTTGATTCCTGTCAGTTAATAAGATACCCCTTTTTTAACTCGTAGGTGTCTTTAAGGCGTGTGAAGGAAAAACTTGAAACGCATGTCAATACAGGAAGAATGAGTGAATGAAGAATGAGTTAGATAGAGAAGGAGAGGGAATACAAAGAAAAGGTGAATGAGTTTTGTGTAAAAGATTTGGATGGATAAAGAGGGAGACGGGTGTCAAAGAAAAGGTGGATGGATTTGCGGGGAATAATATGAAAGAAAAGGTAGTCAGTGATAGCGACCTCAAGTATCATGGACCAATAGCAGGAAGATGGTTGTCTTAAAGGCCATTAAAGAATTACGTAAAGTGGATGGGGAGACACGTTTTTTGCTCTAGGACGATTGGACAACTGCGATAATCAATGTCTGCTAAATTTGCAGATTATGGACTTTTTGCCTTTGAATGCTTGGTCATTGTCATTAGATCGTTTGAATTTTCATGTCCCCGTCTATTGTGGCATTAAACTATCCATGATCCATGATATCAAAAATCAAATACATATACATTTTGTTTCATATTTATGCATCAAAATTTTAATCACTTGACCTATCAATCAAACTAGGTTACCTAATAATTAAGGTCAAAACCCCAGATCGATGATAAAGAAAATCACACCCCTAGTTCACAAGACTCACGCACATAATAGTAGATAAGGTAATTGCTCCGTTTCGGTCCACAAACGAGGGGCCTTAATTGTTGCCACATTAGTTTGGCAGTCAACGGATACCCTGTATCCGAAATACCCCACAAACAATGCTAACTTTGTATTTAAACCTTGAAAACAATTCCCTCGTGCTTAGTAACGTTTTTAGACACAGACGTTAAATTAAAAGCGGCCGTTTGGTACGCGAGGCCCTTTTAATAATGCACGCGGACGGCAGCCAACATTATGCGTTGTCATGCATGAGTGTGACGTAGGTAGCCACCTAAAGCTACCCACCTATGTACCCGTGAAAGGTCAGCTCTTACACAAAGTAACACACCTTACATAACATCACTGGAACTACCAAATATAGGGTATCTTTCGTACTTAAAATAACGCTGCCTAATCCACAGTTCCCCCACATATCGTTTGACATGTTCGCTTGTACCAAAATGTTGTAGCAGGTATGATCGAACATTAAAAAACCGGTCAAGTGCGACCGTCAAGTAAGATCTACTCTCCATCTCCGTCAACGAAGTTACGGGCCTCGTCCGAAAGTACTTTGGAGTGAAAAAAACAAGTGTTGAGTTAAATTTTTCGGAAAAATACACATCGGGAGTAGGTACAACTGTGAAATGGTGTTGCCTTTCATTCTTAGTTTGGGCCCCGAACGAATCATCCGTCTGTAGGTGTTAGGGAGTAGGAAACGCCCGTAACTAAGGCCGATACTACGAACTTCGTGCTTAGGGAGTAGGCCTCCTGAATCACGCACAAAGGGTTCCGTTTAAAAGGAAAAGAAAAGACACCGTTCTACTTAATTCAAGATACATTTCTGTTTCTAAGATCAATAGTGATTGAGGTATGGACCTCGTTTGTCTGTTATTTGTTAACCATCGCGATGATAAAAAAACCGGCCAAGTGCGGCCAAGGTTCCGTATAAACAGCTACATTCACCAAAATAAATAAGTAACATTACTAAAGTACATAAACAATGAAAGCACCGAATATTGCTCTAACGAAGGGTCAAAATTACCTTTGCCGTTCGAAAACTGTTGTCCCCATACATGAATATACAAAATTTTTACTTTGCCAAGTATATTTTATAAGTTAGTCGACTATCACTCGTAAACTTGTAAAGCCTACTTAGCTGTCATAGTTTTCCTTTTAATTTCTTTATATAAAGCAATGCCGTGTTTTTATTGACATATTCAAAAGCAACCATTTAGCTGGCTAAAAAAATATGTTTTCATTATTTGGTTTTACTTCTTTTTCGGCGTGATTAATATGTATATCCATCCAAATTATAGCTTTTTAGTATTAGTAGTCTATGCTAGCTAAGCAGCGGAAGGACGGACTGACAGACGGACATGGCAAAACTATAAGGATTTCTTGTTGACTACGGAACCCTAAAAAGGTTTATTACCGATCAAAATAATGTCCAACCTACGCAGATGTCATAACAATATGTATCGAGGTATAACTGTGATTTATTTTAGGAATATATTCGCAGATAATCCAGACCGGGAATTACATAATAAGTACGAAAAAAAAATTGGTTACAAAACAAATTGAACATCCAAATCCCCTGTGGAGTGTGTGTAATCTGGAGGCATATTCGCTGAAAAGTATTCGTACGACGTCTTAATCGCTTGCCGTGCGAGGGAAATACGAATGTAGGCCAAGGTCAGACAAAATTGAATAATGAATGCGAATTCTACATGTGTGTTTCAAGTTTTCTTTCTGCAAGATATGTTGGATAAATTGTTTCAAGGCTTATATAGCTTATAATATTTGAAATAAAAGTTCTTTGTTTTTCATTATTATGATTGATCAATGCTCACGTATCTCACCTGGTTCTAAGCAATGACGTGGTCGACGATAGAGCACCTTAACCCAGAAGTAAGCTATTCACTCTTGACTTAAAACAGCCTTGTAGCTATCAAGGCAAACAGACTCCGGTAGGGAATTCCACTCTATGTACGTACAAGGAAAGTATTTCCGAATCGTTTTATGCGTTTGGTGGGATATCCACTATTTCATACCGATTTTACCCAAGATAACATCATCCAAATCACTAAACAAGGTCGTTCCCAACCTTTGCTGCAATTTAGATGTCTCCAAAGTCCGTTTAGTTAATTCGTTAATTAGCTATTAACGAACTGCCCAAAAGCGGTTACTAATTAAGACAACGTTAATTAATTGTGTTATTGGCCGTACTATACCTATCTGTTTATTAAGAGAACTCTAGATTTGTAGCAGGGATGTTCTTGGGTTAATGAGGGCTACCGCGCCGGTGCAGACTGAGATCCTCAAAATGTCAAATTTCGTAGTTTTTCGGCTTTTAGTGCGAGTTTATTTTTAATTTTTTTGTTGTTGTGAATATTTTCCATTATGGCAGATTAATAGGTCCATTATGGGATTTACCAATCACTGCTTTAATAGAGTTTTATGTTTAGGAAAATGTTATCCTCCTTTTTTCGAAAAAAAGGGGCTGCACAAAACTGCGGCATACTCGATTTTATATTTAATCGCACATCTGCGGCATTAGAAATGATTTTAATTCAATCATTGTTGAGAAGATATGTATGGACCATACTCAACAGTGGCGCCAACTGCAGCCTTATTGCGTAAGGGAATTCGGCAAGATAAAGGACGAAAGACGCCATGTGGATTTTCGTCTATGTGATTAGTCGATTTTTCATACTATTTGCCCTTTGCATTGCCGAATGCACTTACGCAATATTGCTGCTGGTGAGAAATAAAACGGTAGCCCTCATTAGATATTCCGTGTATCAAAATGACACTACACATTTTGGTGTTCATGTTCATTATGATCTAGCGTCTTGATGATTATAAACATGAAGGCTAGATTCTAACCTGTGTATCAACTATGACGAGAGTCGGCTTTTAGTGTAACCGGATTCAGCTGAATTATTTACGAGTAGTTATATGAACTGATCGCTTTAATAAAAGCTCCTCACTTAGCATACCTGGCTGTCAGGCTTCTGAGGCCCAAGTCAAGTGACATTCTATCATCGAAAACGTGGTGATAGCGATTGTCAAAAAAGCTTAATTGTATTGGATTGACGAGCGATATTGAAAAATCACGTGATCAATCCCTTGCATTTTGACATTTCAACTATCGCCTTCGCTGACATTTGCCACTTGTCTAGAGCCACTGGTAGATTTACCGGTGTTATTGTTTACCCCTCCAGCCTTTTTTTTTATGAATTCATTGCCCCAACTAGGAATTTCTTCCTGTATCATGGGTGCGCTTACAAACATTTGAACTCACATACACAAGACACCCAGATCCGGAACGACTATCTGTAGGCCATACAAATATTTGATCCATGCGGGAATCGAACCCGCGACACGTAGCGCAGCAGCCGATCGCTTAACTACTACGCCAACCGTGTATTACATTTTTCGTACAGGAAGATACCAATCAGTTACCTACAATAAATCAGAACAATCTAACTACAGACAGTAGAATGGGTATACATTCTGGTAACCAACTTGTTAGCGGAAATCAAGTTCGTCTCTTCGTAATATTTTTACTTGAAATTAGGTTATCGCTTGTCAAACGTTTTATTGGCAGAGTAAACGTTGTTACTGTCCGCCTCCATACGTCGTTTTTTGGAATGATAGATACTCTAGCTGTCACTGCGGATCCGTTCGGGAATTTTTCTTGTTTTCCGGAAAGAATAGACACCGTTCTACTTAATCAAGATACTTTTCTGTTTTTAAGATCAAGGGTGATTGAGGAACGGATCTCGATTGTCTGTTATTTGTTAAATATCGCGATGATATAATAAACCGGCCAAGTGCGAGTCTGACTCGCGCACAGAGGGTACCGTATAAACAGCTACATTCACTAAAATAAATAGTTTACAATACTAACGTTCATAAAAAATGGAAGCACCGAACACTGCTCTAACAAAGGAACAAAATTAAATTTGCTGTTCGAAAACTGTTGCCCCCATTCATCAATATATAAAATTTTTACTTTTCCAAGTACATCTTATAAGTTGGTCGACTATTACTCGTAAACTTGTAAAGCCTACTTAGCTGTGATAGTTTTCCTTTTAATTTTATCACTTTATTGGCGTGATTTATATGTATATCTATGCCAAATTATAGCTTTCTAGTCTTAAGAGACTCTGAGCTAAGCTGTGGATGGACAGACGGACATGGTGAAACTTTATGGGTTCCTTGTTACTATGGAACCCTAAAAATCAGTTATTATCTTCAAATAATGTGAAGTTTATTAGTTTTTGCCAAACTGTCCAATATTGCAAAAACTGGGCATAAGCAATATTGGACAATATGTACTGTAAAATTTGATTTAGTACAAACCACTTCTTTACTTTTAGAACTAAGTTTAGGTCGATATTTTTGCCGATGAAAAACAATACTTACAACTTTCTAATTCCATATTTTAAACCGTCTTGTAATTTAGAAAAACCTTATTATGAGCATCTCCGTTACACAAGAAACCCTAGACACAGATAATATAATACTAGCATACAGATCATACAAAGCCTCATCCCATACAAAGAAACCGTGCCGATGTAACTAGCGTTTTTCGTCTGATTAATCTGATATTTTTTTGTACATCGGACGCGTTCGGTTCTGTTTCACGATGATAGATAGATGGTGTTAGCAGCGACTTGCAAGTAAAAGGTTTACTCGGTTCGTGAATATTTTTTTCTTTAAATACAGTGAAGGTTCGTTTTATAGTATTTTTAGGCACGTACAGTTTTTTTGCAAAATTTGTTACAATGCAAATTTTAAAAATCGAGTGGAATACCTCAGAAATTTAAGAATGCGCCATCTATCCGCATCAATTTTAAATAATCCGTTCAAATAATCCGTTAATATTCCATAATTTTTTACTTAGAAAAGTTGGTTAAACAAGAACGTACAATTTTTATGTTCAATTCCAGAAAACTTTAATTTTACACACATTCAATAACAGATAGGTGCATATCGCGCCATCTAGTGAGATCTATTTGAACCAAATTTTCTTAGCAATGAGACCCAGTGCCCTAGATTTTTTTTATATAGAAGATACAGAAATTCCAGCAAGCATCCCTTCATTTGCATCAAAAGCAGTGCCCTACGATTTTGGTTGTAGCACGAAACTACAGTGTAAATTGGAACGTTATGTACAAAATATTCGCCATCCAATTTGTGCGGCAAACACTTAGATGTCTACTTACTCTACTAACAATATTGTGAACCGTGTAGGTTTGTTTACACGTTGAAAATTCAAACGTTAACATTTCTGAACACAATAAATTTAATTCCTTGGACTACTGTAATAAAAGCAGAGAATACATAACGTACATTAACTTCAAGCGTTGCCCGCTGTGCAACTTACAGTAGAATCGTTTTAAATATGTTAGTAGTTGTTGTAGAAATGTTTAGAAATAAAATGTTAAATAAAATTTTTTATGGCATGAGACAGACATCGTGTGAGCAGTGGTGGCCCAGTGGCAATGACCCCGACTTACGTGTCTTCGGTCGTGGGTTCAAACCCAGACAGGCATATTACTTTGTGTAAATTATTTTCATCACCGCTGCTCTAAAAACGGTGAAGGAAAACATCGTGAGGAAACCGGCCTGTCCTAGAACCAACAATTCGAAGGCATGTGACATATAACTCGCACTGGACCCGCGTGGTGGATTATGGTCCATTCCTTCTCTCTCAGAGAGCCTGTGTCCCAGCAGTGGGAACGTTAAAAGGTGATGATGATGGTATGAGACCTAAACAAGTCAGACACTTGACAGAACAAAAATATATTTGTGGATTCGAATATGTCAAGAAGCTTTTTCTTTTGTAAAAATTCGCATATCTTGCTAGTGTGGGAATTGTTGCAGATTTCAGAAGATTGAAGATAAAAACGTGATTTAATCTTAAAGAAATATACGCTTCAGGCAAAATAGGCATGATGATCTTATTAGTTTTTTCCAAACTGTCCAATATTGCAAAAACTGGGTATAAGCAATATTGGACAATATGTACTGTAAAATTTGATTTAGTACAAACCATTTCCTTACTTTTAGAACTAAGTTTAGGTCGATATTTTTGCCGATGAAAAACAATACTTACAACACTCTAATTCCATATTTTAAACCGTCGTGTAATTTAGAAAAACCTTGACAAGAGCATCTCCGTTACACAAGAAACCCTAGACACAGATAATATTATAATACTAGCATACAGATGCCTCATCCCATACAAAGAAACCGTGCCGATGTAACTAGCGTTTTTCGTCTGATTAATCTGATATTTTTTTGTACATCGGACGCGTTCTGTTCTGTTTCACGATGATAGATAGATGGTGTTAGCTTTTTCCTTTGTAAAAATTCGCATATCTTGCTAGTGTGGGAATTATTGCAGATTTCAGAAGATTGAAGATAAAAACGTGATTTAATCTTAAAGAAATATACGCTTCAGGCAACATAGGCATGATGATCTTTATGTAGAAATGTTAGAACACCTAAAGTAACAATTTTGAATACATCCCACATCCAATACATTAGCCGACTATCTAAGGACGAAAAGGCAATTTCAATTTATGCACCACAGCGAAGCGTGGGACACAAATCGATTGTTTTAATGGTCCCATCTAAGATATAGAGGAAATAAACCAATAAAGTGGAATGGACGCACTGTCGGGAGCAGAAATGGAACGGCGACGGGTCACAACCCAAAATAGCTTACTGTTAATCTGTGACCTTTGACTCCGCGACCAGGGCTGACCCATGCCTAATTTATTAAAAGTTGCCTACAGCCGTTTGTTACATTACACGTCGTCTGGTTTGCTACTCATCATGCTAATTTTAGTACGAACATTGAAACAATCAAAACAATTTTACGGTCCATCATTTGTCATATATGCAACTGGATTATTTACAATGTCTGCTGGTCTCAATAAGCACGAAAGCAAACCAGCAACAATTTACTCATCTTTAATGAAAGCATCCAATCAATTATGTAGCGTCTACAAACAGACTTAAAAGGCAACTTATTTAGTATTCAGAATGTTTTATACCAGAAGCCAGAGAGCTAGTTTGTTTGTGCGTCGTGACTTGACCTACAAAGCTGTTCTGATGCCGGCAGTGTCCGTCAAATCGTTATTTCGACGACAAATCGCGAGCCCAGTCGAATCGTGCCGACCCGCTAACTTCCTGATTTATCGTCGGCCATTTATCTCGATATTCTTATATCGGGATCATTGTGGACACCTTTTGCATTTAAAGTGGGCGTGCAGATGGGTGGGCTGTCGTTTTTCATATTCTTTGTGATTTTCGGTTTTACGGTAGTTGTAGAGTAGACGTAGAAGCTAAGAAAAACGTTATAGAAAAAACTGCAAGATGTATTGACGCTGCAACACAAAAAAATTACTATCAACCGTGCTGGCGGTTCTCCGACATTGTCTGTAAGAAATGGACATTCACATAGACCTCCATTGGGCTGTGACACCCTAACAGCGATTACAATGGTCGTAAGCTAAATTAACTAAAAAAGAGCTAAATTACAGTTTATGATTAACCATGTGATGTTGCCGTAGTGCAAGATAGCTTTTCTAACAATCTTCATCGCTGATAGAATGTATAACCATATTTAGAATTTGAGCCAAAAAAATATACCACTGATTCTTTCTATCAATAAAAGAATATCGCATTATCAGATAACCCTTCCATTGTTTTCACGACATATTCAACAAATACTCGTAACTATCAGAGCGTCAAAAGAAAAAAGGTTTCGATCTCTTTCTTGAATTTCTATAAAAAGTAGAATAAGTCAACCCAAAGAGTTTTGACCGGTTCAAAGGATAAACGCAAAGGTCACCTCACATATATTATAGGCCTATCTATATTTGCAGCAAACTGATTTTGTCCCAGACCTTTTATAACTTGATATCAGACAAGACATAGTAGCCATTTACCTAAAAATGGATTAAGATAGCGAAGGCCGTACCAATTTTAAACTAAACCGAGACTTTAATCTGCCTAGTCTTTTACCTGGATTAGCTGCCTATCTGATCTCTTCAACCCTATAACTGGGTAACATGAGACCCCTTGGCAAGACTGTTGTCAAATTTTCTTTTGACTACCAAAAGGACTGTCGAACATATTCAAATGACAGAGTTATCGCCGCGGCACGAAGGAGTCTCGACACCCATCTACGAAATTCCATCGGCAAGCATTACTAAACATCGAAGTCCAACCCGTGTGTCTGTTTTCTTAGCCATTAGCTCCTTTTGATTAAGATATCAAAGTCCGTGTCTTTTTTAAACTAAACCCAGACACGAATCTTGATTTGAGTCCCAAAAGTTTTTACTAGCATCGTTTACCTAAGATTAATCCTAGACTTAAAGAACAACAAAGCCAGTTTAATTTTATTTTTTTAATATTATTATAGTTGACCTCGACTTCATAATTCACAATTCATGTTGGCGTTGATTCAGCATTGATCTAGTGTAAATAGTTTATCAGTTTTTTTTATTTCTGAACGATCGGTTAATGAATTAGTGGTCGCGAATATTAAATTCTTTAAAGATTTATTATATTGTTTGGTGAATATTTACGTCCAATTTAAAGCACTGGTTGTTTGAAGGTTTTCTTTTTTAGTGGCTTATGTAATATTGGAATTAAGATGAGATAACAAAATTGTGGACCAGCTACTTAGTTCTTTGTTATACCAAAAATGAAGTTTCAGAAAAAAAACAAGACTTCACAAGACCTGTCGATGTGGTCACGTTTGTGGAATTCTGAGCGGCAGCGGACATCGTTCGGCTGATAATGAAGAAAACTTTATCGAAACAAGTGAATAAGGAAATATCCAAAAAAGAATAAGACCTTAATTCTATTGTTGCACAGATTATAAATAATTAAATTAAATACTCAACACAGCCCGCCCGCTCTGTCTCAAGCCTCAACACAGTACACCGTATTTGGAACAATCCGTCTCACAAGCTGAACTGTAGATACCTATATTTTTGACAAAAGACAAACGTGAGAAAAATTCCGTTGCCGTCCATCCACAATAGGGAGCATGTTGAGTGGTTATTCTACAGAAATTGAATGACAAAGGGAGAAAAACTACGCGAGGGTGCGGTGAGATACGCGGACAATAGCCAAAAGGCGGTGCAATTGAATACGGCACTTGATGCGTCCATGAAATATGTATTGGACTCATCCTTGGTGGCAGTTGTGGTTGGAATAAGTATAGCTTCTGTATCTTTCGTAGTGATATGCTTTTCTTGATTCAGCATCAAGATAATATTTAAACAGCCGAGCCCGCATTCGACTGCAGTTATGGTGTAGTTACAACGTGCAAAGGGTGTAGATAAAGTAATTCGTCATTCTATCAGCGATAAAAAAAAAACAAAATGAATGGCATTGACATGCGCAACCTAAATATCACGCGATCAATCGTAAACCGTCTACCCGTCGTATCGTTTTCGCGAATAGAAACCAGTTTGCTTAGAGCTGCAGTTCTCTACACTTATTCTCTTGTACCGGCACAAAGTACTTAATATGAATGAAAATATTTTGGTAAATATATTAGGTACTTTTTCGTTTCTTTCTTTGGTTACCTGGAGTCTAGCTATATCGTGAAAACTGAGCACTCAATTTTCCTGCAACTACATAGTACATATACATTCTACGGTTGCTACGAATTCACAGCCCCAACAAGCCCATCAGAAAATTTGCTTCGAAAGTTTAGGTCCCTAAAAGAGTTTTAATAGACCTTTCTGAAACAATCTCATTTTATATTATATGAGAGACTAGTATGCCCCTCTCGTCCTAAGTTTTTTCGAGAGAAAAGTTTTCGTAACCGCCCATGTAGGCTTTGCTTCGTAACTATGAGCCAGGTGCTTTTGTCTGGTAGTGTCTAGAAGGTTTTCGGGTATTACAATGTACCTAGTTGAGTATTCAACATTAAACAATTCACACGTTTTAAAAATATTGCATTCTTTTCCAATCAATTTCTCTACTCGATTCAATCGAATTGATAAATCATGTTATTTATTGATTCTAATCGAGGGTCTTTTTGGTGTCATGGCCACTGAGCCCAGTTAAGTAAGAATAAGAATAATTTATTTAAAATAAGAACGATCACAAAAATGAACATTAGGTGCAGTAGTATAATTTCTGTAAACAATGTTATAATTTAGTGCTTATATGTAAACTATAACTAAAATATTTTATTATAATTGCAAGATAAACAGACATTTCTATTGGTTTTTGGTTTCGATTTTTGAGAAGAGGAAGTTTTCTTCAGAAGGTTTTAGAATACCACTTCCTCCACTTCATTTGACTCACTCGTTTAATAATAGCATAAACCGTCGAGTCGAGGAACTCACTGCCAATAAATAACAACCTTTAAGTCAACTTTATTAAGTGAGGATGAATCGAGGTTGTGTCGAGTGGGGACAGTGACTTAGAACATGGTTACAAGATACACTTGAAACTTTACCATTTTATATTTTACTAGATACCCGACCCGGCTTTGCACGGGTGTACTTACTAATGAAGATATAAGATGAAACTATTTTTTTACTTTATTTTCTTTCATACAAACCTTCTGACACTTACAAATTCAACAAAAAAAATTGTCAGATAGGTTTATACGTTCTGAAGTGATACGCTTTACATACATTCGGCAATTGATTTTATTCTTAATTATAGACAAATAATAATAAATAAATTGTTTATTAGCATCAAAATTTACAAATAAGGGAAACCCTGATCCCTGAGCTAGGTAAATCTGTTTTTCAGAGGCCAGTGCCCTCTTCCATTACTTTACATAATTATAATGAATTAGACACCAATGCAAATAATATTAGAATTACAATTTAAATAATTGAAAATTAAAAATCAAGATAAATTTTGATTTTATCAGAATGAAAAAACAGAATCAACATTAAAATTACAATCATAATCGAATTCATTCGAATAAAATCAATATCAAAGTTAAAATTAAATTAAATTAGGTCAAAAATAAAATATCACAAATTAAATCAATTTAAACAAAATAATAGGCTTTTAGTGTGGGACGCTACTTGTGTCGATACTCTTGCGCCATCCCATCTTCCTAGCTCGTCGTGCTGTGCTGGCGCTGCCGCTGCGGCTGCAGAGAACCTCAAGCGGCGGTAATATAATAACCTCATCGGTAGTTATATTTTCGAGCCGTTTGGGGTTGAAACTCTTGGTCCGTAGGGTCCGAGTGCTCATGCGTTGTTTAAAGATCTATCCAAACGCCTAGTTGACACTTCATGTGACCCAAGGGCTGGCTTTTACCTTGGTCAGAGAATAAGCATTGCCATACAACGTGGCAATGCTGCCCGTCTTTTGGGTACATTACCAGTGGACAACGATGTGGAGGAGTTTTTCGACGCCATATTTTAGTTTAGTATATTTTTTGAGGTTTAGTTAGTGAGTATTTTTTGGTTTAAGTGTACATGTTTGTAGTCAATATTTAATTAAGTATTTTATACACTGTATATGCGAGTACTTGTACCTATGTAAATAAATCGTGTCTTTACAAACTAATTATATTTATAACAAAATAATATAGATAGATGAAATAGTCTATAATGCTCTTTTGTTTTCCTTGAAGTACACGTGTTTCACGTCATCCAGCAACTTCGTGTTATAAAGAAAATAAATTACGCTAATGAACATTCTTTCCCGCGGAATAAGCTTGACACGTTTTAAGTAGAGTAGTATCTTATAAAATAAAGAATAATGAAAATTATATTTCTTTTTCCTTGTCCACATAATTAAACAGTGTTCGTCATTATAATCCGTCTTTCGTTATCCCGATTTATTTAGGTCGCCACAATATTTATTTTGTTTCTAACTGACATCTCTATCAGCAGTAATTTAATTTAAGTTTTAGTTACCTTTCTTGTCATCATCATCATCATCTGCCTGCCCTCACCCCATGTTACTTGGGGTCGGCGCAAAACGTTTTCTTCTTCGATACCGTCCTGTCCCCTGTCACGCTATCACTGACTCCCTTTTCTTACATACGAGTATCAATCCCCACAGTCCATCCATCTTTTATTAGGCCTTCCTCTCCCTCTCCATCCATTCACATTTATTTTCATAACTCTTTTTGTAACACGCTTTTCATCCCTCCTCATCACGTGACCATACCAGGACAAATAGTTTCCTTTCAACTTTACTGTCACTGGCGTCACTTTAAAACTTCCTCTAATATACTCATTTCTCACTTTATCCATTCTCGTCATTCCGCACATCCATCTCAACATTTTCATCTCTGCTATAGGCAATTTCTTTTTATCGATATTTTTGCACAGCCTTACATTCTAATCCATACAGTATGACAGGTATAATCACGGACTTGTAGATTTTTCCCTTTCTTGTCATACTTGTTGTTTTAAATTTCATGCACTAAATTACAGTGGCGGACTTACTGCCTTAGGCATTCTTTACCAGTCAACCAAGGGTGGCAAAGCATTGTTGTATCTGTTAGGAGCATAAACTTAAGTACTGCTAGGGAATATATTGCGCCATTTATTCTTCCCAGTTAAAACACTGAAGTGGTGATGTGCAGGCGTTTAGTGTGACTGTGCTTATGTTAATCTTTGATGTTGAAAAAGTGCTGGCTTTCAGCTTTATTTGAATAGATGACTTTTGATTTTGTATTATAAAATATAAGATTCTGAATTGTATAGTATTGATTGAATTGTAAGATTTTTTGTCCAACTGTTCAATCTATTCATGTTGAATCTATCCTTAATTTCGGACACTTTTATTGTGGTTCCCCAACCACAATAATAATGTCAAGATCAATAATGTAGGTTGCATTCGCATTACAAAATTGACCGACCTAATTTGTATTCCGAATATAGACAGATTTTCCCTGCATATTTATTTATTCCGGCCTTGTATAAAATGGTTGTATCTAGTCGACGTAGTGTTGCATATTTAGCAACGTTTCATCGATTTAAACTAGTCACGGGTCAGTGAAAAATTTAAGAAAACTAAAGCTTGCACTTATTTATGTGTTACGTTGTTATTTTGTTTAAATAAATTAAAGTTGCATTTTTATTTATTTAAGACAGAGATATCAATCCAAGATAAATTAAATATAATAGTGAAATTTATTATTCCGCAAAAATATCTAGGGTAAAACAATGCGATTGCGGAGGTACGTCATAAACAATGCCTCACCTCTTGTCGGGCTCTCTGTGCAACCACACCTGCACCCTGAAAGACTTTTACGAAGCAAACGCTGACGCTGTCGACGTGGCTAAGTTCTGGTTAAAATACATTCAATTTGAAATCATCGATACGACAAAGGAGAAGAATAGAAATATAATTGGAATTTTATTTGAAAAATTTAATCTTGGTAATTTAAATTTAAACTAGCTTTGGCTGTATTACACCTACCATACCATAAATAGGTACCTTTACCTAATAAAAATGAGACACCTACTTTTCAAATTACGCAGACAAACAATACCCATAGGTATTATTATGTATACTTGAAAATTACTTATGAGTATAAAAACCACGCCTTTTAACGATTTTCTAGCTTTCTTTTGGAGTATGACTAGAAATCTTAATAAAAAATATTCTTGTATTGATATTAGTACTTGTAGGTAAAAAATAATATCGGAACATCAGTATTTATTAGTAAAAAACGCACAATAGTACCTTCGTTAAACTATCAGGTTAAGGACAAAAATATTGTTCACCCACAACAATAAATTTTATATTTTTCCATCCGAATTTCAAACTTCACAGGTATTTATTATTTTTGTGGTTCCATAAACTGCCGAGGAGCAGAGAACCACCCAGCTCGTCAGTGACTGTTGGAGATGCGCAAGTCCAGGTGGGTCGATACATGAAGTATCTTGGCCTAACCCTGGATGGTCGATGGGGCTTCGAAGAGCATTTCGAGCGCCTGGTCCCCCGTGTTGAAAAGGCAGTGGGTGCTTTGCATAGACTGCTGCCCAACCTCGGCGGACCTCTGGAAGATGTTCGCCGCCTCTACGCGGGTGTCGTGCGATCGATGGTCCTTTATGGGGCACCTGTTTGGTCAAGCAGACTATCAGGTGTCCGACGCACAGGACTAAAATTAATAGCATGCAGCGGAAAATGGCCATTTGTATCGCACGAGGATACCGAACGGTTATCCTTTGAGGCGGCAACTCTCCTAGTACGCTTGCCTCCGATGGATATTCTGGCAGACAAGGACGCGAGGGTTTATAACCAAATCCGCACCATTCGCCAGAATGGTAAAAGCGTGCCAGGAGTCGCTTTAGTAAGGCTGAGGCGGCAGGAACGGCGACACGCGCTCGAGCGGTGTCACGAGCGGCCACAGCAGCCACAATTATCGCGCAAGCGCGTTGTTGAAGCCGTCCTCCCGGACTTTGAAGCCTGGCTGAAAAGAGAAAAGCGCATCTCCTACAGGCTCACCCACGTACTGACCGGGTACGGTTTCTTCGATGAGTACCTAAATAGGATTGGCCACCGCTGCGGAGGCGACCTTGACTCTGCACAGCACACGCTCCAGGAGTGATCTGCGGGGGCCTCTGAGCGGCAGGTCTTGGTCGCCAGGATCGGGCAAGACCTGCCAACAGTTTGCCAGCAGTTATGAGGGCCATGCTGGCAGCGACAGAAACCTGGAGGGAAAGGCCTCCTTCTGTGAGACCGTGATGGTCGAGAAGGAGGCCACCGAGCGGGATCGCGAGCTAGCCGATCCCGCTCGGAGAAGAAGGCGTCGGTGAGGCAACCGCCTCGATGACTAAAACGCCGAAACCTCGCCTGCATCAAAAGAAGGCGGAACTCCGTCGTTGCGGGTGGTCAGATTGGGGACTCTGTCGGGTGAACAGAGTGACTCCAGGAAAGACGGTGGCACAGAGATCACGTGCTGCCGTGCACAGCGAGGCTCAAGAGAGGTGCTTTTTCAATATCCCTAGGGATGTGCCCTAACAGGCGTTCCACAGAGCGGGCTCCGGGGTGATCTTTTGAGAGGTCACGGGGCCTCTTCTACGTGCTGATCAGCGGGGTGGTTTTAGTGAAGTTAAAATCCCACACTCCCTGGTCTTTTCCCCAAAAGTCCAGGCGCCTTTTGAAGGTTAACCCCGTAAACAAAAAAAAAAGATATTTATTATTCAAACATTACGCAAACGTGCTTACTACCCGTTTTCATTCAAAAGTAGTGCTAAAGCAAAAAGCAGATGTTTCTGGCAGGCTATAAGGGCACTCGAGTTTGGTTCGTTAGCCAAATTAACGTGTTAGCCTCAGACCTGTTTTGCAGTTTCAAGTGCGTCTTCGTCACAGGAATGCCTTTGAAATGTTTACCCTGCATGTCTGTCAACTACACTTTGACGTTATCATTTATTTAAGTTTTCGAATAAAATCTTTTTATTTTACGTGGTAAGGATAAAATTGGTTCACATTTTGCGCTAACAAAAGCTTATTTGCTTTGTTTGTTAAACTGTCATGAACAAGATGGAGGTCATGACATGTTAATTATGTAAAACAAATTTGGAGTTTTAGGCCAGTAACCTACATTTATTTGTAGAATCCTTATTTTGATTTTATCGCGGAGAATATTTTGTGTTAAATGCAATTTTCGCCTGGTTAGTTCAGCATTTTGAACCAACAACGGTTCTGATTTAAGGGTGGAGACCCTTAAATCAGAACCGCTCTTTGAAGGTAAGGTAATAGTGAAAAGTACTTACATGAGTGAAGTAATAATAGTAGACATCGACTCCCGAATCCGCCAGTATTTCCGCGAAGTAGTTGGTAGGGCACACGAAGAAGTAGTCGCCTACCACGTCAGCAATCATTTTCTGGTTAAGATAACCATCGGTAATTTCCTCCCAGTCCGTATACTAGAACAGAAACAAACTATTAGAAACTGAAAAAACAAATGAACGCTACTTAATTAGGCCAGACCTATTTACTTATAGTTTAGCTACCTACAGAGTACGTTTTAGTTGACGAAAGTTTTACACCAACATCTACAATTTGTTCCATTAATTGTGCAGCACTGTGTAATTTATGACAGGTGCGTCAAGTTTTATCTCTTTTTAGCACCATATAATTTTCATTAATTGTACAGCGTCTCTCTCTGTCTAAACTTCAAACAAAATTATAGAGCTGTACATTACTAAAGCACCATTTGGTAATTAATTGGCTTCTTATGTTGCCATATTCAAGTTTGCTCATCAAAGTCGATAACTCTTTAACAGGTAAATTGAGAATACTAAGTGCAGCAATGAGAAAAGTATTTTCGCATTATTGACGGTAATTTGAGATGGACATCCTTATTAGCTGGTCGGGATGTGATGAAATCACACCAATTTCTACGAACAAATTATTGAAGCGTGCATTTAAGTAGTACGATTGAGATTGCAAAGATAGAGACTAGTAGGAACATTGTAGTGGTTATTCTCGTATTAAAATTGCAGCATGTCATGTGGTTACTAAATCTAATTGGGGGGGGACCACAAGCTCTTAGAGTAAGGTTATTTTGAGATCGCGTAAGTGACAGATGTATACAAGTCATATATATCTATCCCTTACACACACTCAAAATAACCGTACTCTAAGAGCTTATGGTCACCCCCCTTTAGATGCTTTTCACTTCCATGTCAATGAAGATAGAAACATTAGGTAGGAATGTCATTTTAATAACAAGACGTCTAAGAAGTTCTTCAGTTTATTGAGATATAGGACAATGTGATCTTGTGTCACTTTTTAGAGTCAATTATTTTCTTACAAAGTAAGAATTTATAAGAAAATAAATTATATTAAGTTGTTGATAAAAACTGGATCGTGTGGAAGACAGTACCAGACACAGCATTAAACATTCAGACTGTCTTCACACAATCGATACAAGATAAGTAACTTCTACACAACTTTCATTGTTTGTCTTTCTAATGAATGATAATTACACATGGTAGCCCAATTACATACTGTATTAAAGGTCTTGACCCTCATCATAATGAAGAAACTTTGTTTAATTTTAAACAACGTAATCCTTGTAACGTGACCTTTCAACATAGATATGAATTAGTAATAAAGTCCCTGTTTACACGTCACTTACTTGAAACACGATGGCTTCTCGCTTTATTTTAGAGAAATCCTTGAAAATAGTATCAACGATTTCTAGAAATTTATCTCTCTGCAGAAAACTGGGTCCGTCCTTTTCAAAGTAGTCGAGGAAATCGTAGAGCAAGAAATACGTTCCTGAAACGAGAAATACATAATTTACTATGTTAATGTTGCATTAAAGATGGACTACGTAAATGCAAAAGCTTAGGATGAAGATGAAGATCCATTAGGGACATGGAACGGCGAAATTTTTTTGCATATTTGATTATTGGTAATTCATCGTTTTTCTTTCTGCGTGGAATTGTTAACTTTCATTTGTCTGAACCACTCAATACTAAAATGGTTCACCTAGACTCCTAGAGCCCTATAAACTTTCAAGGGGTCTATGATGGTGAAAAATAAAATTGGGAGATAAATGGTAGGTAAAACACTTCCCATAATAGTGATAATCCACATAAGTAAACAGTTATTTAAGCATTAATAATCCTCGTATCATTAATAACGTAGTAATTTAGCACCGCTTTTTTTGGAACTTAATGTAGGTTTCACAGTACAGAGGGAGTCCAAACAAAACTGAAAAAAGTTGCTAAAGGATCCATGGGGCAAAACAGTTTGAGGACCTCCGGACTAAAGCCTTATCACATAAAACACAAAAAAAAATCTACCTATTTCCGGTATAGACTTTGAAACCATCCAACCGATGTGCCCCAAACCAGTTTCATTAGAAAGGCAAGAAGAAGAAGAGGAGATGGTTTTAGACCATTAAAACGAAACAAAAAAAAACTTAAACGAAATTTCCTTTTTATCGAACAAACAATGAAAATGTATTTTTTTTGAGCGTTGCGCACACGTCGGGTATCCGCTAGTACTGAATATAGGACAAGAACGTCATTTCGCTAAGCGTCCTTATTTTGCTGTCTCACGCTTATTAAATCATCAACGTTGGATAGCAAATAAAATTAGGTTCCGTCCATTTTATTATTGTGTTTTCGTCTGTTCAAAGCTTTAGCTTTGACTTGGAAACAGCTTTTATTTAGTTTTTATTCTTTGTTTATTTGCTTTTACCCGCTTTTGTAACATTACCTACTAAAAGAAAAATTTGCTAATATGAATACTGTTTTGTAAACCCTGTTACACCGCGATCCGTACTCTAAACCTAATATTTTAGATTCAGTTTTTATGTAATTGTTACCAGTTTGACATTCACAACTAGGTACCTAGAAGCCTAGGATTACACACTAAAGAATAAACATTCAAAAATGTGGGGCATTGTCCATTTTATCATCATCATCAATACATATAATAAATTTGTATGTCCAAAAAATATACCAGGGTTTTAAAGGATAACCAACAGAACCCATTTCCAGCATTTCTGGATTTTTTGTCTGTTTATGTGTTTGTCTGAATAGTTGTGCACGCATCACGTAAAATAAACAGAAACTTTTAAACATCATTTTTTTTGCGTAACTTGAAGTATTACTTAGTTTTTGTGTCATCGCAATCGGTTCACTTTATCAAAAGTAAGACGAATTTAAATTGTTTAAGAAGTAAAATATCACAACAGTTGAACTCCATATTCGATAGATGGCGTTGTGCATTTGACTTCATTTTCTGAATGGCGGTGTTAAGATTCTCCGCGGAAAAATGACAATACAAAAAAATGGTAGATAGATGGTACATAATGTGTTCATTTGCTGTTACGATTATATGATTTGTATATGATAGGCTCAAAGATCGAAAACGCTCATTGACACAAAAATTGCTCAGAATGCGTTGTGGCTTCAAATAAACGGCTACAACGTGAATTTCGTGTTGTGGCACCTTGAAAACTGGCCGCAGCACGTTCTAGTAAATTTAAACAGGTCAGGCACAATATTCGACCACAACGCGTTCTGGCAGTGCAGAAAAGCCAGATCGCGTTCTGAGTGCCAACATTTGCGCGACCACAACCCGAGTTCAAGACGGACGGGTGGTATTGTTTGGAAGCAACACTTACAGAGGTGAGTATTTGAAAATGGATTTTGATTTCGATCGCCATTGCTAATAAGTATTTGGTTACATTATTCTTGTTGAAAAAATACATATATGTATCACTATTCTGCATATCACTTGTTTTTGCGCCCTAGTGGTTGTGTAGCAGGATTAGCGTTGAGCCAAGCATTTTTATCAGCGATGTAATCTCCAAATGTATAATATGCCTGCCTGCATAGTGTGCGTTTTACACAAGTTTTTAATTTTGCCTCATTCAGTTTTAGATCGGGCGAGGTATTTTATTGTAACATTTTATACAGTACCCCATAAAAGATGACGCTGCTTTAGCCAGCTTGAAACCTGGTTGAATTAAATGGTCACTATTTCTAGTAACATAATTATGTCTGTCGCTGTTTTTACTAAAAATATGTAAATTATTTCTAACGCACATGATGTTTTCGTAAATATATTGACAAGGTACCGTCATGATTTTGATGTCCTTAAACAGTTCTCTTAGAGAATCGCGCCGGCGAAGATTGTATTTCGCTCTGATGGCTCGTTTTTGCAGAATAAATATTGACTGAATGTCTACAGCCCTTCCCCATAGAAATATACCGTAAGACATTATACTATGAAAGTAACTAAAATAGACCAGCTTCGCGGTATCTCATCAGTAAATTGTAGAATTTTTACTAGCCGCCCTGCAAGTGGTATTAAATGAGGACCCCATTGTAACCTTGAGTCTAGCTTGATCCCCAGGAAAACCGTTTTATCGACGAATTGTAATTTCTCCTTGTTTAATATATTAGCACAATCGAAACTGTTGACATTCGGCAAGGCAAATTTTACACACTTAGTTTTTTTAGCATTTAAAACTAAATTATTACCAGTGAACCAATTCTGAACTTGCCGTGAGGCATAATTTACGTCGGCAACGTTACTCGTACGTCTATTTATCTTAAAAATAAAAGAAGTGTCATCAGCAAATAACACCATGTTTAGTTTGTTTTTCAATAGATGGGGTAAAATGTAAATCGTTAATGTAGACCAAAAATAAGTAAACACCTAAAATTGAGCCCTGGGGTACCCCCTTTTTTACTTTTTACCCCGACGAATTGGCACCATTTATTTGAACTAATTGCTGCCTATAATTCAAATAGGATTTTACAAAACTTAATGCTGCTCGGCCTAGACCGTAACGCTCAAGTTTTAAAAGTAATTTTTCGTGATTAACGCAATCAAACGCCTTTGAAGATATCTATGGCATCTTGTGCCTCCTCCCACGCATCAAAGATGTGTTTTAATAAGGTGACACCAGCGTCGGTTGTATAACGTCCTTTGGTGAAAAATGAATGATCATTTGATTTAGACATTTTTTCTATACCAATACCTCTATACCTTGCTGAAAACCGGCAACACGGATTCTGGTCTAAAATTATTTGTGTCTTTACTGTCCCCGGATTTGAAAAGTGGTAACCCTACCATGGGGTCCCAGCGCTAAGAAAGAAAATTTGGTTCAAATAAATCTCACTAGATGGCGTGACATGCACCGAGTTGTATGCAAAATTATTATTTTCTGGAATTGAACATAAAAAATGTATGTTCTTGTTTAGTGAACTCTCCTAAGCGCAAAATTATGGAATATTGGGCTCTTAATTCGCATTTCAAAGATTATTTGAACGGATCATTTAAAATTGATGTCAATAGATGGGGCGGTTTTAAATGTCTGAGACGTTCCAATCGATTGTTTAAATTTGTATTGTAACATATTTTGGTGCAATGAAACTGTAAAACAGTGCAAAAAATACTATAAAACAAATCTTCACTGTATTTAAAGGAAACAATATCCATGCACCGATTAAACCCTTTCAATTGCAAGTCGCTGCTAATACCATCAATCTATCGCCATGGAACGGAGCCGAACGCAAACCATGTACAAAAAATAATCGGTTTAAACAGATGAAAAACGCTAGTTACGTCGGTGTGGTTTCTTTGTATGAGATGAGGCATCTGTATGCTAGTATTATATTAACTGTGACCTTACTATGTTTCATTAGATCCGGAAATACTCTTTGCTCTACACACGAATTAAATATTAAAGCTAAGTACGGCGCCATAGTCAGAATAATGGAGGTACAAACTTTGATGGACATTCCCCATAGATTGGGATTGGATTGGGGGGTCAGTTTGATCTTGATTTGCTTAATAGCTTTTATTACCGTTATTGGTTTATAATATGTGAAAAGTTAAATTCAGTCGGGCAGGCTGAAACGTTAGCGTTTAATAAACCAGTAGCGAGCGAGGGCGAAGAATTTAAGGTTTCAGTACTTTTAATTGCGATGCTGATAAAGAAATTTACAAATTGTCGAGCAACTTTTATGTTATCTCTAGTAAGTCCATGTGCAGTCTCAAGCGTGTAAGCAGTATTTATTTCTTGTGTTCCTGTTCGTTTCATTGTTTATATAAATTATCTATCCAATTTGTCTTAATATTATTATCTGCGAATTTAACCTTATTGCTAATGTATAAAGCCTAAGCTACTTTACACGTATTTCAAAAAATTCTTCAGTTAGTAGCAACATACTAATTGAAAGTTTCAGTGTTAATATAAGGCTTAAGGCCATACAGCTCGTAAAGTCTTTTCCTACTTTTCCTGAGTCCTTTAGTCGCCCAATCACTGAATAAAAACATAGGGCATACAGTTTTAGTTATCTTATTAAAAGTATTATTGAACTCTGTTTGAACCACTGAGAAAACTTTTTTGTATAAAATATTACCATCGTTCGCTGTGAGTTCCTGATAACCCTTACTGATTAAAGTGCTGTTAAATTTATTTAATTTACCGGATGTTATTGGTCTGGACTGAGTCTGCACTAGTTGTATTGGTATGATGGACTCAAAGGTTACCAGTAGCCCACTATGATCCGAAGGTACACAATTCATAATGGCTTTGTCTAAGTAGTCGCAGCAACAAAAAATATTATCAATACATGTAGCAGTAGTCACAGTTGTTCGGATTGGTTCCATAAATACATGTGAGAAATTAAATGATTTGAATAAATTTGATAGTCTACTGCTATCTGAATTATTTTCTACAGTATCTATATTAAAGTAAACAAAGATTATGGGGTTTACTGACGGTTTTGATTTAATACCATTTTTAATTAATATAAGTGAACCTCCACGCGACATAATATCTCTGCACAAGCAACAAGCATTGCATAATCCTTTAGCCAATGCTCAGTAAAACAAACAATTTCAACATTGTCTTTTCTAAAAATAGTTCTATATCCAATTGCTTTGCAGAAAAATCTTGAAAATTTTGCCCTTTTTTTTCAATTATCTATGAGAGATCAAGAAGATACCTTCTTGTTGGCGGATGTACTCCTATTTCGTTATTGGTTGCCCTTGCTCTACAAACTAGTTTAAACTATAAATATTAATAGCAGAAGTGCTAACGTTATTAAAGTTATTGACCACCTGTAAATTAGTATCACTACTAACATCAACTACAGTACATGACTTCGACATACTATTTATGTCTGTGCTTAAAGTAAAAGATAAAAACAGTAACGGCTCAATTAAAAACTAGCCTTTGTAATGGTTCTGTCTAGAGTTTAACAAAGCCATGCATGTTTTTCCGAAAAGTTCTTCCCCGAGAAGAAAAATGTACGCTCATTATTTTATTAATGTATGTTCTATGTCGATAATGAGGAAAAGCTGTTGACATTTCCCGGGCAGAATTCCAAACCTCTTAGCAACTCTTAGGACGGCCGTACTTGTAACCAAAAGAACAACAACCAGCTTTTCGAGTAGTCATAAGAGCTTTCCGTATATTTATTTAACATTCCACTTTTATTCTCCAAAATAAAATGCACCCACATTTTTCCTATTATGTTTAATGTCTTATTTAATCTATATTAACTGAAGCGATTTCATTGCCAACTAGTATAGTCACAAATAGTCACTAGCATTGTCACAAATCCAGACCTCAAGAAATTCCCACATTAAAAGTCATCGATCCTCGGTTCGGGAAAGTGTTCTAAGCACTCTGCCCAAAGCAAAGTGCTTAGAACACTAATTCCAGGACCAAAGAGACATTTCTACTAACATTAACATTATAAGCGGGATATTTATCATGTTTACTGTTTTTTTCGAGTTGCCGATATTTCGGTGCTGTTGCAAGCACTATACGTACTGAGCGCAAAAAACGAACAAGTAAGAGGGTAGGCCGTTTTGTCTCCTCATAAACACCCACCCGCAATAACTTCAGTTTATCCGTGATCATGGTGTTTAAAACAGCACCGAAAATTCGGTAACTCGAAACAAACAGTAAACATGGTAAATATCCCGCTTATAATGTTAATGTTAGTGTTAGTGACCATGACAGTTTAAAAACTTAAGAGACAATTCTAGTTGAAAAAGAATTTGCCCTAACTAAGGATCGAACTCAGAATCTCTAGCTAAGTCTACCTTGGTGCCACTAAAACAACCAGGCAGACACGCGTCTTCATGTCAGTTTTCTTGTTAAATAACAACAAAATATTCAAGAAAACTCGAGCAACAAAGTTCAAATACTATTGTATATTAGAAAAACTAGCAAACAAGTGTACGCGTACTCGACTACTGTTTCTTAGTAACTGTTCACACGTGCGGGTACTAACGCACGGGTAAGCAAGCAGACTTAGCTTGTATGAAAATTTAACGCAACATTCGCTGACTTGCTTGGGCCTTTAAATCCGCTTGTGTCTCCGATGTCGTTCGATGAAAATAATAGGTTCCATCTACCTGGCCTTTTTCTAAATATGTTAAAGTCTGCTTCCAGTGCCAATCTGATGCACCTGGATACCAGTATTTTATCAGACCTCCACAACACAGAAACTGGATAATACTATACCCCTTGGCAAGACTGGCTTCAGATTGTATAGATTCCGATTACTATAACAACTGACAAAGATCTTTAAATGACAGTTCGTTATGTCAGGGACGGTCACCTATTCATGGATGGACCTCGTCAAGCGTTGCTTATCCTTGAAGATCAACACGTGCTGGTGTAATTACTTGATAGCCTTTTCCTGACCAATGTCACAGTATAAATATGGACGAACATTACGGCAACTACCTACAAACGTTCGAAATTGCGCACTCACACAAAAATGCGCATCGACGAGACCCCTAAGCGGCACGCACCACTGACAGAATTGCGACAACCGCTTAGGGGTCTCGACGATGCGCATGTTTGTGTGAGTGCGCCATTTCGAGCGTTTGTAGGTGGTTTCCGTACTGTTCGTCCATATTTATACTGTGACATTGGTCAGGAAAAGGCTATCAAGTAATTACACCAGCACGTGTTGATCTTCAAGGATAAGCAACGCTTGACACATACAATATTAAAACGCTATTCATAATGATTACTGGCATTTTATCACTACCCTGAAAAAAAGGCATGACGACCCGTTCCAACATGAAAACCATACCGTACCTTTTAAATTTTAAATGAGCTGTGTTTACGAGGCCTTGGTAAAAATGACAATTATTACCAAAGCATAGTACGTACCAGTAGTGTAATATGGGTCGATAAGTAGGTCACGTTGACGGCAAGAGAAATATTAATATTTGGACCTAGACGGTGTTGACACCTGAACTAATAAACAAGACGAAATGAGCTTGTCACGGCGTCGTCGCAGAAACTAACGAAGTATCGTACACAACGGGCCAACAAACCGAAAAAAACCTTTTTGCTACTGAGAAAATATGAGCTTGTTGTTATAGGAAATAATATAAATGAGTACAGATTTCTGGCTCGACGCTTGCACGTAATTTTATTAATATTGTCGAATTCATTACAACAGGAATGTTTTTGTTGTATCATTCTGGTTAAGTGAAGATTGAAACTTCACTGATTTATTTAAAAAGTCTAGTTTGTCCAGTCCTAGGTTTAAGTGGCTCAGACTTTCAGTTTTGTTATGACATTACTGGGACCATCGAAACGGTCGAATAAGCGTGATAATGGCTGATGATTGTTACTCTAGCGTAGCATCTCGTAGATGGTTGCGTGGCGGCTGCCTCCTGATGACATACCTATCATGACAGAGATTATGCCAGGAGCGTCGCTGTCGTACCACATCCGCGATAAACGGCTATATTGCAGCGCAATTCTAATGATATCTAAGCTTATTGTACCACCAATACAATAAACACTTCTATGCAGGCCATCTTGTTTTGATAAGTACAATTAAAACGTTTTAATTTATGTGGCACGAGTGCAATCAGCGATGCCTGTAGGGGGACTATGTCCAGCAGTGGAGGTCTTTCGGCTGAAATGATGAGTGCAATCATGTCATATACTATTAAACGAGCAATATTTGTATATATCATAAATCTGTAGAAATGTCATTTTTTATATCAAAAATATTTCCAAAAAATAGCCAGGGTGTTAAAGGATAACCAACAAGAACCCATTGCAGCATTTCTGGCATTTTTGTCTGTTAAGTTATGCACGCCTCACGGTTAATGTACAAAACCAATGTAGATAACTTTTATACATAAAAATTGTGCGCATCTTGAAAAATACTTAATTTTTGTTTCATCGCAATCGGTTCACTCTATCAAAAGTTAGATGAATTCAAAGTGTTCAATAAGTAAAATATCATAACATACGCAATTCAGGTACTCGGACAGTTGAACTCTATATTCGATAGTTGTCGTTGTGCATTTGACGTCATTTTCTGAATGGCGGTGTTAAGATTCGCCGAGGCAGAATAATCCTAGAAAAAAATGGTAAGTAGGAAGGGTAGGTAGCAAGTAGAGGTAAGTAGGGTAGGGTAGGTAGCAAGTAGAGGTAAGTAGGGTAGGGTAGGCAGTTGACGTGAGCGAAGCCCCGGGCACAGCTAGAACGAATATATATTTGTAACCACGTTCTCGCAAAACGGCTTTAGTGATTTCAATAAAATTTGCAATATATTTTCGAGGGCGAAAAATCGATCTGGTTTCTGGGATTTTTTTTTCCGTATATTCACCAGAGCAGAGCTCGGTCACCCAGGCTCTTCATGTGTATGTTCCTTGTTGTGATCTGCAGAAATGAAAGAAAAGGGTTCCCCGACTATCAAAAAGATAATCCTACTAAGTAAATAGGTATTTAACAAATACTCTAAAAAGCTTCCATATTGTAGGTAAGTATTTGCCAAAGAATCGATTCGCCTCGAGCAACTAACACAAACTACACCGATAACTAACAATAACACTGTGTAGTTAGGATCTAATACGGATTTATAGATAAAGTTTCCCCAATTGCCATCTAACATTGAACAGCCATGTTGATATGAATTATAGGTAGCTTCGACACTATTTGTGTGAGTTTGTCAAATTGCGTAATTTGTACTTAATATGTGTTTTATTAAAATATATACAAATTTCCTTCAATAGATATCTTTCCAGCTCAAAAAGGATAATTTCTTCTTCTTGATTCTTCTTTTTGTATCGATTTAATTCAATATTATATTTATTCGACCAGTATATAGCCATCTGGACAGCTTCATCATTAGCTTAAAAGCCCTTGAAAGCAAGCACTCGGTGTCGCATAGTTTAGTTGATTACCTAATAAAACCCTTTCACCATTGTCATCCAAATATTAAAAAAAAGTTATCACAAACTTTTTTCTAGTACTTATGTTCCTACTTTCGAGTATCAGCAGTTTGAGCTGCTCGTTTCCTATATCATTTCAAACGATTTCAACGAAGTGTTTGTCCATCACAGTTCGTAAACTGATTCTCGTCAAATACGTATATTGTACGAGAATCCGAGCCTTGTTTGACGAGTTTAACAAACAAGTAACGGTTTTGACGTTTTAACGAATTTCGATTGATTTACATTCTTGTTTGTTGTCGATATGATGACTATTAATCATTTAAAATTATTACCGTATCGCCTTTTTTAAACATTTGTGCTCCTGTTTGCCTAGCTGTTCTCACTTGTTTTCCACTGGCTTATAATACATTTACCTTTTTGGACCGACGTAATTTTCTACCATTAATTGTATTAGTATTTACCTATTTACTCTCCGTCTAGCTTGTAATTTTATATTTGACAGCTCAAAAACTAATAATTAAGTGATGACCTAATGTGGTACCGATTCGATTTTTTATAACAATTGACTTTATTTTCGAAGAAATTTGAATCGATTTAGCACAATATAGTATTTTATTTATGCTCAATATTTTGTTTTGTTTTATGAACTTTAATGCGTTTAAATTACTATATTGTATGTATTAAAATGAGCTGTCACCTTTTGTATCACTTTTAGATATCTAAATTTATATTCTACATAATAAACAAATATATAAACTTACTTACCTAGCTTATTGATGATAAGATTTTTATGTTTTACGATAGTGAAATGGAAATTCGATTCATTTGTGAATTTTAATTCATCGGAATATGAGGTTAAAGAGCAATTCGCTTCACTATTGTAAGCGTACATGGAGTATCGCATTTTATTGTCTATGTTTTACTTTTAATCATTATGGAACTTCAAATATAAATTATAAGCTAGACGCAATATAGTATTCATTATTATAATTGGATAAGAATTCATAACTATCGTTTCCTTTGTTTTGACAGTAGTTAGTTACACGTGTATTCGTTATAATTTATTCAAAGGAGTTTTTTGTTAAATAAGTAGTTACTAAATAGGTGTCTTTGAAACGCTAGCTAGGCATCATGTAGATATAATTAAGAATTTGCTTGTCATTTTGTGTCTATGCCTTAACCGGTTGAATACAGAAATTACCGAAACAATTAAAAAGCAATTATGTCTAACGTGCATCCACGTTTCAGGCACTCCAGGGGATAATAGTAAATACATCTAAATCAGCAGATAGTTCAAACCCAAGACAGTTAACGCTTGCTGCTATCAAATCAACGTGTTCTAATTTTGCCTAACCACCTTTGTTGGATTTCGCCTTGTGTGTGAAATTTGAGCTGGCCACAAACCAATACGAATGCCGTGTAAACGCTGCATTCTTCTCAAAGGCAAATTGGGGACATAAATGACAACATGGCTGCCGGTATTTGAACGTGGATAAATGATAAATGATTTTATTTCTGTAAGTAGGTTTGTACAAACACTTTTACATGTCGATCATATTTTTAAAACTAGATGAAGTCGGCGTTTCCTATCTAACTACTCTGAGAAGAAAGGCCGAAACAAACTCAGAGGTCACAGTCTCTTTTAAGGTCCAGACAAAATCTTTGTTAGATCATGTGAAGACCATGTAGACTGAAGTCTGAAATGGTATTTTGAGGAAAGAACCAGCCAGATTGAGTGGACCTGTCCAGTCAGTGCACGCATTCGTCAATAACCGTGCAGCTCAACTCAGATTTTAAGGAGCTCAACGATTCGACGAACAATACCAAAGAAAGGACTTTCGGGTAGGCCGCATAAACTACTCAAACTGCCAGACCATGATTAAAACTAATTTGGATAAATTAAAATTAAAAACAAACAAAAATTGAATCCACATAGTCTTCACATTCACAACAATTAAAATAAACTTAAAATAAAATAATATAATACTTTAAAAAGTAAATATTCTTGTCATTGCAAGAAAACAAAAAAAAAACAAAATTCACGGTGCAAAATATATAAAAAAAAAATCAAATTAATTGGAGCAGCTCAATCCCAAGCCTGTTTGTCCTCAACGTAATCTTTTATTGTATAAAACGCATTCTGGCACAACTTACGTTTAATAAATGTTTTAAATTTATTAACACTTAGATCTTGTACGTGGCTTGGAAATTTATTATAAAAGTGTACACATTGACATCTAAACGAGCCACCTATTTTCTTGAGCCTTGTTGCAGGTACTACAAATTTGTGTTTGTTTCTAGTATTTATGTTATGGATATCACTGTATTTTTTAAACAATTTTATATTTTTATGGGCATATAAAAGATTTTCATAAATATACTGAGAAGGCACAGTCATTACATTAATCTCCTTAAATTTCTCTCTGAGATAGTGTCTCGGGCTTAATTTATAAATCGATCGAATAGCTCTTTTCTTCAAAACAAAGATACTCTGGATGTCGGCGGCATTTCCCCACAACAGAATACCGTACGACATTAAACTATGAAAATAGCTAAAATATACTAAACGGGCTGTCTCTATGTCAGTTAAATTACGAATTTTCCTAACAGCATATGCTGCGGAGCTTAGCTTTTTCGACAATTTATCTATATGTGGGCCCCACTGAAGCTTAGCATCCAAAGTTAAGCCTAAGAATACTGTGCTATTTTCAGGATTCAATTCTTCGCCCTTTACCAACACATCAGTTTTCACCTGCCTAACGTGAGGTAGGGTAAACTTAATACATTTGGTTTTTTTCCATTAAGTAGTAAATTATTAACATTGAACCAGTGAACTACTTTTGAGATCGCGCTATTTACATCGTCAGTAACCAGCTGCTGACGTTTAAGTTTAAACAAAAGTGAAGTATCATCCGCAAACAACACTATATCATGGTTATCCTTTATGAGGTAAGGCAAGTCATTAATATAAATAAGAAACAAGAAAGGACCAAGAATCGAGCCCTGCGGGACGCCCATCATTACTATAGATCCGGGAGATCTTTTTCCATTAACGTCAATGCTCTGAATCCTATCACTCAAGTATGAAGTGAGAAGATCCAGAGCGCTGTTCCGGATTCCGTAGTGGCGGAGTTTCCTGATTAGCGTATCATGAAGAACACAATCAAATGCCTTGGACAAATCACAAAAGATTCCCAAGGCATCGCACTTATCTTCCCATGCATTATAAATATGTCCTAAAAGACCCCTTGTAAAACCAAACTGTTTGCTATGTAATAATTTATGTTTATTAAAAAATCTTTGCAATTGCTCTAAAATTAATTTCTCAAATATTTTACTAAACGTAGGTTGTACTGAAATAGGTCTATAATTCGTAGGGTCTGATGTACTACCTGATTTAAACAATGGTATTATTTTACTATTTTTCATAAGGTCAGGAAACTCTCCACAGTCGATACATTTATTAAAGATAATAGCTAAACTAGGTGCGACAATATCAATAATAGACTTAGCAAATTCTACAGAATGACTCCACAGATCTGCAGTCTTTTTAACATTTAAAGTGTGAAAGGTTTTAATTATGTCTCTACAAGTAATATGTTCAAAAAGAAATGCCGAATCGCAAACATTAACATTTTCTTTTAGCAAAGACTCAGCAACAGAAGGTGATGAGTTTAGGGATTTAGTAGTTGAAATGGGAATATCTGAAAATAAATTTTCAAAAGCCACTGCGACTCGTGAGTCTGATTTTATGATGTTGTCATTAATAGACAGGCTGTAGTCAATATTTCGGTTACCAGATCTTCCCGTTTCACTATTAATAATATTCCAAGTCGTTTTAATAACGTTACTACTATTTTTAATCTTCGAACTCAAATAACGCGACTTGGCCAAACAACAAACTTTTTTAAATAATTTTGAATAATTTCTAACATATAAATTAAATTCAGCAGTGTTAACAAAAGTCCTTTCATTGTACAACTCATAAAGCCGTTTCCTACTTTTATGAATACCAATGGTAGCCCAATCACTGAATGATGCATTACCATTAACCGAGATAGTCTTGGGAATAAAGGTAGAATTAAATTGTTTACAGTACATATTAAAAAAATCATTGTATAGATGATTTGGATCGGCATGAATTGATAAAATTGGTAATTTATTAATGAGTTTAACTTTAAACGCTGCCAAGTGACTTGCAGTTTTGGGGTTAACAGTGATATCCTTTTTATCCACTTTGTTATTTTGGTTTGGTATAGTAATCCTCTGCCCGCAATGATCAGAATCTAGTAAATTTATAATTTCTTTGTGGACTGGCATAACATTAGTATAAATATTATCTAACATGTGGCACTAGTAGGGGTTATTCTTGTGGGCTCCAAGAATAGGTTTACAAGATTGTAGGACTGAAAAAGACTTATTATTTTACTACAATAACCTGAGTTTTCTAATAAATTGACATTAAAAACGGGTGGAGCCGAGGGACATAGCAACCAATCACGATTGATTTTTGAATGCTCTTCGAATCGCAGTATCACTAACAGATGCTACCGTTTTACAAGTATAATGGTACATTCTCGATGTAGTAAGGTTTTCAGAGGCTTTAGAGTCTACTTGAGCCTCTGAAAGAACTCATTCTATCAATTGTAGTAAACACAAAATTCCAAAATGTAAGGGATTGATCGCGTGATATATTAGAAGCGCTTGTCAATCGCATATTTGTTTTACTTTTTCACAATTGCTTTCACCACGCTGTCGATGATGGAATGTCTGAGGCCCCTGATAATCTTAAAGGATCATTTTTCAATTAAACAATATGAAAAGATAAGTATACTAGCGGCCCGTTTCGGTTTTGCAAGGGTTAACATTTATATATAATTATTATCAAACATAAATATAAATAGTTAGTTCTGCAGTTTAATTTCGTAAGAGAGTTTGGCAGAGCAAAAGAGCAAAGGTATGATTCCATGAAAGTGAATTTTCGCTCCATCGTCGGCTCTGTCTCTGTCACCTATGAGTAGACTAGAGTCAAGAGCAAACTCATCACAAGTAAAAAAAAAAGAGAAATAAAATACAAATTCCCTTTAAATTTTTACGGTATTGCCAAAAAATATTGGACTTTTTCGAAAAGAATATCTTTACCAATGAAATAAATGAATGAAATGTAAGGAGTTTTATGTTTAAATTTTTACTCCTTGAGTTAAATTAATTAATTTATTTACTTCTAAGGCTATTTGCTTATGTGGTTTTTAATTATTTTAAATGCACCCACGATACAGAAGAAATTCATTCATAAAAAAAATCCGGCCAAGTGCGAGTTGGACTCGCGCACGAAGGGTTCCGTATTATTATCGCAAAAAACGGCAAATAAACACGTTTGTTTTTGGGAGCCCCACTTAAATACTTATTTTATTCTGTTTTCAGTATTTGCTGTAATAGCGGCAATAGAAATACATCATCTGTGAAAATTTCAGCTGTCTAGCTATCACGGTTCTTGAGACACAGCCTGGTGACTGTCGGAAAGACAGACAGACGGACAGTGGTGTCTTCGTAATAGGGACCCGTTTTTACCCTTTGGGTACGGAACCCTAAAAAGCCATTTCGTTCCTTACCGAAAGCACTTATTTTACAATATATTAGGGTTCAGTTAATTGGAGAACAGTCTAAGTACTCGTATCAGAATGTCAAATCTTACCAACAAGCTGTTATTATTTGGATAGAACTGAATAGAACAGTAAATAAAAACAGCATAAGGAAATAAGATTTCAGTTCATCGTATTCAAAAGATTAGCAAAGAAGAAGTTTTTATAAGTAAATTAAAGAATCAAGTCAAAGGTTTCTTTTGAAAGAACTTTTGCCAAAATTTGTCTTCAAAAGAAAAATGGCAAAGGGAAACCATACATCAAGTAAAAATCTTGTAGACATTTGACCCAAAAGAATGAATAAAGAGTACCTATACCAACAATTACGCAATTACCTGGCTGGTAATTTGCTGTTATGTTGGTTAACAATGGCGCCACCTTTTACATAAACGACTATCAAATCGGTTTAAATAATAAGCTCTAACCCTAATTAAATACTGTCACAGCCTGTCTTCTTCTCAAATCTTTCAAATACTTATTTTTCAGCCATTCGGTTACAAAGTTATATGACAGACAGGCTGATTGACAGACGTAATCGAATTACTTTTGAATCCAAAGAATTCAGGTTTCACAACGTCAATTTGCAAAATATTAAATATATAAATCAAACCACACTAAACCTCGGTTTGAAAGATCTAGGACGAAGATCTAGAAGATCTTTGAAGATCTAGATCTAGGAGTAATGGAGAGTGGGGCCTTTTACCAGCCTTCCAAGTACATAAATAAATTCGATATTAAAAGCTTTAACTACTAGAAAGAGCACCTAATCTAATCTTCTGCTTCTTAATAAAATAAATATTTAAAAGCAAAAGGTCACTCACTCACTCATCACGATATATCGAAAACCGCTTGAAGTATAATGATGAAATTTGGCAGAAAGTTTTCTTAAGTAACGAAAGTGAGCACTAAAAAAGTAATTTTGGAAATTTTGTATGAAAAATCTAATTCCCTATTAAATTAATTCCTGAAACTTGTCACAAATAGTAAATGATAAAGGTTGACATTATTAGTTTTTCGAAACTATCCCCCAAAATACGATTTAGCGATTTTACGATTTTACCGCACAGGGTTTCGTTTTTGTTGTTAGGGTCTAGGGGAGCACAATGAAGGATATTTTGGCAATTCCAAAAACCTTTAAGGAGTGAATAGGGGGAAATTTGTTTTTATAAAAAAAAGCTATTTCCTTTGGGATGAATTAAATAATCAATATGACAAAATAAGAATTTTAATACTAGTCCCCAGATAAGGTTAAGGGGTGTTAAAGTTGTTTTGAGAAATATAACTGCGCAATCTGACTAGTAAACAAATAATGGAGAAGAAAAAAGTAAATAACATATTTGGGTTGTTAATAACTCGAGTCTCATCAGGGCAAAAACGGGTTATTAAGTTTTTAGGGGATTAACCTAAAATGTATAATACTTTAAGCCAAATAACGAATTTTTCCAAACCAATTAACCCTAGATAACTATTATACCCCATTTTTTATTAATTTAGCAATAGCTTATTTTTGGTCGCCTTCACTAACTGCACGTAAGGAAGTCATCTGTAGGATAATATGAGAAATCACGCGAACGAAGTCGCAGGTGGAGTGCATCATAACGTAATCAAAAACAAAAAACAAACGAAGTTCACAATATACCTTGAACACAAGTTCATAATAAAGCGCTTAGCGCATTATACTATGATTTATGTATTACACACGCGATAATCACGTAAAAAATGGCGGCTGGCGTATAGCTATGTACTGTATGGCGGTTTGATATTGGAACTTCGCAATCCACGCTCTGCGCCCAAGGTCAAGGTGAAGTACAAGTGCCCACCCGGGGTGGAATGTTCTAGAAAATCGCTTTATAACAATTCTCATATCAAGGGATAATATTTGCATGGTAACAGTAGCCTACATGTCGGGACGAGTACCAATTTACGTGATTGAATTTGTAATGGGAATGAAGTAAACAAAGCAACAAATGAAATAGAACATATTTGCTTTATGTAATTTGATTGGGCTTTATATTTCATAAACGGCAATAAAACGGGTTCTATAAGTTTTTATTGCTAGCATTAAAATTCTGTTGCTTATATAATAGGTTTGTTGAGTGTGTAAGTAAACAACAAATTCTAAGTAGAATTTAACAGAAAAAAGGCCGTCGTATTCTCTATTGCGATTTCTCCATTGTAAACTGTGAGCTCTATTATTTACATTTATTCGGAATTTATTCCCAATAAACGTACATGAACAAGTTTTAGATCGAAATTCAAAACATTATTCTGGTAAACAGGTCATACAAAAGTACTAGAAACTAGATGTTATTTGTACTACCATTTCTATGCAACCTATCATGTGCACTCCCCGCATTATCTACTCGTATATAGGGTGCACACAACTTTACACAAGTACACGGCCGCCGAGTCTTTCATTTAGGATTCCAGCAGCGAGAAGTAGTGGCAAATCCTTTCAAGACTGAATCGTGCCTGTTGCAATATCCGACTAGTACTTTAACGGATACACTGCGTTTGAAAACAGGCTGTTTATTGCATAACGCTATTCCTTCTTGCATTTTGCCCCGTTTATTTGAGTACTCGAAGAATATGATTTTATGTTTTCTGCGCAGATTTCAGACATCGTGCTGCAGAATATTAAGTTTTTGATGACTGTAGTAAGTTTCGGGTTATGATGTTTTACTGCTGCAATTTCGTAGAAGAAATCAGGAAAGCAGCTTACATTTGCATTTTGGCAAAACTGTGCATTTACCAAAGATTAAATCGTAATTCATTTTCTGTGTTCATTGGTTTCTAGGCTACCGTGTGCAAAATCTAATAGTGGCAATTAATTAGATCATTGTCTAAAGCATTTTAAATATTTTTCTCGGGTTTCCGGTCAAATAAAATAATTAGGTAATTATTTGCCCGTTATTTCGGTTATATGAGATAACCAGAAAACCAAAAAAACAAAAATTTTTGATACTTTCGACCGTAAATTAATTAAAGAAAGTAATTAAGTATGTAATGTGAAAAACAAATAATTTAAGAATGTCATTGTAATCTAAATGGTTACCTAATGATTGATTTTATCTGACATTTATCGAGACACTAGCTTCTGTCCGCGGCTATGCCCGCGTAAATTTTGGTTTATCGTCCCAAGGGAACACAATACCGGGTTAAAAATATGCTAAGGCCTTCCCAGGGTCTCAAGCTATCTCTATTCCAAATTTCATCTGAATCGTTTAATCAGTTTAAGCGTGAAAGGTAACAGACAGACAGACAGAGTTACTTTCGCATTTATAATATTAGTTAGGATTTTAGGTGGGCCATTTCCATACAAAAACTGTCTTCTTTTCGTTTAGAAACTTCTTTGCTAAATTACCAGCTTAGGAGTCGTATTAAGTCTTCCAGTTGTAATTTTTCTTGAGCGATAAACCAAAAGTTTGTCGTCTTTTACGATCCACCTATCACGTTTACCTTTACTACGAATCTTGATCCGTAGTTTTTAGGTTGCTTTAGATTTACTGCATCACCGGGAAATCGTAAGCACAGAAAGCTCTCAGGTGAATTTATGATCTAGCTCTTGCTATCCTAGTCCTAGTTCCGAAGGCTTTAAATTTTACTGAGGTTAAATCTTGGAGATGTTGCTGACGACAAGGGATAAGAACATGTGCACTTTACTTTTAAGTTGAAACACGATCAAATATTTAAATGTTTTTGCTTCTTGATGGACAAGCAATTTCATCTTGTTAAAAATTTTGGTCATTTACTTACAACTCATTGGTAGTTGGTAACCGCTCGCTCTGCAAAAGCCTCGGAAATCTTATCAAACCTTCAAGGTTATTACGCCTAATGTACTTTATAGAGGAACCACAATCTCCAAAAGAATTTTCTTTTCAATGGTACCTATCAGGCTCTGTTTCCAATTTGACGAGATGAAGAAGCTCAGACAAATAAAGACTTAAAATCCTGAGATTTGTTCGACTAGTTTAAGGCAAAGCTCCAGGTGGCAATAAAATATCTCATTTTCTACAAGTTGTCCTTAGGAGGAGGCGCTCGAGTACGGGGTGCGTAGCAACAGCGCAGGGATGGGGTGGGAGGCGGCGGAGTGCGGGGAGCGGCGCCGGTACGTGGGCGAGTCTGTAGTACTTGGTAGTACGAACGCCACGACTCACATCTACAGCATGTTGTTGTTGTGTCTACATAGATTTGCGCAGGCGCGTCGCCCGCTACGTAATTACGTACCGATGTACCACGAACGACCTCGAACTCCACACCAAATATTGATAAGTCGTACTTAAGCTTTTATTCGTTCGTTTTCCAAATGTGTCTGGCTGAACAGTCAGTGTTCTATAACACGTTCGTCGGGATATGCGGTGGCAACTTATTTGCCATCTCAACTACATATGTCCTGAACTCGTGATGAAAGTCACGTCGCGCGTCGCCACGTGTGACTAGGTTTTCTTGATTTGTTTATGTTACATTTTCTGAACTTTGTTTAAAAAAATGTTTATCAACTTTATAACAATTTGATAAATCACTTCGTTTGTTTACGTGATAGAAACATCGAAAGAGACACTCTCTTTGATATTACTACTACGAGTACTAAGTTTAATTTACTTTGCCAGGATCAAAGTTCTAGGTACAAGATACAAAGCAAATATTATTCAACACAAAAAGCTAACTAAGTGGATTAATGTTATCATTGTAAATCTTCTATTAATTTTGTCATACTGAGGTAATGGCTACTTATCTCGCGGCTGTAATGTATAAAATAATTAAAGCTCTTGTAAATACGCAGAGGCACGTCAGAAACAGCAAAAACTTACCCTCGTCTTGATTACTTCCAAGAAGCACCTCGGTATTATGAAAATTGCCTTCCTTCATCATTGTGTCCGGATCTTTGGGCAAAAACACGCCGTCCACCGTCGGCGCTGACGGGAATCCCAATATGCCAGTGTACGAATTCCATTGCTGTACTGATATAGTTTTTGCATCAACTCCGCGCATGCAATCCATCACTAAGCTCGGATCGGCAGCTAAAAGACTACTATTGCAGTTACAATCATCCACTAAAACCTTTCCTATGTCTTGTGCTCTCTCTCCTGTCATCCAGCTCCACGGGGCGTTTAACGTCCCCGATTGCAATATTCCTCTTTTGAATAATCCCTTCATCTCCGGCGAGAGCATATGCAAACTCACGCTGCCTCCACCAGCCGACTCACCAAACAAAGTTATTAATTCTGGGTCACCACCAAAAGCACGAGCATTATCTTTAATCCAACGAATAGCGAGTTGTTGATCCCATAAGCCCATATTTCCCGGAGCTTCTTCACTTCCCGGCGAAAAATATTTATTCAAGAATAAAAATCCGAACGCCCCAACCCTATATTGCATAGAAGCTACTATTACATCACTGGAAGAAGCCATTATGTCTGCTTTATATAGGTCGAGTGTAGCCGTGCCACTCATGTAGCCGCCACCGTAAATCCACACAAGTATTGGCACTTTGGGCCTCTCCGTAAGAGGCTTATCTTGATGATGACGGACTCGTAAGTGTTGAGGAACCCAAATGTTAAGATAGAGACAGTCTTCTGATATGTTTGTGTTTGGATTCCACATTTCCTCTCCTTCAAAGCCAGGGAAGTATTCGTACCGTTCTTGATAGCAGCTATTTGGCATCGCTGTGGCTTCAAGTACTCCATGCCACGGGTCGATGGGTACCGGTTTGCGGAATCTTAACGGTCCTAGAGGAGGCTTCGCGAACGGAATGC
Source organism: Orthosia gracilis (assembly GCA_947562075.1). Lineage (NCBI taxonomy): Eukaryota > Metazoa > Arthropoda > Insecta > Lepidoptera > Noctuidae > Orthosia > Orthosia gracilis. Next base: position 32,787,936 of record OX387272.1, on the reverse strand, counting down.
CGGTGAAGATGTGTACCTCTCTGCCCATAACTGTTTTAGCGTAGCCTTTGACGAGGCCACTTTTTGTTTCGACGATGAGTGGATCATTGTGAAAGTTCTTTGGTGCTGGACTAGTGGTGGGGGTGGTTTGTGTGGTGGAGGTGGTGGTATCGTGGTGGTTGGCCCAGGACCGCGCCCAGGCGCCGGATACGAGGCCGCAGAGCAGAAGCTTGGTGAACACAATCTTCGTGTTGCTGATCATCTCGAATGTTGTGGTTCACGCGAGCATTAACGAGACGTGTCGAAGTACAATCTGAAGTAGTCCGCCAGTTTGATGAGATACTTATTGAAACACATTTCTAGTGGCACCCGGTTTTCTGTTGTGGTCGTACCTGAAACAGAAAAGATAGTATTAGTCTAGTGTAAACTACATTAATTAACTTTTTGCTGTTGTAGGTTTGTTCTGAAGAGATAATATAGTTACTAACTGTATTATTTCAACCTAAATAATTCTCAAGTTTAGAATTACACAGATTTCCTCCATCGTTATATTTTTTGTTGTTGTTTCATCAGAAGTGTAATTTAAATTATTTACTCACGGCATGGCAACTACGCCTCCTAGTGTTTTGTACAAAATGATAGTACTTACATAATTATGTAAGGAGTCTTGGAAATTATACGTTTTCGTAGTCGATTTTACAAAATTACCGACTAATACCGTTAAAATTACGTATGGTTTACAGCGTTAACGCTAGCGAGGAGATTAATTAATTAGTTGTTACAGCCGGTGTACAGTAGCAAGGCTTTAGGGTTATCAAAGTTTATGCCTTTTAGAAGATACTCATCCTATGAAGTTGGTTGTGATATTGATATTGTTATATATGTTTATTGATTAAATGTTGACTCTCTATTATGAAGTAGTTTATCTTTAAGCCAGAAAATTAAGAAATTGGACTAAGACATTTTCAAATTCTACTTTAATACAGTTTTCAGGCTAAAGTCGAGTTTGAAAAATATTCATCCACAAATGTTAATTTATAATTCGGGGTTTACCAATTGGTATTAAGCACTTTTAAATCTTTAAGAAGATATTTAACTTCGTGATATGTTTATGGACTTTCCCAACGTGTATTTGTTAGTATGTTTCTTTAATGACTATTCTAAGATACTCCGAAATACATAACCCTTCGAAGTCCCTTCAGTATCGTAAAATGCTACCAATAGGAACATAAAATGTACAGAGTTACACTGGGCAGCGTTATTGCCGTGAATCAAAATAGATACCAGACGAGTGTTTAATACGTACGAAATCAATCAATTCCACGTCATCAACATAAAAATGACAAAGACAGGAATAAAGAATTTTCAAAAAATCGATCAAGTCTAATCTTCTTCATCTTGAATAGCAAGCCTAAGTACACCAAAGATAATGTAACAAAAGTCTAAATTGGACGCAACAAGTTTATCTTTAAATTTCCCTTTGAAAAACACAAACCCTAGCTAGGGGTTAACCATATAAAGCGTTCGTTCTCGCTTAACCCTAGATTTGTATTCTCTCAGCTTGACGTCCTTCAATTTACCATTGAGCGACAGAAATTGATTGAAGGGCGCTTGTACACAAAGAGCCGACTTGTATTATAATATCAGAGTAGGGTTGATGTATGGGGGGTTCTTGCTCGAGTAAGTGGTTTGTAGTTTATTGTCCTTTGTAATTAAAATATTCGGACGAGAAATTTGCTGAACACGCTGATTTAAATACCTAGTTTTTAGGGATATCTAGCTAAAATATTTCTCTCACGACACCTGCTTAAGTGCCATTGACGCACCTTGATCAGACTTGCTGATTATATTTTTTTTCTCGATTTTCGAACGGGGTAATTCATGAATACCCTCGCTCCTAAGAGGCAAAGGATTTCGACTGAATTTTAGCGATTATGATCTTATAGCATCGCCATGCGATTTTCTCTTATAATTCGGTTATGAAAGAACAATGGCGAAATCTTAGCTGACTTAAATTTGAGCGTTTGTTTGTTCGATTCTATTAATTGTCTACGTTTTTTAAAGTATAATTGGCCTTGTTCAAAAGAAAAAAAATTATAATAACTAAAAAGTTATTTGATTTTTTAGTTACTTTCTTTAGCTTAGTGTTGCCATTATATATTTTATCTGCTAAGTGACAAGTAGTAACTATATTAAGTAATAGTACCATTATTGTATTTATTGCAGTAAATGAGTTAGCAATACAGTTTATGTCTAAGTGTAGATGTTTCTTGCAGGTAGTTAAGAATATTGTAGTGTAGTAGAAATAAATGAATTACTTTCAATTAATGATTGGCAAAAACACTAGTATTCAACTCTAAAAAAAATATATCTTGGTTTTTGACGACAACCTATTGATACACGTCAAAGACGCTTAGTTTAAATAAATACTCTCTTTCCAAAAAGAATATTATACATTTCATGCTGATATAACTAGGTAAGGGAAATACTAATGCGATATTGCCCTTTTACTGCCACGAAATTGAATAATATTACCTATTAAACACATTATTTAAAGTTACCCAGACATAACCAACAAAAGTTTATGACTGAATATCTATTATTCTCGACAGTCTCGAACAAAAATTCTTGCATAAACTAATTCAGAACATCACCCTGAGTAAAACCAGATATTTTTCATTTAATGACGTAGGAATTTAATCTCAGCTAAAACAATGTATGGGCACCTGCCATTGTTCTTTGCCTGTTCAAAAGGGCCATGTCAACGTTAGATACAATTAATTTTTAGGCCATCACTGAAGGAACTAACATATCATTACAGTGATGTGTCTGCCATTAGGTATCGAGTGGATACTCTACTTAAGTACTAGGCTAGGAGAGATGTCACACCTTCAATACCGTTCATTCTATATTACAAAGATAGTAATGAGGGGTCTCTTACAAATGGCTGACATTGGAATACTCCAATCTTTTCAAATGGAAATAAGTCCCTAATTAGTAATTTGAGAATATTTCGTAAGGGATAAAAATACCCGTCTTCAAAGACTTGAGGTTATGCAATTATGTAACTTGAAACACGGCACAAAGAAGATGAACAAATAAATAAATTATCGATTCGTGGCGTGGAAGGCTCAAAATTAGGTTAACAAAGATATATTAGTCTCCCACATTCCCTAAAGGGTAAGAAAGAATTGAATTAGGTTTACAGGTACCGTTGTCTACAGCTGTATTAAATCAATTTCCAGGGATCCCGCAATTTTGACTAAAAAACTGTGTCGATCACAATTTGGGCCGAATAAAGATGTTCAATCAACTGACTTGCAACATCAAACATGTGTATCATAGTTTTTAGATTTTTTCATCATAAAACATGCAAACATGCGACCGTCTATTTGAAAACGTATCTGTATTGACTGTGTCAGAATGTGTTATATCGGTATTCAAATAATAATGGTAGAGTGATCAAAATGTTGAACGGAAAGTTTCTCATTTGCCCTGTTCATCAATCATCAATGTTCATCAATGTATTACACTATCTCTTACACATTACATCACCAATATGCTCAAATGGACTTCTTATTATAAACAATGTCGTCATTAGCTTTATGTTTCCGCGAATAATACCTACTACTATTAACGAATTTACCTCCCAAACCTCCTCTTCCTTCCTCATTAAGCTTATTTCTTCTTTATCTTATTCTCAACGATATTGGATTTCACGACTAATAACTTTAATTGCATGTTGCACAAACTCCTCGAAAATTTCAACAACAATATCGAGTTCAATGATACTGTGAACAATAATAACGATATAGCAGACATAATATCGCAATATCATATTTTTTTCAAAAGTGAAAAGATAATGCAAAATGTGTTTACTTAAAGCCATTAGCTGATTCTAAAACAGAGAGACTCGACTTGTCGTGGAAATGGTAAATCAATCACAATCAAATGCTCGATCTTGAGTGGATTGTAAAGGTAATGACGCCATCTATATGATGGCGACTGCAGGGCTGGCCGTCATTTGCTTTATTGAATAGATTTAAAATAATGGAAAGCTAAAAACTTTAATAGTGTTGACCAAAATTCGAAACAAGTTATTATTATAGTAAAATACCAAATGTTTGAGATAAGTGACATTGAGGAGAGAAAAGATATCAGTGATTAAAAAGAAGAATGACAAGAAAAATGACAGAGATTTAATAACAGCAATCAATATGACACACCACTACCAGTCCTCTATCAATAAATTGGCATCATAAAGAACCTATAGACTGAAAATTCATAAGATCGTGTAGCCTTAAATACAATCATAGAAGAACGACTAGAAAAAGTTATTAAAAAGAAGCACCTCACAGTAATGCAATAGTGATTGGCTAGAAAAGTTCTAACCGCGTAGCGCCTGATATGTTCACCATAAAAGATAAGGTGAACGTTTGCAGGAGTTTGCCCCTATTTGAACTCAGAAATGTACAGACTGCATGAAAAGTAAATGATCTTTGAACAACGTTTCTAAGGTGGTTTATGCATTAAAAGTTTTGCTGATACCTGTATAGACAGTTTGAAGAATTCTGCTTTTATTATTAATTGTGCTTGAATCGAAGCAACTTGGATGAGATTTACTTGTAGGTACCTTTTACCGAACCTCAACCGGATTCTCTAAACTTGATTACCAAGGTCATGCAATACGTCCATCATGATTTAGATGCAATTTTGGAGATATACAGGTTTGTCTTGGACAAAAAGTTTGAAAGTTTTATTTGAACAAACAGGTCTTTGAGATCGATTTATTTGATTTTGATTCATCTTCATACCATTGTTTAGATACGGTAATCCTATTGACATAAACTGGCGGTAAAAAAATACGAGTACGATCACATTTCATACGGAGTATAAAACTTGACAAATAAAACGAAATATTTTTCGCCGTAAAAAGCCAACATTTTTCTAGCTTTCATAACCGTGGTTCCACACGAAGAGCATAAACTGTTATATTAGTCGCAATACCGTTCAGCTAACACATAGTTACAACATTCAACAGATAGTCAATCGAGGGTTATTTTCTATTCAGTTGGCTATGAGGTCGCGCTTATCCGCCGATCTCGGTGCCGATCGGGTGATCATTATTTCATCGGCCGCCCGGATCGGCCGCAGGGGACACATAACCATTGGCTACGGGCACCGAACGCGCCGAGTGAAAATAACGGCCCGTAATAATATTTGTTTCATGGTGATTTTTATTGTCAACCCCTGTAATGAGAATTTGAATGGATTGCGGTTTTGTTCTACATAACGGCATGACGTTGCTTCCACGCCTGTCCTAATTTATAGCATTTTGCCTCTTTACGATTATGGATGCTATTTTTCTTGCCTTTTTTTAAAAAGTAAGGAAAACAGAGCCTTTAGAAATGAACGTACCAACAACAAATCAGCGGCACGAAACAAAAGGTGATTAACAGAAAGGAATCATTTTGAGGGCCGCGATCGCAAACCTTGTTTTACGGAGCAGAAAAAGGACGAAAGAGCTATTTGTCGAAGCTCGAGTAATTTGTAAACAAATGCCGACTAATTACTACAAAGATTTGTAGATAATTTAGTAAGCAGAGAAGGGCTTTGACCCGGGTATTATCAACATGTTTTGTCTTAACAATATTTTTACAAAGGAAATTAGGTACCTACTTCTTATTTAAGGCCCAGTAAAAAAATTTTTGTAAAAAAGGATGAAATTAAATCTAACGAAAAGGAAACTAACTATCTTTAATATCACACAATGCTACATAAAATCATAAAGCATTAATAATGGAATAATATAATATACCCGCACGATTCTATACAGAAGCCGGCTGTAATATCAACACGTGTTGTAGGCAGCAGATTACGGTCGTAGTACGGTGTTAATAATACTCAGTTAGATTTCCTGATTGTCCTCCCATCTAGTGGTGTAATCCCTTAGGCGGCTTTTACGACGGAAGTGATTGTGTTGGCAAATCCATATGCAAAGGAAACCACGTGTTTGTGGCAGGGATCTGTAACTAACCGAATGGTAATTGTAGACACGGCTTGTGATGTTATGATTTACAATCATGAAAATTTGAAAAAAAAATTGTTTTTTTGTGACGAGAGAGTGATATGAGAGAAAAGGGACTCAGTGATAGCGTAAACACAGTTTAAATATGGACAAACAGTACGAAAACTACCTACAAGCGCTCGAAACGGCACACTCACACAAACATGCACATCGACGAGACCTCTAAGCAGTTTTCGCGATGCTGTCAGTAGTGAGGCCCGCTTATGGGTCTCGTCAATGCACATATTTGTGTGAGTGTGCCGTTTCGAGCGTTTGTAGGTAGTTTCCGTACTGTTCGTCCATATTTATACTATTGCGTAAGATTGTGCACTACATCGGATCCGTGCCCATAAAATTTCGGTTCCGAAGTAGCGAAGTAGTACTTCTTGTAGGAAAGCATACGCACTATATCCGAACTCTATCCGTCATAATCTGTCACACCGATCCTAAGTAATAAGGACAAGAACAGAAAGATTACGATGAACGTGCAAATGACTAACGACTTAAAGAGTTGAATATAAATGTATGATGGAGATGAAAAAGGAGGCCAAAGGAAATGGATCAATTATGTGAGAAATAATATGAAAGAAAAGGAAAGCAGTGATAGCAAGAGGTTTGACACGACGGAATGGAACAAGAAAACGTGTTTCACCGACCCCAAGTAACATGGGACAAGGGTGGGAGATACTATTATGAGCATACAAACAGATTGCTACAAAAACTGCCACCCATAAATAAAACGATTCGTTCGAAAAAGGAACAGGGTATTACAAACACAAACAATGTATGTACGACACTAGAGTGGTTATACAATTTGTTCAACCGACAAAAACTATTCGTTTTACGTCGTACATTTCACCAGCGGCTTCGGTAACACAAGTTTTCAATTCGAACGAAATTCTATCGCTATTTATTTACAGCGACTGAGTCGAATACAAAGAGCACGTAAACTTGTAAGGCAATCTACAAACGATAACATGTGGGCTCAAGGCGCACGAGAAACCCAGCTTGTATTGGATTTTTAGGAAAAAATTATGTTCATGAATAAAAAGTTTTCCGACAACTTTCACTCGAACCTGCACTGAATCAATAATGGTGTCGTTGTTTCTTTAAATACTTGTCAGTTCTGTGTTGTTGGATGAGACAAAATAAAAAAACTAAAAAATGCAAAATAACTTTCATTTCAGTAGTCGGTGTTTTTGGTACGTCTTGTTTTCATCATTTTTCGACACCAACTTCCGAAACGAAAGTTATTTTGCATTTTTTTTGTGTTTTGCTTTTTAAATCACTGTATTTTTTGTGAAAAAGTTTTTATTTCTCTCTTTTTAGTTTTAATTCACCATCACGAAATAATTATTTTCTGTAGTTCTTAGGATTGATAATAAAACTTTTTACAAAAAAATACTACCGACTTCCAAATAAAAAAACTACATAATGAAAAATAACTTTATTTTTGGAAGTCGGTGTCTTTCGTAGGTCGGTGTTTTTTGTATAAAGTGTTATTATTTACACTTTTTAGTTGTACCTACCAAATAGGCAAGTTGTTTAGTAAGGTACCTATAACGCCAGAATAGATAACCCGAATATCATGAAGCTTGAAAATTAATTACCGGTGAAATGAGAGATCTGCGTGCCCTTTAAGAGCGTACTGGCATGATGTTATGTTGTGAAATGGTATAAACAGACATGCGATTGCAGCAATCCGGAGAGATTTGCCGTTATTTATTGAAGACTTATGTTGTATATCTTCGAAGTTCTTCATCAGATCTTCACCAAATTAAAATGGGACCAATTTCGTAACATACTCTTTAAAAAAAATAAAATCGGTCCACAATAGACGGATCCTTTTTTTTTAAGTCTGTAAAAAATCTGATAACTAACTAGCGCTTCACCCGGAACTTATTCGGCGAAAATTTTATTTTTCTCATACAAACTTCAACACTGGGGCGAAATGGCTGGCACACCAAGATTTATTAATTTATTTGATAGTGTTCTTTTACACTTTTGTGCAACCCAGTAGTATCTTCTTTTACTTATAAAAGGTTGCATATATTACATGTATATTCTTCACGAATATACATGTAATATATGTAACCTTTTATCGAGAGAGTAACTATGGAAACGTGAAAAACTACAGGTAAAAACTAACCGGTTAGTAAATAATGTACTACTTCTGTGATATATGAGTCATAGGCGTGACTCCGAGACTAAGAAGTCAGCTAAGTGATAATGGGTTTTTTATTGATCTTCTTATATTATCATAAAGGTCATAAACGATTAAGCCAGTCTGTGAGGATAATGGCGATGTTAACAGGCCAGGGTGCAGCCGTCTGTACTTAGGTATCTTTCAAAGGTAAATTCTTTCTAGGAACCTCAGGAATCTAAGGATGGTGAACTGTAAATAAAGAGGGCCAAAATTATGACGTCATATTTTAAGGATTGCGTAAATTTAAGCAAGGTTTAAAAGTGGTTTAGACTCATTCGATGATTATGTTCTTTATATAGTATATGGATACATAAATGAACATTGCCTAAATCTCCTTTGATGGGATCGCAGACTTTAACATAATGATGATAAAATGTGACAGTGAAAGAGGTTACGTTTTAAGACCATAATTGGTACAAATATTTGAGGTCTATCACGAATGTTTGTAGAAGTGATAGGGTCGGTTGCGAACAATGAATTAATGATGACGCGATCGGCATGGATCCCGGATCAGCTGATGGGTGCGACCTAGTTGAACGTAAGACCTATAATGCTGTGCGAATCAACACCGTTATTTAGTTTACAATATGTATAGCAGGAGTGGTTATGATTTAAATGATGATGATTTTTGATGCTACTAGGACATCAAAGCTCTGATGCAATTCTTTTACAATTATAAAACATATTACGAGATGTAAGTTCCATGCCGAATAATTCGGAGCTTATTTACATTCCTACCTTTAATTTTTGCCAAAGATGGTAGAGTAAAATCAAAATTTATGTCTTCCGTCACTAGATTAAACAAATCATAGAAAAACTCCGAAGTACAGTGCCGTAAGAGATCAAACAGGAGAAACCTCACAAGACTACAGAGCTCATGCAAAACGTAAACCACTTAAACTTGAACATTAAAGGTTGTGAATATATTCATTTCATGTATGACGGTAGCGCATATCAAAGTACGTTTGTGGAGATCAGTAGCGGCTTCCCTGGGGAGTAGCCCGCTCTAAATTAACTTAGTCTCGCTATGTATGCAGACTGTCGTGTCATCTAACGAGGTCCGAGACGGCACAGTACACGTTTACCAAACGACAATGTGCCTTTAACTTATATAGCGTACATCGCTGTTAAATTTTGGGGTCCTAAAGGGACGAATTCTGAGACCTCTTGTGAATAAACGTCTGCCATTATTGTCGTCATCAAACTTTAAGCAAACTACGTATGATGAAGCCTCTTAGATTTTCATGTGAGAATGATTTTTAGTTTAACTCCGAAGTTCATACTCATAACATAAAATTAAGGTACTATGAAAAAAAATATTTTATAAGATTTACGATTTATCTCTGAAATCCAAAGAAACAAGAACACTTATTTTGATTTTTCTAAATTGATTAACTGTACATTCTATTATACAACATGATTTTATCAAGCAAGTATAATAATTCCATTTAAAGTTAGTCGTCACGAAGTCTGTGAAACAAGCAGTGCCTTCCAAATATTTTTTCAACGTCGCGAAATGAACGAGCTCATTATTCAGTGTTGACTTCCAGTTTGATGCTTCTCTTTTTCCCTGAAAGTTCGCGTAATCCGTTTTGAGAATATCTCTTGCCTTACTTTTTATCAAGTCTCATTTTTTTGCTCTCTCTCTGATGTAAGTAACTGTGGCTCAGAAAATGTGTCTACCTGAAATTATTACTTTTCTTGTAAAACGTACTAAAAAATAATTGTAACCGTATTTCGAGAAACTGAAAAACGAGTGTCGTAAAATTGATTTGTTACTGCTGTACGTTTGAAATGATATTATTACCTTTTTTGAAATCTTAATAAAATATTTAAGCAAGTGCAAAATTATGCTTATTTCAGACTTATGTTTTTCTTCAAATTATCTTCAGATTTAAGTTCGTAAACTTACCAATAAAAGTGAAAATAAAAAAAACAAAAGGCCAGTCAACGGTGAAAATATTTTATAATAAAATCAGATTGTTTCAAATAAAAACTAAAATGAAACTATTCGAGCACCAACGTTTATGCAGAAGAGGTTCTCATTTCCCAATATGTTTGCAATATGCGATAGCAGACTTAATATAACAAAAACGTCTTACATAAAACCGAAAACATACTCGCTTACCGCGATCGCGTCAGCTGTGTGCCCGCTACCTTATGGTGGGGAAAAGAGGTGGCAGGGGAGCGGGAGGCAGCGAAGAGCCGGCGCGCGCCGCTCGATAAATCGATGTGGGTAATACAATGCTTTGCGGACGGCCTTGGGAGCTTGCAGCCTGCACGACACACCCCCGCTCTACTTTCAAGTTCATTACCAACGAGACGTCTTCACTCGGCGACGAATGAATATCATTTGACCTAATTACTCGCTGACGCATGATTGCTGTTTGCTACGGTAGATGATTGGATCAAGTGCTCCCACGCGGTCGGCGCCTGAGTTGCGGTCTGCGGTTTGGTGAAAAGCATTTGAGAATTGTTGGTCGTTGATTTTCTACAATATTGAAGTTAAAATTAATACAATCGAACTAAAAAACCTGAGTAGATATCTAGTTTAATACATGGAGAGTTTTTTTTTAAATATTGTTTAATTATTATTTTTATGAAAATCTAATGTAAATTAGGTTCATATTTTTATGTCATATTAATCCTCATTCATTCTCTGAAAAAAAAATTGAGTTCGATGATATTATGCCAACTAATGCACTGCATTTTCTAAGACATAAAAATAAACGGCTTTTAAAGTTGAAATGTTAATAAAATACGAGTGAATTTATTCAACCCTAAACAGCTCCGTCTCCAGTTGGAGTAAAATTAAAAGGAGAAACTAAAATAATGTTCAGAGCTTTCTTTTAGGAGCAAACGTTAACAAGTGAGCAGTCATTTGTAAACGTCTGTAGGCAACGTGACACACTATAAATTGCAGCATTCTTCGAAGCAGGTGATATAAAATACTGTCTAGTGCTTGGAGCAAAAACTCTGCTTTAAGATCGACCAAATGATGAAACGAATGATGAAAATAATGACTGATTTAATGATTAATTGAAGCCGCCCCACTTGCCTATGTGGCATTCTTATGTATAAACTATAGTACTGTAAAGTTTCATGGATTTTCGTCGATAAGTATTCGTTTTTGCATGAAAATGTAACATAAAACATTATTTAATGTTTTGTCTCCATATTTTGCAATACTCCTGCACCAGCCGGGGATTGACCTTGGATGCTCACTAGTGCATACAGGTATAATCGCCAGTTGGTGTCACATTTCATCTTACATGTCTAACAAAGGCTCTGCGAGTTAGTTTCAGCCTCTGGTACGCCTTTCAAAGATCCGTGAGTCTAGGGTCCCGAGAATCTCAAAGAAATAAAAAATAATAATAATTAAATTAAATAATAATTTTAAAATAATAATTATTAATAATAAAATTTCGAAATTTTCCCTCACAAACTTTCACATTTATAATATTAGTAGAATAGGGAGTAGAAATTTCTAAGTTAAAACATTCTGTTGTAAAAAGCTCCACCATATGTACATTTAACAAGCACATATTTTTCAATTATCTTATTAATACCAAGTGGAACTATCATGCATTTATATTTCGAATTGGAAAAAAAATACTCTTTTGATACACTATAATTTGAATTGGCTTAACAACTAACTAATAGACCTAAAATTATTGTGTCAAATTATAATAAATTGCCCTAGATTCAATTATGGGTAGGTTATGGTGGTGGGTATGGTCGTGTCAATTAATTTTTTTTTTTCTTTCTTTTTTATACTTAACAATAAAACTCATCAACTTTAAAACACGTGGCTCGAGAGTTAAATATTAATGACGTACTATTAAACCAAACAATGTCCTCTTTATAATTTGTTAAAAATATTTACTATCTCTGACGTACAAACAGACAAAAGTATCGTTTATTTGATCCAGAGAATAGTGAAGTGAAAAACATGGAAATTATTACGACGCTTGGAAAAAATAAATAAAGCACTTTTTATTTTTGTACTATTTTGTTGAAGCAAAATGAGTATTCTTTCTGAGGTCTCTGCCTACACCCATGGGCAAAGGTGTGAGTTTATGTATGTATGTTTATCTGAAGAGAAGTGTTAAATCCAAAGGGGTATAATAATACCTAGTAGTAAAAATTAAAATGCAAAAATCTGTCATGGAAGTACGAAAGTTTAAAAACCCTCTCCTTAATAGGGTATCGAACATACTTAAGTAAATCCAATTGGGATGTTTGCTGGGTAGGAAAATGATAATTCTATTTTGTCCATTAGTGAGATTATCAAATAATATTGGATCCGTATTTTTTAATTTATCAAATAAATAAAAATTGACATAGATAAAGCGCTTCAAAGTTCCTTGTGACGTCACTTTGTCAATATAAAGTGTAACACACCGTGACGTCACATGATATTTCAACGCACTGTATCATCGTCATTTTTTGTTTACGTAGCAAAAAAATTAATATTTTTGTCCAATATTTTTCGATTAACTAACTGTCGGACTAAATATATATTTTTTTCAACTATCCTATTCCTTATCCTTCTAAATTTATTGTAAGAAAATAAACAGTGGTTACACAATCCGTATTACCGTACATAAAATGGCCGTGTTTCGCTAAGAAAAGACTCCCTTCGTGTAACCCTCGCGTACAGGAGATGTCGTGAGCAGCGACTAACGGATTATGTCAAGACGTAGACAAGCATCCTTCCGACTGGTAATTTAAATGTTAGGTAGCTGACCTACATTAGGTATCGGCTTTATAATAGGTTTAAAAATAAAATAAACAAAAATGTTTTTGGTAAATCATTGTTAAGAGCAGTAGCATAATATTTGAAAGTCTCTCTAATATTATAAATTAGTGTTAAAGTCTATATAACTGTAAATATCAATCATCCCACAAGACCTGAACGAATTTAAATAAAATTTGGGACACGGGTAGACCATGATCTGGATTAGGACAAAAATGCTACTTTTATTCAGTTCCCATTAGATCATTTTGAAAATTCACGCGTGAAGAACCGCTGGCAAAAACGAATACATAGATAAAATACCATACATTTTATGCACGACAATACCTTGAAACACAATATGATTAAGAGTATTCTCTCTTGCTCTAAATCAAAGTTAAAAATTTGTTCAGGAAAAAAAAGAGTTAATCAATGAAAAGACTTTCTTAAAGACCTTTCATGAGCCATCTGAATAAGAGAGTTTAACATCTTTTGATCTTTGTTAAAGCAACTCATACATACATACCTCATAGTAAAATCCTTTTAAGACATTTTCGATAATTGAAAATATACCTCTTAATTTGTCACAGATCATATTTATTTTGAATTGTTACATATACACTAAATGAAGATTCTTCAAAATAATATATCAAATAATCTGCTCAATCTTTTTGGCATTTTGAAGTTGTCTTCTAGCCTAGCCAGATAACCGTAAATAAAACATGGTTCAGACTGTTTCTTAAATCTATGGTTCAGACTTTCGGGCTTCTACTACCCGTAATGGCATTCAAAAATCTACACATGATAGCCGGAACGAATCCAATAACACAGTTTTTGCAGTGTCCAAATCTTTAGTTAATTTGAACTAAATATTTTTAAGTATACAACTTTTTAGGTATGTGTAAAACTAGTTATTCTTGGTTTATTTTAATAAACAAGCATTGATAGTCAAGATAATAAATAGGTACCAATATAATTCAAATACCAATTTTCTTCAACAATCCAAACATTTACACTCAGAATGTATCGTTTGTGAAGTGGAACTGATGAAGAAGATCACAGATGGCTACTGGAACTCTTTAAAAATAAGTATGTCACAGGTATAAGATGTCTCGAATAATTATTGTCTTTTCCGAAGTAGGTGACGAAAAACGAAAAACAATAGGTACCAAAGACACCGACTTCGGAAAAGAAAGTTATTTTTCGCTTTGTAATGTTTTTTTTGGAAGTAGTTTTTTTTTTGTAATTTTTTTTTTAATTCGTTTACCCTCGCATTGAAAGACCTTGCAGCCATTACACCAATGGAGCACAAACTTACGAAAAACTAACGTTGCATAACTAGCGTTTATCCCCTTTTTAGGGTTCCGTACCCAAAGGGTCCAAGCGTAGCTATCATATTGCTATCACTCACATGTTCGTCGTCTGTCACACAGGTTTTACACAGCAGCCAAACGGTTTTTGCTACAGTTTTCAAAGTTTAAGCATCTTGTTGGCCCAAATCCATACAAATTCATAAAATATCTCCCATACAGCAAAAGGGGGCCGCGAAAAAAAATCTGGAGCTACTCCCATCGAGTCATTGTTTAGAATTCGTTGAGTAGATAAATACTGTATTTTTAATTTTAAAAATATTGAAAAACACAGGAACGAGAACCCACCAAAGTCAGCCTTTTTTTAGAAAATTTTGTTCCAAAGAATTTTTTTACGACCCATTGACATATGAACTTGAAATTTGATGATAATGTTATTACTATATTTTACTAACAAATATCAATATCTACAGCTAAATAAATCAGATTTTTTTCTTTGAGATACCTCATTTTTTCTATTACAGCCAACTTGATTTTGCTGTTTGGTTCGGCACCTTAAATTTGCGAGATCCTACACGTACTTGACAATAATTATAATATTCCTCATTTAAAAAACTATTTTCTTAATTTCTTTTTTTAAATACAGTTATAAAAATAATATGTCTCGTCTAAGTGAAGAATACAGATGAGGAAATTCTTCGTTGTAGCGTGTTCTTGGCCCACTGCCAGAACCCGTATTACTTACACAAAATGATGGGCCGTTCCTCGTTCCTTTATCAATAATGTGGCATTTACCATGTTTTACGAGTTGTTATTGAAAATTGGTCATGCTTACTTTATGATCTACTAGCTTCTGCCAACGGCTTCGCCCGCGTGAAGGTCGAAATTAGTGTGATGTGATGTGTGAGATGAAACTTTACTGTTCTAACTTGAGACGTTGAATTACAGGTTGGTTTCAAGAAATCATTTTAATGGTTAAGAGTTGAAGTATAATAACGGAGCTTTCTATCGATATTTTTTTTTTCGGCCCCGTATATACTACATAATTATATCTTTTACAAACATAATATAAACTTCCTTTTAAAGATGTAAGATAAATTTTAAGGTTATTTTTTTATTTTTTTAAATGTTTTATGAAGATAAATGACTGGTTTCAAGGAAACTTTTTTACAAGCTTTTAACCAACTTTAAAACAGGAGGTAATCAATTCGATACTTATGTAATATTATTGGAATTGAACAATATTCACATATGTTACTTGCTAATTCCATAAGTGTATGTATGTTTAATTGTATGTATGTTGTCCACGTATTTCTCTAAAAATACTTATTGGATCGTGAGCATTATTTTATTGGATTAAGTATCTCTCAACTTAGGAAATATTGTTTCGTCAAAATCGGTTCAGCAGTTTTCAAGATATGTAAATTACAACCGAACTCCTTAGCGACAAACGGCATTACTGTGTAAATTAAGTTATTATGGGTATTGTCAATCCTTTAGGTACCTTACTATAGACTTTGCTCACTTTTGAGTTATAGAATAATAAAACTAAAAAGATCTTTTTCACATAAAATAAACTAACTTCTAAATCAAAACACTAAAAAGTGCAAAAAGGACTTTCGTTTCGGAGGTCGGTGTTGAAAAACGATAAAAACAAGAGGTACCAAAGACACCGACGTCCGAAAGTTATTTTTGCACTTTTTATTGTTTTGCTTTAGAAGTCAGTTTTATTTTTGAGAAATTGTTTTTACTAACTTTCAATGTATGTATGAATAATGTTCGGGTCAAATCTTTCAACTGTATATTAAAGCAGCAATCCTCAGCCGTTAAGGATGAAATTTTGCATTCACGTCTGGTTGGATGACAATGCACGGTAAGCAAAAAGCTTGATAAAAAGAAAGTTTTTGTATTGAAAAAATATTTTAAAACACTGTATCATAAGTTCTAAATAGAAAACATTGTAAAAACAACGGAATAACTGTGTTTCAAATAAATTAAATTAAACAGGCAAGCATGACTTTTTAAATATTTCAGACAAATTATAAAGCTGCCAACAGATCTTTGTTCCAGCATTTACAGAAGTGGAGTAAAATAAATAAAAAATAAGTGTTGTACGAGAGAGCGAATAAATTAATTAAAACAATTTTGATTTATGCATGACACCGCGCGCTAACCGAGGCTCTGCCTGTCGACAACGCAGTGGGGCGCCCACTACCAAACATACTGATGTTAGGTACTGGTTTTTGTAAGAGGTATTGTGCTACCCAGTTACTGGGTTGTGGAGGTCAGATAGGCAGTCACTCAAAAAAAATACCTCAAAAAGCTAGGGTACGTGCCCACTCGATCCGAAGAATAATACCAGATGTTTTACTACTAATTCAGTGTCATTTGTACAGTCAGGCAAAGTGATATTTAATTCTAAATAACTTATTAATTAACTATACATAGAATATTTAATATTTTGTTATGATACATAATTTATCAGTAGTTTCGTTAGTCGGTGGTTTCGTTTCAAAAATATAGCTTTATAAAGATAGCCTCTACCTTGCTTAAACCGATTTTTTGGTTCTAACTTGAATTTTGATAATTTATAGAAAATGCTTTATTTTTTAATATATTGCTTAAACCTTTAACAGTGTTATTGTGTTGTCCCTACCTAGTCCTGTATTCTTTAAGATATTGTGTACGTTTAATTTTTAAAGATAATTCAGTAAATCATATTTTTGAACCCGGAACCCGGGCAAAATGCTGCTAGCTAGATCGATATCGGTATCAACCAATCCTCATTAAAAAGCCACAAAGTCACTTACCGACTTCTTCTAAGTCAAGATTAGTTTTATGTACTTTTCAAAGCGTAAACAGAACGAGGAGTGAAAGTTTTCACCCTAGACTCAATCCCATCTCATATTGAGAATTATGTTTTCTTAAAAGAATTTATCTAATTTTCTTTTTTACAAAACACCAAGTAAGCAAACTTTTTCAGTATTTTACTTTTTCTTTCAAGTTAAATGCTGTGTAACTACAAAGTCGTTTTTGTGACTGCAAATGTTGCGATATTTTGAATATTTTATAGCAATTTTCATAATGGAGGCAATTTGTAGACATGATGTGTATAAATGCATAAAGATGGTGATGGAAAAATGCAACAACGTATTTTTATAGAGAGCATCATTTTATTTTTTGGTATTGCCATCTGTCAGTGAGAGCCTGTTTTCCTTTTAGTTCTTTCTTCTTTTATTAAATTTTCTTTTTTTAAATTAAATGGAATGGTTACGTTAACTCTTTGGGACTTAGTGAACCATTGATGCCATTACCAGACAGATTAGGTATTTGCAGTATACAAATTACATTTTATGGTCGTTGAAATAATCCTTTAGTTGATAACGTTACCCATAGGTGATCTATCCACTAGAATGAGGTACCTATTTCAAGTCTGCAGACAAATGCTAAAATATTTAAATCGGTTATATGATTTTGTACCTAATACTTACACAATACTAAAATTCGAAGAAGTAATTTTTGCTTAACATAAAAAAATATATAAACAACACATCTATAATTTTGGCTTTATAAAATGAACTTTATCAAAATAAACAAAAAAGCCAAAGATTAAAATCGCAGCAGATTAATGGTGTTCTAATACAACCCCGTATAAGAACTGTGCCTTAAAAACCTATGTCTAATTAAAAGATAGCAAAAGTTCATTTTACTTGAGTGGGGTTGAGTACCAATCGTCGTCTGTATCAAGTTGCACTAGTCTGGTTCATTGTTAAATGCTGCTTTGACTCATTTGACTTAGGTAATTCATTGTGAGGTTTGTTGTAAATTTATGCCATTTTGTCTTTATTTATTCCGTATTGATTGAACATTTGAAGTAATTTACTTTCAACAAATATTCAAACCATAGGCATTTGAGCCATTTTGCTGTACTCCATTAAATAAAGCACAGAATGCATATTGAGTTAAACGACATTTATTTAAAAAATAATATTCACAATATTTACTCAGAAAGATGCAGTATGTATTTATGGAAATAATGTTTTATGTTTACTAAAATCCATTCAATAGATTTTTTTAAATGGTTTTTTTTCCGAAAAACAAAACTTTAAACCTCTCCCCCGTTACTTTCTTAAAATATCGCTTAGAACCGTCGATATAATCGTGTATTTTAAGTCCAAAAATATTTCCGTAACCTGAATATGAATTTGAAAAATGTGCCAACTATGTTCACTGCATTATTACGCCATCAACATACGACTAAAGTAAAAGCCACATAAAAAAAGTGTGGTAAAAGCTTGCGACCAAGAGCTTTCAACGCGAACATCTCAAGTTTTTCTGTGAGTAAAACAGACCATTTCTTATATAAAAAGCGGCCTCAAAGACACGACCTTTATCCAACATTATATGTCTGATTATATCTACTAAATCAATATACACTGATGCATCTGGCTCATCTATTATTCATTCGAAATCCGATAGAAGTCTAGCCTTTCCATTTACGACATCGTGTCTAAGTACAAAGCTTCGAATACCCTCCATGAAAAGCATATCTGAAAATATATACACCTCTTTGCTGTAATATTTAAACCGTCGAAAATGCAAGTCGACCGAAACGGTGGTACATAGTAAATTATACCCCAAAATGATGACTAAATAATAGGGATTACTGTCTCTTCTTTACTTAAACCGATTTTGTTGGAGTAAAGTTTATTTTCTTCTAATAAAACATTGGAACTTTAAATCTATATGACGATAAAGATGATATACTAATATATTCGTAATATTATTATATTCTCTTTGGAACATGATACGCGCTTCTGTAGCTCTTGCGAATTATATGTTCTCAAAATACTGTCATATCATATAATACTGTGCACTTTTGGGAACAAAAATATTACTAACCATATCTATTTTATTTTTCAGTAATATCCGTAGCGAATATCTACGTGGCAGCTCGTCGTATTTTCATTGAATGATGGAAAACAATTCAGACAACACGAATCTCGCATGCACAGAACCATTTGTTCAGACAATTCTAAACTACTATTTTAAAACAGTCAACAAAGTTCAGTTTATTTTCAACAATATCGATGGGTATACGTTTAGCCTCGGGCATAAACAAAAGCAATATATGCACATTGTGGAAATAACCATATTTGCATTTAGATCAGATATTTTGAGCTGGAAAAGTCCTTCAAAGCCTGACTCGGTTAGAAATAGCAGCAAGGCCGGGTCGACGAGGCCGCAACGTCATCCAATACTTTGCTTAATAATAGATCTTAGTTACCTTGCGGAGGCGGATAAATACTTCAACAGTACTCATAATTACAGAACATGCCGCCTTATATGTAAAACTGTGGGTAACATCACGTAGCGTCTCTTGGTCCTTGGTACTGCTTAGTATTTTTGTCCCGTTGTAAGGGAATATAAAATTCGTATCACGATCTCTGAAGGGTCCTACTCACTGCTTATCTTAATACTGTAACAGTCTCTTAAAGAAAATGTTTACTGAATACGAAAAGTAAATGATGTTTTTTTAGGTCGATGATGACAGATAGAGGGTCGCAAGTAAAGAATCTTTTGAAAAATATTCGACCAAAGAGAAGCTTATTCTGTAAATTAATACGATGGAGTTCTCTTCTGTATTCGCAGTGGAAAATGGCAATACATACCAACACCTATGTACACAGACGTGACTGAAGAGTGAGTTCGATGTTCAGTTTTTTCAGAATAGTCAACTCGGTTTATAGGCTTCAACACCTTATAGAAATTGCGACTTTTATGTTTGTTTCATTTTTTAGGATTTTGATGATATCGTTCAAAGAGATATTTTATTTTATACTTGCTTCTGCCAACCACTTCGCCCGCGTGAATGTCGAAAATTATCCCAAGGGAACATATGCCCGGGATAAAAAGTATTCTATGTAATCTATGTCTGTGCCAAATTTCATCCAGATCCGATGAGTATTTTTTTGCGTGAAAGAGTAACAAACATACTAACACACTCACAAAAGTTCGCCTTTGAAATATTAGTAGGAGTAGCTTCTGCCAGCGGTTCGCTCGCGTGAAAGTCGAAAATTATCGCAACAGAACATGTACCCGGGATAAACGTATTCTATATGCTATTCTAGACTATAATCTAGATCTGTGCCAAATTTTATCCAGATTCGTCCAGCCGTTTGAGCATGAAGAAGTAACAAACATACAAACACACACACACACACTCACAAACTTTCGCCTTTTTCATATTAGTGAAGTAAGATTAGTAAGATATTTTTTAATTGCCGTTCTCAACTCATTAGGTTATTTTCCTAATTTCCTTTTCTGTTACTTCTTTAATCGCTTTATCATGGGTTTCTTTACTATACAATATAATATGTCCATTCTTCTAAATAAATCACAATTAGTTGCGCCATATACAAGAGATCATCACTTGAAAACGGCTCTACGGGTACGGGTTTTTTTGTGTTTAATTGTCAGGACAAGATTTGTATTAAAGACTCTTTTGGAAAATCCACCGGAAATTAAATAGCACTAGTGCAAAGCCGGGTTAAGTCACCAGTTGATGATATGTCTAAGTAGATGTCCTTAGTAATATTGCAGAACAGAAAATACCCTGTTTTTCCTTAGCAGTATCTTGATATAATTAGGGTTAGGTTAGAAATTTAATAAGAAAATTTATAAAATTTAATTTGTTAATTAATTGCACCTGCCAAGTTATCTCCCCACCACCCTTGGTTGATTTGTAGAGAATGCCTCAGGCATTAAGTCCGTCTATGTACCTGTATGTTGCATGAAGTTTTAATAAATAAGTACCTAGCTACAACATAATTAATACAAATGCCACCTGTATTCCCAAACGAGAACTTAATTCCCTTGTACACTAAAGTTACTCCGAAGGCAGTAAGTCCTGTGCATGTTAAACAGCTTATTGCAATGTTCCAGGCACACACTGCTGTTATCGATGTTTCCATGGTACTTAAACAATTCAGTTAGGTAGTATGCTTTGAATAGCTATTTCTGTTGTCCAAAATTACTAGACCAATATGTTAGGTACATATTGGTCTAGTAATTTTGTACTATTTAATAGGTCATAGGAATTGGTAATTCTAGGCACGGGCAAAGTGTAAATCTGAAATATCTCAAAAACAGCTCGGAGTCTGGTCTTTGGGACAATCCCACCGCACTATTGCCAAACCACTGCAACTCCTGTAAGCCAGAATCAACAGTGGCAACCACCAGAAAAGTGCCGAGGCAATGAAACTTCGAAGTCCCGGAGAATGAATTTAACTCTCTTGGATCCCGCAGCAAAATTAATCAGAAAAGAATAAAGGAGGAGTTGGGAAACAAAAACATAATTTCCACTTCCCTCCATATCAAACAGTAGACAGAACAAACAAGGCCAATAGGCACAAAAAGTCATTTACAACTGGGATAAGCCCAGTTGTCTCGCACCACGGATAAAAATTAACATTAATAATAATGGGTTCTAACATTGTGAGCTTTTATATTTGATTCCAATAATAGGTATGGCAAAAACGCTTGAACGCACGGAAATTTGTTCTAGGAATGTTGTTTGTGTAGGGAGGATTATTAATATATTGAAGTAAGTTCCCTTTCCACCATCGGACAACAAGGCGTACGGCAACGCGCCACCGGCTCATGGTGGACATCCCACCCATACGTACAAAGCGTTTTGCGAATACTTTCATTGTGCGCACAGCTAAGGAGTGGAATTCCCTGCCGGAGCCTTTTTTTCCTGATAGCTACAACCTTCGGGTCTTTAAGTCATGAGTGAATAGGTTGCTTCTAGGCAAGCGCGCTTCAACATCAGGCGAGATAGTGGTCAAGCGCGAGCCTATCGTTAAATAAAAAGTGAATACCTATCTTAATTATATTATCCAATAACTTATAGAGGCAAAAAAAGTAAAATTATTTATTTAGAGGAGGTAATTTCTGGACATATTAATTCGATTACGAAATTTCTAGACAATGAACGTTGCATTATAGCTAAGTTCCTTAGGATACTTATATCCTGGAAAATTCACGGCTTTTATAGACTAAGATCCGACTGCAGAAATCTGCAGTACTCAGGGTTTTTGATTAACCCAAATTTTCATGAATGATAATTGATAGTAGAATATATTGCAGCAGGGTTGCCAGGAAATATTTATCGGCAATAACCTTAATTAAATAAATTGAAAATTATTTTAGATAATTAACCCCAAATGTAAAAGTTTTTTCAAGTGAATCCAACGTCATATGAAAGAAATTGGTGTAGAAAACAGGAAAAAATAAGGTTGCCTAAGTCAGCCGCAAGTTGTGGGTTAAAAGTTAACTTGCAAAAACCAGGCAACCCAAAAAGAGCGCCTAACTGAGAGCTAGTTGATGTGGCATATGTACCCACAAAACAGGAGAAGTTCCTGGAATAGGGGTATAGTTAACAAAGAATTAAATACAAAAAAAAACGAAAATCTAGTTGCGGCAAGATGCGAACCCTGCGGTCATAAAAACAAATTTCACCAATAACAAAATACCTGCAGATCTCAGAATATTATGGGAAAGACCTCAAGTATGAAACCGTAGGATGAAATTAAATAGATTTTTATAAGTTGAATCAAATTAAATTGAATAACCTCTTTCGCCGCCAATTTGGGTAACAACTAAGCAAGACTAAACACATTTTAATGCCAATATAATCGTTTCCATATAGGTATGTATCATTACCACACAAAACGGCTTCGTAATTATATGTTTGTGCTGTTTCATTATGATTATTATCGTCTATAGGTAACTTTTATGAGTGTCCGTATATTAAAGTTAATGAGATTGAGTTAATGTGTATAATTTTTGGAAAAGTATCCATATTTTTTAACACAACACACAAAGGCTCGTGTAATACGCCCAGTTTATTCTTTTCAACCGACTTCCCAAAAAGGAGAAGGTTCTATGTTCACCGATATCTCCGTCAATTGTGGACCGATTTTGAAAATTCTTTTTTTATGTTTGAAAGAGTATGTTGCGAAATTGGCCCCATGTTAATTTGGTGAAGATCTGATGAAGGACTTCGAAGATATACAACAGAACTCTTCAACAAATAACGGCAAACCTCTTGGGATTGCTGCAATCGCATGTCTGTTTATTGTTCATAACATTTCATAACATAACATCACGCCATTACGCTCTTAAGGGTTATGCAAATCTCTCATTTCACCGGTTATGTTCATGTTTCATGATATTCGGGTAGTCCTTTCTGGCGTTATAGGTAGGTACCTTACTAAACAACTTACCTATTAGGCAGTATAACTAAAAAGTGAAAGATATAAAAAAACTTTTTACAAAAAAAACACTACCGACTTCCAAACTTCGTTTGTAAAAAAAACTACAAAGTGAAAAATAACTTTACTTTTGGAAGTCGGTGTCTTTCATACGTTCCAATTTATTGCAAGACGTTTTTAAAAATATCATAAGAAAAGCTAAACTCCAAAAAAAAATTAACTCAAATAAATATTACCGTTCCAAGCAACCTATTAATAAAATCAATTTAATATACTCCAACATCAGAAATACTTCAAATACTTCAAAAGCCTTCACCATCAAATTCATAAACGCACCTTTTACAACCGATACCGAAATACGGTAAATAACACGGAGCAAATAAATAGCGATAAAATTAACGAACTATACGATGGTCGGTTATAAAGTCGACCTTGATATTGTTCCCTTGACATTAATGTAAGGGTGCTCAGTTTTGAGCTGTGGATTTACACCGTGACTTGTGTCGCTCAGTCACGTCAGGGAAAGTTAAACATGTTATTATTGATTAGGAATTATCGTGATTTAACGAATCTGAATAAAGTCATGTGAATTGAGCATGAAGCATCTACGAGTATAACAGATAGATTATGTTTATTTGAACATCAAATTAGTTTAAAGAAAAGAAATAAAGGAAAAAAGCTTGTATAGTAGTAGGTCACAAATTGATCTTGATAATTGTTTCCCTTAACATTAATATAAGAGTGCTCTGTTTTGAGCTGTGGACAGTGAGGAGGCTGACAGCAGGGTGGCGACGCCCGCCGCCACTCAACCACGTCAGGGAAAACTAAACATGTTATTATCTATTAGGTATTTTCGTGATTTAATGATTGTGAGTCAAAACATATGAGATAAGTTTGAATGAAGAATCTATAAAAGGTGAATAAGGACATGATATATTTTAGTGTACACCAAATGAATTGAAGGAAAATAAAAAATGAAAATGTTGACACGAGTGCTTGGTTGTCGGTTATAAATTGATCTTGATAAAGATTTCCCTTGACATTAATATTCGGGTGCTCAATTTTGAGCTGTGGAGTTACAGCGTGGCGCCGTGACTGGTATCGCGCAGTCACGTGAGGGGAAGCTAAACATGTTATTATTTATTAGGTATTATCGTGATTAAGTGCAACTGATTACAGTCATGTGAATCGCAGCCATTATATTAATATTGAACCATTAATAATATGTAACGAAGTAAAATGCTAACACGAGCTCTCAGTTATATGTTATAAATTGATCTCGATATTTGTTTCCCTTAACATTAATATAAGAATGCTCAGTTTTGAGCTGTGGACAGTGAGTAGGCTGACAGCGCCACTCAGTCACGTCAGGGACAGCTAAACATGTTATTATTAATTAGGTATTTTCGTGATTTAATGATTGTGAATCAAAACATATGAGATAAGTTTGAATGAAGAATCTATAAAAGGTAGATAAAGACATGATATATTTTATTGTACGCCAAATTAGTTGAAGGAAAAAAAATAAGAAAATCTAAACACGAGTGCTTGGTTGTCGGTTATAAATTGATCTTGATAAAGATTTCCCTTAACATTCGTGTGCTCAATTTTGAGCTGTGGAGTTACAGCGTGGCGCCGTGACTGGTATCGCGCAGTCACGTGAGGGGAAGCTAAACATGTTATTATTTATTAGGTATTACCTTGATTAAGTGCAACTGATTACAGTCATGTGAATTGCAGCCACTATATTAATATTGAAGAATTAATTATATGTAACGAAGTATAATGCTAACACGAGTTCTCGGTTATTTGTTATAAATTGATCTTGATAATTATTTCCCTTGACATTCATAAAGGGGTACTCAGTATTGTGCTGTGGAGTTACTTGTGTCGCTCATTCACGTCAGGGGACGCTAAACATGTTATTATTTACTGCTTTATAAGTACGTGTTATCGTGATTACAGTCATGTGAATTATATAGGAAGTTGTATAGTGCAGCTTAGTGAAAATAAGAGCTCGAAACTACGAGTTTGAAAACTGTAATGCCCACGCGACTGGCGACACCTTAAGGGCCTACATCCAATTTCGTGCCGTAAAACGGTAACTTTCTAAATCATACTCCTTAGCTTGGTTTAAAGGTTTGAAAAATATATATATTTATTATTGTTTCATGTACATACATTATTTTTTAAACATGTTTTTTTTGTAAAACAAATAGTTATGCTTTAAAAAAATAATTAGCAATAATCCTCCAAAACGACTTGGATGTTTAAAAATATTTTTACATAAAAAATTTGATGGCTGGAATTTCTTCATAACTGAAATAGCATTTGTAAATCAAATAATATTTTGCAGACAAAACTGACTGGAAGGTTTTCTTTCCAAAATATTCTTTGATATACATGTGCTATTCAAGAAATTCTAGTCGTCAATTTTTCAGTGTAAAAATATTTTTAAACATCTAAGTCGTTTTGGAGGGGTATTAAAAAGTTGCGAAAACATATCGTGTTGTTATGTTTTTTTTAAAGCAAAACTATTAGTTACACGGAAAAACCACAAATAATGTACATGATTCAATAATAAACATATATTTTTTTTCAAAACTTTTAACCTAGCGGTTACTAAGGAGTATGCATTAGAACGTAACCGTTTTACGGCATTAAAGCGGTGG
Organism: Orthosia gracilis; assembly: GCA_947562075.1. Lineage (NCBI taxonomy): Eukaryota > Metazoa > Arthropoda > Insecta > Lepidoptera > Noctuidae > Orthosia > Orthosia gracilis. The sequence continues at coordinate 32,761,686 of OX387272.1, read as the reverse complement.
ACGACCCTTAACTAAATGTAATGTCTGAATTTGATGTCTTAATAACTTTACACTGTTGTTTAGTCCACATAGCGTCCGTTAATTAGACACTAGACATTTTTGTGTTCCATTCCACAGGAGTCGTGACACCGTGTTCTATAGCACAGTTATTTTATCCGTAGTTGACTCAACCAATGTTTTAATAACCAATAGTTGAAAATTTCGGTAAACCGCGTTTTTTCTTGAATTTTTAGTCTAACAAATGGTCAAATAATGAACTCTCCAACTTATTTGACCATTTGTGAGGCTAACAATTGAAGACAAACCCGCCAAATGCGAGTCGGACTCGCACACGAAGTTTCCGTTCCATGATCGCAAAAAACGGCAAAAAAATCACATTTGTTTTATGGAAGTTCCACTTAAATATTTATTTTATTATTTTTTAGCATTGTTTGTTATAGCGTCAACAGTAATACATCGTATGTGAAAATTTCTAATGTCTATCACGGTTCATGAGATACAGCCTGGTGACAGATAGACAGACGGACAGTGGAGCCTTAGTAATAGGGTCCAGCCGCCGTATTGGGTAAGTGAATACGGCAACACAAAGAGTTTGACCGCTATCCAATCGACCAATCACACAGACGGAAATCCACATCGCGTCATTCATCTCGCATGTGATTGGTCGATTTGGTCGATTGGATGGCGGTCAAACTCTTTGCGTTGCCGTATTCACTTACGCAATACGACTGCAGGTTTACCCTTTGGGTACGGTACCCTAAAAATGGTGTTTTACCGAAATTTGCAACCATTGTTTAGCATACTTAACCATTGGTTAATTTAACTAAGGAACAAGAAACTAGGCCTTAGCCATAGTTCAACTTTCTATCATTACATAATTTTTCGTTTTACAACAGGATCAGAACTTTCTTAGATATTACCTCTGCATAATATTAACTCAGTTTTTGTAACATTTACTTAAGTTGACCCCTTATATAATGTGAAAATACTCTACTCTCTAATCTTTGTATTATTACAGTTGAATCAATCTGCCTAGCCTTTTCCTAACTATATTGGGGTCGGCTTCCAGTTTTACCGGATTCAGCTGAGTACTAGTGTTTTACGTGGAGCGACTGCCTATCTGACCTCCACAACCCAGTCACTGAGTAACACGGTACCCTTTAGCAAGACTGGTGTCAGATCTCAAGCTTCTGACTACCCGTAACGACTGTCAAAGATCTTCTTCAAAAGACAGTCGGGACCAACGGCTTAACGTGCTTGCCGAGGCACGGAGAAAACTCGCTATGTTGAAATGGTCACCCATCCACGGACCGACATCTGAGTCGAATATGTTCCTTCGATTAACTATCCTACCGTACTGCATAATATTTAGCGAGTGATTTCCATATAAAACTTAACATACAAGCAAAAATGTTCGACGAAAAATCTCATATACACCGTTATTTTACATAAGACTAAAATCCATGAATTTAATGAGATATTTCTTCACTTGAGCATCTAAAATTCAGAAGTTAAAAATCAGAAGTTAGGTAGTAATACAATCCTATAGTAAAAACATTTCAAGGTTTTCATTAACAGGGGTAATATCGTCAATCGCGATACAATCTGTAACATTATTTATTTATTTCAACATGTTAATTCGAATACCTTTCCACGGTAACATGGTATTTGCGTACACATATAATGCCGATAGCAACAGGCAATTATAACACGCCCTAATTCTCATACAAAAAGCAGAATGATGAATACACCTAACACAAAAGTGGGGAAGAACAATGCCCTTAGTATTGAAAGGCTGTACAATACTATAAATAGGTTTCAACGTAAATTATACATTGTTTTTGTATAACACTGAATCGCGGGCATCTGTTTAGCGTAAACAATTGATATTCGCGCCCGTAACAGGCCTTTTATTACGCATGAAAGAGTATGTATTAATTAGGGTTCCAATGTTCGGTGGAAAAAAATAGGGGACTTTTGGGGCGCCGTATTTACTGTCGTTGGTGTGAGATTGGTGCCACGGAATGGTTTAAGCACCAGGACAAAGTGTGGTAATGTAATAGTAGGTCCATTGTTTTTCCTGACTGGTAAGCTGTAATTAGGTAGCTCATGCATTTTTTTCATGATTTAAGCATGTCTTTTTCTTGGACGCTACTGAAGGTAAAGCACACTGAGCACACTGAGTTAAGCTCGCCTTTGTATATGTACTTTATTATCACATTGTATTGAATATTGTTTATGATGTACAATAAATAATTAATGAAGGATATTCCTTAAAAGAGAACTTCATGAGTTAACTTGGCCTTTAAGGTTTCTCTAGTCGACGGCACGAGCTATTTTTATGCGCGGGGTTAAAATGCAAGCTATCTTATCCGACAACACGTGAGAAAGAGATAGATGCTGTGATGAGCAATAAGAAGCTAGTTCGCGTACGAATTAGCCCTTTCGCAAATTTGTATCGAAGTAGATAATGATTTAGGACGAAAACGAGCGCGCGAAATTTTATAAACAGACCTTTGTGAGTCGAGATATCAAGTTAAAAAACCTTTTTACAAAAATTATAACCGACTTCCAAACAAAAACACTACAAAGTGAAAAATAACTTAAATTTCGGAAGTCGGTGTTTCTGTTTTCGTTTCTTCGTTTTTTGACACCGACTTCCGAAATTGAAGTTATTTTTCACTTTGTAGTGTTTTTGTTTGGAAGTCGGTTATAATTTTTGTAAAAAGGTTTTTTATTTTTCACTTTTTAGTTGTGGTACATAATGGACCAGTTCTATAGGCGGTACCGACACGTATAGTGTCCAAAGTGAAGCTAGAATAGATTAACCCAATAACATGAAACTTAAAAAAAACCGGTGCAATGAGAGTATACCAGGGTGAACTGTTCACATCTGCGTACCCCTTTAGAGAGTACCACTGTGATATTTTGTTATGAAATGGTGTAAACAATAAACAGACATGCGATTGTATCTATCCCGAGTGTTTTACCGTCATTTATTGAAGAGTTCTGATGTTCTGTTTCTCCGAAGTTCTTCATGAGATCTTGATGAAAAATATAAATGGGACCACATGACAAGCACCAGCTTTCAAATAAAAAAAGAATCATCAAAATCGGTTCACCCAATAAAAAGTTCTGAGGTAACAAACATAAAAAAAAACAGTCGAATTGAGAACCTCCTTCTTTTTGCGAAGTCGGTTAAAAAAACAACTAAATGTATATTTCAAAAATATAATTATTTGCATTGTTGAATTACTAATCTATCCTTATATGGAGACAGTTTTGCAATTTTCCTTCTTCATATGGTATTAATTTCCGCCCAAAGCTGCGTTAAAATTAGTGTTGAAATATGGAACTTTCGACGCTCATAACTTTCAAATATTTTAATTTTTTGATTCCATACAAGGCTAGATATTGATGAGATAAATTGATGTATTTTTTTTATTTTGAACGTACATCGTCAAACAGTGGAGTAATCGTCAGACTACGTTTGTATGGAAGAATGATCGACTAGTGTAACCTTAAGTGGTATAAACTCGCCAATTCGTGGTTAGCAAGTTTAGCTTTCTTTCTCTCCTCTCTTCTACAAGAAGCATTTTTCCTGCTTTCGGAAAGGCGGTATACTTCGAGAGTTCACCAATATACATCCAGAACAAATTAAGAAAAACTCTTTCGAAAAACCGCAAACTTCCGTGTTTGCCAATGTTTAGCAGTAAACGTTTACTTACAATCTGTTAAGCTGAACACAAAGTTGCCAAACTTATAATTTCGTTACTTTTCGAACAAAGCACTGAATAAGTCACCCGTTCGCTTTTCCGCTTCGGAAAATTTAATTCATGTTCTGTCGAAACAAACGGAGTTTGTAAAATAAAAAAGATTAACCCGAAAACGTATTTACCTCCATACGGCGGTACGAAACACCGAGTTTGCATGCAAAAATATTCGCGGTATTATTTAAAATGCTGCATGCACGTGATATTTTTAAATTCAAAAGATAAATTCGTTAAACAATTACTGAGAATGTGATTGATAAAATGATTGATATTCGTGTAAACCGAAAAAAAAATTAAGAGAGGCTTTTAGTCCGGGTGGTAGCGTTGCAAATACAAAATTCATAGTATGACTGCTGATATTGACAACAATACTGTTGGTATTTTACGACTAATTAGTGAACCGATCGTAAGCTGCTCAAGTAGCGGTGAGTGTGGGTACGGGCGGTTGCGAAAGTGGTATTAAAAATAACTAAAGTAAAAGTATGAAGGGTGAAACTTTTTTCATAAATATTTGATATCATACTGAGCTGAAAAAAATCGTCAGCTGCTTCATGGAGGGGGGAATATGCGTCAGCTGCTCACATCAACTTGTTGAACTTGAAAAATTTTAGTATTTTGTAAAATTGAACCCATTATTTAGAAAAAAAAAAACACTTGCATAATTATTACATCATTCGATAGTCTCGCTAATAAAGATCAAATTCTGCCAAATAATGTTATACGGTAAATTTAAGGAAAGGCCATATTTTTTACAAAATACTCAAATTTTTCAAGTTCAGCAAGTTCATGCGAGCAGCTGTCGCATATTCCTCCCCCATGATGCTGTTGACGATTTTTCAGCTCAGTACGATGTCAATTATATATGAAACAGTTTCAGCATTCATACTATTAGTTTAAAATAATATATTACCACTCAACCACCCAACCTCCCATACCCACACCCACTGCGGGTACGTCAGCTGACGCTTGGTTCACTTATTACTATTCGAGATCTATTGAAAAAGATGGCAATCGATCGGCATAAAAACACTACCGAAAATGCAACGGTACCTCCCGGACGATATGTACTCTTTTTGAGACACAGAATGAGGCCTTCCAAATATAATGAGTCAATCAATCTGTTTCTTTCTAACTACGTTGGGACTGGTTTTCTGATACACCGTTGTACGGATTTGAGGACCTGGGGGTGCGACAGGTGTTTTCCAGGGGTGCCTTGGGTCCGGAATGTATTTTACATAGAACGATTGTTATCAGAGTACCGACAGAGTTATTCTGTACGCAAAGGCAACGGTCGAAATGTCAACGTGTGTCACGCGACTTTTCGATACCACTTGACATTTCTCTACATTATTGACATTTTGTCAATCGCTGTAACTTGGCTAGTATCTGGTGGTAATGTTGTCTTTTCAATGAAGATATTTCTTAAATATTGTGTAGCATATGCTTTCAGTTGGTTTCTAGGGTTCCGTACCAAAAGGGTAAAAACGGGACCCTAATACTAAGACTCCGCGGTCCGTCTATCTTTCTGTCTATCTGTCACCAGGCTGTATCTCATGAACCGTGATAGCTAGACAGTTGAAATTTTCACAAATGATGTATTTTTGTTGCTATAACAATACTAAAAATAGAATAAAACAAATAGTTAAGTAGGGCTCCCATACAACAAATTTGATTTTTTTGCCGTTTTTGCGATAATGGTACGGAACCCTTCGTGAGCGAGTCCGACTCGCACTTGGCCGGTTTTTGAATCTAACCTTTAAAACATTTCATAAGCAATTGCGAGAAACGGAATTACAGGCAACATAATCGTAAAAACTTCACGGACAGCAGATGCTTTTGATAAGTATCAAATAGCATCACCTTTTGTAAGATCCGAAATAAATTGAAACACCTACGATTGAATTGATACCTCGCCGAGATCAAATTTATACTCCTACGACCCGTTTATACACAAACAAGAAAATAAATAGCTTCACCTACTTTCAGGAAAGTCCAATATTGAATGAATTATATGATTCTGTTAGAGAGACTTCAGGAAAAACGAGAGTATTTTCTTTCTGTACAATTACAATATCAAAATTCTGATTGATACACCTACGAATTATATTTTTCTGTACTACCAACCTACCTTCACTACGACTACCTACCAAATAAAACAAGTATATTAATTCATTGGATTTACAAACAAAGTAAAACTCGGTTGTACTCCTTAAGCCAAAATTGAAATTTTTTGTTGTTACGTTTTCCTTTGAGAACCTCCAATCTTTTAATGTTCCTACCCATAATTCTATTCAGTCTAAAAGGTTGAAGATAAGTAAATAAGTGAAAAGTGAGCCGTGGTTGCGTGCCCGTTATTATTATACCTCAGGAGGTCTCGATGGTCGACCAGATTCTTGATAACAAAACATTTTCGATGATGGAATGCAAATACGCTTTTATCACTACAAATTAGGATTGGATTCTAAATACAAATTACATGTCGCTTACCTCTTTTTGCAAACAATTCAGAAGAGGAGAAGTCTAGTATCAGTTCAAAAGTTCAATTAGGCAATGAAATATGTATTTCGAGGTAACGAATTCGAATTTTAAATCTTCCTTTTCAAATTTTTTTTATTTTTTTTATTTTGAACTTTATCAGATCATATCCTTTGCTAATTTGAATGATTGAACGAACGACAGTGAAGAATAACATCAGTCACAACTAGCCATCGTAAAAGTAGATCGCTCACTCACGCAAATAAGGCAGTTCGAGGCTACAGTGCCTCATAAAAGTAATAAATCACACTTAATTCTGACTCCCGGAGCCACTCGTCCCAACCCCTCATTCGTGGATGGAATGCTTATCGAGTTCTTTTTATGTGGAGACATCTTTTTTTCTACGTACGCTTTCCGAGAAGACAACCTCATCAATCGACGTCCACTTATACCATGAGATCTGAGAAACTTATTATACTGAAATATTTTTATTCATATCCTTACAAACTACACGTCTATTTCAAACATATTATGTATTGAACCTTAATTCCACAAACCTTTTTCTGTAAATGAGCCACTTAAACAGAGTTCCTCGGCGGGTCAATACTTCTTCATAAGAAACCTCGAACAGCCCTGAGGGGATCGTTCGGAATCTATCACCATTTTACGTAATCTCGAGGCTCGTGCTCGGTATCAGTACTTTTCGGAGTGTGGGCGGACACAACTTCACCTGACGTTAGATTGACTTTTAGAACATTTCGAAGTACAAGAGATATTGGGATTTTATGTAACTTCTGCCTTTGTAAATCAGTGGATACGGCCTATCTGTATCAGACGATAGATAAATCTCTAAGAAAATGGATGGCGCTCTTTCCTGCGTATTACGTAACAGATAGGGTAAAGGAAATTGAAATCACGAAAATCGGTTTTAGTGGCAGCACATTAAGAGCCTACATCCGCTTTAGTGCTGTAAAATAGTAAATTTCAAAAGCACACTCCTTAATAACGGCTAGGTTAAAAGGTTTGAAAAAAATATATATTTATTACTGTTTCATGTACATTATTTAAAACATGGTTTTTTCGTATAACAAATAGTTTTGCTTTAAAAAAATAATTAGCAACACGATATTTTTCGCAACTTTTGGATACTCCTCCAAAACGACTTGGATGATTGAAAATATTTTTACACAGAAAAATTGATGGCTGGAATTTCTTCTGAAATAGCATTTGTAAATCAAATAATATTTTGCAAACAAAACTGTTCCAAAGGAGGTTCAATATTGATATTTTAGCTCCGAGCGCAAGGGCAGTACTGCGTTAACATTGGGGCGTATATATCGCCTTAAGATGTTATCATAAAGCGATATCAATTGCGTTCTGCGTGGAATCAGCTAAGATTGGTGTTTAATTCCCTAATTTTTGTCAAGGTTTAGTATAAAGGCTCGCATAAACAAACACGACGTGACAACACGCTTTGTTGAAGTTTTTGTACTTATTATGTGAAGAAAAATATCCGTAGATCCTTGAAGAAGCTTTGCATTTTGAATTTCACCAAAGGCATAGAAAATGCAATAGGTACTTTAAGTTGTTTTTATTCATGGGTACATTCGCCCTCTGAAATATCGCTGACGAATTAAAAGTCTGATATCACTTTGATAATGGGAAAGATATTTGTCAACTAGACTTTTGCTCGGGACATTTTAGCCATTGCAAAGCCAAATATAAATAACAACTAGATAGATCAAATACACAATGCCCGCTATATTAATTTGTCGCTTTGAAACCGTAATTAATTAATATTACGTGTCGCCGCTGTCAGCTCGTAAAGCGTCCATTATATCAACTTGATTATTATGTTAACTAATCACTGAGTTAGTATATGTCAACGACCATATGTTTTAATTTGTGATAGATACATTAATCGAGCACATTATGCTGTGATGTTTTAATTAAAATTTGCACCAACACATATGAAGTTGGCATTTTATAGATAGCCAGTAGATTAAATACTGGTTTGTATAAACATGTTTCTTTTCCTTGATGGATAGGTAATTATTGAGGGCATATATTTATTTAGTCTAGGTTTTGTACGTTGTAATGAAGCTCCCTGGACAACATTTTGTTCGGGGAAGAATCATTATGCACCGCACCTTCAGCTAACAATGAATACATCTAATCATTCAGAACGTCCAATGCTGAACTCTGGCCTCTCTTAAGGCGCAGATACCCCTCAGTAGCTGATTTAAAAATGAGAGTCACATCTAAACGGCTAGTCGTAATTTAAAAAAAAATATATATTACATCAGACCATTTTCTTATTTATTTTTATTTATTGTACTTTTTTTTTAAGTTGTTTCATTTTCTTACTTTAACAGCTCGTACAGGTGCATGAACATCATAAAGCCCGATGAGTTTAGCAGTAAAGACATAAACCTGCTCATCAACCGACGTGGAGGCAAACAGAGGAGGCCAATTTATATTGCTGACATCCTCGCAAAGACTGTCAACGTTCATACCAATAAAATGGCGTTGCATGAGAATTTTGGTTTTGGCCTTAGGTGGACGAATTTTCTAAGAAAGAAAAATCAGGTCATGATGCGAAAAGGCGTCGGCTGCGCATTGGCCATGATCTAAGTAAATTTTGAGTTTTTTTCGTATAACATAGTGTAATTAATTTGTAATATTGTTAAACACGACAGTCGTACTAAAACGGCTGCGCGTATTTTAACGAATTTGACCGCCATCTCAAAGACAATTTAATTTCTAAATTTTTATCTAAGGCATTTTTTTTAAATTATAGAATATCAAGAAAAGTATCAAAAACTGCAAAATTTTGGTACTCGCGGGTGTGAAACGAGTTTTGCACTCTTAAGGTCGTAGGTGTCTAGGGATGTCTGGGGACTGTCGTTGCCTTAAACTTCGCCACATCATCGCTCACTAAAAGGAATCGTTCCGATACCGCATTGTCCGAGACGCGCGTTTGCCATACCAGAATCTTAAAGCCATTCGGCCATTCCTTTTGCGACAAATGTACCTTGTCCACTACCGGTTAAGGGCCTACATCCGCTTTAGTGCCGTAAAACGGTAACTTTTTAAAGCATACTCCTTAGTAACGGCTAGGTTTAAAGGTTTGAAAAAAAAATATTATTGTTTCATGTACATTATTTTTTTACATGGTTTTTTTTGTATAACAAATAGTTTTGCTTTAAAAAAATAATTAGCAACACGATATTTTTCGCAAAACGACTTGGATGTTTAAAAACATTTTTACACAAAAAAAATTATGGCTGGAATTTCTTCATAACTTAAATAGCATATGTAAACCAAATAATATTTGCAGGACTGCGTTAAAATTGGTGCGTATATATCGCCTTAAGTTAAGATATTCTTCGAGCTATGTGAGTTCAGTTATCGAAATCCAAGCAAAGCCCTCTCAATTAATCCTGCCTACATACACGTAACTAAAACATATGATATCAAACTAGCCGCAGCACATCTTAGATGGACAACAATTAATTCTTGAGAAAATATCCACTTTGACTTTTCAGTTTCAAAAAACTTTTTTACAAAAAAAGAACATTCGACATCTGCGTGTCCGGTTTGTGGCATCGTGTTATAATAAGATCGGTGTAGGAGTAAATTTGGAATACTATTAAATAATATCAATTCACTGCGAATATCAATATCGTGTAGCGAAGACGTGTGTCAAAGAGATCATGATTGTGGGAATAGTTGCTTTTTGATTACTAAAATATTTATAATAAACTTTTTTACAAAAAAATACAACCGACTTCCGAAGAAAAACACTACAAAGTGAAAAATAACTTCTTTTTCGGTTTCGGTTTTCCTGTTTTCGTTTTTTGGCACCGACTTCCGAAACAGAAGTTTTTATTTTATTTTGTAGTTTTTATTTGGAAGTCGGTACAACCAACTTTTCGTAAAAATAATAAAAATATTTTTGTAAAATAGTTTTTATTGACGGAGAAATCGGTAACAAACAAAAAAAATAAAATCCAACATAAAACCTCCTCCCTTTTGGAAAGTCGGTTAATAACAAGACCTACTAAAATTACAAGGCTTTTCTGTTGTCTTTCTGCGGCATCATATATTATTTCTACCTGCTAAAAATCGATACGGGAAGTTTTCCAGACAAAAACCCACGTGACCTTTCACATTCAAACTTTACCATAATCAGACCAATTTATATTACTTTTGTAACTTTTTGAAGGTTAGTCATATTACTTATTAATAGCTAGGCATAATGAAGTTCGCTATGTCATGGATACTGATACCGGGAACTCAAATTACTAAGTACTCGTACTTAGACTAAGTAAGACTTTGCTTAAGTAATTAAAGAAATAAGACGCTATGTGGCTATGCTCCCAAGAATATTGTTATAGATAGTAATATAATTCTAAGATTACCTGAGCTGCAAGAAAGGCACTTTCATACAAAAAAATACATTACGTTCGTTACGTTTTATTATCTTTTTTAGTTTTCCGTACCCAAAGGGTAATAACGGAACCCTATTACTATGACTCCACTGACCGTCTGTCTGTCTCTCACCAGGCTGTATCTCATGAACCGCGATAGCTAGACAGTTGAAATTTTCACATATGATGTGTTTATTTTGCCACTATAATAACAAATACTAAAAACAGAATAAAATAATTATTTAAGTGGGGCTCCCATACAACAAACGTGATATTATTGCCGATTTTTCGACTCGCACTTGGCCGGTTTTTCATTTTACGTATCTTCACAAGGTGATCTTTAATTTACTGGCAATATTTTAAGGATCGAATGTGAGCAATTTTTACCATAAAACAAGCCTGAAATCGCGAAAAGATATCCGATAAAAAATATTCCTCCATTTTGTCGTATTATGCGAACGTTGATATACTAAACAGTAAGTTTTTTGTTTCGTTTTTCTAAAGGTTATTCCATAATATGAATTTTTAAGCCCCCTCAAAGAATGTCAATAGATTATAAGTCACCCCCCATTCTCATTCTATATGCTCGCACATCGAACGCATCCTGCCTGATAAATCATTGACCGAGCAAATTCGTAAATATTGTAACACACGCACGATTCGTAACATATTAAACCCGGAACAAAATATGGCTACCTAAAAGGTTCTATAGCATATAATTCTTTATTCATGTGAAGCAGGCTAATCCTGGTCTCGTAAATGCGTAATTTCTGAAACTTTTTATTTCTTTTCCATCATTTTTAAAACTCCCTTTGATATAATTGTCAAAGTCAAGCAGGTAGGAAAGTTTCAGGGGCACAAAAAGAAAATTAAATTCATTTTTCATGTTTGGGTACCATTTAGGTATACTTTTAAAAGTATATTTTATATGAGTTCAGAGTTTTGTTCCTGAATTTGTAATCTTTTTTGAAGTATGCTTTTATTTACAACGTTTTTGCCATTGTTAAGATTTTTCTTTCTTAAGATGACCGCTGATCCAGATAACTTTATATTGCAGCCAAATTCATCAACACTCAGCTGACTTTATTGGGGCCATTCAAAATTCTGGATGTTAAAAACAGATGATTTTATACAAAGACATTGCGACTTTAAAAAAACAAAATAAAAATCTTTGTTTATGTCGAAAACTAGAGTACAGGTCGTAAAAAAGATAATTCTCCTTCGGCATTAATACTTGTGAATGTTGAATCCCGAAACACAAAATGGCCACCGAAAGCTTTCCAAGAATAAGAATTATAAAGATATCGATTTTCTAGAAGATTTTATCAAAATTATAATAAAATACAAAAAAACTGTTATTTTGGTTCGATAATGAATAATGAACAAATGAGGTATAAAACTTATAAACCATATTATAATTTTTGTATCTTTTAAATTCATTTTACAAACTAACTTAACTCTTAAAAAAGAAAATCTGTGAAAAGGGCAATAACGTACCTATTTCAAATCACCAGGTTTTGTCAAAAAGTTTAGATTATTTTATTTATTTCTTGAATTAAATTACCTTCTTGTTTAGCAAAAACTTTTAAATAAAACTGGCCACTACAAACATTAGAAAGCTTTAAAACGGATTTAAAAAGAAGTGTGTTTTATTTTTCAATAATCATAACCAAGGACGTCTACTTTATTTTGCTGTGAAAACTATATAAAAACCGATAAACAGTTCTGTCAAAATCTTGACAAGTCGAAGTCATTTTTATAACTTGGTGAATGGCGATGCCAAAAATATTATGCACGATATGAACTAAATTAGTTAACCACATCAACTATGCAAGTTAGATATTCTACCGATTTCTACCGTACTGAAATTTCTACATTACTATAAGAAATAAGTGAACTCCACAACAATCTTCACCATTTCAACTTGGCCTCGAATTGCCTTAGAACGAATGGGCGTTGTATGCGATCATCCATTTTGTCTTTAAGCGAATTGACTGCGCGTAAAGTCATTGAACCCTAGCAGAACCATTTTTCATTTTTCTCTTTGTGACATTATCAGAGAACGATGTGCCCAGTCACCTGAGAAAATCCTTTATTCTTCTTTACTACGTTACTGGGTATACACGGGGACGTGTATTTTTAGATATTGAACATTATTATCATCTTAATCTTTTCATAGATTGATGACAAAATCACTTTTTATAACATAGTATATAATATTATTACAAATCTTACATTACTCCCAGTTCGTAAGATGAAGCGGTGGAAGGCCTCCGAAGGTGGATCGATGACCTGGTGAGTGCCGCGGGAGTCCGCTGGATGAGGCAACGCTTGGGAGAGACCTTTGTCCAGAAGCGGACATCGATAATTATGACTACTTGCTCCCCTACCAACATTGCTAAAACATTGTCAGTTTTCCAAGACTGACCAAGTTTCAAATGATAAGCCAGTACGGATGTTGTCTAGTTTGTAATCTAGACCTCTATTTCGTGCCATGAAGAAATAGACGAATATCTATCTACAGCTTGTTACACCAGCTTTTTTTAGCCCAGTGTTTTTTTTTAAACATTGCCCCACACTAGGAATTGCTTTCTGTATCGTGGGTGCGTTTACAAACATTTCAACTCACATATACAAGACACCCAGATCCGCGAAAATTATCTGTAGGCCATACAAATATTTGTTCCGTGCGGGAATCGAGCACGCGGGATTCGAAATCGAACACGGGCACGCGTAAGCACTTACCGCGAACGCGCCTTTGTTACACCAGCTTAGTTTTCCACCAAAATGGTAAAAACAAACAGTTGCTAGGTAATCCTGACATAAGCACACAGTTTTACAATAAAACCGGCAACAATTACGTTGAAAACAGAAGACTGGCGCTTGTAAATGGCTAATGCTCTCATTGTTTTGTGCCAGTTAAAGGAGTTGTCGTAAAGTAAAGAAAAATGCATTACCCTCGCGTCTGTTTACTTTTGTATTATTTCCTTAGGGCTTAGTCTATAAACCGCTACGCGAGTTTGGAACTTCATCAAGCATTTCTTGGGGAACGTCTAGGAGAATATTAAAAACATATAGAATGTGTCCAAAAAGTTTAGGTGTAGGTACTATATAATTCAAACCGTCAAAGAAGGTTTTTCTTGGAAATAACAATCGGTGAACAAAAAACGTTTTTTTTTTCTTTTCTATCCATTTTACCTATTATGTTTTGAGTTAAGTTGCACGACCACTATTAAATACTTGCACGGGCTGGACATGTCTTGGTGGGAGATCCGATAAGGAACTACCTTTATCTTCATACTTTAAAATGCTTTTCATCCATTAAACAGATCGGTGAAGGTCGCTCATTATCGGATCTTAAGCCATCTACTCGAATATATGTGATAATCCGTCAAAATACCATTTCAGACATTAATCTAATGGATGCATGGTCCTCATATCATCGATCTGACTAAGATGACATTTGAGAAATTGTGACCTATTAGTTTATTTATGTGTTAGGCACTTTTTATGTTTTACGCGTAAAAATGTTTGTTAACCGATTTAGAGAAATTATTATCAATTATAAAAGACGGCATCGACGCACAATCAAGCAACATTTGGGATGTATCCAATATAACGTAACTTATATCGGATATGTGTTAGATATCATATCATAATGATATCTATATCAAAATAACCGATATCACAAAAACTGTACTTGCGTGCGAGAACGAATAAGTCAAACTTAAAACCGCAACAATTCGATAACGTACGAACTACCAACAAAACGCAAACTTCACAAACGATAGCAACCACCTCTCTTTCAAAGTATTATATATTCTTTTATTGCTATAAAAGAGATGCAAAAGATACGAGGTAACACCATTTGAAATAACATTACATTGTTTACAACCCCTATTTACAGTTCGTTCAACGGATTTTGAGTTCTATACCGTAAGGATCGCATAAAAAGTATAAACCTATTACCAAAACTAACTTTAACACAGCTGCCATTTGTCTATAACTGTAAAAGTGTGAGTTTGCGTTTGCTTTAGTTCGCGTTCGTTGTTAGTTTGCTCTTCTAAATAACATGTTAACTTTTGCAAACTGTATTACTGATATCGATATCTGAAAACCGTTCCATATCGATATGAAAACTGTGTATCGGTTACATAACCGTAAACCAAAACGCACATCTCTAAGCAACATTGCCTATTATTTTATGATATCACGACAATTTAATCGATTTAAGAAACCAACACAAAATTAAAGCCCATTTAAAACAAAGTACCCAAAACTGTCGTACATATCAATCAGTCGAAACAACCAATGCCTTTTGAATATAACAATATTCTGAATTAATGAAACAGAGCTGTTACGATAAGTGTAGTTTCCGGAGCTCGGCTGCTCGACAATCGCTGTGGTTGTAGGAAGGCACGATATGAATTTCACACGGAGAGTTAGTACGTTTATTAGGAATGTCTACCTCTCTGTTTCAGATATAAAGAGCTCTGTCTAAACTAATATTACTCGGAAGAAGACGTCAAAATGTTTGTTTATATATTTGTAAAAAGGTCTCTGGAAAAATGGAAAAGCACACTGGAATGAAGGCGTGTCGAAAAGCTAGTACGTGTAAAATGGCAAAAGTAGCGTTACCGTTGAGGTAGTAGAATGCACATAAGATAGTTATTTAGGCGAATGGACAGAAATTACAACATGATTGGTCTCTTGTTACACTAGAATTTACATTTATTTGGACCACTCAACCTACAACGCGAATATATGCCACCTAACGCTACCTGACCGTTCACCGTGAAATGCAAGCAAGGAACTAAGGAGAGCACAATGACCGACACTTTATTTTGTGTTATTAACAATATTATGGTATGGTGAGATAATGATAATGGAGATTTTCTCCTAACTGGTAGGTATTATGTATTATTTTAGAGTTTTAATCTGAAAGCCCATGTTTATAATTGAACAAGCTTGATATGGTGAAGCATAAAGAGTATAAATATTTAATTACCTAATTAATAGTTAAGGATACCCGACCATCGACTAATACATTGTTTTTCAAGATATAAATCGAGTGATAAATAGCCTATACAAAGTTTTAGCAGCCAAATTATAAAAAGCTGAGGGAACTTATTAAAAATAATTATATATTTTGCCGGTTGATATTTATTTTAAGAATCTGAGGACCAAAATAGTATCACCAAAAAAATTTGATTGCTATTAATATTGAAGCTTCCTAAACATTGACTCAAAATTATAAAAACAGTTCTTACTTAACCCATTTAGTTGGAGTGATATATTATGATTGTCTTTTTTATCTAATTGCGATCAACTAGGATTTTATACTCATCGGCCGTTGAAGCGATACAACTCGCTTCGCTCGCTCGGCTCGCGCGTGTTTGATTCTAAACTTTCTTTTTTAGCATGGATAAATGCTCATGCATACTGCGCTACCACGGGGAGATAGCGCAGTTATGTGGGACTCCAACCAACTAAAACTCCACGGTGTCCTCCTGTGCCGCTTATGGCGGGAACATGGGCACGCGTTTGCACTCACAGCGAACCCGCCGTGGCTCTCCGTCACCGGACTCTCAACTGGAGCTTACCCCTAATCACCGGCGCACCAGAAAACTTTGCACGTCGTGACCACCCCAGGGGTCAAGCCAGCACATGGACGCCAGACGATCCCGTGTATGGCACCCTTGGTCCGCCAGTGACGGGTTAGGTCAGTGGCCCTGCCACCTACCACTCTTCAGCCGCAGGGTATAGGGACCGCCCCTGTACCCCATTGGTACTAAGCTAGCAATCCGTTATAATGGTCAGGCTGCCCTAACTGTTACTACGAGGGACATAAAAAAAAACAAAATAGTTATGGACAATGTAATAATAAAATAGAAGAACATTCTGTTTAAAAGCGATCATAATTAAATTATTAAATGCTCAAAATGTTTCTAGATGATCAAAAAAGAAGGTGATGATAGTGGTTAAGGGCCTCCATCAGCTTTAGTGCCGTAAAACGGTAACTTTCTAAAGAATACTCCTTAGTAACGGTTAGGTTAAAAGGATTGAAAAAAAAAAAAATTTATTATTGTTTCATGTATATTATTTTTTAAACATGATTTTTTCGTATAAATTGTGCTTCCTATGTTTTTAAATTATTATTTAATTTTTAAATTGCACCAAGTGCAACCCCATGTCATGTCCAGGCTATCTCTTTCCATTCTGGGTTGCCTGGAAGAGATCGCAGAACGCGATAAGGCCGCCTGTTGTATGTTTGTGTTTATTTTAAGGTTTCTGTATGTATTGTTTTTTTATCTTCGTGTACAATAAAGTATATATAAATAAATAAATAGTTTTGCTTTAAAAAAATAATTAGCAACACGATATTTTACGCAACTTTTGGATAGTCCTCCAAAACGACTTGGATGTTTAAAAATATTATTACACAGAAAAATTAATGGCTGGCATTTCTTCATAATATTTTGCTAACAAAACAGTTCAAAAGGAGGTTCAATATTGATATTTTGGCTGCGAGCGGGCGCACGGCCAGTACTGCGTAAACATTGGGGCGTATATATCGCCTTAAGCGCGAGCCTAACAATAATTAAAAAAATAGAAAATCAATGAGATATAAGAGGTTCAGCTAAAGTTTCCCCTTATCTTTAAGTGATTTACTATAAAAACTGAAATATGATTATATATAAATAAATACATTTTCAGACTGAAGATTTCTAAAAGACTATCCAGTGGGCTGCGGGCGCGGGCGTCGCTACAAATTACCAACGTTTCGCACTACGTATTTCTTAACCTCGTTACGGTAAAGCAAAAAGAACGCTCTCATGGCAACGGAAATCGAAGTAGTAGGTTTCTTTGTAAAATAAGCCAACTATTAAAGAAAATGCTAAGTGGGACTTTTAATAAGATTATTTTGATCATTTTTGACGATAAATATCACAAAGTGCGTTCAAAGCCTAATCCATTTTAATAAAACTTGACTCGTAACTAACCTTAACAACTAATGGCAACTATAAATCCAGTAAATTAACTGTAAAATTAGCATATTTCAAGGGTATTTTCCTGTAATTTATGCAGGTACAATTGTTTTCATTATAGAATTGATTTCTTGCAGCTTGAATATTCCAGTAGGTAATTTTCCGTGACCTTGAAAGCTATTAAAGTACGTCGATATGACGTCTTGGAACTATAATGGAACTCCAATTTTGTTATTAGTTACTTCCAGGTCAAGAGGCGGTAGCCACTTGCTGTAGGTATCTACTGAGGAATTGCATTGAAACGTAGTTTTCTCCTGAGTTTACAATTAAACTATCAAACACGACATTTTTATTTAGATTTGAATATGCGGCTATGGCCATGTAGGCTTCAAACTTGTAGCCTTAAAAAAATCCGATAGTTTTTTTTTTTAATTTTTAATAGGGAATAAATGCTTCGGCCCATATTCCAAGACAGATTGAAGAACCTCTACTCGACTCTGCCGCCATAAAAACGGAATAAACCTTCAATGAATGTCAATAAATATTAAAATATAACAGTCAATTTATGATTCTAGGTGGAGTCGAGTTGGTGAACACGACTTGAAATAGGGTTTAAATGGGTTCGTCAAAGAGAAAGAAGAATGCACCACCACCGAACTTAAAACGATGTGTTAAAATGACAGTACAAGTATCATGTCAAATTTATCGACAGTAATCCGAAACATTTCGCTGCCATTCCCAAACAAAGTGTATTTGTCAAAAATTGTTTAACGCAATATAATGCTGGCTAGTCCGTATCTTTCAATCAGTAAATAACTCATGAGTTTCTTAGAAGATTATCTCTGACTTAACAGAAATAATACCGTCTAGACCCTTTTCGTCGAAACAAAGAAAGGCTGCGAGCAATCCAATTGTTTTAGACAGGACTTCAAGTGCACATGCTCCTTGGTGGAGAGGTCATCTTGGGAGAGTGGTTAAGCTGCTATTTAACTTTTGATGAAGACTACTAGGTATTGTGGTGCAACTCAACTTAAAAATAAATTTCTGTATTCAGATCTTTCTACTAGTAAATCAATCACGTCTCAAAGACTGTATGCATTTAAAAGATTTTTGGAACTCGGTTCGACCGTGGTCTGAATTACGACACAGATCACGATTTTATCCCGGTTCTATATTCCCATGAGATAATTTTCGGTCTATACTATCAATTTGACCATTTCACTTCATACTTTCCCTGATATAAAATAACACTTTTTGTCGAAGTAATAAGACAAATAATTTTCCCAGAAACAGCAGCCACTAACAATAACTGCGGTTTTCGACGTAATAAGAGAAGAAAACAAAACAATGTTCGCATGTACTTTCATCTACCACAATTGGAACGTCTCTTGTTTCTGTCTTATTGATTACGTAACTCAAAAGACACTAATAGGATAAAGTGCTTGGGGTATAAAAATAAGAGGCGGTGGACAGTGGCGTGTTTAAAGAATACGCCACTGTCTATAGGTAGGTAATAAATTGTGAGTTGGAACCTTTTGTTTGTTATAAGGACCCAGTTGCGCCAACCCTCTTAATATTGATTATCCTTACTAACACGGCCTGTCGAATCATATACTTTAATTTCTTTAGGAAGTAATCGATGAAGAATTGTAATAAACTCATTTCATGTCTTGTTGATTTTAACCGACTTCCCAAAAAGAAGGAGGCTCTCAATTCGGGTATTTATATATATATATATATATTTATGTATTTTCGGGCACAATTCCAGCATATATAAACGGATTTACAAAATTCTTTTTTTGTTCGAAGGAAGTTTATTTAGTCATAGTCCCATTTAAATTTGGTAAAGATCTGATGAAGGACTTCGAAGATGTATAAAAGAACTCTTCAATTAATGACGGCAAACCTCTCGGGATTGCTGCAATCGTAAGTCTGTTTATTGTTTACAGCATTTCATAACATACCATTACGTCAGTATGCTCTAAACGGGTAAGCAGATGTGTACAGTTCACCCTGGTACACTCTCATTCCACCGGTTATATTCAAGTTACATGTTATTGGGTTAATCTATTCTGGCATCACTGTGGGCATTATAGGTTTCTTACTATAGAACCTGTCCATTATGTGCCACTGAAAAGGGAAAAATTAAAAAACTTTTTAACAAACAAATAAAACTGACTTCTAAAGCAAAACACTACAAATCGAAAATATTTTTTTTCCGAAGTCGGTGTCTAAAAAAACGAAAAACAGTAGGTACCAAAGACACCGACTTCGGAAAAAAGTTATTTTTCAATTTGTAGTGTTTTGCTTTAGAAGTGGGTTTTATTTTTCTGTTAAAAAGTTTTTATATAGCTCTATTTATCAACGGGTTGACTATTGTCAATATTGTCGCTGAACAAATCTTTTCTCTTACCAAGTTTGTTTATCTTATCGTTATTACTTTTATTTTATTGGTAGAAAAATAAAAGTTGTCTTAGCCGTCTTTAAGTTAGTGGAAAGTATAACACTATTTTTCTATATGGACAGTGATGGATATAGTTTTTGGTTGTTGTTCAATAAAATATCTGCACAAATGCTTCGCTATGAGTAGATATTTTAAAATCTACTTCCTTTTTTATTATGACCTAGAGTTATTGATATTATTATTTTGTATATATTTTTTTTTTGCCTAAAAATTAACATCCAATTCTTTTTTCATGACCTTTCAGATTTTTTTAAAGTCACTTGCAAAATGAAGGCCCTTGAACTATTTGTATAGTCACAAAACCAACTAAGGTTAGGCTAGTAGCGTTAGTAATTCTTGGTATAATACGTATTGTATTTCATTCATGTGAAAAATTATACCGTGAAAATACTGATTCAATCTTTTTCTATACAAAGGTTAGTTATTTGTAGATTTGTTCGGTCAACCATCTTTTGATTTTCCGTCATATATGTTTATTTTGGGATTGGTCTAAAGGTGAGGCAAAAATAGATTTTTTCGGTGACGGAGCTTTGCCTTTGTGTAATCGATAAACCAGGGATATTCTTCTTGTTGCCAAGGATAAATCTGCCCTAATAAAGAAATTTATTTTTGTTTTCTTTGCCTGCAAGAGGTAATCTCCGGCGGCACTCATTAAAATCCACAAAATCTTTGAGTGACAGACAGAAGGATACCAATGATATAGACTACTTTTTACACCGGAAAATATACTGTTGTTGCAAGATGGACACCGACAAAAAACGAATGCATTGATGTTTATTACAGATAAAAACAAAACCCAAAGAAACAAATGAATAACTGATTTTGAAAACGGAATAACATGCCTTAAACATAAAGTTTATTTGAAGTTAGAATTCCAAGTTATCACAGTTTAAAGTGACCAGTTTGATAAATTACAAATTTCATAGATAAAGACCTAATATTAATTTTAGTTTCCTACACAGTTTGTTTCCACCTGACCTAGATCCAGAAGTGACCTACGGAATTCTATATTCGTAGGTTTACCTAGGTTCCCCCCGGTGGGTTCCCGCATTGTCGAAGCAGGGGGGATCAGTAGCCGGTGCTTGATCACACACGGTGAAGCGAAGAGGAATCCGAGGAGGGGCCGCCCGTCAGGACTTTTGCCGATTAAGCCGACGACGTAGCGGCCAACAAAAAGATTGCGGTGCCATCGTTACTGAGGCGGGCCACGATGTCGTATGGAGCGTCCCAGGTCCCATACGAAGTCGCGCAGCCCGTAAATTCCGAGTTTACCAAATTAATTAATGTTGTAGCGAATTCAGTTGAAGCGAGCTATCTTGATTTTCTTGAAACTCTTCATAAAATTATGAAGACAAAGCTAAGTGTTATGCTGAAATGAATTATAAAGTTTGAAAGGTATCTTAATTGACTTTGATGCATCTATGCAACTAAAGAAGTTTCTTATTAAGACGCTGCAAATAATTCCCACTAATTCTCCGGGCAAATTTCACCAAAGAAATTGTACGCGGTCGGCGCCTTATTTTACTGTAAATGACAATGCGATATTTGAAAAAACATATATTGATTATGAAGATTTTTTTTTTCATAAATAACGTATATATATAATGGCAACAAATGAAAAAAAATCTTACAAAACAATTGTTTGATTTTCACCTATCACTTTTATCAAATAGATCACAAAACGCTTTTAAGATCCGTCATTATCAAAATACCATCCTACAGTATTGACTGAAACACTTTTCAGAAGCGCGTTCAATTTGAATAGTGAATTTTCCCTTACGCCAAAAAGGGCTTACAAATCTTTTCAAAAACCAGTAAGCCGATTCTCGTCCTTAAAAATCGTTCCCATTTCAATCGCAATATCATCACAGTGACAATTGTGAAAATGTAGAGAATTAAGTGTTGTTTTGACAGTTTGCGAATTACAAATGCGAAAGTTTCTTCATCATCATCTTCATTTCAGCCGAAAGACGTCCACTGCTGGACATCCTCCCCTAGGCGTCGCCACATTGACCGATCCCGTGCGTCTCGCATCCAGCGCCTTCCCGCAACCTTAACCAGGTCATCGGTCCACCTAGTGGGAGGCCTTCCAACGTATCGTCTTCCGATTCGCGGTCGCCATTCCAGAACTTTTCGGCCCCATCGGCCATCCGTTCTGCGAGCAATGTGCCCTGCCCTCTGCCACTTAAGTTTGGCAATTCTTCGGGCTATGTCGGTAACTTTGGTTCTCCTGCAGATATCATCATTTCTTAAAGAAAAAAGTTTCTTAAATTACGAGAATTGCTTTACCGTTACATAGATATTCCTAAAAACATGAACTAGTAAGCACTATGAATTATTTCCGAACATAACCCTGCCACTGAACAAATATAAATCCTCGCACCAAACAGTGGTAGAATCGTTTGTCAAAACAAAAACTGTGATCCAATAAAACAGAGGCAACAATAACATAAGTTCAGGGTTTATCAGGGCCTCCACAACCACGGCCGTGACAAACTACGTACCTTGCTTTAACTGTACAGTTAAATCACCAGAAACTAGTAGACATTAGGTAGGTTATTATATCGGACCTGAAAAGGTTATTTTTACTCCTTCGCTGTTCTTCACTGATTAGTTTTATATTGGGATTCAAATCCAAGACAGTTGCTACTCAACTGTGGTAGGCTTGTCCAAATATAATAATAATATCGGACTAGCTTTTTCGCATACCTTTGCTCCTTTGGACTATCCCCTGGAAACCATGTATTACGCCGGGTTACAAAGTAGCGTTTGACTCTCAGCGATACTCATCCGATCACAGCAATATTACCTGTTTGTAAGATTCGTTTATAAAGACTCATGTAATCATTACGGATCGTATACGTAATTTGAAACTGATTAGACAACAGATTAACATAAAAAAATTAATAGAGAGAAACTGGTATCGTGAGAAGAATTCCTGTATGAGGTATTGTTTTTTCGAGGAAAAAAATATGATAACATGTTAAGCCTTTGGTTAGCCTGTGATAATGTCTACGGTACTTCTTGTTATTTTGGAACTGCGGTTTCATTTGATGTGTGTTGAAAAAACATGAATGTGGCCAAACATTATTGATATTTTCACGTCTGAAGCAATTCCTGTTATTTTGCCAATACATTGTAAGTCTAATCTACTGTTATTTTAGAACTCAACCTGATAATTTTGCAATAGATTTCACACCATACCTGGGGCCGTACTACTACGCTAAAAGATAGTGCAGTATACCTATATATATATTTATATATCCAGGACGAATAGCACTATCCTGTTTTTCGACAGCGTCATTGTCTCACACAGGAACCATGACGATTTGAAGTCGTCATTGCCATTTACTGAATGAAATTTCTTGAGCGTCATAAACACTTTCTGGATCAAATCATAAAAACTCTTGTTTTCAAGCCTTCTATATCTCGCATGCCTTCTAAATAAAATTTTAAAAAGTTCTGAAACATTCCAAGAAATCTGTCATCTCTCGAAAAAGCTTAGAACTTTCGTACTCTTTATAACAAAAACCATTATTCATACCATTTGAGCACTCCAAATTACAAAGTTGTATGAGTAATTTTATTAACAAGTAGCTCGAGACAATTATCATCTTATTTAAAACTCCGAGTACTAAGATTAATGTACTTTGCTCCGAGTTAAAGGAGCACCTGGTTGCGTTAAATAATAAATTTGAACATTGAATTAGGGGTCTTAAGTACGTAAGCTTGGAGATTTTGATGGGTGAGATACTTAAATAATATACTATTAAGAGATAATTTGGAGTTTATTATTTGGATTATAAGCCTGATTAATCTAATTTAATGCGAAGCCATATTCGAAGTTGGGAAAGAAATTGCGAAGGAACCAAACATGATGCTACGAGTAGCTAAATACATCAGTCATACAAAAAAAGTAACAAAAGAAAAGATAGAAAAGAGATAAAAGATAATCATCCATCATAGAGATTGAGGCAAAGCAATGAGAGAGGAGAAATAATTTGGCATTAGAGTAATGTTCACGATAGTAGATAAAGCCGGATACACCTTGCAACACCGTCAAACATTTTTTAAAATAATGAATGAGTGGCGGCGACTTACAATTTGTAGGTAAATGATAATTATCATCAATGCTTTCAAAAAGGTGAAGGAAAACATCGTGAGGAATGGCATAATTTCCTACAGCCAAAAATTCGAAGATATGTGAAATTCACCGACCCGCACTGCGCCCTCGTGGTGGATTACGGCCCATTCCTTCTCTCAAAGAGGAGGCCCGTGTCCCAGCAGTGGTAACGTTAAAAAAGACTGATGATGGTGAATGAGCTTAACGTTAAACTAAAGAAAACAGAAAAAAAATGAAAACTACACTAAAGGAAGATAAAACCTTTGGTAACAATATCAGTCTCAGTTTATTCCTTTCTTTTACTTTCTACGTTCATTATTTTAACCTGAATATTCATTTATAGCGACAAGTCTGCAACGATTATTTTAAAAAAATTTAAAAGAAAATAATTATAACTAAATTTTCTTGAAATTATATGCGAGTAAAAGATGAGACTAAATTCTAGGGAGAACAAATATGATTTGAAATTATTTTGTTTTTGTAGGTACTGTGAAGGGTAACTCAGGGAGCTCTAATAATAAGCAGAAATTGCTTTTAACTTGTATTGAATCAACAACGTGCCTGCCCTCGGGCGGCTTTTACAGCAGTCCCAGCTAAACAAAAAACTACACGCGTTCGATATATTTCAAATATTCTGTATTCGATTTCCTTCCAAACTTATAAGTCGCCAGTATTAGGTGTCAGCGGCCGAACAGGTTGCTTGTCCTATGTGGAAAGCCTCTACATGAGCTACGCCCCTACGAATAGATGCGCAGAATCATGTGAAGCGCAACTATTCTCAACTTTGGAAGGAAAATCACTCTTACCTAACACCTTTCCGGGTAACTCAGGGAGCTCTAATAATAAGCAGAAATTGCTTTTAACTTGTATTGAATCAACAACGTGCCTGCCCTCGGGCGACTTTTACAGCAGTCCCAGCTAAACAAAAAACTACACGCGTTCGATATATTTCAAATATTCTGTATTCGATTTCCTTCCAAACTTATAAGTCGCCAGTATTAGGTGTCAGCGGCCGAACAGGTTGCTTGTCCTATGTGGAAAGCCTCTACAGTACATATTTATATATATTTATCATATAATTATCCTCCTATTTTTATAACCTACTAGGACTGCCCGCAGTACCTATCTACATCTTTTTTTCCTCCTATGCCATCTCTATTAACCGTCATCTCAATATTCACTTACTATCCAATCATTTATATTTAAACAGCTATATACACCGTTAAATTTTGGTCAGTTAAATCCCGTGGAGGGTCGATTTGAAGTAATATTAGTATAAGATAAAGATAAAATTTCAAAAAATCGCAATAAAATAAATCGACTTCCAAAGCAAAACACTAAAAGGTGCAAAAATAACTTTAGTTTCGGAATTCCGTGTCCCTGGTAGGTACCTCTTGTTTTATCATTTTGCAAAATAATATAATAAAATATGGAAGGTACAAGACATTCTGCATAGACCCCAAATAATGAAGATGGTACGACCATCTTCATTATTTGGGGTCTATGCAGAATGTCTTGTTCTTCCATATGTCTCTCTCTCTATTTGCCGTCATCTCAATATTACAGTCACGGCACCTCCTTTTTGATTACCGAATCCATATATATAATTATATAGATGTCATTTATCACCGAATCCATCGTAACATGAATCCAAACAACAATTTTTAATGTGTATCATAAATTATTCCACCAACATAAGGCTATACTGCTTGATAATCAATAAAACCTTTTTTATTTATTCCTACAAAAACGAATGCCCATGAAATTTAAGTTTTAAAGTTAATTTACGTGTCACGCGAACTTGTCAGACTATACCCGAAGGACCGAGCTCCAACAATACGATATAGAACAACGGAGTGATAATGATTTGTTTGCGTAAATACTTCGGCTACCTATGCGTCATATTGTATATTGTTTCTGATCGCAATATTAATTAGGTAGGTACTTAATATGGTTTTGTCACAGGGAATGTAAAATATATTTGCCCCGTATCCTTATGAAACAAAATAAAATTCTATACGTCATAGTTTTATGATCTAGAATAAAGAAGTAACTCTCGATTTAGGTTCAACAGTTAACGGCTATTCAACTCAGCTGTATGCTGTAGAAGAGGTATGGGTGAAAACCACAGATTGTCTTTCAAAACAGTAGATCCAGAAAGAGCTGAACCCACAGACAAACTAAAAGCCTATAGTGAAAAGATCGGGATAAGAAAGACTTCCAATGCTCCCAAGTATTCTGACCATAAACCTAAACATGCTGTGTTGTCCATCTATATCTGTCTTTTACGAGGCGTTGATGCATTTCTGTCAACGTCAGAACGTGTGAGCTAGACTCACGTCCTAACCGCATGTAGGCTTAGTGCTGGGATACTGTCGATAATATCTATCTAGCGAATTTCCTTTTTTGTCATTTAAATATTCATTGTTTTTGTTCTGGTTTCCACCGATCTATATCTATTACATTACATTACTTGGGGTGCTTCCATATTTTCTGGAAAAAAACACGATGTTTTTAAAAAGTTTTATTACTTCATTTTTTGAGGATAACGTAACGAATACATACAATTTTCCTTTTCAAGGATTCAATAAACATCATCAAAGTTTTTGAAAGAATTTTTCTCTTAGAGAACCTTGTTTTCAATAGCGGCGAACCGAACACGGAATTTATTGGCGTTGGCTTTCATTAATGGAATCAATTTATCAGTGGCTAAGAAAACATTTTCGGGAACCTGTAAATCCGCGAGAAAAATCTTCTTTTTGGTATAGAGTAGCTAAGTACTCCATTAGTAGATTGCCTTCTAAATTAACCTGTGCTTTGTGTAGTCTACTACGACCCGTTTCCCAAAATGGCTGAGGATAGTGCGTAAATTAACAAAGGAAATGATATAGTCTGGAATTTAGTTTAGTATCCTTTTTGGTACATAATTATGAAGTAATGAGTGCTGCTGAGCTTCTTCAACTGGCAAAAGTCAAGATCAAATATGTAGAATTGATGACCAAACCCAGCATATAGGGAGACATCAAATGTAGAAAAAGTGCTACGGCTTTGCATCTAAATAGACGTTGATAGTGCCTACAGTACTGTAACGAGAGACCTAATGTGAATTTAGAGAAACTTATGCAAGCGTCTAATTATTTCCGTGAACACTTGTACCTAAAGCTTCATATTAAGAGAAGACACACGTCGTAGGGAACGAGCAAAGGCTGGGTAAATTAAAATAAAGATACTAACAAGGTAAATGGAAGATATTATAGTGTGTCCAAAGATAATAATGATATCAAACTATGCACTGACGATATGAAAAAGTCCAAACATACTTAAAAAACTATTTTTAATCAGGCATGGTTTTTTAGGTTAAACTTAATACACTTACAAAAGAAGAAAATATTGAACACGTATTTAAAAAAGTAAATATAAATATAGACAAGAAATACGGTAAAGAAGGTTTCCCGATAGCAAAATAAATTAAAACGTCTTAGAAACGAATTGACACGAAAATGTTTTCTCTGTTCTCGGGAGGTAAGGTAAGTAAGGTAAGAGGATTTTCGGGAATACCATAAAGGGAAAAGCTTCAATCACGTACGTAACAACAAAAATGTCATAATAAGGGAAAGATGTAAGAAAGCATGGAATCATCAAATCTTTACAATTTCAGGTGGTCATACATGTTGTTTGAATGCTAGCCAACATAGTACAAGGGGAAAGAGGAAAAAGACACGACAAGCCTGGCAATGATTATAATGCTGTTGATGTCGATGCTGTCTTCAATCGAGTTATTCAGCTAACTGCTATATAAAGCTATCCAGATACATGAGAAACTGCGGCATATTCTACTGGTAACTCAATTACTTGCTCAACATAGCACAAGATAGGAAAGTGATAGAAAGAAATAGAAAAGGTAAGCCTGTCAATGATTATAAAGATGTTGAAAATGATGCTGTCATCAACTGAGATATCAAGCTAATTGCAATATAAAGCCACCCAGATACAACGGAACCCGCCATCTATTCTATTTCTCACCCAATTCATTGTTCAACATGGTACAAAAGAGGTCATTTTTAGAATGAATAGAAACAACAAGCTTATCAATGATTCTAAAGGTGTCGATGATGATGCTGCCGTCAATTGAGTAATCAAGCTAACAGCAATATAAAGCCACCCAGATACAAGAGAAACTGAGGCATTTTCTGTTGATCACCTAATCACTTTATTTGCCTATAACGACCTAAAAGGGATACAGAGAATGATGACTTCACCCTTTATATGGTCTGTTTTATTCATTAGCTGACCCCTTGTTAAAGTAATGTCTTCACTAATCGAAGCTTTGAAATGTATGACTAGTTTGTTCCCTCGGCTTCGCTTTTGTGGCTTATCCCGAAGGAACCGTGCATTTAACGGGATAAAAGTAGCATATTAATATGGTACTCAGCTATAGCAGCTTATTTTACCTTTTTATTATATTAGTTATTATTTTTATTATATTAATTATTATTACTATTCCTATATTTAATATAAGTTTAAGATGGTGAACGAAGTAAAAAAAATCATCTCTTATCTTGAGTATAGAATGTCAACAAGGATCGTGAGTTTTTTTATCAGGTTCAATCGCTCAGAAAAAAAGATTATTTATAATTTTGACACTGATAAGATATTTGTTCATTTGTCATGCAAGTATCTTCTGTCATTGTAAATAAAATAAATATTATTCACCAAAAAGGGAAACAGGAGATACAATTTAGTCGATGTTGTTTCACTAGTACCATTATGTCCCATGTCAAAAGATCGCCCCCTTGGCTACCTAATGGAGACAAATTGTAATATATTGTAGCTAACGTTGGGTACATCCAAATTTATATATGTTCCAACATTAATAGTGTAAACAACTACCCTATCAACCAAGGAATTTTTTCTAACGGGAGCTGTAAGTTAAAAAAAGCGATCACAATTTTGTACAACTCAAGAATCGAACGCTCAAACTCGGTAGACGTATTACCCGCTAGCTCTGTTTTACGGAATAATTACCAAACATTTAAAACCAGAGCGTTTAGGCATCCCTATTCCGGAGCAGCATAAAGTGAGACTGCCCTCAGCTCAACGGGATTTAATTGAATTATTTGAATGAGCCCGACGCTTCCGCCGGGCAGCACTGGCTCGGCCAACTGTGCAGGATATACCAATTGCCACTTTAAAATATGTATTTCTGTTTGTTTTTTTAACGCTGTATGAGTTGTGTGACGTATTTATATAAACATGAGGATTTGAGAGAGATTTTTGATTGTGTTATGTAACTGTTGGCAGGAGATGGGGATGTGAGTTACGATTCGTGTGACCTGGCATTTGGTTGCTACATTTTACGCGTCTGTTTTCTATAAATCATTCTAAAGATTGTGTAATTATAAAGGCATTCTTATAGCCCATGTCGTCTTGGCATTCAATCTGCCCTCTTTGAAGAAACGCAAAGAATGAAAGTCCTCTTCTGAAGTTTAAAGTAACGATGAGATTCCTTTCGCAATACCGTTATTTTGAAATTCAAACTAAAGTAGAAATGGTTGATGCCAATGCCTATACAATTAAAAACATATGAGCCGACCCTACTCTCCTATAATTAATGGTAAATCGATAACTATTAAATCCTTAATAATGGTTCCGACGACAGTATCGATGACAGTTACAAGGTCACTTAATTATCGTATTATCAAAGCCTGAAAGACAATAAAATAAAACATCGAACTACAGAAAATAAAATATTCAAAACGTATCTAAATAAACGAATCATAACTCTAAAGCTTCAATCATGCTAACTACTTGACACACGTTAAGCACTAATCAACTAATTGTCACGTAACCGCGGTAACGTAATTAATTAGCCAATAAACTTCCGCAAATCAAGTCCACATCAACATAAGCCGATACTTACAATGTTACACAATACTACTGTTTATTTTATTACATATGAAATTACATACATATAGTATATCCACACAACAGGTGTCAAATTGCTGATGGATGACCTTGGCTCGACAGTTCTTTTGGGAAGGGTCTGGTACAACGGACACTTAAAGTTGGTATAAGTTCACAAGCACTCACTCGCGTTTTGTATAGTAATAAAGTAATATATTTTGGGAGAGCTCGACCGCGATGCGCCCCCACCAACGTGTCAAAGTAGACTGAGCGCCGAAGTGAAATTGGCCCGGTGCCTCCGAGGGTTGCAAGCTCTCAGATACGTTTTCCACTTTTCCAATAAATCAGAAGTTGAGCTTTTGGCTTTTATTGATATCTGATGCGCGGTTTATGATATAGTTTTTGATTTTGAACGTATATATTTTAGAAATTGTTTTCTGTTTTCTAAAACCATGTTTTACCATCAATTAACAAACTTAGCAAGCATATATCTTAATGTTTATTTAAGCAAGTATAAGTCAATGAAATCCTTGTATTCTATTTCAAACTTAACAGACCTTTAATAGGCCTACAATATTCTTTTGAATCAATAAGCATCTAATCCGTTTAATAAAGGTTCATAAAATGCCCTTGAAACATTCAATTTTGGTAGTCACTTACCCGTTGAATTTTTGATCATTTCTGGGAAATTCTACCAGGTTGCCCTCACTCGCCGTGGATGATCACTCTTCCCTGAACAGTATCGCGCCCGGGGCACCCCATACGATGACTTCTACTACTTCCTCCATATCCAACGTCACGCCCAACTTGCGTCACATCCATTACTCGTTTCATGAACTCCGACCACTTACAATTCCATTACCAAACTCCAATGTATAACGAACTAGTTGTATTACATAAGGGATCGCCGACATTGTTATAAATCCACAGTTTCCGTGGAGCAACACCTCGAAAACGATTAAATAATTGCAGATTCGCGGTTGTGGTTCGGCTCTTTCGTGAAATTTCGACAAAATTGGGGCATTCAGTGGGAAGTTTCTTGATTACATTGAACCTAATGAATAAATAATGGAGTGGTTTTGAAGGGTTTTGTTTTCAGTTCTTATTTGCGGCCTTTATAAAGATTTTGGGTACAAGGTTAGGCATTGATTTATTTTAATCACAAAGTTAGTAGCCTACTTGCCTCCTATATTGGTTTGATTAAACCAGTAACTCGACGAAACCGGATCTAAACTGGTATGTTTTCCGTTCATCCGTATTTTTCGCACGTACCCTAAAAAATGTACAATAGTACGTTAGATTTAAATTTGCTAGTTGCAGGCCACGCTCCGAGTATCATTGTAGGGCCGAGAACGTGCGCAACGAGCCACCGTGTCGCCTCTCCTCGTTGCATCCACATTGAGCGTATACTAACGTTCTTATTCATGTATATTTTGTATTCATGGACAGTTTCATAGGGACGAAAATTTAGTGAGAAACTGAGAATCGCAACTTCAAAGAGATGATTCTAAGTATGCTTTAGAGAATTGTGAAGTTTAAATTGAAGATTAAGAAAGTGTGAGAGTAGATTAGTGATTACCTGCCTGTAAATTCTATATTGTTAAACGAGCAATATTTGTATACACGGTGGAAAAAATCAATGGGCCCTGAAGGGAAACCACTTTAAATCCTATTAATTTACATAAAGGAAACATTCCTTTATTTAAAAAAAAGAAATAAAACTGCATTCACAGATTTCTTGACAAGCTTACCTAAACTCTGAAATCGAACCAGCTAAAAATAAACACTCGCTATTTCATTTCACTAGTCGATACAGTCAGTGTTAAAGATTAGTTATTTATTAGTTTATCCTCGCACTGGAACGCCTTGCAGCAATTACACCAATGGAGCACAACCTTTTAATAAACTCACTATAAGTCTAGGATTCCTCACGATGTTTTCCTTCACCGTTGTCAGCAATGTCCAAGATAAACTTGGAAAGTACATATGAATTTGAAAAAGATAATTTCTCCAACAAACATTATATACTCATCTGTCATACAAGATATTCATGAAATCTAATATTTAGTACACAAGGGCTTTAATCAACACTACCAAGACGCGTAATAATGACGCGTGATAATTATTAAAATAATATCATTTTTCAACATGGAAGAAGGTGGAGCACCTTCTTGTTGAAAAAAATATTATTTATGCTCATAATAGTAGAATTGCTAGGGCTTACCTTAATGAAAATTTCAATGTCTGTGTTTGGACAATCAGGACGATTAGATGACCTGCAAGAAGTCCAGAACTGACCACTCTGGACTATTTTTTACGGGGCCATGTGAAAAGTTCGAATAACCTATCATTTATCACGATTTTCGGCTACTGTCATCCAGCTGCTACCAGCCACCCTGCGAAGATCGTCGCTCCACCTAGCCTGAGGGCGTCCTACCTTACGTTTACCAGTTCGCAGTCTCCACTCAAGAACACGTTTACCCCAACGGTCATCGGTTCTACGACTTACATGGACGGCCCATTGCCACTTAAGCTTACTTATTCTGTGAGTTATGTCGACAACTTTGGTTCTCTGCCGGATCACCTCGTTTCGGATTCGATCCCTTAGAGAGACTCCAAGCATAGCCCTTTCTATAGCTCGCTGAACAACTTTGAACTGATGGACCAACCGTATTGTGAGTGTCCACGTTTAGGCACCGTAGGACAGGTAGGAAGCACTGGTTGACGAGAAGACTCGACGAAGTTTTCCTAACGCCGCCCAGCCCAGCTGTATTCTTCTGCTGGCCTCCTTCTCAAAGTTGTTCTTACCAAACTGCAGAGTTTGCCCGAGGTAAATGTACTCTCGAACAACTTTGAGAGCACCGCCATTGACCACAATCGATCCCGGAGTGACGTGTGAATTGAACATAGCCTGGGTTTTGTCCAAGTTCATCCGGAGACCGATGCGTGCAAAAGAATCAGCTAGGCCATCCAGCATCTGCTGCAAGTCGTGTAGCGACTCTGCTATTATGACGATGTCGTCCGGCCCAGGCAATCTAATTAAATGTGGCATTTAATAAAATAGAAGAAGAAGAAGTCGGACGCGTGAGTGAATATGGTTCGCAATAGGGTTCCGTTTAGACACTTCGGGTATGGGTCTCTAAAAAATTAGGAAGCCTATGAAATCAACTGTAATATATTGTCAAATGTTTTCATCAAGATAATCGTAATTTAAGTAGTACCTGCCGTAACAATCAAAGGAAATATTTTACAAAGTACAGCTGTCAATAAGGCAAGGTAACTTACTTATTTATCGATTGATATAGGTTGAAGTAGTAGTAGGTACCTATTACTACACGTACAGTCACCAGCATAAATACCTTACACTTACACAAAATATACCGACTCGTTGCGCGTCGCACTACTAACTACTAAGACACGACTAAGCGCTTCTCTTCCACAACCTAAGCATAATAATAAGTGGGCACAAACAATCACATACAATAGCATACCATTACAACAGCCTACTGTACCCTGGAAACCAATTCCTAATTTACAAGATATATACTATCTGTCTAGTTTCGAGCTCACTGACAATAATACCCAAGAAATCTATCTGTTAGGAATATTTAAGCTACTTTGAAACTTCAACCTGTTTACCATCAGCAAACACATGAAAAATAAACAATTTCTATTTTCATTTATTATGCGCACAATCAAAGGAACTCCCTACCTTCATCTGTATTCCCTGCCACATGAGACCCGACACCCTTTTTATCAAGAGTGGACAGGTATCTTCTAGGTTCGCTCGCTCCATCGTAGACCTCATACCTTGATCTCGCTTGTGAGCGATTCGCAAGCTAGATCAAGGTAAAAAAAAAGTAGAGTGGTCAATCGCGAGCTTTCTAAATATAAAACCGACTTCCAAAAAAAACAGTTCTAAGTGAAAAATAACTTTAATTTCGGAAGTCGGTGTCAAAAAACGAAGAAACAAAAACAGGAACACCGAATTCCATGATTGAAGTTATTTTTCTCATTGTAGTGTTTTTTTGGAAGTCGGTTGTATTTTTTTGTGTAAAGTTTTTATTTACTGTAGATGTTCTGAAAATTCTCACTGTATTTTTTTTGCAGGGCATTATTATTATTTCCTTATCTATCATACCTGAAACAACATTAACTGTTGCAAACACCGGTAAACTATTAGGTAACAACAATAGATTATCAATTTAAATCAACCTGCCAAAACGCCTAAAATAAGTAGGTAGGTACCTATTACTATTATTTTGATCTGCTCTTCGATGACAAAAGGTAAAGCCGTGGCTAAAAGATAAAATATGCGAATAAAAAGATGCTCTTAAAATAGAAAGGGTTGAGATGCAGAAAAACCATTGCACTGACCTAAAAAGTTTAGAATAGTAGGTTAATGAGGCGAGAAACGTTGTCCTTAACGAGAGCATGAAAACCTAAAAAAAACTTTTACCAGACACTAGTAAACTTTCACAGGCAGACAGACCTATCCACTTCTTCTGTAAATATGAGAAGTTCTTTATATAAAAATCTATTTTCGTGTCTGTCTGAGGCGACGGCCACTTTTTCATAAAACCTACATAATGTATCATTAACCTGTTCCTGGACTTATATAGTTAATGTAAGGTTGAAATAGACAAGTCAGAGGGGGGTTCCCAGAGGCAGCATAATCAACTCTGACACTAGAGGTGGCCACATACTTACTCACAAGTTTTATAAAGATAGAGAAGTAGGCATCTACTCTAATGACGAATTATACCAACACACACATACCTAATGCAGGTACATTAGGTATGTGTGTGTAAAAATTAACAAACAATAAAGAAATCTCGATGTTCAAGCCGAAAAACCGTACAAAACAGGGGCGAGTCGCAATATTGTAATAAAATATAATATCATGCGATAGGAGAACAAACTTTTCAAACCTTGAGAAAAAGCAGGTGTTCGAAATTGAAACCACTCCATTTTATGTTTCGGAACTCTGGCGACACTGTGTCTATCTGTAGTATCTATAAGCAACACAGAGTCGCTTTCGTTTCGTCGCAATCGGTGTAGGTGTCGCAGCTAATTTGTAAAATATCTACGCCGTATTATTTTACGGTTGGCCTGTTTACACAACAGCGCTATTTTCTAATACGTCCATCTCAGGATTCAGACAGATTGTAGTCGCGATACGTTCTACGACGCGCGCCATTTTGTAAACCGTAATGTTACCTACTACTGCGTATTCTACAAATTACTTACCTGCGACATAGGTCTATTTCATACTGAATTAGTACTCATTTTGCTGTTGGAAAACAGGTCAAGTCTCGATCGCCGGAAATTGCGACTAAAGTCTGTTAATATTTTTACTACGCTATTATTAAGTGTTGAAGGTTTTTTGTAAAATACGTCGACTGGTTTTAATTTAGTCGTCAAAATGTAACTAAGCCGGCCGGCTTTTTTACTTAGGTATGGATTTTCTAAAGTTTAACCGTGTTTTCGTCACAAATGTAACAAAACACATTTGGGCAATTCAAACACCTTATCCGTGAAGAGGACATGATAATAAAATTCTTTGTATTTAAGTGTAGATTGGTAGGTACTACACGAACAAAATAACCGTGCACCTCGCTGGAATGCGACCCGCACTCTTTTTATTTTGCGAAGTGAGAGGTAATCTACGTGTTAGATTCTGGGATCGTTTTCACCACCAGGTCGGCCACTTTCTCGAGATATAAAGCGAGGACTTCGGTACCTGGATGAATCACAGCAATAGTTAATAGACAAACTGAAAATCATGAGAAACATTAACAATACCGACAAAACGTTCGTAGAGCCACATTTCCTAAATTCAAACATATAAGTAAAAAGTTTAAATAGCAGGCTAATTGGCTTAACTTTAGCAGTTTATCAATTTTAACCATCAAATATGCCTTCCCTAACGTACCTTCAAACTTCTTGCTACTATGTACCCTTGTTTCGTAACTATTTGTATTCATGACACTGAATTACACAGAATCACGTCCGCGCTGTGAAATTATAACGTTCTCATCAATTTGCAATAGACACGTAGACTTGTAGGTAGGTACAGCTCTAGTATCTACCTATTCCTTGTTAGATAGGTAAATGTATTTCTTTATTAAATAATGCAGCGTGTGGCTAAGACTGCTCAGAGACGGTGTATGGCCGGTGGTCGTTGTCAAAGCAAAAACAATATTTAAATTACCTGGAACTTTTGGCTGCCTTTTATAATTAAAGTTTTTGCAAGGGACTTTCACGATTTCTAAATACTTCTGCGCGTTGATAAGTCAAATGACGTGTCAATAATGTTGATAACTTATATCAATTGGATGGGTGGAATTTAATACACACCTAACCAAGGTAGCAAAGGATATAAGGCAATGGTGCGAGTCCCCATTTTTTTGTGTATTGTGTATTAACCTACATAAAATCTGCAAAAAATATTAAGACGCAACCATCCAAATAGTCCTTAACGGAAAATATGTTTTTTGTAGGTACTTGAAAAGTTTGGCACACCATGCATTGATTTTTTCGCGAGATGTTTTAATAGAAAATGTATAAACATATTGCTTGGCATAGAGATCAAATCACTTTCACAATAAACACCTTCACAATTAGCAGGGTCTAAAATGTATTTCCATGCACTGTCGCCTTTTCCAGGTATTCTAAAAACTTAAAAAAAAAAACATTAATGATCCAGTAAAAGACATCGTAATAGTATCTAACTCTATGCACTGCGCAGCCTTAGTTCCCCTTGTTTAACAACGGCAACATTCACAACCATCTAACCCTGGCTGCAGAGATTTTATCAGTAGAACCTTATCGCGAAGAAGCACCCCAGAATCGTCGGAACATATAATGTTCGCCTCTTTGCCGATAGTTCTATCAGACAATATAATTAAGTATTTGGCCAAGTCGAGGCGGTATAACGTGTGCAGACGGTTGTACCCTACAAAAGAGCTCTCTTGTGCCTTGATTTGACTTATATCTAAATTGATAAGGTGTACTCCATCTAAGGTTTTAACTCTGGTGAGTCCAACGTAAGCCTGCCTTTACTAAATATAGAAGAGCCTATGTCAAGAAGAGCGCTGTCAAGGCTAAGGTCTTGTCATTGTGGATAGTAATAGCATATGCTAAGCAAATAGGGAATTGCTCCCTGTGAACATATACAGTACCTGGGTGACCGGGCTCTGCTCGGGTGAAAACAGAGAAAAGGACGTTTTCTAAAAATGAAACCTAGCTAGATCGATTTATCGCTCCCGGCCCTTTTATGAAAATCGTTGGAGCTGTTGCGGAGATTCAGATTATATAGTCACACATATATACGAGAATTGCTCGTTTAATGGTATTAGACTATTTCATATCTGAAACTTGGTCTTGACTCGTTCTAGAATTAAGGGTGGTATTCCACTTGTTATATATTCACGTGAATACCTTAAAATCCACATAAAGACCGGCTGTCATCAATTTTGATTGCCGATTCTTACATTACAGGCACTATAAGTGTTCCTAATAGAATCAATTAATTGAAAAATTATAATGAAATGATAAAAATATACTAGTTTCTGATTTATTCCTTTGTATTCATCCAACTACGTATTTGGATGCCGAATTTGAACTTTCTAGGTCGTCTGGAATTGGGTTAGAGTTTTGATCTATAGGTCAATCAGTGATAAAAATGACGATTTTTGGACGTTAATATCTAAATAGTCGTTTATTTATTTTTTAATATAGCTCATATTGATGAAATTTTGATTTTTAGTTCATCTTAGGGCTTTTAATACATAAACCAAACCAAATTTCGAACCAAATTTCAAATGTTTAAGTTAAATAGATTTTGAATTATTAACATGACAAAAGTGGCTCCAAATGGTTCGTGTAATATTACACACAGCTGCTGCGTCGCCAGTTCCTTTTTTGCTTGAACTTGGCTTGACACACTGCCGCGTGTCTAGATGTATGTTATTAAAAAAAAAAACAAATAAAAGCGTGTTAATAAAATGGTTGGATACTAAATACAGTAGTTAGAATAGTTTTAGAGCAGCCATATCCTTAATATTGAAGATAATTGATCCTTGATTTGATTTCGTCATTTTAATATAAAAGAATTTTAAAGTTTTTTAAAGATGTGTTCCGTGTACGTCCACCCATGCCTAGATAAAATGTAACGTGGGATACCTCATGCGCTCTATCTCACTTAACTACTTGTTAACCTAATGAAACATTAGTGCTAGATCAACTGACAAAAAATGTATAACCTTATGTTAGGTTTTGATTCTTTTTAACTTATAATGGCTTGTTTTAAATAAAAACGAATGATCTTATTGTTACAATTTGGTTATTTTATAGGGTTTTTGTTTTATATAACACCTATATGTCTTAATAATTGCAAAGGGCTGCCACGGAGGCGATCATTTTTTTGGTAAACACTCGGGAGTTTGTCGAGTGTTTCGAGCGGAGACATTCGGTCGATAGTCATCGCCTGAGACGCTTGGTTAAAATAAAGTGCTCAAAGTCATAGACAACGTTTTAAAATTGTATTCCTTTGTTTACAGTTTTCTCAGATTATAAACCTAAATGACCAGTATGAGTTTGATTTCACATATCACATCCAAATATTCGTAGCAGGCTTACTCTCTGTTACACTTATTAGCTCTTGTTACGGCCTTTATGGTCCAGACCTTTTCGAAAATCAATATAAAGAACATTGCAATTAAACCTAACGAAATCTTAATGAAAATACCTGAATTAATAAAAACATCAAAACAGGAACTAATCAATCTCTGGTGGTAATGCCTTACATTTTACAGAAAAAAGAAATGCCCTGCATATACATTAGTTGATTACATTGATAAAACTTCATCGTTACGTAAAGATGATAGTTTATTTATCGGATGCAAAAATCCCCATAAAGCGGAGACCACACAGATGCTGTGTAGCTGGATAAAGAGTGCGCTCCATGCGGGCCGGGTCGAGGTATCCATATTCTCGGTGCATAGCACGAGACACGCCCACGACTTTACATCTAAAGCCCATCAACTAGGCGTAAATATTGACCTGATCAGAAAAACTGCTGGCTGGTGTAACAATTCAGATACGTTTTTCAAACTTTATCAGAGAAATACCTATAACTAAGTATGACCCGTCAGTATTAGCAAGAGCTCATCATCTTCATGCACTTATCCCAAGTTAGTTGGGGTCAGTGCAACACATTTTCTTCTTTCATACCGTTCTATCTCCTGCCACGCTATCACTGGTTCTCTTTTTTTTCATATCACTCCTCAAGCAATCCATCCATCTTTTCTTTGGCCTGCCTCTCCCTCTCCATCCATCTTCACACACTTATATTCATAATTCTTTTAGTAACATGCGTTTCATCCCTCCTCATAACATTACTATACCAGGAAAATCGGTTTCCTTTCTTAAAGTCTTAGTAAGAGTTATTAGTAATAGGGAAATTATTAACCGCGCGAAAAATATACTGAATGGGCAACTATTATACTAAGTAAGTAACTATTTATCCGGTTTGAGTAATACCTTTTAGGAGGTTTTTGTGAGCTGCGGTAATAATATTGTTACATACTTTCATTGTATTTGGGGTTCTATATTTTCTATTTTAGCAAATTATTGTATTGAAAATACAGCAGCGCGAGAGTTCGGGTGTATTCATGTTTTCAACGAATTAGTCCAAAAGTGAGCGAAGCGAGCTCAGAAGTTTAGAGAACCCCGACACGGATAGGTTAGGTTCGAAGGGGATAACAGGAGCGAGCAAAGCGAGCGAACTTAGCTCCCACCATCTCCTTCATGTTAGGTTACTTTAGACCCTGCAGACAGAAAAAGGACCCCGCGCAGCGAGTCTCCGTCGACAAACTTTTTTTATCAAGTCGCTGTTTTTAAACATTTGTTGTTGGAGCTCCTACTCAAAACGGTTCAGCAATAAATCACATGTCGTCAAACTATCACCTTTGCTTAATTAAAGCTGACAGACGTAACTTGTGCCTCCTGCATTTTTTTTATAAATCCCGCTAATTGCCGCACATTTGTATTCGCCCACTGTTTGACGGGCGTCGCTTAGTATTTCAGTAAGCCATATTCAGTATTTTATACACCTTTAATTTAAATTTATTTTCACTCGTTTAAATACTATCTAAATTAATAATACTTACTAATCTTTGATCAAACTATGTAGGTAATTGATTTAAAACATAACGATAATCATATTATATAAAAGTTAGTTACATTTCCGTACTATCTATACTGTACGTGAGAAGTAGCCAGCGAGCTAATAATTAAACTCAGAAATTACTTTTAACTCATATATTTTCGCATAGAATTGACCATCAAAGCCTAGAAAAAACATCTTCATTTATTTTTATTAATTCGAATTTCGATTCCCTTTCATAACATAGTTTTCTGTTGCCAGTTTTATTATGGGCAAGGAGTTTTCTCCCTTTACATAGGCAGAGTCCTCACAATACCAATCTATAATATGACCACAAAATACTTACCTACTTTTTTATAATTATGTATTATCATAGATATCGGAGACTGGGGTGACTTGGTTCTACGGCAAACTTGGTAGGTACATAAAAATTATAAAGCCCCTAAATATCTTCCGTTGATTAAAAAAATCAAACGTTACTTCTACTTCCCCGGCTTTATTACTGTAATAGACTTGGAATTACCATTTTATAAAAAAATGTTATGCTAAGTAGCTTTATTGTTTTTAGGAACCAAGTCTTCCGTAGCATCAAAACCTCCCCAGTCAAACAACATGATATTGATGATGTTATTAAACGTAATATTGATTCTGATAGAGTCTGTGCGGTAAGTGAACCGTCATAAGATTTGTGGGTGCAGCAGTGTTTAACTACCGTGTTTGTTCTCTTCTTCTTCTTCTTAGCCTTTTCCCAATTTAGGTGGGGTCGGTTCTCTTTATTTCACGGCGCCAAGATGATCTGTCGAGGATTGCCGGGTCAGGCAAATTCTCCTTCTTGAGGAGCTTCGTCATACTGGTCCACCATGTCAAAGGAGATCGTCCTCGGCCTCTTTTGCCCTCAGGTAACCTCAGAGCCGTTCTCACAAAGTGTTCTTCTATCCTTCTCATGACTCCATACCATCTCAGTCTACTCTCAACTTGTCTTCTCTCCGTCACCTTGTCCTGTATTAGAGTCACCCTTAAGGTACCTCAGATGTATTCGTTACAAACACTATCCATTCTCGTTACTCCTCTAGACCACCTCAGCATTTTCATTTCTGCGATGTGTAGTTTTTGGACGGGGATGTTTTTTATGGCCCAGCATTCGGCACCGTACATCATTGCCGGCCTAACCGCAGTCTTGTATAGTAAAATATAAATATAAAATTGTTTAAAAATTACAGTGATATCCATAACATAAATACTACAAACACAAATTTGTAGTACCTACAACAAGACTCAAGAAAATAGGTGGCTCGTGTCCATGTGTACGCTTTTATAATAAGCTTCCCAGCCATGTACAAGATCTAAGTGTTAAGGCGATATATACGCCCCAATGTTAACGCAGTACTGGCCGTACTCCTTTTGAACAGTTTTGTTTGCAAAATTATTATTTGATTTACATATGCTATTACAGTTATGAAGCAATTCCAGACATAAATTTTTCTGAGTAAAAATATTTTTAAACATCCAAGTCGTTTTGGAGGAATATCCAAAAGTTGCGAAAAATATCGTGTTGCTATTATTTTCTTTAAAACAAACTATTTTTTATACGAAAAAACCATGTTTAAAAAATAATGTACATGAAACACAAATATTTTTTTTTCAAATCCTTTTAACCTAGCCGTTACTAAGGAGTATGCTTTAGAAAGTTACCGTTTTACGGCTCTAAAGCGGATGTAGGCCCTTAATAAATTCAAATAATTCATTAAACGTAAGTTGTGCCAGAAAGCGTTTTATACTTACTTTTTTTTTGTTTTCTTGCAATGACAAGAATATTTACTTTTTAAAGTATTTTATTTTATTTTAATTGTTGTGAATGTGAAGACTATGTGGATCATACTTTTTTGTTTTTAATTTATCTAAGTTAGTTTTTAATCATGATCTGGCAGTTTGAGTAATTTATGCGGCCTACCCGAATGTCCTTTCTTTGGTATTGTTCGTCGAATCGTTGAGCTCCTTAAATTCTGAGTTGAGCTGCACGGTTATTGACAAATGCATGCACTGACTGGACAGGTCCACTCAATCTGACTGGTTCTTTCCTCAAAAGACCATTTCAGATATCAGTCTACATGATCTTCACATGATCTAACCAAGATTTTGTCTGGACTTTAAAAGAGACTGTGTCCTCTGAGTTTGTTTCGGCCTTTCTTCTCAGAGTAGTCAGATAGGAAACGCTGACCTCATATAATAAAACTAAAAAGTGTGATCGACATGTAAAAGTGTTTGTACAAACCAACTTAAAGAAATAAAATCATTTATCATTTTATATTAGGCACGACATAAACGGCTTTGTAAACAACCATTTTGATAGCTTAGCTCCAGTAATTTTTCACATAATTGCTCATTGTGTCATAGCGGTAAATAGTTACCTACTGTCTGAACTAGTTCAAATCGAATCAATCAATTTCCTACACAATGTAGGTACACTTAGCTTTTTTTAAATCTGATCTAGCCCTCGATCAGAGACCTAGAATAACACTAAATTCGAAACATTTAAAGTAGTTCAAAGGTATAATAACTATTAAGTCAGAATTTTTTGGAAGACTAGTTGCTTTTCATGCGTCTACGTGTCATTTTCGCAGTGGAGTATAACCAATTTCACCTTGCATTATTCATATCGTATTCTCTTAAATTCTGTCATCAATTTTTTCGCAAAATTTTTATTTTTCATTTCTCTTTGATTTTGATTTTAATTCTCTTTAAATTTAACTAGCTTTTACCCGCAGCTTCGCTCGCAGTGAAGCCATTAAAAATTGTTATTTTTTTAATAAAAACTATCCTATGTTACTTCTAATACCTCCAAGAATATATTTACAAAGTTTCATGATGATCGGTTCAGTAGTTTTTGCGTGAAAGCGTAGCAAACAAACTTACATTCACATTTATAATATTACTAGCTGTGCCCGTGGCTTCGCTCCCGTCAACTGCCTACCTACACTACCCTACCTACCCTACCCTAATTAATAATGGTAAAAGTAATAAAGACAACATATGAAAAAAAGTAAAAAAAAAAGAAAAAATGGATAAAAAGTATCCTATGTCCGTCTCCTGGTTCTAAGCTACGTCTCCACCAATTTTCAGCCAAATCGGTTCAGCCGTTCTTGAGTTATAAATAGTGTAACTAACACGACTTTCTTTTATAAATATAGATTTTCACTGAATTTTAATTTAATTTAATTGTATTCTTCTTTAAACTTAAATTTCTATTTTGTAAAGAGTATAGTTACTGCATAAAAAATATTTCATGGTTAATTATTCTTATTGCAAAATGGGTGATCTGTAATACAGGGCCTTAACTATCTCAGACACCCTTCTCCATAGCAGGTTACGTACCTATATAATTGTCACTGTATTTTGATGTAGAGATAAAAAAATAAATAAAAACAAACAATTATATTTTCTAAATTCGTTTAAAAAAATGCTTCGAAAATAAGAATCGCCATCGCCATTTTGCGTCATCGCGATTGATTTCTTTAATATGGATGGCGGGCAACTGAAGTATTTATACTAAAAGTATTTATTTTGTTTTTCCTTCTGTCTTTCCAAATTCCAAAAGCTTTTTTGTTATAATCTTCATCATCAGAGTTATCATTATCCATCTTATACGTAAGCCATTTTCAGGAATTTAAAATGTTCAGGCATTAACACCTACATTTATTCTTAGTCCTTTTGAAGACACTTCTGCAGTCTTATGGCGTGAATATGGCAAAGCAAAGGGTTTGACCGCTATTAATCGACCAATCACACAGATGGAAATCCATATCGCTTCATTCATCTCGCATGTGATTGGTCGATTTGATAGCGGTCAAACCTTTCGCTTTGCCGGATTCACTTGCGCA
This sequence comes from Orthosia gracilis, assembly GCA_947562075.1. Classification (NCBI taxonomy): domain Eukaryota; kingdom Metazoa; phylum Arthropoda; class Insecta; order Lepidoptera; family Noctuidae; genus Orthosia; species Orthosia gracilis. The sequence continues at coordinate 32,717,476 of OX387272.1, read as the reverse complement.
ATTCGGCTGATGGAAGGACTTCCTCCACTCCACTCATCTAAGTCGCCATTACAACAGGAAAAAGTCCTCGATTAATTTCAATAAATAGCAATCTATAACTCAATGGTAGAGGTTGAGTCGAGTGAAGTAAATTACTTAGAACTTAGGGGTAGGCAAATCAGAGGGTAGATAACAAAAACATGATTAAAGAGAAAATAAAAGAACTATAATTAATGAAACAAATATATTTCATTATGAAATTAATTACCAACAAATCCATTTTCAACACGTTTTCAAACCATTTTCAATATGATAGGGAAATGTGCCTTTTTTATAAGTGCCAAATATTCATTTAAAATGCTGTGCAAATGTGGCTGCAGGTGATATTCTGAGATCATTGTAATATTAAACAACATAAAGTGGCCGATACGACATATCGTCCAATACCACTAGCAGCGACATCTGCAGAGCTAAAAATTTTACGCCTAATGGTAACACTACAACACACATATTTATTGCACATTTAGAAATTTCGTAAAGTGTTTTTGTCTTTTTTTTCTTATTTTTAGAGATCCAAGACATTTACTATAATTTTGCACATCGATATTTAAATGAAACAATATACACAATAGCATTTAAATTTAGACTGTGGTATAATACACATCCAAAATATGGAACTATGCCTAAGTTAGTTTGGACAATGGACAAGATATTATAAATTAAATGGACTATTTTATAGGCGAATAGTCATATTGCAAAATAAAAATCTTGAAAACAAGTAATAGTTAATCACGATAAAAATATAAAACGATCTGTATAACAATAATAATTATCTGAAATATACAAGTAAAAAAAATATATTATGTAACAGTATGTATGTACTATCAACTAGGTTTCGGATAAACTGACCCAATACATAAATTAAATTTGTCAATAAAAACCGTCCGTCGAAGATATACATAAATATATACAATATATTCATCGTTAGTGCCCGCCATCGGCACATACACACTAAGAATATTTGGAGTACCAATATAAAAAATGAAACCAAATAAATACTTCTTTGTCCGATTTTCATTACTTTAACATGTAAGAAAATTTTATGTTATTACTATACATACAATTTATTCCGAGACAATTTTATTTTAATAAGGCCATAACACAATGTACACATAATATTCCAGTATTGTTTGAGAGTCAATACTTGTGACCAGCCAAAACCTAATGAAAATTTACTAACTAGCATTGTCTGCATTACGTTTAAATACATTAACGATCTCACCTTATTATATGAATGGTAATAAGACTTGGACGTATTTATAAGAAATAATTAATTAAAAACCTACAATTTTAAAACTCGCACCGCCACGTCGATGGCATTTGGTCGACTTAAATCTCATAGAAATAAATTACAAGTGAAAGATACAATATTAAAATTGTGGAATGGTTACACCATCGAAGTCTTACGAACACAATTCCTTACATTATTGGATACTTTGGTTTCTAAGAGACACATTCGACCAACCACATGACACCTTTAAAATACTGGACAAATTAAATCCTTATGTAGTTACCTAAACCAAATTATTGCTGATGTGGGTATATCATAGTGTAATGTGACTATATTATTATCTATGGAAGCTTCAATAAATAAAATGTCTCTGAAGAACAGTTTCTATCACATATCATTACACATTGTAGCACCACGCGGTTAATAGACCCATCTATGTCTACACTTACCTCTATTCATTGTTGTATATGGAGATGTATAAAAATCAATACATCTGAAAAATAATTTAAGATTGGTATATAAAAGATTCTGTATAATTATGTTTAAAAATTAAATAAACTCTCTTATTGTTTTATGTCGTAAGCTATTGAGACTGTGTTTTGGCATGTAAAACATTTTTAAATCAACACCTATTTATAAATATTACTTTATTGACTGCGAAACTTCTGGCCTACTTTACTTCTACCCGAAAATCAGTCTATCTACGTTCGATCATCGTTGGCTGTTCTGTGAGAGGCCGGTGCCTCGCTCCTTCATTGCCTCCTCGTAAAATAATATCACATTCGTTGCCTTCACCCTACAACGTTACTACTACATTCAATATCCTACAGTTGTCATTAGTTGCATGTGCTATCAGCCTCCGCATGGCTCGTATCGACGCTTCCTTGTAACAGACTTCCACAAATAAAGCTCCGTTCAGACAGAGAGACGTGACCGTTTGCCTCACAATTAACTAAACCCACCAGATAACATCAGCTACACAAGATCGTCAGTATATTATTTTCCTATTGCAGTACATAAACATGTAAAAACTTGTAATAAATAGTCGTTGTAACCGTATTTTATAACCATTAATCCTATAGTATTAAGATGCAGATATCTATTGCAGTAAGATGTTGAAATAATAAATATTAAATGGAACAATTAGTAATCAGAATTTGACACTACAATGCCATCAGTCGGTGAAAAGAATGAAACAAGACACACAATATTTAGTGGACGGAGATAATATATAAAACGCTTTAAAAAGTGTCAAAATTGTGCGTCACTGTAACACTGTGTAACACTGAACTTGCTTACATTATTCCAGACTGGCGCACTTATTTGTCTATCTATCTCCCTTCGTGGAAGTTCTCTTAAGATGAAGACTATAAAAAAGTAGTACAATAAATAATGCCCGTTAACCTCACAGTCGACGATTAAAATAGGTATAATGAAAACGTTCCAAAATATTATATGCCCACTTCTTATACCCAAAACTGAAGATATGGTCGAGCTTCAACTCATAATGGTAAAATGTTTTCATTTCGACGAAATGAAAGATCACTTAAATCCTAATTTATCACATTTGACCTGGTTAGCACATGCATATATACATAACGTTTGCTGTGCTCACTATACTTTAGAATCTGATTTAAAATTAAATTATCTAATACATATATTAGAGTTAAAATGTATGTTACTAGAACAGATATAAAGAATACCACACCAATTTTAACACTACGAGAATTCAAAATGATGAACCACTCAAAGTAAGTGCAACCTTTTTGGAATACCGAAACGAAATTTATATTAAAACTGGCCATGACACACATCGGACATAGATACACCTACTAACATTAATACTTTGAGTGGTTTATGATCTTAACCCTATAAGACACTAAATTACACCACAACATCAAGTAACTACCGCTGATATACTTATAAAAACAGTCAACATCAATTTTGAATAATATTTATATTTTAAATTTGAAGTAATGGCAAAATATCTACATTATACACAATGTGAATGCAATACATTGTTTATTTGATAGTATTAAATAACTCGTCATGATTGAATACGAAAACTGGCTTTGAAACATTATTGCGTGTCAATGTTTAATAAAATGTAACTATTCTTTACAAAAAATCAAGTTGTTTCGATAATATATTAAAAGACGAGTCTTCGTATTCGCTCCATTAGCAATTAGAGTATGTCGGTAGTAAAAATAAAAATTCAGAGTATTGCTTCTCGTTTATACTAAAAGTTTTCGACTACCTATCTTACTTAATATATCCCTCTGGCAAAGTCACTATTATATTTTAATACACTTTATTTAAACTGTATCGTGTATAACATTGAACAAATAAAACTACGTATAAAAAAGTTAATATTCTCAGTTAAAACCGGCTTATGTTAAAAGTACTAACTAAATCAATTACGCTATATTATAATGTTTCGATTAACATTTCCTGTACCTGAATATTTCGTTGCATTGACTTCATATCTTACTATGGTAAATTGTAGGCTCTCTATGGACACCAATAGTTGCACTCGCTCCTAAAATGTGTTGACTATATTCGCCCGCAGTGTTATTCAATAAAAATATCTGATCACTGTTAGGTTATATAGACAGCATTTCACTTATCCTAGACTTAATTGACAGTATTTTATACAGTATAATTATAGGCTCATTCCCGGACAGACTAAATGAGAATGATTGAACTATTTTTAAAGAATAAAGCTCTCAGTTGTACATTTAACATTTGAGGTTATAATTACAAATTGAGGATATTCTTAATAAATGATAGGACACTGCGTGTCACCAAAACAGAGAAAACTACCAAAATATTATTCCAGATAATTTTGTGAAATAATAAAAATTAAATATAAAAATATACATTCTATAAATTTATAAATGTATTTATATAAATTTATTATGAACAAAATTTAATAGAGAAAACACTGCGTGTCGCCGAAATATAGGAAATTACTTATGTACCAAATTATTATTTCGGATAGGTACTTATCTTTGTGAATTTATAAAAACTAAATACCTATAAAAATATATACATTCTATGAATATATAAATGTATTTATATAGTTTTATTATGTTTTACGTAATATTAAAAAATTTGACAGTAAGTAGAAGAAAATGTCATGACATTTAAATGTCAAACTCAGAATAATATTAAAAATGGATGCGTCTTTTTATGAATAAAATACATCGCATTTAAACCAGCACTTATATTGTGTTTTATAGAGAATATCACAAAATCGGCAGTTAAAATTCGTCTTGAGTAGATTTATATTAATTCATTAATTGTTATTAAAATAGAACTAGTTTTACAGAATATTTCCGGTAAAATAAATAATGATTTATATTCTTGTGAACAATGGTCTCTTATAAATCAGAAAACTTTGATATAAATATCTGTATTATGATTCTTATAAATCGCAATGGCGCGAATTATCATACGGGACGCATTTCCTGCAATACTGCGGGCGAATATTTTCCAACTACAATAAATACCATAGATAATAAACTTTAGGCTCGTAGAATTCTGTAGCTGATTGAGCAATCAGTTTGTCTATTATAATATCGTGGAGTCGATCATTTATCGCAGTGGTATTCTGTACTGTAACATCAAATTTAAAACAAAATGTGTACAAACAATTATTGACAATTAATTTATCTACTTCAGTGTTTATTTTTATGAGGTACATATTTTGGCACAGAGAGATTTCTTAAAAACTATAGTTAATTAATACGTAAGTATATTAATTGTTAGATAACGTTATTTTAAATTACATAAAACATTTTTCGATGTTCTAAAACTTGTTTGACTGGTCTTAATCGTACGAATCACAGTTTTTGCATTCTCCTAATAATCTATCGTCACGACTACCAATTTTCTAGTTCCTCTTTAATGGAATGAGTTATTTAAAAATCTTATTATACGTAGGCATACAAAAATATGGCAAATGAAACTATGTTTAAGCCTTCATTAACACGGAAATGGTGTGTCTTGTTGTCATCACCTGTGAATGTTCATCGTGATCGATTGCACTGCCACCGTCGGTAGATAAACATAGAGGTTGTAGTCAAATGCTCGTGTTCATGCAAAGCGGGTAACACACGTGCTCCCTCATCTTTAAACAAATGCGCTGCATTGCACAACTAAGTTATACAAAACGATTCTAATTACTGGCGTGATGAGGGACGAGCAAACACTGCTGCATTACTAATGCAAAACTCTTAAGTTAAGGATTCAAATGTGCACAAACTGATTAACCCGAAACAGCAAATCAAAATAAGAAAGCGGTTTGTCCAAGCCACGTGTTTAACACAAAAATATAGTTGCAGCATGAAAAAATAAGCCGTTATATTATTATTATTGCTCCGCGGAAAACACAAATAGTTCCATCCACTATTTGTTCCAGAATCAATATAGAAAATTATGTCATAAATACACATAAACCACTCCAAAACGAAAAATAGTCCTGTAAAATTCTAATTAAACCTGCTTATATCAATAATGTTGTAAAGTTTAAAAATGTTTTTAAAAAATATTCCCATTTATAATATGACTCGGTCATTAACTATAGGGGCACAATGTAACTACCGACTCCATACAGTAGTTCATCGCCTGGGATAGTGACGAACCCCTGGAAAATGCACAGGGGTGTCACATGACACAAATTATATCTCAACTTCGTACGAAATCTAAACGCGCCAGCCTATAAAGTCCTGAGCTAGTCAGGATGAGACAACAGCTCGACCATTTCATCCCGCAAACCTTGCATTTGCAATATGTATACTGTATGGAGTTCAGTTATATTGTGCCAGAGGTATGCGAAGATTGAGAAAAGGACGGCGCGTTCGTAGATCAGCGTGTGTTGTGTACGTGCGTGGTGAGGTGTTTGGAGAGGTAGTCGGCGCGCGCGAAGCACTTCCCGCAGGCCTCGCAGTGGTAGGGCCTCTCGCCCGTGTGGATGCGCAGGTGACGGGTCAGGTCGCTCTTGCCGCCGAACGCGCGTCCACAGAACAGACACACGAACGGACGCTCGCCCGTGTGCTTCCGCACGTGCAACTTCAAGTTCTCTTTAGACCTCACGCACTTACCGCAAAACGGACAAGCGAATCTCCTCTCCCTGTCCCTCTGTCTTTCGTCGTTTTGCATGAAGCTAAGTATCCCCGAGTGCGAGCTTGCTGTGCTCTCGTGTTTGCTGCTGTCTGCCCGCGACTCGTTCTCTGAACTGTCCGCCATTGAGCTAATGCTTGCGAAAGACACAGGCACTCGCCTCTTCTCCTCAGAAGTCGTATCATCGTCCCGTTTAGTTTCGCTCTCAGCGCCCGAAGTACGACAGTCTATTGAGTCGTCCACGGTCACTACAGAATCTGAAGCACCGTTCGAGTCAACGGTGCTGTCTTGTTCAGCGTCCCGGATCAACTCAGCGGGAGATGTCCTAGCGGCATCAGTTCTGGTTTTCTTCTTCATGGACAAGTCCATTTCACCGCACTGGCCGATCAGAGCCTCGTTAGTGCTGGAAACTTGGTCGGCGCCTTCGGGTGTGTCTGTATTCTTGGTGTGAAGACGTTCTAGGGTGTGATTTAGGCGATGTTTTTTGAATGATTTGAGATAGCGGAACTGCATGCCGCAGACGTCGCATGTGAAGAGTTTGTCGGCGGGGAGGCGGGCGCGGTGGTTTTGTTCCCGGTGTTTGACGTAGGCGGAGCGGTACCTGTAGCTCTGTCCGCACTGCTCGCAGACGAAGGGCTTGTCGTCGCAAGGGGTCTGCGAGGCGTGCTGGAGGGCTGCGTGGCGCTCCAGCAGCCAGGCGGACGGGAAGGAGGCCAGGCACACGCCGCAGCGGCGCCGCTCCGAGTGCAGCAGGTGGCGGTGCTGGTACATCATGCAATCGTCGCTGAGATAGCGGCGCAGGCGGCATGCTTGCAGCGCCAGCAGCGGCGACCACAGCGGCAGCGCCGTGGGCGAGCGCGCCGGTATGGGGCTCGGTATGCTCGGAGACACGCAAGACATGTCCAAGCACATCTGTAATTGAAACAAGAATTGATATGATACATGATGTTTAAGTTTTGACAGAAGTTTTATATACCCATGCATATTACCTGTGATAATCCATGAAGCAGGGCAATGTTTTCAATAAAAGAATAGGTCTGTAATGATTGTAGAGCTTTTATTTGTCAAAATTGTATTTTTACAGCTATGATATGCTTATATTTGTTTCAAAAGTTACAATGATCAACAGCGATGGGTCTCTGTTTAGATTGTTGCAAAATTGACAAAACATTACACCGTTTGATCCTTGATCCGTTCTGATATACTGTAACACTTTTTCAACAAAACTGTACTGCTCTTTGTTACAACATTATGAACTATTAATAATGTTAAGGCAAAACAGATTTTCTCTAATCTAAAATGTCAACAATGTATGTTAAATAAAAGAGCTTAAGGGGAAACAATTATCGTTTCACTGACGAAGAAACGACAACTATATTTAAGCTCTATAAATAAAGTGGACCTACGTTATTTGAACTTGTGCTGAAAATATTCCATACCAGCATAATATACGAATTTTATTATATACCTACAGACGTTCCTAATCCAAAAATTTAAACAGCAATAATTCAAATTTCGATTGTCACTACTGAAACCGAAGCGACTAAAACCTAGTCGTATATTATGCCAATACGAATATTAGTCACGAAAGTTTAAATCTAAATAATTTATAATAAACACATTATAATTATTAAAACAAAATTGTACCGATATACAATAATTAATACACCTACAGGAACTTAGAAAAATTGCAATATAAGTTCTATATTTAGGTATGCCACTTAAATAAAATGGTAAGTTAAATTACAATGAACCAGTTAATGTTTCAGCGACTTGTAGCTCGATCATTTTGGACGAAACTTAACGATACTATGTAACACTATACAACATAACTGTTTGTAATATTGGTCATGAACATAATCTAGCACTGGTTGTTATCACGACTGGAATGCGTTACCTGGAACGCGGCCTCGTGCTGCTATTCACGCTGCGGATAAATCATAGAACAGAAGAGTACGCAATTCACATATCATAACGCAACTTACAATTTTCACCATAAAAATTACAGTTTTTCTCTATCTGCTACATATTCTATGTTTAATCCGTGATTTGCAGCCTTTATATAAGTCTTGTATAGGCAAGAGGCACTCTAAATATAAAACTGTGGTCACAATTTATGATATTATAAAAATGAATCTACGTCGTCTCTATTTCAACACATGAAATGTTTCGTGCTAGTGTTTTCTTAAAGTTATCATGCTCTGTAGGTACTTGGAAAGATACCTACGTAAATTTAAAATATAGATATAATAAAGTTTATCAATATATATTTATATATGTATCATTTATTTGTGCTAACGGCGTGTGAACTCTGCAGGGACGTGGCAACAACTGGCAAATGTTAAAATTTGAATAACTGCACTTAGGGGGTAGTATAATCTATTGTTCATGTACCTACTTTATATTTTACTATCAACATTTACCACATTGCCTATATACACGTAAATATATAGATATAAATCTATTTGAATATCATTATTTTAATAATAATAAATATTATTACCTCTGAAAGTTAGGAAACAAAATAGTATTTTAAACTGTATTCTGTATTATTATAAAAAACTATTTCGTTAAAAACTCGTACAAATTTGTTAATTCGCATCTTTATTAACCATTTATTTATTGCTATTAAGTATTTCTGTAAATTGTAAATATTAAATCTTTCTTAAAATGAGAAGAGGAACATTAATGAAGGTTTCAATATTGCTATACAGTTTGGTAACGTTCGACTCTGATAAAACAAAAACGAGTGCAGCTTTTCAAATGGCAACATTGTGGTGTCTCATTTTTTTATAATTTTTATTGAATTTTATTCATTTGTCATTTCTAGCTCCGGAAAGTAGCGCATCTACCAATCTATTTATCTAAAATGCATTTTATATACTGTGTGAGTTTTAACAATAGACCAACATTAATTTTTACTTTCCCCAGTTATTTTCTTAGTAAATTCGCAAAACTTTACACAGGAGTGTTCGAAATAATGCGTAGGTATTCAAACAATTCACATCATCGTTCTGAATGTTTAAATTTACTTAAAACGACTTAGAGGTGGCCAGGTTTTAGAAGGAAATGAAACACTGTATCGGAAACATGGTCAAACTGCCGAAGTAAGTTTAAACATTGACTGGTATCCTCAGCGCATAGACGTCGACATACAATTGACTGGTTTATGGAATGTAAATTATATTGCTAGTAATTTTTTAAATCACTTTGATCAATATAAGCACACATTCTCATCAACCATGTAATAAACAATCACATAATACTCGGAAAACAAGTTTAATATTACCACGTGCTGGAAGAGCTTCCTCTAAAAACACTACCACATAATTCAATAACTATTATCGTAACATTCCATTCAAACGAAATAAACTTAGTTTATAAACGATTTTGAAATGCTCCGGTACTCACGGCGACCATACTACAGAATTTAGACACTCTATTTTAAATAGCTCATAATATATTTACCTATAATGTATCGGTGGCATTTGCTATAAAGTAACCAAGTTGACATTGGAATAATTTTGGAATGTTAGGCGTTTGCAATCCAAATATTTATATATAGAGTTAAAATAAGTACTTTAGATATACCAAAATTAAATCAACGAACAGCATACTGACCTTAATTTCTACATGATGCCTAAACAACTTATAAATAGCAATGAGATCTGTTGCAGAATTTTTGCTAACTAATTTTAATGCTTCTCATCCCAGTTATGCTTCTTTGCACTTTTTGAATTTGGATTTAAAAATAACGATTTTATTCAATTTAAATGTTGCTAACGTTAATAAAATAATTCAGGTCGCAACTTTAATGTTTAGAAGCTATTTTTTATTGTTACAAAAAAAGAAAGAAAATTTAAATGAACAATTAAATTTATAAAAATGTCAAGATTTAGGATCTCAACTGTATGGCCTAAAATTCTAAATATTTGAAATCACATTCTGAGATCGCATCATAAATTCCCAGATGTAATACCCTTACTTGTATTAGACATATATCACAGATCTTTTTCTATATTTACCATAATACTTTCTTTTTGAGTGAACCCAAAATTATGAATCACTAAATATCTAATTTACAATCAAAGATATTTAAACGCCTATATTCAGAACGAAACGTTTATAAAGAATTTTCAATATCCTAATTTAAATATATATTTATAAAATAAGTGTAAGTCACCCTTATTTTATCCGTGAAATTTTAATATTTTATATAAAAATGATATGTCCCATGACCAAAAGATTATGAAATGATTAATTAGGCAGTTCAGTCTATCTACTAGTACATTACGTAAACCATTAAGGTATATTAAGATAATGATATAAATTTCTATAAAGATATTAGTATGTTCTAGCCAGAGAGTACCGTGGGCAGATCAACATTATGTAAGTAATTTTCCATTGAACTTACAGACTATATGAGCCAACATCCAATCAGTTCCAAATCAAAGCTTTAAATATCTCGGTTGTGATGTCGAAATATGAAACGTTGTATAAGTCAAACAAATATTTCTATAAATTCTGAGCCCAAAAAATAAAGGCTATGTCTAAAACTCGTATTCGAACAAAAATATGGTGGCGTTGAAAAATAACGAATCTTACGTTCAATAAAATATCCCTGTATTTGACTCTGTTGAATTTATTGAACACAGCGATTATTGTGAACAGTTTCAAACTCTGGGCACATCCGTCGGGATCGAATGATCAAGTGATTGTCTGATTATATTTAACTAATGGAAAAGGGATTATTTCAGACGTTAAAATCTAAAGTGCGGTGCTTTCATTAATAAACGTCGATATCCGCAGGGTTTGAAACTATTGAATAATCATAAATCAATGTGGTTATGCAGTATGAAAATAGATAGAAAATTTGATATATACTTATATGTATTATACCATGCCTCTTACACGGTGTGGTTCCATCAGTTTTTATAAGTTTGTATTTGACAGTAAGGGCTTTTAAACTAAACATATCGAGAGTATCGAGCGGCTGGGCACGCAGCAAGAGGCACGGTACTCGGACAGAACAGAAACTTCGCTTAAAGCTTTGATTCCCATAATCACATCCACAACCCTCCCCGTGTATACCGGATACAGAACTACCGAAGCGTTTACATTCTAATAAATTTCCTAAAAATCCGATATTATCAAACTATATGTTATTTACATTTATATGTCATAATATTGCTTTGGATTACCTCAGGGGAGCGTGCGTCGTAACTTCGAAAGACATAAAATTAGTAAAAATCTCAAATCCCTAACTTCTTAATTGTTACCAACTATGTTGAGTGCAAATTTCGTATGGTCTCTAATAATAATTATTAAAGCACTCATAATCAATCTTTAATTTTGTTTATAAAATCAACTCTGACAAGATACTACTATAATAAATATGCAAGTCTCTAAAGATTATGCCAGCTCTAAATTAATATGATATTTTACAATTTCTTCATTAATTTCGATAATTTTCGAAATTGCAACCAATGCGACATTATTAAAAAGAACATTTTTGTACAAGCAAATAAAACTAAAAAGCATTTTTTATTATCTCGACTTGGAACGATTTAAAACGATATTAAAAGGATTCATACTTCCCTAGCTAACTTTGGCTATGCCGTCTAATGACCCATTGTAGAATGAGTTTACTTTTTATTATAAACTAAAGCATAAAGAAAGCACCTAACGTTCAAAAACTCTTAATAAAATGAAGCTAAAACTGAATGTAACGGATAAATGTTCAAATAAATTTAAGAAGTATCAACTTTAGTGTGTCAATTATCTATTAGTGAAATATCAAATATTATTCATATCATTCAGATCACAGTTGCGGCGTTTTAATCACATTCTTAACTAATTACAACATATTGTCCTCAATTTGTTCATTCAACTATCACTTCTCGCTCACATTGACTATTTCCAGTAATAGTTTGTGGTACTGGTGAATATATCGTGGAAGGGAAATTGTGCACTATGGGGGTCCCTGTTTCATTGATGGGGGCTCTCTTCCTCGGTGTCGACGGGGCTGGGGGACAGAAACTTGCGAGCGTACTTGGGGTAGTGAGTCTTCTCGTGCGCCTTTAGAATAGTCGACCGCGAGAACGTTTTGCCGCAGAGCCCGCAACGAAATGGCCGTTCACCTGAAATTAGTAGCACGGTATTGCAAATTATACGCATCAAAAACAATAAAATGCCTAAACATATCTGATAACATTAACAGAAAAGTACACAAGAATAAATTTTGCAAAAAAAGTTAGCTCAAAGTCGATTTAATAATTGAATATTTGAAGATAAAGGATGCAGTTAGAGTGAAGTAGTAAATATTTCTAAAAGACGAAAGAACTATTGCTTTTTTGTCTCATTGTCTCTATAAATAAGATTTATCCTAATATCTAATGAGTTCTAAATTTTAATATTATGAGTTAAGAACTTATTGATTAGATATGAAATCATAGAATTAGAAAAGACAAAATTTATAGAGTGCTTACCTGTGTGAACTCTACAGTGATCCTTCATATGATGCCTTAATTTAAACGCCTTGCCACAGAATTCACACTTGAACGGCCGGTCCCCCGTATGCACTGGTAAATGTGTTATTAACGACGACACGTCCGGGAAGCTTTTCCCGCAGAACTTGCACAACACGACGTTGCCCGGTTCCACGGCGCCTATGTCCAGCTCTATGGGGGACTCTTCCGCGTGCATGCTCATGTAAGGGGGGTCACTGAACTGGCCTATCATGGGCAAACCAATCGGCCTCCCCAGCAGCGCGTCACGGTACTTCAGCGTATCGAGCGTGTGCGTCGTCAGTATATGCCGCGTCAGTTTGCTCTGGTGTGGAAACGCCGCACCGCAGTGGATGCAAGGATACCCCCGCTCCCCTTCATCAATTCGCCCCCTACCGGACCCATCGTACTCCTGCAACCACAAAAAAGAACATCAACTTCTTTTTTCTTGTTCCATTTGACACGGACCAAACTGTGTGCAATATCTCTACCACTACTTTCTAAATTGAGATGCAGTCTCGGTATATTTTTAATTTTCACTATCTAATTAAGAAGTTGACGCTCATTTTTGCCCAAAAAATGTGCAGGAGTGACCCGGGAGCCGGCTACGCGTAATGCCTTGTTGTTTAGCAACGCGCACGCGTACTGAATCACAGATTCGTACAACAACGTATGCATGTAAAATGGCCAAAAATTTTAAATAAAAAACTGCCCAAAATATATATCAAACAAAATGAATGGATATAAAAATGATGGCCAACAAAATGAAGGTCAACTTCTTGACAGCAAGGCATAATACTCGATGTTCAAAGTAGCGCAGCATATCAAACAAGCATGCGTGTAACTAATTAATTTACACATAGACACCAACAGACAAATTAAATGTTATTTAAGAGTTACGGGAGCTTCACAAGACTGTGTTAGTTACTTTATTTTGTGCCACCACTTAAATTAGTAGGACATAGAACAATGTTCCTGAAATATAGTATTACTCAAGCAGCCACTCACAACATACATCCAAGTCACAATCCAAGTCTTTAAACAAACTAGAGAAACTCATTGGAATGTTGACAAACACAAGGCAGTCTGTACATTTAATTAAATATGCTTTTTTTTTATTTTAAATAAATACCATACTGTTTTGTACAACAGACAGATAAAAAAAAGCCTGTTTTTCTAGACCCAGGCAATTTTTTTTTAGATTTTAAGTAGGAAAACCATCAAATACTTTTATGATTGTGGAAAAATAAATGAAACATGCAATACAACACAGATCTATCTTTATATACAGAGACATTTATTACAAGCTACGTCTTATAAACACATGCATTATTATCTACATACTTTAAATAAATATGTACATAAATATTGGTAAATGTCACGAGAATAATGTATAAAATATGTGGTAACATTCCTCAATATATATAAGAACACAATTTAAAAGTCAATAATATTATAAAAGAGTATTGCTTGCATACTTAAGAGTCGACTCTTTCTGTAGTCAAAAAGATTAAAATCTTTTTGACTATAGAAAGAGTGAGAAGAAAGAATAGTTGTGTATGCTTTCTCTCTCTTCAGTCAATATGCTGCTATGGCTTAAATTTTTTAACATGTCTATTGTTAATTCTCTCTCCTTTTTTTTCTAATTCCTGTCTTATTTTGGCAAAGATAATACTACTATTCATCCATATTATTTTTTACAGACAGCTAGTTGTCCAAAAAAAATATTTTATTGAGCAGTTTTCAAAGTGGGTATGAGTTATTTGTATTTCTTTGTGGAATGTGTAGTTATTTTTTCTATTACTATTTTAGTTGAAACTTTACATCTTTAAAAAAAATGTTACTGAAAATTGTGTTCCATCTACATACAATACACATATTCACATTTAAAGCATACTGTTACTTTACTCACAGATTCATGTTGCATTCGGTACTCCGATGAAGACTCCCCAACCTTGTCTTCATTGCTCCTGTCCCAGTCAATTTCTTTCTTCAAAGACTGGAATAATTTCATTTTAATCAGTTCTTGCAGTTATTACAAAATGTCTAATGTGTGGTACAGTGAGATGACAAGAAAACCTAATAGAGAAGTATAGAAATGAAAGAGGTGTAGGGCCAATTCAAATAAATTGAGATCTTCATTATCATCATCAGCATGCATCAGCATTTATGTTCCCACTGCTGGGACATAGGCCTCCTCTCTGTGAGAGGGAATGGTCCGCAATCCACCACGCGGGTCTTCGAATTTTTGGTTCTAGGACATGCTGGTTTCTTCACAATGTTTTCCTTCACCGTTTTGAGAGCAGTGGTGATGAAATAATTTACACAAAGCGCCTGCCTGGGCTCAAACCCACCCAGGGCTACCACTGGTGTCGTACAAATTGAGATAAGGACAAGAAAATGATGAAAGTACTTGCAAGTTTTATGTTGATTTTTCTACTTTTTAATAATTATATTAAACCCTCTGCATAATTTATTTATTTATTTTTATACACTTTATTGTAAACCTAAGAAGAATATACAAGATACTAAAAATGTACAATGGGCGGCCCTATCACCAGGCAACCTGGATGTTAATGTGATAATTTTTATTGAATTGTAGACCTTTTACAATGTTTATAGTCTTCTCTTATTTTCATCCTGACAGCAATAAAGTTTGTGTCTTGAACAAGTTTACAGAAGAGTACTTAAAGTAGTTTTATGAAAAAGTCTGTAGGAAACTTGTATCTCAGACTCTCTGTATCTTTGCACTAACAGTGTTATATCTAAACCTTGATCTTTCAGTAGTGCAGGTTAAAAACAAAATACTTTTATCATAATACATACCAGGGGTACTTGTTGAACAGGAGGCAGTCCAGAGGGGCCTGCTATAGGTTCACTCCTTGGACTAGGCAAAGAAGAATGTGAAGGGTGGGTCAATCCGGGGTGCGATATAGTGTTCAGTGCACTTAGCCGCTGCTCCACAGGAGAGTAATGGGCTCCTAGCACACTGCTACTGCTGTGACTGTTTATCGTCATATTTAAGCCTGGAAATGCGGAAAGAATTGTATGCGATTAGTGCTGCTGTTCATAAGAACTAAAGAAATCTGGAAATTTTTTGATATTTTTTTGTTATAAGTTTTGGTTTAAGGCTGAAGATACTAAAAATACATGTTATGCTATACAAGACTCCTGTCTAACTGCCCTTAAATTCAGCAAAAAAAAATGATTTAACAACCTATATGAAACGAAGGTTAATAGAGTTTTATTTACCATTAGACTACCTTTTGGATAGTTACTACGTTAAGACAAAGGCCATAATGACTCTGATTTATAATTCCAATGAACAGTTACTTCATGTTTTAATACAAAAGTTCAACATTTTTCAAGTTACTGCTCCCAAGTTGTTACAGATTGATAATACGCTGTGTTTTGCAAAGTTTTGACTGAGATAAATCATTGATATCATGTTTAGGTGTGTTTTCATAACTAGCATTATATTAAACACAGAATTTGCCATTTAATAAAATAATATCCTATGTTTCCACTTTGTTATCGTCTCGACCAACACTTGTATTCAAATTTGAATACGAAAAACGTCAAATTCAAAAGTCAAAATAAACTAGAGATGTACCCAGCGCTAATCGTCATTATTCACTTAGTCGATTATAAATTCTAGTAGTTGTTCGTCGATTTTAGTGTAAATGCTACCTTAACTTCATTCCATTTAATTTTTCTACTTTATCACAATTATTAGGCGTTAATAAATTAAGAAATAATAATATATTATGTTGCTTGAACTTGACTAAAAAACAAATAAATTTTGGAAATAGTGTATTAACTCGAAGAAGATTAATACTTAAACTTATAATGGTAAACTAAAGTGGTATTTTTGAAAAAAGTAGTCTACTTTTTCTTAAAAGAGAATGTAGTGTGGCGTTCAGTGCAATAGTCGATTAGTCGACTGCGTGAAGTTCAAAGCAGTAGACCTTGCGCAGCTCGCAAAGGTTTATTGACCTATTGGACACATTCGACATAAGTTTCGGGTACCTATCAGGGTCAGATGTGGCTTCGAAAATTGAAAATTAGATTCATCAAACGACAGGATGGATTTTGTAAAATTTGTAAGTATCGTAACTTTTACGTACCGATACTTTCATTTTGTGCTCCATTTGATCTAATCGAAACCGTATCTTCTTCTGGTGACGATGATCGCATGGGCTCATCAGGAGGCTCATCCTTTGGGATAGGAGGGTGCGAGAGGGTTGGAGTTTCGCCCGTGATGTCAGGCCTAAATCGCCGAACTGAAAGCAACGGGGATATCCTCGGGGGTGACGCTTCGGGCATTTCTCTGTGATCACGTGTTTCTCGAGATTCACGTAAGTCCCTGGGGTCCCGAACCTCCCTCAAATCTCGCGAAATATCCCTGGATTCTCTGGACTCTCTGTGTTCCCGCAGTTCGCGGGGGTCCCTCAAGTCTCGAGGGTCTCTTGATTCTCTAATGTCTCGAGATTCTCTTAAATCTCGAGGTTCTCTTATTTCTCTGTCTCTGTGTTCTCTTGGTTCTCTCGACTCTCGAGAGTCCCTTGTGTGACTCTCTCTTACGTGAGTTTCTCTTGCGTCTCGAG
Source organism: Orthosia gracilis (assembly GCA_947562075.1). NCBI lineage: Eukaryota > Metazoa > Arthropoda > Insecta > Lepidoptera > Noctuidae > Orthosia > Orthosia gracilis. The sequence continues at coordinate 32,699,969 of OX387272.1, read as the reverse complement.
TCTCTTTGTTTTCTCTTTCACGGACTTCCCGTGTGTCTTTCAGTTCGCGCCGATCCTCTTTTTCCCGGTGATCTTTTCCGTCCAACTTTTCATGTGTTTCTGAACTGTCCCTCGAATCTTGTGGTTGGCACTCTTCCATTGGTTCTTGAACTTTCCTTGTTTCAATGCCGGCAGCGTTTAAGGTAGTCATTTCAGCAAGTCCTTTAACCTGGAAAATATAAATATTTTCTTTAATATCCCCTAACTGATCTATAAAGTAGTTGCTTGCGTAATTTTATATAAACATTACAGTTTCAAAAAATAGGCGATGTTGTGCTCACTCAGTAATTGAAATAGTCTTGACCTTAATATTTTATTTGCGGTAGTAGACAGGCTGAAAACCAGTCTCAATAGCAGTTAGTTTTTTTTATTAATTTTATAACTAGTCTTAAATATTCGTGGGTAGCTAACTAGGAAAAAGTCACTTTGGTAAGTGACTTTTGTGGCAGGGAAAAAATAGGGCATTGTATTATTTGTATCTAGGTACACAAAGTTAATAATACCTGAAGGCTCTCGGCAGTTTTGAGGAGAGCAGGCAGTTGACAGTACTGGACGTTCACTTCGCCCTTGTACATGAAGTCTACCAGGGTCCGTAGCTCCTCAAGACCCACGTCCTTGAGAATCACGATGGGATGTCGCGACGGGTGGTCAACGAACAGAGATCGGAAGTACGATGAACACGCAGACAGCACTACCTGAAAATGATGCAAGCAAACGCTTTATCATTTATTTTAATTGCTGGATGCGGCGGCCGTCAGGTCGTGTGAATAGGTAGGCAGTGCGAAATTACACCACTTAGGCTCAAGGTAGATAGACTCAGTGTCTTCGTAATAAAGAACATTTTTATAATTCATAGTGGCAAAATAGTTCCCACTATTTTGTAAAAAGGTTAGAACTCCAATTCAACTCGGAAAATACCTTTTTTTGCTATAGGGGGAATACTCAAAAGGCGCCTGCCTGCACTTGACTCGGAAAATACATACCTAAGGATATTTTTTTTAAATAAATAGGTCAGGCAGGTCACTTATGTAGAGACCAAAGCATTTAAAGAATGGGCATAAGTAACTCGTCTAGTATCTACCGCTGTCTTATGGCATACCTATATGCCCCAATGTTAACGCAGTACAGGCCATCCGTCCGCTCGGAGCAAATATCAATATTGAAACTCCTTTTCGACAGTTTTGTTCGGAAAAAAAATCTTCGATTGACATATGCTATTTCAGTTATGAAGAAACTCTAGCATGAAATTTTTCTGTGTATAAATATTTTTAAACATCGAAGTCATTTTGGAGGAGTATCCAAAAGTAGCGAAAAAATGTACATGAATCAATAATAAATATATATGTTTTTCAAACCTGTAATAAAGGAGTATACTTTAGAAAATAACCGTTTTACGGCGGTAAAGCGGTGGAAGACGCTTAAGGGCCTACATCCGCTTTAGTGCCATAAAACGGTAATTTTCTAAAGCATACTCCTTAGTAACGGCTAGGTTGAAAGGTTTGAAAAAAAAAAAATATTGTTTCATGTACATTATTTTCTAAACATGGTTTTTTAGTATAATAAATAGAATTGCTTAAAAAAAAAATTAGGAACACGATATTTTTCGCAACTTTTGGATACTCCTCCAAAACGACTTGGATGTTTAAAAATATTATTACCTACACAGAAAAATTGATGGCTGAAATTTCTTCATAACTGACACAGAATATGTAAATCGAATATTTTGAAAAAAAAAACTGTTTAAAAGAAGGTTCAATATTGATATTTTGGCTCCGAGCGGGCGCACGGCCAGTACCGCGTTTACATTGGGGCGTATATATCGCCTTAAGTTTTACTTTCTGTGTTTGTGGGCTCCTTGATTCGTCTTTCATTTCTCTTCGTTGCGTTTCAGTTTATCCGCATTCTCTCATCTGCCTACTTAGAATTCATAAGCTTGGTAGGTAAACCTACGCGGTAAAACGCCTCTGCACATCTCAATTCAAAGAACTAAACTGATCGTGTTAAAGATGAAAGTATTTCCTCGTAATCGCGATTAATGGCTACTAAATCTCAAACGGGATTAGCTGCATAGGTAATTTCCATCGAAGTCGTCCCTTTGACTAGTATTTAACTAAACGTACGGGGTAACGCACTAAGGTTTAAAGTTTGGAATGAATTGGGTTTGGTTCTTATAATCTTAGCGAAAAATATATTCTGTACTAGCTTTTACCCGCGGCTTCGCTCGCAGTGAACCCACTTTTTCCTATCCTATGTTACTTCTAATACCTCCAAAAATATACGTACAAAGTTTCATGATGATCGGTTCAGTAGTTTTTGCGTGAAAGCATATAATACACATTTATAATATTAGTAAGGATGCATAAGCAAATATGCAAGATCTTTTTACTACTTTATCTAACGCACGTCGGTGGTAACACTCTAAACTTGAGCTGGCTGATCTAAGTAGGTAGGTACTAACTACACTAAAGCAGATGGATAGGTTCGGAGTAACGTCAGAACTATTATTATATTCTGTGACGGAGTTTCAACAGAATAATATACCTACCACTAGACTTGTAGCCACTAATGTAACTTGACCTTAATATGCCTATCAACTTATAAATTTATAGAAATCACCAGGTATCGAGCGATTAGCGGAGAGCAGGTGGTGGCCCAGAGGAACTGGGTAAGAACCCAGGCAGGCGCTTTACTTTGTGTAAATTATTTCATCACCACTGCTCTCAAAACGGTGAAGGAAAACATCGTGAGGAAACTGGCGTGTCTTAGAACCAAACATTCGCAGACATGTGACATCGACCAACCCGCACTGGGCCCGCGTGGTAGATAACGGCCCATTTCCTCTCATAGAAAGGAGGCCTAATGTCTATGCCTAGCAGTGAAAACATTAAAAGCCTGATGTTGATGATGAAGCGATGGAACAAGAAACGATCAATTAACAGTAGGTAGGTACCGCTAACACTCGACTCCAAAAAAGGAGCGACCCGTTAAAAACAGATAACTCCTAGGATTATCCTAGGCATCGTACCAGACTAGGATTGATTAACAACTTCCCATACCAAATAAGAAACAAAAGATGTTATCGAACATATTCGGTGATGGCAACATAGTGCGTGATGATACGAAATTATGATGCAATTTATAATAATATAATCGTATTGTAAATGCAATTATATTCATGCATTGACAATGTCGTGTTGGCGAGACGTGCATATTAAGAGAAGTCGGCTAACTTTAAAGGGAGCTAGGTCCGGTATATGTGGATGGTTGTAGAAGGAGAGCAAACCACGGAAAGATGGATGGATTGTATGAGGAATGAAATGAAAGAAAACGTAGTCGGTGATAGCGTGACATTGGAAGAGGACAGGACATGACGAGAATTATGTCCGGTATCCACCAAAGCAGAGATGGGAGGAGAGAAGAGATTTTGGTATTTGTTATTTACCAATCTTCGCTTCGCATAACTTTGGTGGACATGGTACGAGCCGAGTTGCAAAAATATGTTTTTAGGGTTTCGCTCCTCGTAAAGAAAAAGGAACACTTTTAGGATACCTTCTTTGTCTGTCTGTCGGTCCGTGTCAAGACCTTTTGTAATCTCTTGGAGTGAAAAAATCAAACTTCTAAATCAACGCAATCAAAGGATACAGCCTTTTTTGTTGCATGTTTTAGGAATCGCAAGGGAATCAAAACTTAAAGAGTACTTTTTAGTAGTAACTTAGAAATTTGGCAAGTAGTAATGTCATAAAATTTACTTAAATAAATGAAAATATCTGAAAAAAAATTGCCACATTTGTTTTTTTTTTAATTTTGACTTTGGTGGCTTCTCATTGCTTTATTTTCTAATATTTTTTAAACAAAAAATATAGTATGCATCGATTCAACGAGCTCTAAACAACAATACCCCATTCGATGCGGTAGGTCAAATCTTTTTTCGCGTCCCGTTTTTTTGTCCCTTAAAAACATTTGAAAATATTTTTTGATATCTTGTAGGGCTTTGGGTAAACAAGCTGCTTATACCTACTGTGACAAATATAAGACTGTAGCTCCAACCGTTTGGCTGTAAAATATGTGTGACAAACGACAGACAAACAGATAGACGGACAGACACGTGAGTACAATAGAGACAGCAATAGGGTTCCATTTGGACTCTTCAGTGACGGAACCCTAAAAAAGCTTAGACACAGGTCCATGGCGCGAGTGTGATCGTAGTACTATTTTAATGTTTTACGCATGAATGCTTAAAATTACATTAAAGTACCTGTAGCATTAAAATAATAGGTAGGTATATTGCTTTTGCACAGTGCTTTAGCACACTTCGTCTTTTCACCGTTCATACGCATAGCGGCACATTTTTTTAGTAGGAAAATCTCATATCAAAGTCAGTTTCTATGCAGATGCAGACAAACGTGTAAACGGCTCTTAATAACGCGCAGATTAACAATAGGTACCTACAAAGTAATGAAATGAAGCGTAACCAGAGGTTTCTACACGTGCCGTACTAAACAGAAGTCATTAAACTTATACGGAATCACTATCGCTCACTCAATGCCAACTGCCAACTGTGAGAACTTTACAGGAAAACCGAAAGTGACATGTGTTTTCAAATCTTGGAGGTATCTGATCGTTAAAGTCCAAGCCAACCATTTGTTGTTACCTACAGAACCATTTTACACACCGTGCCTGTTTGCGCGATTCCATTTCTTACTGTCTATATATCAAAATAGTCTGATCACAGATAATATAATACTAGCATGCAGATGCCTCATCCCTTACAAAAAAACCGTGCCGACGTAACTACCGTTTTGCTGATAATTATTATAAGTAGGTACTTCGATCGTTTTCGGTTCTATTAGAATACAAAAAAAAATATCGACTTCCAAAAAAGCACTACTAAGTGAAAAATTACTGTCTTTTCCGAAGTCGATGTCTTTGGTACCATTATTTTCCGTGTTTGGACACCGACTTCGTAAAAGAAAGTTATTTTTCACTATAGTGTTTTTTTGGCAGTCAGTTTGTTTTTTTGTTAATAACTTTTTTTCGTTTTGTAGTGTTTTGTTTTGGAAGTCGGTTTGATTTTTCCGTCTTCATTTTCTGTCTACTTTTTCGGGCCACGCTTATCTATAGGAAATAGGACCGAAGATCATCCCACACTGCTATTATTGTCCTGCTCCAATCCAAATGTATTTGGGATCTGATCAGCAATCTTCTACTTTCATATTCATCAGCCTCCTTTAGCCGTAACTATACCATTCACACACTCCATGTACCTAATTTTGATCTCGATCTACCTTAAATTCATCCACATTTATACTCAAATCTTTATACCAGTATTTTACATACAGGGCCTGGCATACGTTTAGTTTTGCAAAAATAAATGCAGCTTCGAAGTTTACCTTGTGAGCCCTAATGGATGCACCTTCGGAGCAGGCTAGCGTGACGTCGACCAGGCTCTCGTCGTGCAGCAACTGGCTGAATACACCCAGCAGGTTGCTCTGATGATTGTTCCACCTTAGGCAATAGTGCTCACTTCCCATGTCTGAGCTAGCTCCCGCCGCTGTAACATTTAAAGGGGATCGTTTTAGAAACAAATCCAGTGTCAGTTTTTCAAAACCTATCTAGATAGTTAAAGAAAATCTAGAATACCTCCGCCTACCGCCTTTGTACATAAACAGTTATATTGTATTTTTATGTTTTGTGTACAATGAAGAATAAGACCAAAATAAAAATAATTTAAAATCTAGAACCGAAAAATTTACTACTTAAAAAATCAGAGCAAAAAATATAGGTAGGTAGTACAAAAAAACATCCATTTATGCTTAATATTTTCTTGGCCAAGTCAAGGTACACGTACCAGAATCTGAGTCTCCACTTTTTCCAGAATGAAAGAACTAAGCCTCTAACTATCTGTAGCCACAAGATAACTAAAATGGACGTGTTTAATTATTATGTTATATAAGGAAAGGTCTGCGATAAAGATGGATCATGCTATCGGAAAAGCATAACAAAAAAAAAAACATACAAGCCTGTTAATGTTACTAAATTATAAAGTTTCATAATGTATGAAGCATTTACTAAATAGCGCGCCAACGACCTCTGACCGTTACCAAATTGCAAAATTCTGAATTCTGCTCGCGGTATGCCAAAGTGAAACTCTTCACTCGTAAATTAATTAATTTATATTATAAATATATTATAAACACTATTTTGATGTCAATAGCTCGTTATATCATACCACCAAATTATATCCCAACATACTTCCACTGCGGATAATGTCGTACAGTGAGCAAAAATCAATGCTGAAAAATAAAATAGCGGCCAGGAACAATAGGCGGGTATAGGTACCCAATTATACAGTGCAGTCACAAACAGTATGAAAACCAAAAAAAAAACAAATTACGGTGCGTCTTGCATCCGCTTCGGCACAGATAAAGATTTTTTTTAAAAACATCACGTGTTCCTATCTTGGTGAAATGTCCAGCCTGAGATAACATAACAGGTACATAATACAAAACAATATGTACAATATACGAGGTCAAATTAAAATAACTAGCAGAACTACACTGACGAATGAATTGTAATTAAAATTCGTATTTGAAATACAAATACGTATTTGGTATTTGTAATTCAATTACTTCTTAAAAATGTAATTTGTTATTTGTATTTCAAATAATTGACCTTGAATTATTTTGTAGTTAGTATTTCAAATAAATTTGAACATAAATACATTTAGCGGTCTTATTAATAGGTGCGTTCTGCAGAAAATAGCATTCGATAGCTTTCGTAAGCAAAATGGGCAGCGTACGTCAAATTGCCATTTGTCTTTTTCATTTCAAACGGTCAACTTCACGAAACTTCTGTGTATTAATTAAGTTTGTCAATGGATGATCGACTGTATTTTGTATTTTATATAAAAATAGTTCAAACATTGCAATTTATATTTGAAACACACGACTTTTTTTTTGTGTCTTTTTATTTTTAATACGTGTAAGATAATATTTATTAATTTGTATTTTAATTAAAGCAAAGCATGTATTTTGCCAAGAGCAGTGCTGGCCCAGTGTTATCGACCGCGACTTATAAGTTGTAGGTCGTGGGTTCGAGCCCAGGCAGGCGCTTTACTTTGTGTAAATTACCTATTTCATCACCACTGCTCTCAAAATGGTGAAGAAAACATCATGAGTAAACCGGCATGTCCTAACCAAAAATTCGAAGACATGTGACATCCACCAACCCGCACTGGTCCCGCGTGATGAATTACGGCCCATTCCCTCTCAAGGAGAGGAGGCCTGTATCCCAGCAGTGGGAACATAATAGGCTGATTATGGTGATGATTATGTATTTTGCCCAGCTCTGATTGCAACAAACGTTGCCCCACAAACGTGTCATCTCTTTTCCTGCTTCTTTTGCAAAAACATCTGCATCATGAGAGAACCTTCGCGAGGCCAGCGATAGGGCTGTTGATGTGACTGCGATCCCGTCAATGCACAATAATTAAATTAATTAAAAGAATGGCACCATCGCTACGAAGAAGAAGAATAGGATATTATCAATACCATCTCGTCTGCGGATTTTGATGATTATCTAATCTAATACCTTCAATTCCTTCCTGCAATTCTTGTACATACATATATATATATATATATATATCTAATCTCGGAAACGGCTCCAACGATATTCATGAAATTTAGTATGCAGGGGGTTTCGGGGGCGATAAATCGGTCTAGTCAGGTTTCATTTTTAGATAACGTCGTTGTCTCTTATTTCACCCGAGCAGAGCTCGGTCTTAGGTACTTATTTTTATATGACCCTACACGTCCACACACAAAATCGGCATAACTTGTCGTTAACGCCATTCTACAAAAATAATTGCGGTAACGTGGGTTATTACAAGTTCTTATTAGAAAATGCACAAAACATGTACTCAAGTGTTTTACTAGTTAATAAGAGCCCAACCAATTAGCCCTAAATTGAGATGAGAAGTTCTATTGTCATGTATAGTATACAAATAATGACGCATAATTTTCTTGTGTATATAGTCCTTGGTAACTCGTTTGCCAACCCTACTTCCTAGGTAGATCGTTTTCCCAAACTTATTGCCACCTATTTCCTAGAGAACTCGTTATAGAACCCCATTTGGACCGCCAGTTATGATTTCGGCTCTTAAACAGATCTATAACCGTCTGTCGCGTAGGCAGTTCCAGCCCTGCAGTATGTAGTTACTCACTGTTATCGTTACACGTGTATTTAAGTCTGCCACAGACTTATGCGTTATCAATGTAAAGGCCTATATTCAACACCAGTCACGACTCATTATTCATTTACCGCTTATTAACTGGTACAGTGTACCTCAACACACAGCTAGATGTTAAATCATCCACGAACCGTCATATAAATGCAAAAAGTATTGTGTCTCGGCTTAATACTAATTTTATATGTGAGCATAAACGGTTTTAGTCTGCGACCTCGAAAACATCATGGAATAATATATATTAATTTCGTTGAACACAGCCTTGATAGGTAAGTATGCTAAAAATGTTTAATCTTCTCGTTGATAAGTCCTTAATAGTGTGCATATTTACCTACATATATATTGTATTACATCTGGATTATAAATTCAGTTGCCATGTGATCATTTGATCATGTGATTGATGTCCTTTCAAATAGTTTTTCTTCTGTTATCGCCGTTGAAAATTACAAGGTTACCTTCAACTTTAAAACACAATGCACTGCTGCAGATGAACTTAAAATCAAATTTCGTGTTCATCCGATATTAATTACAACATTTACCTACCCGACGCAGCAGCCGGAACACTTAGATTTGCTAATAAGTACAAAACGCCACTTGTGTATTATTTTTTATTCTGTGATTACCGCTTCGCGCCTACATGCGCGAAGATAAATATAGCTGCGAGTGTACCTAGTATTTAAACGTAGGTGTTGTGCGCACACGCGTGCGGCCGCGACGCAGTCAAGATCAAGGGCGCACGATTGCGCAAGAGTTGGCGGTCGCACCGCACTGCAACTCGGTGTGATGTCATCGGGCCGTCTGTCTCCCCCCACTCTTCACTCCATCACAAGCTCGTTGTAAAGGCCGTGGACGTGGAACATTCTATTTTAAATTTTTGATCGTATGTTAGATTTTTTTTTTTTTGCTAAAAGCCTTTGGATCCTTTTCTCAACGCATCCATCGGTTCTCAGAAAAACGTCATATCATTGTTATAGACTTTGTAAATGGCTGCGGAGTATAATGAGCGACGAGCTTGCTGTATTGATGGTATCTTGGACAATTTGCTGTAATTTTCAGGAACGGCTTAAACCTTACGTAATCTAACAGTTTTAAGTTATTTCCTGATAATTATTTCCGTGATGTTTTTAACTTAAACGAGGACACACTATAAATCGATTCCTAACCAGTTTTTTTGTAAAATGTTTTCATAGAAGTAGAACTTTTGTTACATGATAATAAAAAAATCTAATCTTTCAACTTATCAGGATCCATTTTGCGTGATATAACAGGCCGTACAATCTTATGACCTTCCTAAAATGCACTTGATAAAAATGCAATAGATTGCCGCTTACACGCTACGCAGGCATTTTGATGTTATCTCTTCAGATAGAACAGACTAATGGCGCGACTTCATGCGTTTTATTTGTTCATAAATTATTCAAAAGAAAAATCTAGGAATATTTGTTCCGGTTCGTTTACGTAGAAACTCCTTCTCTTTCGAAGTTTTTCCACGAGAGGTCTCGAAATATTGCCTTATGAGGTCTTTGGAAACAAAGATCTATTCGAGACGAATTCCATTTATTTATATGAAATAGTAATAATTCAGCTTTCACAATCAGAATAGAGCGGTCAAAATGGATCCTGCGTGTCCTTGAAGAGCCTAATTTATCAAAATAAATGCCAGGTACCTTACAAGGCGAAAAATATGCTATGAAAACTACAAACCTAGAACAAATAGGATCTTTTCTCTCACCAGAACCTGTAGCAATGCACCTGTTTCTAAAAGGCTCGTAGGTACTCTACAGCTTAGCAATTAGACATCGGCCAATGAACATACATTTGAACAAAATAATTACCTCTTGTTACCGCTAACTGTTAAGTAGCACGCATTCTTCGCAATAACTTATTCCTTCATGATTGTACTATTTATTTGTTTTGTGTTGTGTACGATCCCTATTAAACTATCCTGCCCCTGGCAGTTAGGAGAATTTAGCTTAGTTATGCATTTTCATGATATCTCTAGGGACACCACAAAATTACCTAAAATGGCGAATTCGGTATACACTCACCAGTTTAGGTTTGTAGAGAATATCCTAGAGCAAGTTCTATTTAAGATCAGAGAAATAGAAGTCACAAAACGAATTTACGTCCGATGATCTCTTTCGAACTTCATCAAATCCCTTGATGTCAAATCTGTTTGCCAAACGTACAGCAACATTCACTGATGACCTTTTTTACAATTTTTTTTTTTGTAATTATTTCTTTTTTTCTAGCTTTTCAAAATTATTTTGAAGATATCCTTTAAATGTCATTGTTAAAAAAAAACGAAGGACAAAACAAGACATCTATACTTCTATACTAATATTATAAAGAGGAAAGATTTGTATTTTTATATGTAACGAATAAACTTAAAAGCTACTTGAACGATTTCAAAAATTCTTTCATCTTAGGGAAGCTACACTATCCCCGGGTGTTGTAAGCTACTTTTTAACCCTGTATTCTCACGGGAACGGGAACAACGCGGGTGAAACCGCGAGGCGTCCGCTAGTCATCAATATAATCGAATAGGAAGTGAGATTAGAGCGCTTAGCTCAAATGCTAGCGCACATTTGTGAACCTAGTTAGGTATAGTTATGGCCGAGGCCGACCTTCGCGGCACAATAGTCTAGCTAACATGTTTAAAGGAGTGGACACACGGACGAACGCTACATTGTGTTCATTTTATGTGTATGTAGGTTTAATTAACTCAGTGAGCTAAGGTCGTTTATTATTTTTTGAATGATGATAGAGCATGCAATAATAAGTTGATTGGATAATGCATTTGTAGGTTTTATAATTTTTGCGTTAAGAGGTATTTTTGATTGCAATACGGAAAAAAAACAATCGAAATATTTTAGGTAACTGTCGTATTATCGTCCATAGCATTGTTATTTTGGTAGCTACTGAACCATACCTAGAAGAAGCAGTGGAAATGAATATTGGAAGTAAGCAAAGTCACATTTAGTCACCAGATACGAGTATGTTATATAGAAATGTGATCACTGGTTACCGTGCATGGCTGTCTACATATTCTCATTATTATGTATATATCTCATAAATACATTTAATTATATATATATTTCATTCCCAAAAGCAAGAACCCTAAACAGGACACCAAAACTTGTCTGGATAGGACTCAAATAATGAGAAGGGACTGATTTGTATGGCAACCACAGGATGAACAAAAATCGGCTATACCTAGTAGGCGTGCTTTTTTATTAGTCCTGTAAGAAAAGTATCTCAAAAACAAGAATACCGCACAACATTATGCAATGCTTGAATAAAACACACACAAAAACAAAAGGCAGATGTTCAAACAGATTTTTTGTTGTAGTAATCAGTGTACCCTTGGCCTAACGATGCAGTTCGCATGAGCTGTCCTATGTTAATTTAATGGTACATTAGGTGTCTTTCACACTTGTATGTCACTTCATACATTTTACGTGTGCAGTTTCCTGTAGCCTAGGTGTACCTAGATATGTCGGAGTATGTCGTCACGTGCCTCGATATAGGTATGAGCACTAGTGCGAATTGTGGACAGAATTAAGTCTTCCTTGATAGGTGATCTATCAATATTAGTGTTAGCATATTCATAGTTATGAGTTCGCTTTTGTAGACGTTTTAACTGGAGAAGCCGTATATAGTTGTTTTAGTCAAATATCAATAAATCGACCCATAGGGATGGCGAATAGTCGAATATTTTATGATTACTCGACATAAAAAGGAATACAATTTATTTTTTATTATTCTTAAGTAATCATACCCCACCCTGCCCCTGCCTACTATATCATTTTGGAGTGGTCGAATCGCACACCAATAAATTAACTTCGTGCGAATCGCCACAGAAAAAATAATATTAGGTATTAAAAAGGTCGATTCGCACATTTCGGACGAATTTAATTCGTACAAATCGTCCAATAACCCGTCATAATCTCTTGAACTTATTATATAACTACTGTACAGAAAAACCAGTTTTTCCGACTACAATCAGTCCCTTTTGGATTAAAAAACCTAACTTATTATTAACTAGCCAAAAATCAGTCGTGTTGAAGTCAACATGACTGATTTTTGGCTAACTTTTTATATTAATGATAAAAATACTAACGGTGTTTTGTTTTTAAAAAAATATAAGAGTTTCGTTATTTTTAAGTCTTTATTTTTCTGTTCACTAAAAGTTTATTTTTATTTAGACAACTATTCGCCGAATTTCAAATTATAGACACTATTATTCGGTATTCGACGAATAACGAAGAAATGTCGAGTAATGCCGAATACAGTATATATAGATTTAACTCTATGAAATTAAGGTAATTAGAATGTTTTGCTAAATGTCCGTTGTATGCGTGAAGCAAGTGGTCTCCATGAGCTCGTTTCTTGAATCTATCTCTTATCTAAAGTGACCTATTGATAATTATTTGATAATTCCTTTCCCTCTCCAATGTTCATTGATCTCTAAACTCATCAATTACCAACGCAAATTAAATAGAAAATATTATAAAACTCTAAGACAAAACAATCAAACGGGAAACGCATGTACTTATTCATAATAAATTCCTTTAATCATTTTCTATTTTTGTTCTGTTCTCCTATCAATACGGTGACGTCATTCGTCGTCCAATCATCAAATCGTCTAGTTGTCCTGAAACTGCAGTGTGTGGCAGTGGCCTTACATAACACGCGCGGATCGGGCCGCGCGGCGTGGGGATCAAGGTCGCGCGAAATAACGCATATGCCCGGTGCAGGTCGCTCGCGCGTCGACGTCGGACGCCGTATCTTCGGCCTGACGACTGGGCTTGTCGAAAAAATATCGATGTTTTATTAGTTGACCAAAATTTGATACTTATATTTTTTTGGGGTTAGTTAGGAACATTTCAAAGTATTGATATTATAATAACGATTAACGAAAATGTATCATAAACGCTGTTTTTTATCGATCGAAAAATAAAGACCTTAGCTCAAAAGTCTGGTGTTTAGATTCGGAAAAAAAATCCAGCATCATTGCCTTATCCAAAAAAATACCGATGTCACGATAAATCAATATTTTTGGAATATAAAACAAAAGCGATGTCGTTACATTTGAAAATGTCGATACAATATTGTCGATACCTCTAACATCTCTACCGACGACGCTGCCCGACGCCCGACAACGCATGGGCATCCGGTCGCGCCTAAATCTATACCTAACACTCGGCTAGCTCTTATCGAAATCATGCCATTGGTTCTGGGTATTTTATACCTACTGCGTTTTCTGCACCTAATGCACCTAGTACCGATTTCCGGGATATTCTATATTTAAATGCAATATCCCTATTTAGCCTCATAATCTAACCAATGCCTACTCGTTTGAAAACCACAAATTTCAAATTTTTCGTACAAGCACGCAATTTTAGAGCATTCTAATTTTAAATGTGGTTTAACAATCTAGCTTTGGGTTCATGTTTTGGACCTATTTTCCTCTTCGATAAATGTTAAGGCATGTAAAGGTTAAAAAAAACTTTGGAGGTTCGAATAAAATGTTATTGGGTGGAACGAGTTAAACAAGGAAGTATGATATGAATGACGACTCAATGGGGGCTAACGTTTGATTGTTCACCAGTTACTTTTAGATTTTGAAGTCCTTAGTCTACTCCAGCGCCTCCAGCGGAAAATTCAAACGCGGTACCCCCATTGGATGAGGTTATTTGAGGTGTACAATATTGATCAGTTGTACTAGTGTTTGGGTCTATTTCTAATAATAGAGAGGTATGAATGTGTGATTCTACATCACACCACGCCTATATTACCCAAAGCGTACGGCAGAGGTGTGTCTATCCCCATATATATGTCGTCAGTTATGTTTAAGTCTCTATTTATTGTCATCGACTCAGTACAAAACCAGATAACTATTGAACAATTCCGGATAGAATAGCCTAATATTATTTTACCCAGCCAGGAATCGAACCAATGAAGACAAGTGCTACCACAAGACTAACAAATGCATTTATAAAAATGATAAAGCACAAAGCAAACTTCCGTCGCATATTCAAATTAAATACGAATCTTAAAATGTCATCACTCATCAGACTGAAAACTTGCAAGAGATTAATTGAAGGGGTAACTTTCACAACGGTTTATCTGTGGCAATCCAGCGAAAGGCCCAGCTTGTTAAATAAAGATTACACTTAGAGGTCGAGAGGTCACCTAACTAATAGTGATGTTAACTGAAAATTTGTGTTTTGTATGACAGGTAAATAAATAAAAAATACTGTATTGTCCTAATACGTATTTTTCTTTTGACTCGTAAATATAAAGTGTCGACGATATAATGCATTGAAATATCGTGTAACGTCACGCCATTAGTACACTTTATACTGACATAGTGACGTCACAAGGTCCCACTCCTTATGCGATGAACTTCGATGCGGTATAACTTTCTAAATTTTTTTGAAATGGTAAAGCAAAAGATACAAATATAATCGATTATATATAATATATAATCTCACTGACGGACTAAATGGAATTATCATTTTTCTACCCAGGAAATATCCCTAGACTCCAACAATATTTCTAGGTAATTAAATGAAAAGTGAAAGGAAATCAAATATCAACTGTATCTCCATCGAATAAAACCTTTAATTAAATGAAACTGAGGCTTTAGACAAAGTGTCATTCTATCAGCGAAGGCGATGGGCGAAATTACAAAATGTAATTTCGATAGCGCTTGGCATTCCCATACATTTTTGTCATTTTTTTCCAATCGCTATTCTGATGCTTTCGTTGGTATACTGTCAGTAGTACCTCTAGAATACTCGTTAAAATACAGCAGCACGTATTACCTACTCTTGAGTTTGATCAGTGAGTTATGCGTATCGGATTTGCAATGGAAGCGTTCAGAGTATAAAGGTCATGTCAACGAATCTATTTATACAAGACATAGTTGTACCACGTGGTCAAAGTTTTAGGTAAAGCCCCTAAATACTGAATTTCATTAAAGATTACTAAGAGGATCTTGGTCTGTATGAGAAGAGGACTTTTGCCTGCAGTGGTTCGGTAACAGGCAGAGAAATTAAAGAGCCTCATTTGTCCTTCTGGCTGGGACTACCACATGATTATGAAAAATACCCATTGGTCGTTCATTTTATTGCGTCCGCCGAAGGAAGTCTCATGTTCAGCAAAGGACATATACAGGCCAACAGGTCAATAATACTCTGTCTAGTTTGGACGTCTGTCACTGACAGCGTCTGTCATTATGTGAGTACGTCTTAACCGCTTTTTCACACGGTCAGGTTACCGGTTAACCTTCCTGAACCGGTGGTGTATGGATTTGTATAAAAGTTACAGAAAGCTTAAAGTAACCCAAAGGGCAATGGAGAGGGCTTTGGTCGGATTTTCCTTGCGTGATTATGTCAGAAATGAGGATATCCCCAGGAGAACCAAAGTTACCGACATAGCCCGAAGACTTGCCAAACTTAAGTGGCAGGGCACATTGCTCGTAGAACAGATGGCCGATGGGGCCGAAATGTTCTGGAATGGCGACCGAGAACCGGAAGACGATACGTTGAAATGCCTCCCACTAGGTGGACCGATGACCTGGTTAAGGTTGCGGGAAGGCGCTGGATGCGAGACGCACGGAATCGGTCAATGTGGCGACGCCTGAGGGAGGCCTATGTCTAGCAGTTAACGTCTTTTGGCTGAAATGATGATGATGATAAATAAGGTGCTTAAGATCTTTTTGATTAGCCAGTTCTGGGTATCACAATGGTTTCTGAATACGCACCCCACACGGCACAGGTAACCGGCACGTAGAACGTGTGGAAAGCCCCTTATTGTGGCAACCAAATTGGACCAAAGTCGATGCGGACTAGATAGGTACCAAAGTGGGTAATGACACTCTTTGGCAATTGACACAATTTGTCACTTATGCTACGGTTTTCATTTGCCTTTTACAAAATAAACAAAAACAAAACTATAATATTTTATTTCAACTACTTAAACAATAAGTACTTTTGATTTGAAGCAAGTAGCTAAACAAAAAATAATCTAGTTGCACATTCGCAAGGGTCAGTATGTCTCTGGAGAAGAACGTGCAAGAAACTCCACGGACACTCTTTTCTATGTTTTAAAAAGAAAATCAATGTTAAAGAAAAGTAATATTCTTTCTCCAAGGTTACGACCTTTTAAAGGACTCTCTATGTTTAAAGAGCATCCAACAAATATTATTTTGTTTGGGATTCCTATTCACTAAAAACGTCCAAGAAGGTATCAGGTAAATCAAGTTGACATCAAACTAGACTCCTGCATCCTTACCGCCAGACTGACGCCATAGTTCTATCTCTAAACACCCGTAATATAAGTTATATTCAAATATATGCATAATTATATTTCATATAAAAAAAATACCAGCAGTAGTTTGTTAAAAATTCGAAGCTAGCACTTTGGCCTTGGTTCTAATCACTCCCAGACTAGTCGGGCAACGACTGACATGCAGTTGGCGGTATTTGCATTTTTTGAAGGTTGCTCATTTTATACGCGTATCTAATAAAAAATGGGCAAGTGTGAGTCGTATCTGCAAATAAAAATAGGCCTATAAACTTTGTAGGTAGGCTGACAGCTGCAGAAGAAATAAAACTAAATTTTACATATTGTTCTGTAAAAATAACTGCTCTTTTATTCAAGAATACTCTTTTCATTTAGATCTATTTGCTGACACGTGAATTACACAATAACATGTTTTCTCATCAAAAAAAATACATAGACAAAAAATCGTTACAGCCACTGTAGTTTGACGGTTCGGATGTTTCGGTAAATTCTTTCGGATAACCGAATGGCTTACGACTTACGACCGCGCCTTGAATGCGCCTTTACTCAAAGTATAGAGATCCCTTATCTGTTTTCTCAGCCTAGTGATTATTGGCACTATCCTGTCAAGATCACGCTGAGTTCTAGGGGAGGTCTGGTGATCAGTAGAGCGACGCGAACTCGCACGATACGTGTTCCTTATTTACATTTTATCTTGTATTAGCTTCTGCTAGCGGCTACGCCCGTCTGCTAGTTGGAAATTATCCCAAGGGAACTCTTTCATGGGATTAATAGTATTCTACATAATATGTCCTTATCCAAGGTTCAATCTATTTGTTTACCAAAATTCATATTGTTCAGGGGTTTAGGTGTGATAACATAATTATCAAACATACAGATAGAACTGCTTTCGCATGTTTCATATAAGTAGTTATTACTTCAGATACATACCGTATGTGAAGTTATTATGAACGGGTCTATCTTGTGGGCGTAAATATTTTTTTTTCTGGTCAAAAGAGGGGAGACTTTTTTTGTTGTTTAACCCGTTCTGCCTCGATAAAAAATGAGGTCTAAGTTATTAAAGGTCAATGAAAGAGTTTTAACGTTTGGGCACAAAAACATTAAATATTCGAACATTTTTCTATGGTCATGTTGTTTAAATCAGGTTGATTTATAGCAGCAATGATGCCCAATGTAAAACAAAAAACTAATTGAAACTGTTTTTCATTTATATAAATAAAAATCAATTGCTGAATGTACTTAAGCGCATCGCTTCAGAACGGTTGCACCTATTTGGCTAGTTTTTTGTGTAATATTTGTCAGGATAATGTTTGTATTAAAGATAATTTTCATCATCATCATACCAGCCGAAAGACGTCTACTGCTGGACATAGGCCTCCCCCAAGCGTCACAACATTGACCGGACCCGTGCGTCTCGTATCCAGTGGATCCCCGCAACCTTCACCAGGTCATCGGTCCACCTAGTGGGAGGCCTTCCAACGCAACGTCTTCCGGTTAGCGGTCACCACTCCAGAACTTTCCTGCCCCATCGGCCATCCGTTCTGCGAGCAATGTGCCCTGCCCACTGCACCTTAAGTTTGGCAATTCTTCAGGCTATTTCGGTAACCCTGGTTCTCTTGCGCATAATTTTAGATTAACAAAATATATAGTTTAGGTGGTACGAAGTTTACCGGGTCAGCTAGTACTTAATAAATATAATTATACTGAAAAACTTCTTTTCCTACATCTTTTTAACACGTTCTACGGCCAACGGCCGACCAACAGATTCGCATTGAAATCCCCAACCGTTTGAAATAAAACAATTTAAAAACCCTTTAAAAAAATCCTTTTACGACTGTCTGCAGATGGGACGGTCAACCAATTGGTTGAATTTTTTTTATTTTTTTTTTTGTTTTTGGTTTGCTCTTGACTCTAGTCTAGGTGATAGAGACAGAGTCGACGATGAAGTGAGCTAACCCAGAAGAAGCCTGTTCACTCTAACTTTGAAGAGATTCGGGTTAAATGCTTTTGGAAACACAGATGCAGGTAGTGAGTTGCATTCATTCGCTGTGCGCATTATGAAGAATGTTTGGAAGCGCTCGCTGCGAATTGGTGGAATGGCAACAAGGTAAGGATGGTAACTTGCAGTGCGTCTAGATGTCCGATGGTAGAAGGGGGCTGGTAGGATGAGGTCGTGGAGCTCTTGAGCACACTCACCGAAGTACAGTCTGTAGAAGACCGACAAGCAGGCAACCTTGCGGCGATGAGCCAGGCTTTGAAGCTTGGCATCCACCAGTTCAACGTCGCCGATGAGCCTCTTAGCTCTGCATTCCACCGAGCAATTGAGTCAAGCGCGGCAAGCTGATACTTAGCTGAGCCATCCGAAAAGTGGCTGCAAAACTCCATGCAGGACCGATCCTGCATGGAGTTTTGCAGCCACTTTACCACCCTATAGAAAGCGCAAGTCCGAACTTGCGCTTTCTATAGGTTTAAAAGCTGTCCAGGCGTAAAGTATCGCTTCACTCTATTTAGGATGTCCAGTTTTTTGGCCGCAATTTGGGCTTTGTACGCATTGGAGGCGCCGAAGTTGAGATTAGATGTCAACTCCTATGCCTAGGATTGATTGATTATTATGTTGTATAGCTCTCGCCTAACTTCTGGGCCGCCCTGAATAAGTGTGCCTTGTGGCTTTCCGCCTGCGCGAGGCACTAAACGGCGCTGTTTTTGTATGAGATTAACTAATGCGCAGCCATTGTAGCCAACTTCAAGGCGGCCGAGAAGTTTGGCGAGAACTATAACTTCAAACGGACGACGACGACGAAGACGTTATTCTAGATGGAATCAAGCGACAGTTTTACGAAAATTAGAAAATCGTCTTAATTTTTTTTAAACTGTGTTGAATTTCTAAAGAATTCGTTTGATTCACCCCCTTATATATAAAGCACTCCACTGAGTGTGAAAAGTCACTACTTTTGAACATAATCTATCTCTTTTTATGGAAATAAAGTGACTGACAATCGACATGCATAAAAAAAGTAAAAAATATTGTGGTTTGATTCTTTGCTCCGTAACACCGTCCAAATGTCGTAGCAATCATTGTGCGTACTTTCTCGTAGCACTTTCGTAGAACTTGCGTAGCAACAATTACACCGCTCACAATTCTTTGATAAATTTATATGTAGATCGTCCAATAAACTATAAGCTTATCCTAATCTGGACGAAGTGCGATAATTCAAAAGGTCATTTTGTTTTTGTTAAAAATCACGAATACAACACTATTTTAATGATAAATGTAGTTTTATGGAAAAACTAGCTTCTGCCAGTGGCTTCGCCCGCGTCAAAATAGTTTTTTTTATCCCAAGGGCACGTTATACCGGGATGAAAAGTAGCCTATGTGGTATTCCAGACTATAAACAAACACATTAACAAACTATCGCATTTATAATACATATTATAAATAGTAAGATTCCTAATATTTAAGCAAAGATTATTTTTTGAATGGCTTACGTGATTTCATAGAATCTGTAATTTTAAATGTTTTGTAATTTTTAATAAACGCTTTGTATGCTGAATATTTTCAAGCGATTTCGCAAGAGCTCAATGGTCGAACGAAAGGTCACAAAATACAAGGTCTTAGAGAAATTATTTGTTGGTTTTTTTATTAGACTATAATTATATTGGTAAAAGCGGTGGTGGCCCAGTGCTAACGGCCCAGACTTACGTGACATAGGACGTGAGTTTTAACCCAGCGAGGCGCTTCACTTTGTGTAAATTATTTCATCACCACTGCTCTATAATCGGTAAAGGAAATATCGTGAGGAAACCGCCATGTCCTAGAACCAAAAAATCGAAGACTTATGTTCCACCAATCCGCACAGAGCCCGCGTGGTGGATTAAGGCCCATTCCCTCTCTTACAGAGAGGATGACCTGATGATGATGACATAATATTTATTTCCTAACATTAGATTTCCGTTCTCTATATGTTTTAAAAAAATATCTTTTTGGAAACATCTGCGAAGCCGTAGCTACTTTTTTCAAATCATTTACTCTTTGATGTTCTCACTTTTATAATATCAGTTTTGCAGTTGATTTAACTAATATGAAAATTGTAAGTTACGATGTCTTACATCTATTCGCTGTTGTTAATTCTTTATTGTACACCAATACAATTCATTTACACATTGTGAAAAGAATATTCATGTACAAAAACGAGCTTACCTATTTAACTAATTTGAAATTTAATTTACACCGAAACAAAATGTAGGTAGGAAATTTACAAGGAAATGAGCTTACAGTTTTAACCGACTTCGAAAAAGGTTATCAATTCGACTGTATTTTCTTATGTGTCTTACCTCAGAACTTTTTACTGGGTGAAAAAGTGTTATTTTTTATTTGAATGCTGGTAATTGTGGTCCCATTTAATTTTCATCAAGATCTGATGAAGAACTTCGGAGTAATACATCAGAACTCTTCAATAAATGAAGGCAAATCACTCGGGATAGATGCAATTGCATGTCTGTTTATTGTTTACACCATTTCATAACATTACATCACACTGGTACGCTCTAAAGGGGTACACAGGTGTGAACAGTTCACCCTGGTATACTCTTATTGCACTGGTTTTGTTTAAGTTTCATGTTATTGGATTAATCTATTCTGGCTTCTAGAACTGCTCCATTATGTGGTACATAATAGAGCAGTTCTAGAAGCCAGAATAGATCACAACTAAAAAGTGAAAAATAAAAACTTTTTTACAAAAATTACAACCGACTTCCAAACAAAAACACTACAATAACATCGATTTCGGAAATCTGTGTTCCTGTTTTCATTTTTTCGTATTATGACACCGATTTCCGAAATTGAAGTTATTTTTCACTTTGTAGTGTTTTTGTTTAGAAGTCGGTTGTAATTACACATTTAAATTGGCTAACTTTTGACCATTATATCACCATTTATTTATTAGGTTTCACTAAATTAACTTCTATCTGTCTATCACTCAATTAAGTATTTACGTAATTTCATTAACATTAACAGCTACTTCTAAGTACTGCTGTACTTTTTATAGACGGATGTAAATTAAGTTGTTTTAAGGAGCGACATTAAGGGCCTGTATAACGCTATTGCCTTGACTATACAAATACGTGTTGCTCCCGCGCCGGTCAGAGAGTATTTTAAGTGTTTTTTTTTAATATAAAAATAAAAGAAACAATTGAAAAAAAGTGTGACTTGTTTTATGTAATACTTTGATCATATTTTCAAGTTCACACAACTTACAGGACAGGATAAAATTGTTTTCAATTGCTTAAAACATTAACTGATTCTTTTTCTTGTTTAAAAATGTCCTCTGTGGTGAATAATATAATTTGAAAAAATATTATAGTATTTAAAGCAATCAAATAGTTACTGGTTTTTTTTAAAGTACTTCAATTTGCTGCTATATCGCGAATGCAGGGCCTTAAAATAAGATATTACAATGCGTACGAGTTCAGTGATGGGGTACACAAATAGCGCAGGCGGAGCATATGTCGCGCCTACGCAAGATTTTTGCACGGAACGCCGCCGCCGCCTATCCGACATCACTGCAATAAATCCACTATTATTGTAGGAAACCATGTCACAGGCTTGGGCGTGACACCGCGAAATATCCGATTTATGTCCCCTTATATTGATACGGTTACAGTTTGATGAATCACACGATATTGTTCTGAATATCCGATGATATATTTGGACAGACAGAAATAAGGGAAGTTTATTTCGTATTCGTATTCGTTCGTTCCGTAATGAACACCATGTGTATGATTTTAACTTTCACATAGGTTAGGTGCGCTTGTTAAAAAAATTAAGATAAGCCGATGCAAATCTGCTGCTGAAGCGTGGGAAAAAAATACTTCTTGGTTTAGAGAAAAGATTACAGAAGAAAGAATCTTTGATCTATCAAGTCAAAAGTAGTGTTTACTTATTAGATTAGAGTAGTGTAGTGGTTACTTGGGATCT
Organism: Orthosia gracilis; assembly: GCA_947562075.1. Lineage (NCBI taxonomy): Eukaryota > Metazoa > Arthropoda > Insecta > Lepidoptera > Noctuidae > Orthosia > Orthosia gracilis. Next base: position 32,677,395 of record OX387272.1, on the reverse strand, counting down.
AAAGCAACAAGCAGTGATTACTTATGTGTTGTAAAAAATATAATTGGATTCTTCGATATCCTCCGGAAGCGTGGTATACTCATCATAATGACCGATTGCTGTATACTTATTATACGTACGGGCAAATACAATAAATATGTATGTATCCAAAAACATTTTATTACAGATTTTTTTAAGTCCTCATTGAATTTTCAAAATAACTTAATTTTTTTATTGGTCAAATTCTTATATGTTGATTATGGAATTTCATATGTCTTTGGTATGTCACCGGATTTTCGCAAAAATCCGTAAATTTATAATAAATCGCGTAATATTGTTAACTCTTTTTTCTCAATAAGACACGGATAAACTGTACAATTTCGATGAAAATTGTAGTATTTGAAATGTTCTGTTCACAATATACCGAGGAATTATAATCAAGCAAGATTAATTACAACATAACGGTATCTACAATAATCCGGCTAACACGTGTTACAATATTAATCTAAAGAAATAAATCAAGTAGTTGCAAAAAAAACATGTTTAAGAGACGTAAATCGAAAGATAGCAGTCTAATATATTAATTTTGCAGTTCCGCCCGTGAAAGTTCATGAGATGACTGCATTCTCAAAAGTAGATTTCTTGTTGCAGACAGATTAGTAGATTATAAAAATATAAATGTTGATATCCATGTCTGGGTGCCAGACAGATTAGAAGTCATTCGCTAAATTACTGTGCGTGAATCATACCTAATGCTCGAAGTTGAACAAAAAAATGTTTACCTCTACAAGTGACTAGGATTTGTCTAGAGGAATATTTTTTTTTTTATGTTGTGAAATGGTACATCTGTTGGTAAACATTCATCCGATAAAAAAAATAACAACAATCCTTGATAAGGATTACGTGATCGATTCGAAAATTAGGATAAACTCTTTCGTTTTGCAAAAAAAAACTAAAGATAATTTTTTCAATATATGAATGGATTTTTCCACTTGTATACCTAAACTAAAATTATCAGTTTATAAACTAGTTAGTTTTGGTATATATACGACTCTTATTTCAATAATAGAAACCCATGCAACGTTCCAGTCAATGGATGCACCTCCATCAGTCGTACGAGACTAAGATCTAGCAAAAACATCTAAATTTATATATGTAGGAAGATTTCGGCTGGTTTTTTTGTTTATATTCTGGCGCGTAAAACCTGTCTAGCCCGCCGAGACTTAGACTAAACGTTGGCAGTCCGTTACGTTTGAAATTTGGTCGAAAAGCTAATTCGATAAATTATGTAATATCTATTATATATTTTGATAATGCGGATGTAGTCTTAGCTTCTGTTGCAGCGTATATTCTAAGTCTTTTTGGACGTTATATTGAAAATAGAACTCAGTATTTTTTAAATTAAGAATGTTATTTTTAATTTGTTATTTTAATTGTTGCAGCAGTGTCGCAAGCTCGAAGGAGTTTATTTATTGTTTGGATGTTATATTGAAAATAGAACACAGATTTTTTTTAAAGTAGAAATATCATTTTAATTTGTTTTTTTAATTGTTGCAGCAGTATCGCAAGCTCGAAGGAGATTCTTTATTTTTTCACCTTTCATAAAAATTACATTATATTAATTTTTCAAATCAAATACATTATCTTCGCTTGTGGTTTTAAAAATGATGCTTATTGCTGCTTTAGTAGTAAGTGCTGTGTTATTATTTCTAAATTATAGACCAACAACAGCTCGGAGGTGGGATTCCCAAAATTTATAAGAACGGCAAAAAAATTCGCTAGCGAGGTCGTCGCGCCAGTTAGGCGATGAGCAATAAAAGGAACTTAACCCTACAATGCACGATTTTTTATTTTGCTACGAAAAAAATATATATGATTCTAAAGGCCATTTTTATACATGGAAAAAAAATAAAAAAAAATCAATATGCATTATTTATTAAGATATATTGTTTTTTAGTGTATGTGCCTAATATGTCCCAAATAGCATTAAGGCTGAAAAAGTATTATGTAGGATACTCAGCAGCAATTAAACAAAATAGTATATAATTAAACTTTAATGAAATTAAAAACAAATTTTAATGAAACTTTAACAAACTAATGAAATGATCAACAAATTATAGTAATAAAAAATTTAAAAAAGTAACAAAAAATAATTGAAAAAACGAACAAATTGAGATCAAAATTTTTTTAAATGCAAGTTATTTACTCCTTCACATTACAATTGTTTTATTTACTGATGAAATGCCAGGAAACAGTTCTTATCTTTATTCAAGCACAGTGCCACTCCGCATTTATGGCACATAATGAATGATTTTCCCTTACAAGCTGGTAATTTGCAACGTTGTCTAGCAGTGGACCATAAAGGGAAGTGTTCGATGCCATCAACTCTGGCGTCTTTAGGTGGTACTACAGCTTTTGGTTTTTCTTTCTCCTTTCCTCAAGCATATCGGCAACCAATGATGACGGTCTTCCTCTTTTGCGTGTAAGTGAGGGTCCACATAGACAAAGAGCTTTTGCAACTTCCAGCCGAAATTCACGTAGTTTTATTTGTGTGTTATTTTGTCTCTGCTGTTCAACTCTCTTGTAAAGAAGCCAACTGTTTATGATCATCACATCGAGCAGATGGTAGAATATCCTCATATACCATTTCCTCGTTCGCATTTTTATTTTATACTTTCCACTAAATGATTCCAACAGGTCTACACCACCCATATGGCGGTTGTAGTGGCGAATAATGACAGGGCAATCGACATCGATGCACTGCTTAGTCTTCTTACAAAATCTTCTAACCTTGTCTTTGGGTTGCTCGCCGACAAATGAAGACGCAAGTGTCACAGGTTTATTATCTAACCACATGACAGTGACCACTGGTGTACCTTCAACAGTAGTTTGCCACTCTTCAGAATAACCACGCGGTTTTTTGGCCTTTAGGAGCTCCTTTTGAGATGGCATTTGAATATTCAATCCTAAACGACCTCTGTTCACTGTTCCTAGTGTGTGGATTACCAATTTGGCTAAATGAGCAATCAACTCTGGCGAAGTGTAGTAATTAGTAATAGATTCCTCAGAAATATGTTGCAGTAAATCGTCGTCAAAAAAATATAAAAAATACTGCAATGGCGTTTCAAAACTCCGTATATAGGGGTCATTTATCTTGTCATCTCCTTTGAATAACACAGATGGCGGATGAAACATGGTCTTTCGCCAGACATGTCTTCTCTTCCTTTTAGTTGTCCTCAAAGTTGCATTGACAGTACGAACTGTAGAAGTAGTTGGCTGAGGTAGTACCATTGACCGTCTTGTTGGACCCACATTGATGGATCGTGGTACTGGTAAAACTTCGGATACTGAAGGAGCGCTGAGATGTCCAGAAACGCTGGGTTGGGGTTGACTAGTACAATTATCAATAATTGCTGACAAGTTACCTGCTTGAGAAGGAGAATCATCGACTATATCATTTAAAAAGTCAGCCTGCAGCAGTTGAGGTGTTCTATCTATTTCCTCCATCACCAAATCACTGATTTTAATCAGGTCATCATCACTGTCCCCATCAGATGATTCCAGATCATCTTCACTCCCCGATGGGACATTCAAAAAGTATTCAATTTCTGATTCTGTTACCGATTTGTGAGGCTTCATCTGAAATAGAAAAAAGTTTTTATGTTACCCATATTGCACGCTGTGCCACATTAGGCACATACGATAAAATCTCGATAAATCATTGATTTATTAGAAATATTGTAAATAAAAGTAATTCACAAGACAATTATAAAATAAACTTACCTCTGATAATTTTATATGCACGAAAATACAGTATTTTCTATTTATTTTGTCGGATCAAAACTCACGTAATTGAACTTTTCCTCAACTGCCTGCAAATTCAAATTCATATTTACACCCTACCCTTTACCGCCACTGTGGCGAAAAAGGTAACCTATTTTATACTTCACTGGAGTGCGTAGTTATCATATTTATGACTAGATGGCGCTTAACTACGTATTGTACGAAACCAAGAGCAATATTCCGTGTGTCCCATATGTGGCACATTATGCACTGTAGGGTTAACTTATTTACTGGAAGTAGATAATCTATGTTTTTGAATGAGTCTGATATACTGGCCATACCTGTCAATGAATTTATTTATTTTAAATTATTGATTACCTTTCAATATTTTAGTTTGGAAAATTGATTATATAGTATAATTTGATATTATTTAAATAATTTAATTTAAATAATAAAATAGACTGCTATAGATCGATGATAGAGTGTTCGAGTCAAAATGTTTTATTCAAGTTAAATAGTTAAGTTTAGCTTGTTTTTTATAACAGCATGTTTAATCATAAGTATCTAGTCCATATTAAATGCTTGATTTATTCGTTGTATCATAATTATGGTCTTTATCATTAACCCTTTCAAAGCAGCATCAAACATTCTGTCTGTCACTTTGTTAGTCTGACTTTATTTAAATACCACATTTTTTTAAATATAATAACCTCATTTTGTCATATTACATTTTTCAATTACACAGTGCATAATGATAACACGATCAAAAAGCCAAAATAACCATTTGAATTAGGAACATTAAAATTTCGATTAACATTTAAAACAGGAACAAAAACGCAGCGATAACGCTACATTTGATGCAAAAATGAAAATAACAGTAGCCCGATAAAAAAACGATAAGCTCGTGACCTTTTTTAATGATTTAGCTCACCATCAGCACCAACACGTTTTTTAATCCGTCTCTCAACAATACAAAGCGTTACTGCATACAGAATTATGTAACTACAGAACTACAGATGCTCTCAGGTTTGTCTGTGTGCGTCTAAGGCAAGAAAAATACAGGCTCGTGATTCACCAACACACGCAACGCACGAAGGCGTTGTTATACTGATGCGAATGCGAATATTCGCTCGTGGAAATAACGGTTATGGGGTTTTTTATTACATATATAGTTAGTCCCATGAGTCTGACTATTGAACTTGTTCAAATAGGGGACGTACAAAGCTCCGACCATTTTATTAGTTCGTCCGTTAATTAGACGTTAAAGTTCCCTGCAATTACATGCGTGTATAATGACTACTAAGGACGATTTAGTGTCGGGCAATTAGCAACCAGAACATTGGCGTTTTTATACCTCGTATCGATTAGAATCTTATTTTACTCGATTTGCATGTTTAATGTTATGACATTATAATAACGTGCGTTCGCTTACTGCGTTTCGAATACGATGGTTCGCGCGACATCAATAATAGTACAAATAAAAGGTCATCGTTTGACGTGTTAGTTCGATGTTTTCAATTTCTGGGGCTAGTGATGCGACATTGGTAGCCACGTCATCGAAAAAGTTTTGTCTATAATTCAATCTGCCCAGCCTTTTCGCCTCCAATATCTATTGGAGCCGAGTTAAAGTCTAAACGGATTACTGGATACCAGTATTATACATGAAGCGACTGCCTCACACATGGCCGATGGGGCAGAAAAGTTCTGAAGTGGCGACCTCAAACCGGAAGACAATGCGTTGGAAGGCGTCCCACTAGGTCGGCCGATGACCTGGTGAAGGTTGCAGGGATCCGCTGGAAGCGAGACGCATGGAACCGGTCAATGTGGTGACGCTTGGGGAGGCCTATGTCCAGCAGTGGACAACTTTCGGCTGGGTAACACCATACCTCTTGGCAAGACTAGTATCAGATTTCAGGTTTCTGCTACCGTTAACGAATATCAAAGATCTACAAAGGACAGTGGGGGCCAACGGCTTAAAGTGCTTTTCGAGGCACGGAAAATCTCGGTATGTAATGAATGGTCACCCATCCACGGTCCGACCACGGCAAACGTTGCTTAACCTCCAAGACCGACCAGTGTGGCTGTAATCTAATGATCCTTTACAATTAGTGTTGTAACAAAACATTTAGACTACTGGCCAAGGTGGGGTACCAGGGAGGGTTTATCGACCAGTAAGCCCACAGTAAAGTTGTTCTATAGAATCCGTTAATAATTCAAGTTGATAATTGCGCGCGGCGAGCTAATAATAACGTTGTCAACAGCTGTTAAAGGGAAGAAATATCTCTATAAAAGTCACGGGTTAATGGTAGGACGGAGATGGTGGCGATAGTGCCACCTGTCTGTTACGGTGTGTGCCATTTTGGCGATTCTGAAACAATTCATCATACTAAAAATATTATAAATGTGAATGTAAGTTTGTTTGTTACGCTTTCACGCGAAAACTACTGAACCGATCACCATGAAACTTTGTACATATATTCTTGGAGGTATTAGAAGTAACATAGGATACCTTTTTATTAAAAAAAAAATTAATGGCTTCACTGCGAGCGAAGTCGCGGGTAAAAGCTAGTTAGATATAAATTTTAAACTGTCATGGTCACTAACACTAACATTAACATTATAAGCGGGATATTTATCATGTTTACTGTTCGTTTCGAGTTTTCGATATTTCGGTGCTATTGCAAGCACCATGATCACGGATAAACTGAAGTTATTGCGCCTGGGTGTTTATGAGGAGACAGTCTCCTCCTGTACAGCACCGAAATATCGGAAACTCGAAACAAACAGTAAACATGGTAAATATCCCGCTTATAATGTTAATTCATTAAATACCTATTAAAGGCTTACATGGACATGAGCTGAATGAAGATAATTATCAGCTTATATTGTGGTGTAAAGAACAGGTAGTGAGCAAGTTGTAAACACATGTCTCCAGACAATCGCAAATGGTAACTCATAGAGCTTTTATTTTACTGTTTTAAAACAGTATTTTACAAACCAAAATCATTGAAGTTTCTCCTAAACTACACTCTACACTATATGTCATTTAGCAAGATCCTTGTTACTATGTCATTTTCAATACAATTCTATTTGCCACAAAAAACTTAAACACTAGTTTGAAATTAGCAGAAAACATTTGCACCACAAATTACTAAATGCATCTAACGCTAAACATATTTCAAACATAATTCTGTCCCTGTCATCTTTAAATTATTAACAAAAATAAAACGAGGACTTAATAAAAAAAATGCTCGTAATGAATTAAGAGTGATGCAAGTGGCCCTACCGATCCGCGCTGGGCCCGCGTGGTGGATTGTAGCCCACTATATGAGAGGATATCTGAGCCCCAGCAATGGGAACATGAAAAAGAACGATTGTACTGCTATGTTAAGAGGATCATCAAGTGAGTTACATAAAAACCATAGTGTTAATAGTTTATTTTTAACCTGTCATGGATTTTCCTTAGTACCCATGATGTCTTCGGAAAAACCTTTTGATTGGAATAACGGCAGGCATCGTAGAACTATCGTTTAGAAACAAGTTCGTTCTATACGTAAACCCATATTTGTTGTATGTGTATATATTCAACAGACTATTCTAAATACTTTGTAATTATACAATAGTACCTGTTCTCTGTTAATTTCTATGCAGTTCAGTTCAGTTTTTTTTTTTAATATAACGTTACCTCACACTAGGAATTACTTCCTGTATCGTGGGTGCGTTTACAAACATGTAAACTCACATACACAACACCCAGAGCCGGAACAACTATCTATAGGTCATACAAATATTTGTTCCGTGCGGGAATCGAACATGCGACACGCAGCGCAGCAGTCAATCGCTCAACCACTGCGCCAACCGTGCGCCCAACACTTGAAGTGTAAATACTGCTGAAAAGTGAGGAAATTTATTAACTTCACGTGATCAAGAGCTTCTTGCCTAACCAAAAGATTAATTCAGAATAATTTCGACAAAACTTGTAAGTCTCGAATAGAGTAAATACAACGAGAGTTGTCTTGAAATAATGCACTCGTGTTTATAATGGATTACAGTATCCTGTTTATAAAGAAACCCATCAGTTTAATAACCCTACAGCGTTTCCACTGCTGAGAGACAGGCCTTATCTCTGCAAGAAGAAAAAAAAATTGGTAAAATTGATGAATTTTTGGTTATTCTCCACATTTCGTTATTATTACGTCAAACGTCAAAATTTAACAATGCTCGAATCGTCGAACAAATTGAAAAGAAGTGACAAAAGTGCGTAGACGCACGCATTTTAGTCACAGATTTGTAGAATACAATCAACAGGCACGCTAGAAGTGACAAACGAAGGTTACCTAGTGTTTCACGTCAGGTTGCCTGGAAGAGATCGCGGTATGCGATAAGACCACCAGTTGTATGTTTTTAAGTTTCCTTTTAACTTGGTGTACCTACAATAAAGCATATATAAATAAAATAAATAAATAGGCTTTTTTTATAGATCTGCGAACCGACCGTAGACCGATATCATCTCGATCTTCTTTCAAAAACTGGACCTAGATCGGTTATTTACCGACATTTGGTTTTTAATAATATGAAAAGTCAAAAAATAATAAGAAAAAAATGCGTAGTGGCACATTTATCGTAGATGTATAGAATACAATCAACAGGCATGCTAGAAGTGACAAAGAAGGTTACCCAATGTTTCACGTTATAAGCTTGATTTAAGATCTGCGACCGACATCATATCGATCTTTTTACGATGATTTCCGAAACTGGTCTTCAATTTGGTTATTTGCCCACATTTGGTTTAATATAATAATATTAAAAAAAAAATGTAAAAAGTAGAAAGGTATTAAGTAATAAAATAACAACGCTAATCAAATGAAAAACGTAATAAGCAAAAAATGCGTAGACGCAAATTTAACGTATATCTATAGAATACAATGAACAAGCAAGCTAGAAGTGCCGGTTGAAGGTTAGTGCTTCACGTCATAGGCTTTTTGTAGAGCTGCCGACATCATCGCGACCCACTAGCCTTGAGTTTTTTTAATAGCTTACCATGACATGACATGGTTTCTCCAAGCAAATATTTTTTTGCCTATTTTTGACCGACTATTTGATTTATTTGACGTCATTTGGAATCAATAATAGTACATAATTGTTGCAAAGTGACCTTTGAGTGGAAAAAAGTCATAATGCAAATCAAAGTATGATGTAGATTGTGACGAATTTAAGATGTCATAACTGAGAATCGTGGTTAGGTCATTCTATTTTGAAACAAAATCTGTAAATAATTGTTCTAAATATACACTTGGTCTTGATGTCTGGCACGACAACAGTACAGAATTACGGTTACTGAGAAGATACAAAAAGTTTGGCAAAAAAAAGGAGTTCAAAGATTGCCCGCATTCGCTCACAAATTTTTCATGTTGACCGTCCCTAACTAAGGAATCAGGAAACCCTTCAATAGACATCAACGGGCGCACGAAATAATGACGTATTTTATTTTAAAGATTTTTTGGAATTTACCTAAATATAATTACGTCATGATAATACAATGTCCAATTAAAATGTAAATTTTTGTCTAGACTTCTAGACAAAGAATATTTTTTTTGTAAATTAAAGAAACTTCTACAGAAAAATATTTCCATTATTTTTTTGGTTTTATAAAAGCTTTTTTATTTATCATAACTTGTTTTGAGTATTATATATTTTGTGTAGTAACGAATTTCGGTATTAATAATATGATTTATAACCAGTTTAAATTCAGCGGTGTTATTCATACAAATCATTAACAAGATTTAATTTTGATTACAAACTTAGTGGATTTGCTATAATATAAAACTTTGTACAAGTGCGAATAATAATTATATAACTTATAAATGGGTAAATATTCGCAATAATACAAAGTTCAAAATTAAATCAAAGATGCGTTGTCGATTTAAAAAAAGAACCTTCAGATAAATTCAAAAAGTGCACACGCAAACCAACATGCAGTTACGCTATCGCCGCTTTAGTGATTGATTCGATAAGGTATCGATAAAAGTGACTTTTGAAATATTTATTATCGATGCCCTTATCGGTATCGTAAAGACGTTGGGAGTTCTTGCAACACTTAAAGCTATACAACGGAAGCTAATAACGCCTTTGATAGTTTAAAAGTATAAATTATTTCAAATATTTCGATCAACAATGGATGACACACACAACAAGGACTTACAAGACGAATCAACAAAATAAAACAAAAATCAATTAACTATTCGGTCCTTGCAAAACACATGTTGGCGACCATATCATAAAAGTGATTCTAATTACAAGAATGCCGAATTTAAAATTCTAATTTTGTTAAATATCTCTTCAGACTTCAGAGAGTTTATTGACTGGTAGAGAATGCCTAAGGCATTAAGTCTGGGTCTAAGGTACCTTTGTACATAACCTGAACATTTTTGAACCTCAAAAATTCAAAAGACAGTCCCCTAAAACTTACCCGTCAACGCATCCTAGTGTTTAAGTTGGGAAGAAGAAATGGCGCAACACATCTCTATGTTAGTTTAGCAGTATCTAGAATAAAACTATGTAAAGTAATTCATTCACACGCATCGTGAATATAATAATAAATTAAATTACATTTGTAAAGTATGTATCTCTAAATTATTATAAAAATAAATTAGTGTTTGGTGTCTGTCTGCGGGGCCACATAGTTCTTCTAAGCTACCTGAAGAATTTTCATGCGATTTTACACCATCCTGAAGAGAATATGTTGCGGAAAGTTTAATTGTATAGTAAAATAATATTATACCACAGATAATATAATACTAGCACACAGATGCCCCATTCCATACACAGAAACCGTGCCGACGTAACTAGCGTTTTTCAACTGATTATACCGATTTTTTTTTTGTAAATCGATCGCGTTCGGTTCCGTTCCACGGCGATAGATAGATCATCTATATCCGTCGAACGGAACCGAACGCGATCGTTGTACAAAAAATAATCAGTATTATCAGTACAATACGTCGGGACGGTTTTTTTGTATGGGATGAGATACCACTGAATATACTATCCCACAATCAAAATATCTTGGTGTTTTGTCAAGTCGTAAAAACCGTGCGAAGCAGGGACGAGTCGCTTGTTCATATCGTCCACACTACATACAGTCGAATTGAGAACTTCCTCCTTTTTGAAGCCGGTTGAAAATAAAGCCCCCACCGCGTCTGTACGCGACAAACTCAAAAACAACTGAACGGATTTTCATGCAGTTTTCACCAATAGAAAGAGCGAAAAACGAGGAAGGTTTTTGTGTATAATTTGTCACCGGCGAAGCCGGGGCGGGCCGCTAGTAATATTATGAATGCGCAAGGAATTCTGTCTTTTTATTTGTTTTGTATATTTTTAAACCTATACAGATATTAAAAAAATAACCGCAAACCCACGAGCAGAAGCTAGTTTGTTTATAAAGTATTTTCAGTAATGTATAAATTACATCACGGCGTTGTCGTGGGACAGGAAAGGTGCAAACGAAAACAAACATGTGATGAAGACCTCGTCCGCTAATAGAAACACCTTATTATATACACAACTGCGTCCTATTATGTGAGTAAATACCTAAGACAATGTACTGTAGGCTAGGAACTATTGGTTATGTATACAAGCCTCTTGTAGTAGAGACTGGACGAAAAATGACAAAAAAAAACACACCATTTTTTCATAAGTCGTAATTTCAAAATTAGAACGAGATGTTATGGAGTCTACGGCGCATTTTTATCTTTTTATTTTGATTTAAAATTATGTAAATTTATAGGCTAGTCTAAACAAGTCATGTGAGATCCAAGGACAATGAAGATTCCTGCTGTAAATTATCATGTAACCGGTTTGTGAGAAGTTTTTACACTCAATGTGTTATGGATTATTTTATAAAAATAAATTAATAACAAATCAATCAGAGACTCTAGCAGAGATAATAAAAATCCTTTTCAACTGAATTGTGTGATAGAATAGTTTACAAACATTATCTTAAACGGACAGGATCTCAAAGTATTATGGACTCTTTTATAAAAACAAAATCAATCAGAGACCAGTGGCGTAAGTAATAAAAAAATCCTTTTCAGTGAAGTGTTGTGTGATAGAAAAGTTTACGTACACTATCTAGAACGCGCTGGCGATTTGCACTACCTACCGGCTGACATCGGCGCCGCCGCCGCCGCGCAGTGTAATGCCTAGCAATTAACATTGACGCGAAATTCATCCGTGTTATATTTCGGGCATAGCAACTATATCTGCAAGCGAAAAAGTTACCCGCCGCCACTGACTCACGCACACTAACAAACACTAACATATGTGCATGGAGCGCACAATAGGCCTAGGTATATAGGTATCGTTTATACCAGTCTACTCACACACATCGGTGCATGCGCATGTGTGTGCCCGGCAGACTTTACCCTTGAACGCATGCGAAACACTAGATAATTCCACACAGAATTGGTGCATTGATAAAAAATGATAACCTGAATAAACCGTTGGTAGGTTTCAGCGATGACATACCTACTTTACTTTTTTCTTCGATTTTTATATTAAGTGTCGTAAAAAATGCAGTAAACTGTTTTAGAGTTATATCTGAAACGAGACAAAGAAATGCCAATGTGCTCTTGTTTCTAAGCATGACAACCATTGTAGCAAAATTATTTTAACCGTCAACGAACTCAAACGAACTCTACAGATTATTATCAAATACAAAAATAAAAAGTAACGTTCTAAAACTGAAATTGCAATTACCGTTTTGGCAGCACTTCATTCGTCATTATTTATCGAGTCTATTTCTCTTACAGTACCTATTTAACATTTTATGATACTAAATTAGATTTTTTTTCAAAAAAAAAGTATTATGCAGATCTATGAAACATTTTCTACCAGCACCAGCTTGGGCACCCACATACAAATACGAGTTTTTAACTTAGAATGAAATTCTTAACGAAATTTTATTTTCTAACACTTACGCAATATGTCTAGCAACGTCACGATAAATGACAGTGTACAAAATGGTAGACTTCGAACGAATTAGTCAGTCTGGAGTGTCGACAAACTTAAATTCTATTGCACGATCGCATGCGTTGAACAATCGTCTTCCCCGTATTAGATTCTCTTCTAAACCATCTTTATCAACAGTTCCCTTTACTAGTTGTAATTAACTCGTAGGCTTTTTATGTCTTGGGATCCTTAGTGGATAATTTTAATTGAGTATCGTTAATTTTACTGCTAAGTAACACTGCTCTGAGAAATAAACGTTATTGTTAATAACAAAATGTATTTACTTGTTATTATTATTAATCATCGATAAAGAATGAGAAAGATTTCTGTCAAGACGGTCAAGGAATATTTGGAATAAATTTTCTGTTTACATATTAAGCCGGTACTTGCCACACAATTAGTTTAGTATCATTTGAGTGCAGACGAACTCAACAAATATCAAAAACTCGAAAACTTGTTCTAGAATTTTATTCAAATAGTTTCATCCGCCATTTTGATCGTAATTTTATTCGTCGAGTCTATTCAAATAAATGTTATATATTTTATAATTTTGACACATTCGTAGGTTTACCTTGCTGTTTGTAAAATTAAAATTATTTTTATTACTGAAGCCGGAAAAAAGATTACGATTATGTCTAACAAACTAATTTATATTTTTAAATTAATAATTTTATTGAAATCACGCTACTTGATAATTATACTTACTATATTTACTACATGAATTAAGTCTCGGGCCATTTTTATGGTTTATGGTTTTTAATTATCTACTTTAAGAAAAAGCTACGAGATCTTAATCTTTAATTAAATTCTAATATTAAATAAAATTTAATATCGAAAAGTTGCAGACGAAATTGTATTACTTACAATTTACTTAATAGGTGCAAGGATAATTCAAAGTTGCCTTTGTGTTTTTTTAAATGAAATCAAACAATTTGGTTTTTAAATAATGTAGAGTAGGTAAGTTACATTATTAATTCACACAACTGTCAAAATTATTACCTGCATCACATTTTGCAAGGACGAGGACATAGACAAGTCTTACGTTGCAACCTCTATGTTTAGTCTGCTAATGACGTGACCAACCTACCAGACGTCACACAAGATTTCCTGTTCGGTTTTCAAATTAAATGTAGGTAAGTAGTTAACCTAGATAAACTTGATTTTTAAATAGGTGATTAAAATCAAGCCGACCTAAATTACCTAAGCATCAATGAACCGAATAAATTAAGTTTCATTTGCCATGCATAACCGATAGGTTTTTAAGTGTGCTTTGTTCCGAAAGTAGAAAATATTGATGACGTCATTACACACGTGTTTTACAGTGTGTTTCTATTCTACACAAGCCCATATGCACACATAGCCAACAACTTACACTAGTCTTCATTTAGAATTATAGGCATGAATTGGCCTTGATATTTGAATTGCATTAAAAAATGCAAATATTTACATCCTAGTCAGATTTTGCCAATTTAGAATTTATACAGCGAATCTAATACAGTGTAATGAATTAAAAATTATAACATAAATGTAAATTTAATTTATTTAATAAAATAAATTACATTAAGGATACGTTGCATTTCCTTGTTCATATTATTAAAATTATTATTCAACTTAGTTACTCATATCAGTGCTAGAATTGTGTATTTATTTTGTACTCATTTTAACAAAGATTTAACGAAGTGTTGCAAAAATAAATTATTATTAATAATAATACCTGTCTGTTGCTGTTCTACTGCAGGGTAGAGTGCAGGCCTCTTCTTATACAGAGAAGGCGTAAGCATTGATCACCATGCTTACTCAAAACAGGTTGGCGATTTCAGACTTATATTAACTATAAGTTCAGGTTTCGTCACGATGTTTTTCTTCACCATTGTCAGCGATGTCCAAGATAAACTTAAAAAGTGTACATGAATTTGAAAAAGTAATATTTGTACTTGCCTGGATTTGATCCCACGACCTCAAGCACGAAGTGAGGAGGGGTTAGCTGTCCAGCGGCTAACCCCTCCTCACTGGTTTATACCACGAGTTTCTCTGCTCAAAATTATTATCTGCTGTGATTGGTTGAATGAATTTTCAACAACCAATCACAATAGATAACGCGTTCTTGACAATTTGTCACATTAATTCTGCGATAATTTTTAGCTGAGAAACTCGGGGTAAGACCTTGACGATTAACCAAATGGTGGCAAAATAAATGGCAAAAATAAATTAGTCGATTGCACCGGCTAACTCAAAACGTTTTCAATAAGCTGTATATATAAACGCATTTCTAATTCTTGCGATTGACGCATTTGCTTACATTACCCATCTTTTTACATCCATAGCGATGCAAATCGATATTAGTGATGAACTGATGACTATCAGAAGATAAAATATTATAGAGAATTTTATACAAAACAAATTGTATACTAAGGAAGAGTAAACTTGTATAAAGTTTTGCATAAATGAACATCATAATGCCATGCCTGCGTAGTAATTTTTAGTAAAGAACCTACCTCAACGCGTTCGCATTTGCTTTTCAAAAGAATATTTGAATTTTGAATTTACGCTGTTTACTACGACACTGAGAAATATGCGTTCAAGGTTTTATGCGTTAGCTATCTGTCACTAAAAAAATATTATGATTAATGTTAAATGCATTGTAATTAAATTACAGCTCTTTCTACGTCCCTTGACAGTCGAGCGCCTACAGGAAAGTTTAAAGGAAAGCAAAACCGCTTAATGCATTTTTAACATTGACACTTAAAGGAAAAGTTAACTGAAATATCGCTGTTATTAAAACCAGCTGAAAATATTTTTAACTCGTTAACTGTGTTAATTATTAGTTGTTATCAAGCAGGTTTTTAATTTTAAAACTAAGAAAAAATGTCCATAGGCTCCTTCTTTGGCCAAAGAATTTGTATGGCCATTCAACGTGGAGGTAATGCCAGTTTTATGGGCAGGTTTCCGAATGAAAATGATTTGGAGCAGTTCCTACTTCAACTCCTTGGGTTTTGTTTCGTTTATTTAGTATATGCAAAATATATTTAAAAAAATAGTACCTATAGTCACTAAATGAAAATATTGGGTGTCTCAGAAAAAACTGAGTAGCCGAGACCTCACACCTCCGGATTTTTCCTCTGATTTTATCTGAAGAGTCGGGTGTTACAACAGTAATCCATCAACCATATCTCAATTGAAGGAAAACATTAGACAAAGATTACTACTCAACTTCTGAGGTGCATTTTCATGAATGTTAGAGGTCGCTTTGGAGAGTGCCAAAGCCGCGAAGGACGACATTTGAATAATGTTATTTTCAAAAATAATTTTTCCCATGTCTTCAGTTTCATTTCATTTTGTAATTTAACGTGTACTTATTAATAAATTTGTTATTTTTTTATGCATCTGAAGTTAGTTTTTTTTTGATATACCCTGTAATTTGAGTACATGCCAATAAGAGAAAAGAAAATTCATTAAAATCTCAAACTATTTTTAATAGACATACTAAAAGGTAGGTAGGCTCCCAATGAAAAATATGCTGCAAAAAACCTTTCCTCGAAAATATGGTACACGAACAATTACACATACAGAAATCTATTCATGATCAATCTGTGAACACTGATAAAGTTATAATTGTGTTACAATGTTGTTATCAGTCAGTTTGAGTATCAGTTTCTTTAGATAATCTATGCGTGACATTAATTGCAAATAATTTTTAGTTTGTAATTACACAATGGCAATTTACAATCATCACTATTGAGTAATTATATCAGTACCTAAGTACTTTTATATAAAATATTCATTTCGTATTGATTCGTACCTAAAAATCATACTAGGTGTAAGTTGTACCAATTAACCTAATCTTTTTTCAAATATTTTGAGGTCAGCTTCAGGCGGCAACATATTTATGTGTCGTGTCGTGGCGTGGCGCCTTATGACGTATATAGCGGAGACTGGGGAGACTTGATCCTACGGGAGACTTGGTTCATAAACATAATAAAGCTACTTAGCATCTCAAATTGTCTTAAAATGGTAATTCCAAGTTTACTAAACTAATTAAGTCGGGGATATAAAACGAATAAATAGTAGAGTTACGTTTGATTTTTTTAATTAACCGAAGATGTTTAGGGGCTTTACAATTTTTATATAACAAGTCTCCCATATAACCAAGTCACCCCAGTCTCCCATACGCTTGAACAGATTCGTAAGGTTGGTGTATCCCGTGCCACGACACGACACAGTACAGTGTAGGAAGCTCAGTCTAATTGCATAAAATTGAATACCAGTATTTTTCATAGAGCGACTGCCTATCTGGCCTCCACAACCCAGTAACTGACTATAATAGTGTCAGATTTTTTTGGCGTCTGACTACCGACTACGACTGTCAAAATTTACAAATAACAACCGGGATCAACGGCTTAAGACGACGACGAGGACAGTCGCCAACGAGCTTGAGAGAACAAAAGGCGCACTCGTTTCACACCCACGCGACACAAAATTCGGTAGTTTTTTGTACTTTACCCTTATTTATTATGTATTCTATGACTTTATAAAAAGCCTTTGATTAAAATGCAAATAATCAAATTGTCTTTGAAACGGTGAAAATTTCATTAATATATCCTCGGTGGTTTTGGTGCGATTGTCGTTTTTTTGTCCGTGTTAAACATAACTTTACAAATTAATTACACTATGTTATCAGAACAAAATTTAGAGTTTTCACAGATTTAATTATTAAAAAAATGGTCTAATGTAACATATATTTTTTTCCAAAAATTACGACTAGCCGCTTAGACATGATCTCATTATAAAATCAGCTACTAGGTGAATCTGCGCCTGCTTTCTGAGGCACGGTGGAGTCCAGCAGCATAATTGTGCAAGGGAATTCAGCAAGGCAATGGGTTTGACCGCCATCAACCGACCAATCACATGCTATATGAAATACGCGATGTAGATTTCCGTCTATGTGATTGGTCGATTGATGGCGGTCAAACCCTTTGCTTTTCGAAATCACTTGCGCATTTAGGCTGGAGATATGGACGGTCAACCATCTCCTTCAGGATAATTTGAGATATTCATGCAGGTGAAGCCGCTGCCAAAAGCCATCTTATACTTTGTAGTGATTGTATCAATAAAATAAGTGATTAATGAATAATAAAGAGTTATCACACTTCCCAGTCATGTTTGTGAAATGTATTGAGTAGGATAGGATAGGATGAATGGATCCCTATTCCGCACTTAGACACGCATTTGGTCCGTCGTACGTGCAGGCCTTCTCTCTGTTAGAGAGAATGGGCCGTAATCCACCACGCGGGCCCAGTGCTTGTTGGTAGATGTCACATTTCTTCGAATTTTTGGTTTTGGGAAATGCCGGTTTCCTTAGGATGTTTTCCTTCACCGTTTTGAGAGCAGCGGTGATGAAATTATTTACACAAAGTAAAGCGCCTGCCTGGGTTTGAACCTATCACCTACAACTTGTAAGTAGCGGCCGTTACCACTAGGCCACCACTACTAAAAAGTGAGTTATGTATTAAGTAAGTTGCAATTGTATTAATGTCATATTAATGTTTGCCACGATAATTGTAACCGTTTGCAACTATGATATTTCTGCTTTCATTCTTAACGAGTTAGTTACTTTTTATTTCGGCTGTACGGTAACATCCACCTGTAGTAATATTCTTCATAAAGATAGCAAGTGAATGCAAGACCTTGATTTTCTTATGCTTTGATATTACTTGCCCTGAAGAAACGTTTCGATTTACCGTGTGAGAGAGTTAGTCAGCTAGATTCTGTGTTACAGAATAACTTTTCGTTTCAATTAGTTAGCGCGTATTGGTGAAATCTTGCAACTTAATTTTAATTGCAAGATTGAGCTTGATTCAGATTGAGTATATACGTTTGCTTTTGAAAGACAATACACTGGAAGCTAAAAGCATTATTTTCAAAAAGTTTTTTTAATTAATAATTTTATTGTTTCATGACAGCAGCAACCTATATAAGATTTGATTTGGCGTGTCATAAAAATTACCCAAATAGCAACGTGATTGCAGGTAAATGCGTAACTCCCAATTGACAAAATCAATGGCAATGTCTTTCGTTTTGACAATCTAACAACATTTCTTGCATTCTTTACGTTGCTGTGCGGAGAGATATAAAAAATACACTAAGAAAAAATGAAAAGGAACTTCGTTCAAAATGCTTCGAATTGTTATAGAAAATTACATAATTGGGGTGCAATGCATTGGGAAATCTTTATTTGATATTTTAATACTGTAAAGTTAGAATCAGAATAAGTTAGGAATTTAAAATACTTTAGTATTTATATTATATAAAAACTGATGATGATTATATTTATAATGATTATGTAAAAACAAAAATCATTGATCAGCAAACACCTAAAAAGTATATATTGCATTTTTATATTTCGTTGTTTTAAATTTTAATTATTTTTGCCTATGTCTAATACATTAGCGTTGCCTGCTAACCTAGGTTACAGGTTCAATGTCGCTTTGCTGAAATTGTGTTACCTATTGTCTGAAAACGAAACAAAGGCTTAGGCTTACGTTTATCAATATTTATACGAATTTTCGACAGTTCAAATATTGAATAATTCTTAGTTTTGTATGTT
The DNA here is from genome assembly GCA_947562075.1 of Orthosia gracilis. NCBI lineage: Eukaryota > Metazoa > Arthropoda > Insecta > Lepidoptera > Noctuidae > Orthosia > Orthosia gracilis. Next base: position 32,658,023 of record OX387272.1, on the reverse strand, counting down.
AATACTTTTTACCTACTTACTTAGTTTAAATTGTTACTTATTTTAACTAGGGAAAAGTTTCATACATTATTTAAAGGATGGTGTGATTTTGTTAATGTATTATATAGGTACATCTATGTATCTACTTCATATACTGACGAAACGGTTGGCGCGCTGACTGCTGCGCTACGTGTCACTGGTTTGATTACCGCACGGAACACATAAGTGTATGGCCTACAGATAGTTGTTCCGGATCTGGGTGTCTTGTGTATGTGAGTTTAAATGTTTGTTCCATCGATACAGGAAGAAATTCTTAGTGTGGGGCAAAGTTAAAAAAAAAGAAGGCAAGAAATTGTAACAGGTATTTTTACTTAAATCCAATCAATGACTCTTTTAAAGACTGTGTTCATTTCTCATACTCTTAGTATAGGTTTGATATACAATTAGTTCCTCTAAAAAAGTCATCTGTAAGTACCTATAACTTACCCGAGATTTCCATATAGAAATATAAATTTAAGTTTTAATATTCTGCAATTAATGTAAGCGGCCTAAAAGACTCGGTATCAATCGCAACACAATTATCAAATTTAAAAGTTTAGATTTTTTATCCAGCTTAATCATCCGAAGACGTTTTAAAATCAATGCTTGGAATGTAAGAGTCTAGACTCCGCCGTCGGCTCTATGGTTTTTAATTACATGGTTAATTTTACGCGAAAAGCGGCTGCGTTTTATCTCAGAAGAAACGTAATGGACCGATGCACGGACCATATTTTAAGACGGATCGTTAGAAACGATGAATGAAAAAAATCGCACTAACGAACGTTATGTTCTACCTGAATAAGTTGTACAAAGAATTTAATTACGGCTACAGGAATGAGTCTTTAAATTTGTAGCTATTTATAGTTGTAGACATACATAGATATCAACAATGTTGTTATATCTATACTAAGTAATATTATAAAGCTGAAGAGTTTGTTTGATTGTTTGTTTGAACGCGATAATCTCAGAAACTACTTGTTGGAAATGAATTTTTTTTTTGTGTTGGATAGACCAGTCATCGAGGAAGGTTATAGGCTATATAACATCACTCTAAGACCAATAGGAGCAGAGCATAAATTAAAAATGTTGCAAAAACGGGACAAAAATTTTCCTTTTTGGGAGCTTCCGTTGCGTGCACTGCGTAAGCGGTTAAAGTTATGCAAACAATCATGTATGTAGTATAGGAAGGGTAGGGTAAGTAGGGTAAATGTGTAGGTAGGTAGCCAGTTGACGGAAGCGAAGCCGCGTGGGACAGCTAGTGTGAAATAAGGAGTAACTTTCATAGAAACAACATCATCATCTCAATCAGGTACCAAATTATACTTTGCTTGGAAACCGATGGGGATTCCAGAAATACTGAACATAATAGGTATTTCAAAATTCGTACGCTCTTCAATGGTGAGCGCGCACTATTGAATTGATAACAATAAAGACTCTGAATTTGTCTGTACGCAATTACGCTTTACTATGTTGCACAAGTTATTACACCTCGGATAAAACACACATCCTCACTTACACTACACACTTTTTTTCTGAACTATCCTTATTAATATGTTTCTTATTTTGCCCATTTTGTGTTTATTTTTTGTAATTAACTGTCAAGTTGCGCTAGCAGAACTCGTATACTTATAAACTATATGGAATATACTCGTATACTTATAAACTACTAGCTTCTGCCCGCGGCTTTGCCCGCGTCCAAAGTTAAAAAAAATGCTCTGCAGCCGCATTGTGTAAGTGCGCAATGAGTTTAAACTCTATCCAACCGACCAAATCGGCCAATACAACAAAACGGAAATCCACATCGTGTCATTCATCTCGCAAGTGATTGGTCGGTTGGATAGAGTTTAAACTCTTTGCGCACTTACGCAATACGGCTGTGGATCGCTACCAAACTTCACAGGATTATCTGCTGGGTCAATATAAAGATTGTTTGAAAAATTCATTAAAATCGGTCCAGCCGTTTCGGAGTCTATAAGGAACATACATACTTTCTCTTATGTGAAATATAATCGTATACGTATAATGTCTGGGTCACCAGGATACAGGCTGTGCCTAGTTTGGGACGCTTCGATCAACGATACCAACTAGATGTAGGGTCGGCGCACTAAATACGTCTCGGTAAATAACAGCTCACTTGAGTTGTAAGCTCCTATTTTGTTCAGTTTGTCATAGTAAGTATTGTAAATGTAGGGTGGTAAGCTTAGAATATTTCTAAGGTGGTAAGTATATATTCACGAGAATAGAATTTAGCATTGATTTTGTACGTGACCCGTTATCTAGTTGGTAATTGTTGATCGAAGTTGGTACCCATTGCTAAATTGTTACGGTCATTGTTAGTTTTAATTTCTTACCACACCGTCTATTGTAATCATGTTATAACTGTGCAAGTTAGATAAATGAATTTGAATGTAAATGAATTTGAATTTGAACTACCCGAAGGTGAGATAATGGCCAAACTTGCGTTAGATATTGCTAATAATGTGTAACTATTGAGATGACAACAAATAGGTAAGTATGCAAGAAGAAGACATTCTGCGCCTTTCTTAACTAAATTTAGAAAGGACTAGAGAATAATCAGTGAGATAGTTATCAAACGCGAGCCAAAAACAAAAGTATCGTCCAAAAATATGGTAAGTACAGTATAACCAAGTACAGGCATAAACATCTTTTTATAACAAATCCACTTGTTTTATTTCATGAAAATTTCCGTAACATGTAAGCTTGAAGTTTTATTACTGTTTTGTACGTAAACGACGTAAACCACGACTGTTACATACAGACAGGATGTTCTGAGTTAGCGTGTATAAGTATCAACCTTTTTTGGCACTTAGTTCTTAACAAATTATATTTACTTATGAACAAAACACTGCCAGTTATACGCAACCTTTGCTAATTAACCAGATGTTCGATATAGTAGGTTCTTATTGAACGGCTATGCAAATAATATATTATGGATCTAATACCAATATTTTTTTGTTCTTTTTTTGTTTGGCATTTTTTTAAACAGTATTTTTTTCTTACACTAGCTTTTGCTTGCTTCCATTTCCCGCGGAATATCTAGGTACGTACATTATTTCGTGTCGAGAAGAATGTCCTTAACATTCAGCGACAGTATTTAGTTTTCTAACAGTAAAAGAATATTTGTAATCCGATTATTAACCAATTTTATTTCTTCACTATATTAAAATAAGTTCACTTTTTCATTTTATAAAATACTAGCTGACCTCCGCGGCTTCGTTCCCGTCATCTGGCTATCTAACTACCTATCACTTATCTATCTACACTACTTTTCTACCTTACCTACCTACCCACTTACCTACCCATTTACCTACCCACCAACCTTGCCACTACCAAATAATTAATTTTATAGGCAAAAAAAATTGTTACTTTGGGTTACATTATTTCAATTTTCAAAAGAACCCCTAATTTTTTTTAAATAATTTATAGCTTATGTTACTCGGGGATAATGTAGCTTTCCATAGGTGAAATATTTTTTTAAATCGGTCCAACAGTTTCGGAGCCTATTCGGTACAAACAAACAAACACACAAACAAACAAAAAAATCTTTCCTCTTTATAATATTGGTATAGAAGAATCTACTCCCTCATTTACAATTTATCGCTAAGGGGAGTTTACTTGCCATAATCCTCAGATAAGCTTCATAATACTAATATACTCGATACTCAAAAGCATGATGTGGCCTCCTATAATTGTAAGAGTGCACTAATCATTATGTCATCCTTTTAGACATTGTATTTTCTTGTATACATCTTTCATTGAAGGTCCTAAATCATTAAGTAATCGCGATAAATATTCTTTCATCAAAACATAACATAAAACGACTCATGTTTTCTCAGAGATGATCTAATTATTTTAAACCCATATTTTGCACCACCTTCAGAAAACTTCAGAAAACGGTCATCTATAAAAACTCAGTTTAAATTCTACTCATAGACATTTTCTAAATTATTGTCCCATGAACATTAAGGTAAGTAAACTCCGTATTAATTAAATTCTCATAAACAATTGTCAGAAAAACTTGTTTAAAAAGCTTGTAAGTTACAATTCTAGATTATAAGTTTGGAAATCTGTTTATCAATCGCGCATCAACCACTGAACGGATTTGGAAAATGTATAGAGTAAGACTTGGCATAGAGTAAGACTTTTCTTTTCATATCGGTAGTAAGTTTTCCCGGAACGTCCACTTGCACGCAAACAAAGTCGCTGGCAGATATTTTTTTACAAAATAATACAATGTATTTTTTTATAGCCCATAACTCCAGGCTTATATTCTATAAGTAAAAATAATACAGAAAGGCCTAGAATATGTAGTTCAAAATGCATAGTTTCGATGATATCATAAATCAAAATTAATTTATTTCATTAATTGTTTGCGTCCTTTTTATGTGAAATTTTATATGAAATATGAAATAATTTTAACTCCAAAATTATTCGTATGTCAGTTTATTCTTTGATATGATCTCATTCATACCCTAAAATTATGTAAAATAAAAAAAAAACACCTGGAATATTTTCTGAAGTTACGTGCTACAGCAATTAGAGTTTTTATAACAGAAAGCTGTAGGCCTATTGTTCTTACAATATAAATATTTAAGGTTCTGATTGTTTTCTTTTAATAGTCTAACTTCGTTTATCTTAAAATTCCTAATTAAAGTTACCAAATTATTTTTTCTGTACTCCATTTAGCCGCGAACCGATTTCCCTGATTCTTGCGATCTGTTTTCACCTTTAGCTTCGTTTTGGTGGCAAATAATTTATTTGTAGTATCTCGTAGTTTTAAATGCTTAGTAAAAGTACATTACATTTTTTATGAAAAGAGAAGCTTCTACATGCCTTACACGTTTATGATAAACGTCTCCTAATGAAATATAAGTTAACGCAACTTAGGGCCCCAAGTTACTGGTGCTGCCTACTTTGGAAACCCCTGTTTAAAAGACACGGTTATGAAAATATAGACAATACATAACAAACAATTACCTATAGTTACAGTTAGCATAATTATATTATCTATAAGTAAAAAATAAGGGATCAATAAATTATTCTCATACCCAAAGGAGGTTATCCATTCGACACGTTAAGGTTAGCTTATGTATGTAGTATTGTTGGAATTGCACAATATTCAAATATCTTACTCTATTGTAAAGCTTCTAAAGACGTGTGCCAAATTTCATAGGTGTATTTATGTATGTTTGTCCACGCATATCGCCGAAACTCATCGTGATCATTCTTTTTGTATTGGATTAGGATCATACACAAACCTTCCTCGATTATCCTCTAATAGTAAAAACCGAATCAAAATCCATCGCATGGTTTAATAGAAGTAAACGTGGCAACGGACAGAAGGAGACAATGACTTTGTTTTATGCTTTGTAGAAATTAGAGATGTACCTTAATAGATCTAGATCTTCTATGATCCTTCAGATGCTTCGTTATTAGAACTACCTATTATATTGTTATTTCATTAAGTAAGGCTTTGCCTTGGTCAGAGAATAAGCATTGTCATACAACGTGGCAATGCTGCCAGTCTTTTGGGTACATTACCCCACTGGTAATGTACCCAAAAGACTGGCAGAACGACAACGATGTGGAGGAATTTTTCGACGCCATATATTAGTTAAGTATATTTTTAGGTTTAGGTAGTGAGTAGTTTTTGGTTTAAGTGTATATGTTTGTAATCTTCGTTAATTAAGTATTTTATACACTGTAAATACTTGTATCTATTAAGTAATTAACAATAAAAAAATAAACTTTAAAAAAGACCATAAATGCTGCATCGATGTAATTTCGCTGATTCATTTCGATACTTTTTGGTTCTTTTGCATCGATTTGATGAAATAAACTTGCAGAGAACTAAAAGATAAACCCGCATATTAAATGTAATTCATATTATCTGATAATGGTTCATTATTGGTGATGTAACAGTTATTAAATAGGTACTAACGTGATATAATCAAGAAATATTTATTAGCACTTAGCCACACCACATTTATTTATTGATAAATCGGAACGTCTATTGAAAAAAAAAATTGCGTTTATTTTTTTCATGACTTACAGAAATGGTTTTTATTTCCGGTAAGTTTTATGTTACACGTAATCTTTTTATCCTGATTAAAAAAATATTTTTAGCATTATTTTTAACTAAACTTATTATAAACGGGTTATATAGTTATTGTTGATGGCAAACAGTGTCCGTGGAGTTTCGTCATAGAGAATTACTGACGCTTGCGAATGTGCAACTACCTTCATTTTTGTTTTGTTTCATTAAAAGTACCTTTAAATGGCCTAATTGATTCTTGTAGCAGATAATCTTCGAAAGTAATCACCCAAAATCGAAAATTTTACTGATACAAAGTTATACTAAAACCGAGTTACATTTAGTTACTATTTTATCTCATAAAAATGCACAGGATAGACAAAGGAAACGAAGTCGCGGCAAAAAGCTATTTTATAACAAAAACAAATAATTCTTATGACCTGTGAGTAGTACATAAAACAAATCAAAAATCAAATCAAATCATACATTCTAGCGAATAAATGATTTGATTTGATTTTATTTAAGTTTATTAATCGGTTTCCTAAGTTAAAGTTACGGCCAAAGATGAAACAAAACACAACTCCATGTTTCAAGTAGTTTATAAAATAAAGAAGTTATATCTTCATAGTGGTTTCAAAGCAAATTGAAAGATTAGGTACATTTAACACAGACATGTTACAAGGAAGCTACAATTGAAGATATTTATTATGAATTATACCGACGATAAACTTAGATTGTTTTTGTGTACTTATCTTAAAAGTAAAAGTAATTAATCATTGTAAACGGAAATATGTTTTGTATTCTATGTTCTTTCAAATGTTTATAACTTAAGGCGTAACAGTTTTAGATTTTTCTTGCGAGAAAAAACCTGTTAAATAATTCCTTGGACCTGTGTAACATACGCATACCGGTTATGAAACATAACAACTATGTTTAAATTACTTTTCCTTTGTTTCAAACTAACTTAAAATATAGTAAAATAGTGTGTTTTAAGTAAGAAGTCTTCAAACTGGATAATAAAATTCAAAGCTCCGAAGCTTTTCTCAATTAAAATTAACTATTAGTAGTAAAACATGTATTGGTAAGCAGAATAGTGTAGAAAGTTGGCAATATTGCTTATTTTTAAAGCAGGCTTCTTCGCCTAACTACTTACTATTTGCGCTGAGCTTTTTAAATTATACGCAACTAGTAATGTCCCTGCTTCGCATGGTTTTACACCTAGACCAAACACCCAAGTTTTTTTTACTATATTATGTGAGTTTAATGGCAATGTACTTCACATACATATAAACCTACCGGAATAAATTCTCTATCCGTTGGTAATAACCACATGAAAATCCGTTGCGGAGGTTAAAAGAACAACGCGGGACATACAGACACAAAAACCGGCGGAAAAGCAAATAATGATCTTATTTTGTATCAAAGACTTAATTTATTGATAGACTTTCTTTGTCTTTGATTACCGAAAAACATTATCTTCATTATATTACACAATATTTTCGGATTGTCAATGACTTAATAGTCTTATACAAGGTTGTAACGATTCATGTATAGATCAGTTAGGTAATGTTATATACTGTTACCTCTCCTATAAGGGACTTATTTTGTATCAAATTCTTTGTTTATTGATAGACAATTGTATTTGATTGTAGAAAAACATTATCTTCATTATATTACACAACATTTTCAGATTGTCAATGACTTAAAAGTCTTATATAAGGTTGTAACGATCGAAAATGTATCAACAGGAGTTCAAAACAATGGTAGGAATCTTAAAGAACTTAATTGATTCGTTATAAATAAATAATTTTGTATCGGTGATATAGTAATTTCTTGTTTATTACTTTAATTACTGAGTTGCAATCAAACTTTAACGCTTTTGGTTCGAACCAGAATTACAAAACCATTTCGGGTGGCATAAAGCTTTGTATTCAAGTTATTACGTGTGAAGTTTTTAATTAAAACACAATGATAGCTGCCGATGACCGTCTATTTGATATTAATTATATAAGTATGGAAACAAAGACTGACCTACAAATTGAAGGTAGACAAAGAAAGTTTCATGAATGTGACAAAATTTAAAACATTTGGGTGCAAAGCGCTCGCTGTTTTGAAGCTGGCCGATAATGTAATGCATTTGTCATCAATATAATTGTTTAGCCAAGGGGTAAAACCATCGCTACATAGACGGGGGTTTTTTTTTCTAATTCCTAATGTCACGCGATGTATGCGGCGGACAAAAGCTGCCTTTTAAATATTGACTGTACGTGCGATCATCATACCCTTGTATATGCGACACGCACAACGCGACATACCAGGTTCCACCTACATGCACTTCTGTATTCGCTGAATATTCTACTCTTAACAAAATTAATTGATAATTATTTATATCAATTCAATATACATTTTAGCTAACAAAATAAAAACTAGACACAGTCCAATTTCACCGCATGTTCCGCCTGCGATGTCACGTTATTGTCAAACTCTGACTCACGAACAATTTTTTATATAAACTCATCTATGCTTACATAAATGTTTATACAGGCTACTATAAAAAACGAAATCTCAGACGATCTAATACTACGAAGGATAGTAAACCAGTTTGGCGCTAACTAAATACACAAAGGCGGGAAATCGACTCCTAATCATCTAAGAAAGGTACTAGATTATAACGTATTTCAGCGTTTCAAATACTCGTATGATTTGGCTTTGATTTCTTCAGGGTGCATGAAAGTAAGGTTTCTTGAAAACAGTTTCACCGAAAATGGGCTGTTGGAATTTAACATGAGTCAGAGGCTCGTGGCGAGTGGTTCTCACGTGTTGCGACCTACCTATGTGTTTTGTAGTGTGAACAGCTGAAGTACAGGGTGCGCTAGGGCGCGCTGGTCGTCGGCGGGCGGCGCACTAACACTCACATTCAAATATTCGTCTAACCTTGATGCGAATCGGCGCACTCCGGGTTCCATCCGACGACTGTCGTCAATACAGACGGGCTGAAGGGCTCGCTTCAGGTGTAACAGTGAAAGTGACACTGGTGAGGATCACGAGTGAAGATCGACTCGCGTCGCGGCGCGGGCGTCGGGCTGGTGGGCCGGGCGGCAGGCGCATCGGCGCGCCGCCACCGGCGGAGAGTCGCGGGGCTGCGGCGCGGCGGCCGCGCTACATGTCACTGTGCGGCGAGCGCGCTCCTCGCGCCGTGGTCACCGACTCTCAGTGGCGTCGCCGTCCTACTGTCTGCCCGCCGCCGCCGGCCGGGACGGCGCGCGTTGCACCGCCCCGCTGCACTCCGCCTGCCCCCCCGGAGCTGTGCCCCCCTCGCTCGCCCCCCTCCTCACGTCGCACCACACCCGCCCCGCCCCGAAGAATTTTCCGCATCGGGCGGGAAAAATCGATTGTGCAGCGAGCCCCGAATAATTTCGGCAAGACGCACGGCGCCCTTGCGTCCTCTCCGGCGGCCGCGCTCGCCGTCGTCGCCGCGACGGTCAAGCGCATCGCCTTTCACTGAGCGACGGCAACGACGGTGTCGCGAGCACACAATGCCCGCGGCCACTTAGCCGCTGTGCTATCTCTCGCTACTATTCGTTTATATAATATCACTGATATTATAAATATGTTATTGTCAAGGTTAGATAAAAAGCCACTAAGATATAAAACGGCATAATTTTTATCGCTCCCAAAAAGCCGAAGATAAACTATCTCAAAATTGTGCATGTGCATTAAGTAGTCACATTTCAGTTTCATTTTTAAGTACCGTCATAACTATGATTTTATATATTTGTAACCGGCGCCACCGAAAATATGGCTAAACTGTACAATGCCACAGGAAGAATCCTTCAAATTAGTGTTTTGCACGTTTTTCTTTAACACGTTTATTGTTAGGTAGAATCAGCCAAACCGAATTTCAACATACTCAAAAACTAGTTTTAAAATTAGCTATGCAGTAATAGATTTGCATAACAACTAAGTAGAAACTGTTTTTCGTTTAGAACAAAAATATATTTGGAAAATGGTAGAGCAGAATTGCACTTTATCAAACACTACACAATTTCTGGAAACGAAAGTCGGCTCCTTCGGTATAATCGACTGTCTTTGACAAATCTTACAAGATTTGATTCATAGGTAAGACAGAAATACGCTATGCATTTCTGTGTTGCAATGCGATATGCGTTTTGTTACAAAATAATTAAAAAGTAAGACACGTATCCTATATCAGTACTTTATTATGTGCAAGCAGTAAAGTCGGGCTAAGGAAATTGTACTCGTAAACGATTGACTACGTACCTGCTACTGTAATCTTTTGAACCTACCTCCTGAACGACTGAGTTTCAGGAATTTTAAAAATAGTGACGTCCTCCAGTCCTTAGTAGTAGTAGTAGTGTTTAGAGTATATTCATGGGAGGAGGCTCAAAAATGTTATAGCTTCAATGGCTATAACATTTTTGATGACTACTGAGATATAAACGGAAGGCAGAAATGTGTGTACGAAAATTGTAAAATCGAGCGGCAGCAGTTAGGAAGATGACTTACTTTTTTGTTCTTATTTATCTTATTCTATTTTATTCATTTAAATATTCAAGTATTTTCCGTTTCAGTGAATGTGTCCGTGGCATCAACAGTGGGCCCTATCAGAATATCAGCGCAGCGTTATTACTTTTTAATATCATTGCACATGCTGAGATAGGAGCCTTTTTGGTCTCGCACGGGGTTTATTATTTTTTATTATTCTGTGTGTTTTGCTTATCTCGTATTGCCTGTGTGGGTCACAAATATTTTTTTTTCTTTCTATGACTGGTTTATTAACAGCTCGGATCTACTCCGATTAGTATAACCAAGAGTGTTTTGTATGATACCAGAATAATGCCGTTTTCTTGTTTGTTACACAGTATAATGTTGGATTACGTTCTGAAGTATATAAATGCTAGTGGAATAGCAAGAATGAGACTTCTCCACTTTATCGCTTCAGTTGGCAGCAGCAAAAGGATCCAAAATAATGAAAACTATATCAGATTTTTTTAAGGCTGCACTTGCACACTTTCTTCTTTTTCTTCGTATATAATTCTAATAGCAGAGTGGTACGAAAAGATACAAGTATGTTTTTGCTGTAGGTATACGTGGAAGATTAATAAAACAATGTTTAGATCTGCGGTTCTAGGCGCTCATTTTATCAGTGATGGCGATCGTAATGCCAATGTGTAAAGACGGAAACACACTAACGTGTTGTGGCGTAGCGTGGCGTCTTCTGAAGCAGTTGATTGGCTACAAAATTCGTTTTGTTATTACTTAGGCTGGAATAGTCGTTTGATTGGTGGATACCGCACTGCAATGAATACATGACACTGCGTTAACGCTTGGTAATCCTATAATTTTTTGACATTTTACCTATTCCTCGCGTGCTTTTGTTGATATAATGCAACCGATCTACGGCCTCTGCTATTTTGTTTATATCAGAATGTTGGTCGTCAAAAAGGATGAATGAAAGACAACTGCAAGTAGATGAAATGAGTTTGATAAGAGGGATGTGTGGAATGAGGCGAATGGATAGCATAAGAATTATAATTATATTAATGAGTGGGTCTGAAAGTGGTACCGGTATCTGAAAATTTATTTGGTAATCTTTTAGTAAAGGATGGAGTTAATGATAGATGTGCGGAATGACGAGAATGGATAAAGTGAGAAATGAGTATATTAGAGGAAGTATGAAAGTGGCGCCAGTGAAAGAAATGTTGAAGGGAAACCGTTTGTCCTGATATGGTTGTATGAATGTTATGAATAGGGATGAAGCGCATCTTGCTAAAAGGATTATAAATATAAATGTGGATGGAAGGAGAGGGAGAAGAAGTCCAAAAGAAGATTGTGTGAGGAGTGATATGAAAAAAAGGGATTCAGCGATAACGTGAAAGGGACAGAACGGTATCGAAGAAGAAAATGTGTTGCGACGAACCCAACTAACATGGGATAGGGGCAGGAAGATGGTGATGATGGTAAGGAATATATGTCTATAAAAGTAGCTGAAAACCAAAGAAACGATGGATGGACTTTGTGGAAGATGATATTATGTCCAGGAAGTAGGTATCTGCTGAGTGACTTAATAGAAAAGTATGGCTGAAGAAGGCATGTTGCATCTACTGCAAGTAAATTGGGATAAGGATAAGAGAATGATGAAGGGTTTCACAGGTCAACACACCAATTGATCCATTGTCGATCGATGACATTGATCGACGACCTACAATTGGTGGTGTAGCTTTTGGTGGAGAAGGAACTTTCGATCGATGTCGACTGATATACTTGCTTGGCTTTTCATTATTTTATCAGCATCTCGTCGCTGTCGTGATTATGTATGTTGCCTTATTTTATTAAACCATTCTGTTGGCTAAATGTTGTTGCTACCTGTAATTAAACAGGTATGATTAAAATTCCAGCTCGTTTCTAAAACTTTTATTAAAAATGCAGCAGACAGTTTTTTTTTCAACAACAAAAACAAGATACATTTCAAAACTGCATAAAAACTTTTGCTTATTTAAAAATCTCTTTCCTCACTCAATATTTAAAGTTAATTTGTTAATTATCGCGACATCGGTTGCGACAACGCGGCCTGTAAAATTGCATCGCTGTGGTCTGCGTACATCAGTGGCAGATTGACTCTTATTTTATAACTAGCTTCTGCCAGCGGCTTCGCTCGCGTGAAAGTCGGAAATTATTCCAAGGAAACATACTCCCGCTATAAAAAATACCCTGAACCCTAATCCAGGACATGGGCCCGCGTGAAAGGCGTGAAAAGATAACAAACAGATGCACAGACAGAGTCACTTTCATATGTATAAAGATGAACCCATATGAAAGTCATCATCATCTTTCTACCCTTGCCCCATGTTACTTGGGGTCGGCGCAACACGTTTTCTTCTTCCAAACCGTCCTGTCCTCCGTCACGCCATCACTGACTTCCTTTTCTTCCTTCTTGACCATCTTTCCTTTGACTGTCCCCTCCCTTTCCATCCATCCACATTAATGTGAAGTGAAAGTATAGACTGGAAAATTAATTTTATTGTTTATTACCTCTTAGCTTGAATACCACTTGTACGTCATTAATCGTAAAGAGGCTCTATTAAGTGATATTGAAAATAGGAGTAATAAAAAGAATAAATGAACACATTACCCTCCTTCGGCAGTCATATATACCCATATATGTCAATCCCACATATTTTGGTCTTTTTAACGATCATTCTAATTGAAAGAATGTCACTTGTCTGGAGTTCAAGGTCTATTTATTATCTTTGCTTACCAAAGAGAATTTTAAATTTTCTGATATTTTTGTAAAAACTGTTTATTTTTTATTAGCTAAAGGGTAATCTCTGTCTATTTTTTTTGTTTACTAGGTTTGGGATGAGCTTTGATGAGTCAATCAGTGAGTGAGGTTAGACTCTTCCGTTACTACTAAATAGATTGATAAGTAAACTACTGAGTACTCTCAAAAGGAATGCTTTCATTTTATTTTTGTTTTTTTAAATTGCTTTTCATTTTAATGTCAAGGAAAACATTACCTTATTTTAGAATTTGTTTTGTCTCATTTTCATTTTTATCTGCCTTTTGCATAACATACATTTGGAACCTGACAAGACATCTAAGGTACATGCGATACAGACGCAAGCACAATCTTCAGTATATTTCCGGGTTCAATATTACTCAGGCTATTGTGGAGAGCTGAGTCAAGAAAAAAAACTTTGTGATAAAAAATATACCTGTCCAAAGCACTGTTTCAATGTCAAAGTGTTCGAAATCTTACTGAAACATAATTCAGGAAAAGATATATAAAAGTTAAATACAAAATTTAAAAATATAATTCTGATGCGATGCGTTCTTTAGTAGCAAACTTCAATTTTGTTTTAAACAGTGACTTACTAAATGGGTCTCAGGCCCTCTTGCACGAAAAACTTAAGTCAGAGTTAATTGCTGACACAAGGTTAAATTGACAATATTGTATGCAAAACTGTCAATTTAATTTCGTTTTAGCAACTACTAAGACTGAGCTAAGTTTTTCGTGCAAGTAAGCCTTAAATTTTAAGGGCCTAGAGTTGTTCTCTGAATGAAACTGATTAGCGGATTCTTAATCCAAATATTCTATAGTGAATTTAAATTTAGAATATCCATGTCTGTGATTTGAGTTCCGAGTTCACAGACAGATTATGACAGATTATGACGGATCGAGTTCGGATGTAGTGCGTAGGCTTCCCTACAAGAAGTACTACAGACACTTCGGCACCGAAATTCCACGGACACGGATCGGATATAGTGCATCACCGCCATAAGGGTGTCAGTTATACCTATTTACCGATGAAGAAGGTTCATTGATGCATGGGTTCTACGTCGAGTAGAACAATCATTTTACAGTTCCTCCTAATTATCGAACTGTTAAAAAAGTGGCAAGATAACCATAATAAATTTATTTATTACTTCATACAGAATTGATGCATGTAAATAATCATTTATCCAGTTTATTTTTTAAGTTTTAAATAAAACTTTCAATTAGAAAACGAATATTTTTGCATCTCGCTTATAAAATGCCAATTATAAGAATATTTTTATAGAATCATTTAATAGGTAAAACTAAAAATTGCACCATTTGTTTCCTTGCCTAGAAATAGTACATAATACAACAGTTAAAATAGTACATAATAGTGCATAGGTATCATTATTTTGCATCATAACGATTCGCGTCGAAAATTTAACATATTCATAAATTAAAGGCAAGCACATTTCAAATTCTAAGAATATTACAACAGTTGTTCGGTGTTGTGTTTCGTTTTTATAGGTAACGAGGTGTTTGTTAGTGCAAAATTTTATTTCTGTGTACTTATGAAAGTGTTTAATGGTTTATAATTATCTAGTATTGCTATTTATTGGTCTATGAGTTGATGAATTAAATACCTTACCCTATCAATACTAATATTATAAAGCTGAAGAGTTTGTTTGTTTGAACGCGCTAATCTCAGGAACTACTGGTTGGAATTGAAAAATTCTTTTTTGTTGGATAGTCCATTTACCGAGCAAGGTTATAGTCTATATAACATCACGCTACGACCAATAGGAGCGGTGCATAAAGGAATAATGTTGTAAAAACGGGCAAATATATTCCTTTTTGAGAGCTTCCGTTGCGTGCGCTGCGTAAGCGGTTAAAACTACGCAACATTCATTTATGTAGGGTAGGGTAGGTAGGTAGCCAGTGACGGGAGCGAAGCCGCGTGGACAGCTAGTTTGATATAAATGATAACGCACCTTATTCCGTTAATTTGATAACTTCCTTTTTGAAGCTGGTTAAAATAATATTTACTATTTTTTTATTTTTTTAACAATCTTTTTAGTTTACCGTGCATTGTCATCCAAACCAAACGTGTATTAAAATTCATCATAATCGGTTGAGGATAGCTGCTTTAAAATTCTATTGCAAGACCCGAACATACACACATACATACATTGCAAGTTAAAAAAAAAGCTTATAGAAAATGATATTTACTGTCTCATTTTTGGGACAGTTGCTGTCAACTACATTAAAAAAAAGCCAGAGTGCACACACTGGAACATTTTAAAAGTTTTCGTTAAACAATATCTCCGAAGCCCTAGACAAGTGACAATTTATCATCGAAAGCGTGGCGACAGCGAGTGTCAAAAAGGCAAAATTGTAAGGGATTGACAAGCGATATCGAAAAATCACGTAATCAATCACTTACATTTTGACCACTCGAATGCCACTGGTCTAGAACCTCAGGTCTTATTAAGGTTCTAGGGTTAAGAAATGCTAAAGTTTGGTCTTAAGCTTATAGAATTGTTTTCATACTTGTCCCTGAATCAGACGAAAAAATCTTGCTTTTTCCTCACGTGAGGAGGGTGTTAATAAAATAACAGGATATCGGGGGATTATTTCTGCGTATGGGCAACGATATCCGATATCCGGTTTTCTATTATTATAATTTTACCTTTTTTCACAAAGGATGTGACGTGGGTAGAGGAAAGAATAGAACAGACAGAGACAAACTATTTTGGAACGTAAAACAACAAAATACATGTATCTAATAAAAAAATATATTATATTTAAAATGAGTATAGAAGAGTGGTCAGTTAATTAAATGAAAATAAAAACTGCTAAGAAGCTTCGTAACATTAATCGTTTAATCAAATATAGGTACGTTATTTGCGATCACTTTCGGCGATTCATCAAATATTTTTGTTAAATGACGTTATTCCTAATACTACGTAATGACCTACCGCGATTGAATATGCCGCTACGAATTTGGCGCTAGTGTAGAGTGAGGTCTTCAAAATGTCAAATGTCACCGTGTTTTGGTTTTTAGTGCGAGTTTATTTACTACGTTTTAAGCATTTTCCAAATATGGAAGATTAAGTTAGTTACGGGTTTTACCAACAACGCTTTAATAGAGTTTTATGTTTCGGAAAATGTTATCCTCCTTTTTTCGAAAAAAGGGGCTGTGCAAAACTGCAGCATATTCGGATGCACACATCGATATTTAATCGCATTTCTAAGGCATTAGAAATGATTTTAATTCAAACTTTGCTTCTGCGCGTAATAACAACGTTTAATAACTATATTTAAGAACTTACTCGCCAGTGGCGCCAACTGGTAAGCACAAAAACGGTAGCCTTCGTTGAAAACATCGACCATAGAGTTTCTCTGTCTACTGCACAAACAATGTTAATATTACTTTTTGTTAGAATCTATTGGATATTTTTGCTAAGCATACTTAAGAGATTCAGTAGATAATTATTATTACTAGCTTCTGCCTGTGGCTTCACCCTTTTGAAGGTCGTAAATAATCCCGACGGAACATATTTCCGGGATAAAAAGTATCCTTTGTGCTATTCCTGACTTTAATCGATCTCTGTGCCAAATTTCATCCAGTTCAGCCGTTCTGGCGTGACGTGATTGAGTAACAAACATACACACATCCAATCTTTTTCATTTTAATATTAGTAAGAAGTAAGATTATCAGCCTGTACAGTTCCACTGCAAGGAAAAGGCCGACCCTTTTTTTACTTTCCCCGGTCTTCTGTGATTTTGGGTGCCTCCTTTGAGAAGGACCTCGGATCATCCCGCCATCTCTTTATGATCACAAAAATAGGAGTTCGTAAGTTAATCTTGACAAATACAAGCCGAGACAGTACTGTAAATATCGTGGCATCTATATGCACAAAACTGAGAGGAAATCAAGGGAAGCTGCCAAACTTATATGAACGTCATTAGAATTTTTATTTTTATAGCACATCAAAATAATATAATTGGTTTAGATTGAATTTTGCAAAAAAAAAACAGTTGTGCTATTTCGCTTAATTGCCAAATGTAGGGCACAGAAGAGATTATCCGATTTTGAAAGTTATTCATAATCAATTATTATAAGTCTTTTTTCGCGCCTTCCCTTTATCTGTATGGGAGCCGCCCATAATATATTTTTTGACAATTTGTACGGCTTTGGGTCAACAAGCTTATACTGTGAAAATTTGTAGCTCCAACCGTTTGGCTGTTAAACCTATGTGAAGGACTAAGGACAGACGGACACGTGAGTGACAGCAATAGGGCTCCGTTTGGACTCTTCGGGTACGGAACCCTAAAAAGCAATAAACAAACACCCCAAAAACTATCTCGTTCGGTCCTGTTGTTAGGGTGGTGGTTGGACAGTTATTTCTAGGGGACGAGTGGTGTACAAATAGTATCGTTAACCAAATACATAAATAGGAATTGGTAGGGTTTGCATGGGGTTAGTACTATTCACTAAATACATTTACAGGTAAGGTACGTAAGGAAATACAAAAGAATATCCTACCTACTTTTAAATGTTATTTATGTGTAGGTACTGAGTCTAGTCTTGTCTTTGAAATTGCTCATGAAATGTGTATCATTTTTTATTCTGATTCACTACAAAGTACGTTTTGAAGTGCATGAGCTTATGAGCTTAATTTAGAATCAGTGTCGCCTGTAAGTAAGCAATGTTTTTCTAAATAAATTTAATACTTACCTAAAAACCAGACAAACTTTAGCATGGAAGTATAGTTAAACACACTCTTAAGGTTGCCATAGTCGACGGCACGAACTATTTTGTGCGCGGGGTTAAAATGCATGCTAAGTCATCATATAACACGAGCGAAAGAGATAGATAGGTACTGTGATGAGCAGTAAGAAGCTAGTTCGCGTACGAATTAACACTTTTGCAAATTTGTAGCGAAATGGATGATGATTTAGGACGAAAACGAGCGCGTGAAATTTCTTAAACAGACGTTTGGGAGTATGGATATCATGAAAAAATGACTAGATGTATATTTTCAAAATAAAATTATTTGCATTGTTGAACTACTTATCTATCCCTGTTTGGTGGCTGTTTTGCAATTTGCTTTCTTCTTATGTTATTTATTTTTGCCCAAAGATTCGTTAAAATTTGTGTTGAAATATGGAACTTTTGACACTCATAACTTTCAAATATTTTTTGTTTTTTTACTTGTTTCCATACAGGGCTAGATAATAATGAGACAAATTGATATAATTTTTTTATTTTGAACGTACATCGTCAAACAGTGGAGTATTCGCCGGACTACGACTGTATGGAAGAATGATCGACTAGTGCAACCTTAACTCCAAATACTACATTTATAAACAGTTTCTTAGTCCGTTAAATTAACCAGTACATAATTGATCTTAAAAAGTGAGAACTTGGGAAAAATTTACTTAAATATTAGGCCGTTCTAACTGACTTGCTACAATGGTAATAGTAAGTTTTACCCAAGTTCTTTAGATTTTTTTCTTCCAAGTCTTCAAGTTTAAATAAACTTAGAAACGATTATCACGTTCATCCTTATCTACAGAGTGTATTGGAATGGTGCGATCATATTTTAAATACTGCTTCTGCGCATGTACAGTCAAGAGTCAGAAGTGCAGTCTTGCTCTCCCAAAATTCAAATTTCTAGTTTTTGTAGAAGATGTTAAATTTTCCACAACTACAACTACAACACTTAAATTTTCCACAACTACAACACAAATTGTTTTGGTAGAGTGTGACTGCACTTTTGACCTTTAACTATACCTATACGAGTATGAACAACTTTTCTAAGGAAGTCACAGTCTCAAAAAATAAAATTATCTTCCAAACAGTTTTGGTCAGCTGACGACAACTTTGTATTGTACCTACATCCAAAGTGTTGGAGAAAGTTGTTCATATAATTATAATATGATCGCACGTTTCCGTTACAATACGTATATTTAGTTATTAAAACTTCATGCAACTTACAGGTACATAGCCGGACTTAATGCCTGAGGTATTCTCTACCAGTCAACCAAGAGTGGTGGAGAGACAACATTGCAGGTGCACAAAAAAAATAAGCAAACCGGGTAAAAAAAGTATATATATAGCTTAAATAAACATACATATATATTTACTATGATATATATAAAGTAGTATAAAGTAATAATATGTATAATAAATAAGTTTATTTAATATAATTGATATAAGTTAGTAAAAGTGTATTTTTAGTGCATTTAATATGAGTATGTAGTAGTATAAAGTAATCGAAAGGCGTTTTATTGAGACGACTCAGCTATTCTTTTTGAAAATAATGCCGCGACTTAAGGAGAAATATATTTATCAATATTGAACCTCCTTTTGAACAGTTTTGTTTGCAAAATATTATTTGATTTACATATGCTATGTCAGTTATGAAGTAATTGCAGCCATCAATTGTTCTGTGTAAAAATATTTTTAAACATCCAAGTCCTTTTGGAGGAGTATCCAAAAGTTGTGAAAAATATAGTGTTGCTAATTATTTTTTTTAAGCAAAACTATTTGTTATACGAAAAAAACATGTTTAATAAATAATGTACATGAAACAATAATTAATTTTTTTTTCAAACCTTTTTACCTAGCCGTTACTAAGGAGCATGCTTTAGAAAGTTACCGTTTTACGGCACTAAAGCGGATGTAGGCCCTTAATACTACTTACGTACTTAATATGTATATTCTACACCCCTGTTTACATACGTAACCCATACTTAATGGCGTTAGTTTCAGGGCTGACTATCGCTAACATGATATTATTAGTTCACAGGTGGGTAGAGGATGCTGCAGCCACCCCACTGGTTTCACACCCTTAAAGACACCCAAGGGACAAGGTGGGGTGCTTCGCTTGGTAACTAGAAACTAAAGATCAAAGTTTTGTATTTAGCTTGTATGTTAGTTATAAATATTTTGTTATAGGTATATAACTATATCCAATTGATTAAACGGGTTAAATGTAACTGTTTAGAAACAGTTTTAGGGGCCCGTATGAAAATATGGGTCCCTATAGGATCACTCATGTATGTGTTTGTCCGTCTGTCATAGCAGTTTGCTCTAAATCTGCGAGAGAGATTCAGTGAAGTTGGGTACACATAATATGGACTTTTGTGACCAATTGTGGTGAGTGACGTAATATAAATAACTTTTGAAAATGGAGCTACTTTCGCGAGTCTAATAAAAAAGATTTTCCAAATATACCATGTGACTTATCAAATAAAAGGAATTATAGTGAGGGTTTGGTTTTTTTTTTTAAATAAAACAATTAAAATTATCGCCGAAAATACTAAAACAAATATTTAAAAAAAGTCCTTTATTTTTAGATAACATAAAAACCTATAGGAAGTCCTTGGTTTTAAAATAACATTTTCGAACATTGTGATTCGTCCGGAACCCTTTAGCTCACGGGTCCTATTGGCACTTGGACGTTTTTTAGGGTTCCATACCCGAAGGGTCCCTATTGCTGTCACTCACGTGTCCGTCTGTCCGTCCGCGTCGTCTGTCACACTGATTTTAAAGCCGAACGGTTCGAGCCTTCAAATTTTCATAGTATAAGCATCTTGTTAACGTAAAGCCATACAAATTGAAAAAAAATATTTTTAAATATATTTAGTGGGGGCGAGAAAAAAAGGGGCATCGTTGTTTAGAGCTTATTGAGTAGATAAATATTTATGTTTCAATTTTTTTAACTTCCCACTAACATATGAACTTCAAATTTGCTGATAATGTTTATTATTACGAATATTTTATTAAAAAAATACCGATATATTGATAAATCAGATTTTTATTTGAAATTTCCAACTTTTTTCTATTACAACCAACTCGTTTTTGCGGTTTGGTACGGTGGTATTACCATAACTTGCATTCATTATTAATTTATAAGACTTTCATCATTCGAAGCTATTGACTAGACAGTTTTTTGAATTTTGAATCAATGAACCCATATTTCAAAAACTTTTATAGTTTTTAATTTTTTTACTGCTAGGTATTGTCTGGCATTTTTTTTTATATTTGATTTGGGATAACCACAAACTTGCTGGCCGTTCAATGTCATAGATTTCCCGCCAGACTCAGTAGCTACAAGTTACCGAACCAGTCCGTAAACTTTATAAATACACCGCGCTCGCTCGCTTCTGATGCGGGTGTACAAGCAAAAGTCTTTAGTGTGTAGACACTTGACTTCAGCAATTGTCATTTGACGTTAACGCCTTTCTGTATCTAGTGCGTAGCGTTTTTTCTAATTAAGACGACGACGGTCGCCACCGACCTTGAGCGAACTAAAGACGCACTCGTTTCACACCAGTGCGACCCAAAATGTTGAAGTTTTTTGTACTATACTTATTATTCTATGACTTAAAAAAAGCCTTAAATAAAAATGTAGCTAATTAAATTGTCTTTGAAATGGTGATAATTTAATGAAAATGCGACCGGCGGTTTGGGTGCGATTGTCGTTTTTTTAAATAATAAAATTAATTACACTATGTTATACGAATAAAACTTAAAATTTTTAATAAATCAAATTATTAAGAAAATAATCCTATTTTTTTCATTAAGACTAGCCGTTAAGACGTGATTCTCAATTTAAAATCAGCTACTGAGGACTATCTGCGCCTTAAGGCTCACAAACAATACATTTTGAAAATATCCGTAGGTCATGTCGCGTCGCGCCTCTCTATGGGCTTCATAGTCTTCATACTTGCTACGACCGGATGACTGATTCAAAACTCCATTTACACAAAGCTGTTGAGGCACAAGTGAAACTGCTATAAATAATTGTTAATTTTTAAATAATAGATAAAAATCAATGTAACTTAAATTAAGTGGTAAAAGAGCACGACAGTAATATTTTTAAATCAAATCTTTTTTTTTGCAAAACACTCGCTTATAAGATGTTAGATAAAGGAGATTATTAGGTTCTTTCAATTACTATTACCATCAATCATTATTATTGTGTGGAGGAATCAGTACCTACCCATTTGTAAATACATAACTAAAAGGTTCCAAAGACGAAAAGAAAGTGCCTTTTACAAAAAAAAATACAAAATTATTCACTCCTTAGACTTTTACGTGATAAACACAAAGGTATGTATCATCCTATATATATAATAGTATTATTATAACAGCTCATAGTCATAACAGCATGATTCATCGAACTTACTAAAGCTCTTCTAACGAGGCGAACGAGTACTAATATGTTTTTATAAAAAATATAATTAGTAACAGCAAAGGTAACTAGACAGGATCAATAAATCCTGTCTAGTTATTTTTGCTGTTTTTTTTTTTAATTTTGTTTTTCTTCGAGTTGGTATAGGTAACATATTTCATATCCTTTATTGTAGACATAACAAACATATACGAACATAGTAGGACAACTTATGTACAAAGGCGAGCTTAATCCATAATTGAGTTCTCTGACAGAAAACCTCATCATTTTCTTTCCCTATTTTCAAATTTTTATTATAATTATATTATTAAGCTCGTTTCTCAAGAAGAAATGCAGGGTGAATTTTATTTCTTAGGGAGTCTTTCAGGTGCTGAAAGTACTTACGAATATAGATAACTTTAATCCGTGGGTACTAGACATATTATGGAACAAGTGATAATACGTCATTATTCATAATGCCCGCGCAATTTGAAAAATGCCCAATATGAGTAGGCAATATGATAAAAAACTATTGAGATAATTAAATTGACAGGGCTTTCTGAGTAATGCCCATCACTTATTGGGCCAGTAATAAAAAGAAGTGTTTTTTGAGCACATAACCCCTTTGTGAACGTCACCTTAACTATATCCGTGTCGGAATGCCCTAATCTCCCGAGCTCGCTTCGCTCGTTCTTGGACTAATTCATTGACCATAATTATCGAATTTCCCAACCGTTACATAGCAATATTCAATATGATAAATATAGAAGTTTAAATCAATGTTAATTATATTACCCGATTTGAGTTGACAATAAGGTACAAGTTCGGGGACGATTGCAGACGGCAGCAGCAGGCGACGTGTCGCCGCGTTATGTCCCTGCAGTCATGATTCCGAACCCGACTGCAGACGGCAGCGCCATATTCCTATTGGTTCTGAGTGTTCCGTGAGACAAGATGTCTGACTACACTCACTAACTACTGGTCACTACTGATCTACGGTCGGGTGACACGTCGTCTGCGATCGTGCAAGGTGTCGCTAGCTGCTAAAGGTATTTCATAGAAATACTTAGAAACCAGTAGTGTCGCAGCGACAAGTCGTCTGCTGCTCTGTGTGCAGTCGGCTACGAACATGTACCTTAATGCACGGGCATTATGAATCTAATCAACTCAAATCGGGTAATGTAATGAACACTGATTTAAGCTTATTCTTCTGGATTAATCACTTGGTGACATATACTCGTACATAGCCCATACAACGACTGTACGTTATAAAATCTAAGATAAGAAAGATGTTGCTCTTTTCTGGCGTCACTAATCGGAACGGAAATGAGGAAAATACTAGTTTATTCCTGAATTCTTTTGCGTAACATCTGGGTCTGGCACGAAAGCCTTATCGGTAAGCTTCCTTCATTCGGTCTGCCCGGTGGTCTGTGTGATTGGATCGCAGACTTCTTGAGTGATCGGTCCATTCGAGTAGTTATTGATGGCTGCTCGTCAGACCAATTGGATATTAATGCCGGGGTCCCTCAGGGGTCAGTACTCTCAGCAACATTGTTCTTGTTGCACATTAACGATCTGCTTAAACCCGGCACCTTTGGGTATGCAGACGACAGCACTGTTGCTGAGAGATACTTCTCCAACGCACGGGCTACCGGGCCACAGATCCAGTCTCTTCGTGAAGCCATGGTGGAGCGCTTGAACTTGTCCTTGCAGGCAGTCTCCAAATGGGGTGATGCCAATCTGGTCAAGTTTAATGCTACTAAAACCCAGGCGTGTCTTTTTTCCGCTAAAAAGAGCCAATTTCACCCGGCTCCAACTTTTCGTGATGTAACCGTGCCAATAACGGACCATCTTGAGCTTCTTGGCGTTACGTTGACATCGACTCTCAATTTTGGGCCTTACATTGAGGCTAAGGCTCAGCTGGCTTCCAAAAAGTTGGGGCTCCTTGCGAAGGTGAGAAAGTACTTCACGCCGGAACAGCTGCTCAACTTGTATCAAGCGCAAGTTCGATCATGCATGGAGTACTGTTCTCACCTCTGGGACGGTTCTGCCAAATACCAGCTTGATGCACTAGAGTTGATCGAAAAGCGGGCCAAGAGACTTATCGGCAATGAGGCACTGGTCAAATCAAAGCTCCAGAGCCTTGAACATCGTCGCCGAGTTGCCAGCTTGTCGGTTTTTTATCGGTTACATTTCGGGGAGTGTGCGATGGAATTGCATGATTTAATTCCGCCCAGCCCGTTCCATCATCGGACAACCAGACGCTCGGCGATGCGTCATCGGTACATGGTGGACATCCCACCCATACGCACAAAACGTTTTGGGGACACTTTTATTATGCGTACAGCTAAGGAGTGGAATTCCCTGCCGGAGTCTGTGTTTCCCGATAGCTACAATCTAGGGGTCTTTAAGTCAAGAGTGAATAGGTTACTTCTAGGCAAGCGTGCTTCACCGTCGACCACATCATCGCTTACCATCAGGTGAGATAGTGGTCAAGCGCGAGCCTATTTACAATAAAAAAAAAAAAAAAAAAAACATCTCTCTGAAAGCCGTCTACGACTCGTGAAAGTTTTGCCAATACTATACTGTATAAAAAGTATTACAAAAGATGCAGTCTTAATAACCAGTGCATATTCTTTCAATACTGTCGTTCCTGTAGCCTCCTTTTCTGATGACAAAGCATTTTTCAATCATACTCGGTCATAAAGATCGTGTCGGAATATTGTTGAATGTATTTAAATATTTGTGTATTAAATAAAGGCATTTTAGTGCATAAGGAAAATTGTATATGGTCAAATATTAATTTTATTAGAACAATACAGTGCTAGTTTTAACAGCGTAAGTACAGCTCATTATTTTGGTAGGTTATTAAAAAGGATAAAATATTGCAGTTTTAATTTGTCTTATCAAAAAGTTACAATCTTTCCCTTTAGATATTTGATAACAAAAAAAAGTTCACGGAAAACCACATCTTTAATTAAAATGTCATGATATTTCACGCCAATTTAAAAAGCAAAAATAAAGGAATACACAGAATTCGTTCATTATCCATCTTGCCAGGGACAAAAAGCGCCCCCTACCGCAGTAAGCACGAACTGGCGGCGCTAGGAAAATACCTGAGATACCAAGCATTTGCCGTCATTAACACCGGTACAAGTTTCCACGGTACAGCATACTTAGATACTCAGGAAATAAAGAAGTCACTCCAGAGCGGCCCACAAGCTAAGCTACGCATGTCTACTTAGCATCGCTTTGTACGACTACTTTTGCAGGATCGTCTACTGCAAGCTATCACCACGCTACGCATGAACGCGAGGCTGTCAAACAAATGAAACGCGCAGCTAACGTGGCAAACCTCTCCGTGCATATCCTACATACCAGTGGATGCTTGAATTAAGGTTCCCCTAGTCGACGGCACGAACAATTTTGTGCGCGAGGTTAAAATTCTATCTCATCCGACAATACGTGCGAAAGAGATAGATGCTGTGACGAGCAGTAAGAAGCTAGTTAGCACTTTTGCAAATTCGTAGCGAAATCGATAATGATTTAGGACGAAAACGAGCGCGAAAATTTTTATAAACAGACCTTTGGGAGTCATGAAAAAACGACTAAATGTATATTTTCA
Source organism: Orthosia gracilis (assembly GCA_947562075.1). NCBI lineage: Eukaryota > Metazoa > Arthropoda > Insecta > Lepidoptera > Noctuidae > Orthosia > Orthosia gracilis. The sequence goes on along the minus strand of OX387272.1, from coordinate 32,631,858 downwards.
AAATAAAATGATTTGCATTGTTGAATTACTAATCTATCCCTGTATGGAGGCCGTTTAGCAATTTTCCTTCTTTTTATAGTATTTATTTCCGCCCAAAGATGAGTTAAAATGATTGTTGAAATATGGAACTTTCAACGCTCATAACTTCAATTTTTTTTTCTTTTTTTTGTTTCATACAGAGCTAGATAATGATGAGAGAAATATATATAGTTTTTTTTTTTATTTATTTATTTCTAGTAATCGTCAAACAGTGGAGTAATCGCCAGACTACGTTTGTATGGAAGTATGATCGACTAGTGTAACCTTAAGTCTAGCGGGAACAACCAACATTTATTCACGGTATGGTAAACAAAAACGCAGGGAATATAATATATATCTACTTTGTAAGTAGACTGAAAAAGTCTGCTCATTGCTTATTGCAAGCACGGCTTCAGACTTTGACGGATTCTAAAAAGAAAAGAGAATAGTTTTTGTAACAAATGCTATTTCTTTTTTGCATTATGTAGAGTTGTGAAGGTCAGACGGTGCTGCATTTAAAATACAATCATCACTGCTGCATCTTACAAAAAAAGATTTTTTCTTACTAGGTCATAATTGGACAAAGGCTATATATTTGTTTGACTGAATAATCCCACTTTTGGGCAAGGGTGTACCCCGTTAAGCTAATTGTCTAGGACATCATCTTTGTAGGAAGTCCTAAACTCCTCTAAAAGACTCCGTCTCTTTGCATCTTGTTCCTCAAATTGTCGTCATTTCGTCGTCGTGGAATCAATTTTTCCTTCACTACTTTTTGCCATCTGTGTCCGTCAAAAAGGCTATAGGTCAAATTTTTTCTGCTTATCTTGTTTGGCATGAGCTTTGCGAGAAAGCAAAAACTCTCTCTTTTAAAATTAATAATTTGTCAAGGCATTTGCCATACTGGATGCGTTCTGCGTCCTGCGGTCGGTCAATCGAACATTACCCGAACCAAATGTTCGAGTGACCGGACCGCAGGACGCAGAACGCATACGGTGTGGCAAAACCTTAGGTCGGCAGCATAATTACCATCTCATTAAATGTTTGTTAGATAGGTCCAACTCAAAACAACCCCTATCTAAAGGTACGCCCTGCTAATCTCAAAGTCTCAACAATAAACAACACAAAACAACACAACTCAATCATTAATTATGTGCCTTTGCATATTCGAAAACCAAAAAGCCAATAGAAGAATATAAGGCTCGTAGCAGGTGACGTTTCTGCCTACCCCAGTAAGTTTTTGTATTCGTGTGATTTGCAAAAACAACAGTTATTCAGACCCAGTAATTGCTCGAAACAGTTTACGTAATATCAGTGACGCGGGTGGCCACCCACAAGGCGTGGAGGCCATTTCTATCGGTGGCACCACCTGCTAAGTCAGCAGCACAGCTTCAAAGAAACTCAGACGTACCTGAAGGCACGGACTTGTATTTAGTTTTATGAGATAATCCTGATTACATTCCCCCTCTCGAGATTGAACAGCACCAAAATGGCAAAATCCGTCTTCAATATAGACTAAATTAAATCAATATTTGTGGGTGGATCTATTTGACGGTATCAGCTAGCTCAATTATTTTCCATTTCCGTTGAAGAAGGACGTTTCTAGTAATTTCTATTTTAAGACATTGCTTGGACGTTTACGTGGGAGTAGCGTTATATTTCGAAGTAGCAATTATTTTATAAACAGAGCAAGTCTACTCGGGTGAAACAAGAATATTCTAGAATTTTCTAGAACCTTTTTAACAATGGACGAGGTACCCATTATAATTTATCCTAACAAAATATGATTCGTTTCAAAATAACTTGTGTTTCCTGCTAATTATAATTATCGTGTAGTTTGTATTTATAAGTTATAAAAGTCAAGTTATCGTTGTTTCAAGCTGCCTTATGTCCTATTCATGAGTTCAGTACATTCTCAGTTTCAGATTAAACATTTCTTGAAGTTGCGTAGCAACTTAACTTTTTTACTTATTTTTTTGCGTTTGTCTGTACACCATGCGTAGTTTCTTTTTATTTTTCCTATTAAAACGTTTTATTAAATCGAATTAATAAAAATAAATCAATCGTTTTTTAAATAATTTATTTTAAAAAACGCCTTGCTTGACGCTTGCTTCCCCTTGACATAAAAAAGCTGAGAGTAAATTTTCATTTAAGCGTAGAATCCGGAACTATTATTTGTCCTCTCTTACATAGCTCGGTCTTCGTCATAGTTATTATATTTAAATTTCAGTTGCATTTAGAATTTGGTTTTTATTATAATATTTATTAGTCTATTGTTTTAGAAATAATTCATGTACTTTATTAGTTAGGTAGTTTACTATTGGATATTAGTAAACTACCTAACTAATAAAATACATACACGACTTTAATTATTGTTCATTTTTTTTGGTGCTCCTACCACTGTTGTGTTCTTTTTAATCCAAAGGTTGACTGGTAGAAAATGCCTTGCTGGATTAAGTTCGCCTATGAATCACCATAGTACATGAAATGTAAATAAATAAATAAATAAAAATTATGAACACACATAAAATAAATAGCTAAGACAAACGGAACAGAAAAAAATCATTAAATTCTGTCTTGTTGTCTCTCACCACCCTTGGTTGATTGGTAAAGAATGCTTAGTGCAGGGATGGCGAACCTTTATTAGAAAACGTGCCATTAAATTATATATTATTATAAATGTAAAAATGCCGTGCCGCCAAAGAATCTTGAATTGGTGACTTAATAAAAACAATACTACTTGTTAACTCTTTATTTGCAACCCGAAATTCGTACAGCAACAATATTATTTAAAGATTCATGTTTTGTCGATATAAAAGTAGAATTCGATGATATTCCTGCAATTTCAAATTATCTAGATGCTAAATAACTTTATAATGGCGTGCCAAAAAAAAAATGTTTTGTTCCACCTCTAGCACGCGTGCTGTAAGTTCGCCATCCCTGGCTTAGGGCATTAAGGCCCAGTGTTTTGATCCGTTGTTAACTCAACCAATGGTTAAATTTGCTAACCAATGGTTTCAAATTGTGGAAAAATGGGTTTTTCTTCAATTATTAGCCTCACAAATGGTCAACTAAGTTGGATCCTTAATTATTCGAACATTCTTAAGACTAACAATTATTAGCCTCACAAATGGTCAAATAAGTTGGATACTTAATTATTTGAACATTCTTAAGACTAACAATTATTAGCCTCACAAATGGTCAAATAAGTTGGATACTTAATTATTTGACCATTCTTAAGACTAACAATTGATGAATAAACGCGTTTTACCGAAAATTCAAACCATTGGTTAGCTTTAATAAGTAGTTGTGTTAACTACATATAAAAAAAACTGGGCCGAAGTCCGTCTTTGTACCTTACTACACGAAGAATAAAAAATAAAGAGCATCAATTAAAATTAAAATCTACAATAAATACGAATATTTCAGGTATACAGTTCACTTTTTCACAAAGCTAATACCAAACTAGTAACTAACTTATGCAAATAATTAGGTAGGTATCTGCTCTTGTAAGGTAGGTAACATTTAAAAACTACGGTAGACTGTACGGTTGGCTCGCTAGCATTTAATTCTAGACTAGGCAATGATAAAAAAAGATAAACAAAGTTAAAGTAATTCTATTGCCTTTAATTATGTCTAGTAGGTAGTCTATTGGTATTTGTGTAGCATTTTCGTCTCTTTTTGAGTAATTTTCAATTGACCAACTTCAGCTTTTTTTGTATTGTCTATAGGCTCGCGCTTGACCACTATCTAACCTGATGCCAAGCGATGATGTGGTCGACGGTGAAGCACGCTTGCCTAGAAGTAACCTATTCATTAGTTGACTTAAAGACCCCAAGGTTGAGGCTATCGGGAAATACGGATTCCGGCAGGGAATTCCACTCTTTAGCTGTACGCACCCCACTTATTAAAATTTTGTGTAAAATTAAAATCGTAACAGGTTTGATGTAAAAACTGCTGTATTTTTTGTGAAACTCCAATTCAGGTTAGATAGTAGACTTCTATCTATACACATGAAAGTATCCTTAGATATCCTATCTATAACTACATATAACTTCCGTTGCCGTCGACGTCAATAGCCACCAGACAACCTGTAATTACAAGCATACACGAATTAATACAAAGCCACAATAAATTAATCAAAGACATAAAATCTGTTCAGTTAACTTCAAAACCTCAAACATAATGCATTCGGTCATTATTGCAGTCGTAACACACATAACAACCTTTTTGCTGCATTATAACCTAGGTAAATATAATTAGAGTTGGTTGGTCATATAAATCCGTGTGTGTAGGTCGCGAGTGACGTTCTCGCTGCACCGTCGGACGCCGCCGTCGGAATCATTTTTTGCGACTTGTCTACTTCTTACCGCTTAAAAAGCGTGTTAGGCATCGTTTTTTCTAACAGCCAGTCGCGTCGTGACCTCGGCTGACATTAAAAATGGTTATGCCTAGCGCACACGTACCACTTTCTGCTGAAGCAAGCTTTGTGAGATGTCTCGTCTCCATATCAGTAAGATTCAGACGGTCTCTTTCACGTCACTAGACGTCTGAGCCGAATATAATGTGCACCTGTTTTAACAAACGCTTTCTACGGCAGACGGAAAATAAAGGTCTGAACTTCTTTGTGTAGACTTTGCCTTATAATCCTTGTTGCTTCATGTTTTGACATTCATTATTTCAAGCGCTCACGGGTTGGTCTAGACTTTAGGCTTGTTCAATTTCTATGTGTTGTTTCAAAGCGGCCTTGATATTATTTTTCTTATTTCCTGTCTTCTCCTCGTTTCCGTCATAATTGATCCATCTTTTTTGCAAAAGAGAGCAGCTTTTTTTTGTAAAAGAACGCCACCCTACTTTCTATTTTATATGTAATTAAAGCTGGTTGTTGGGCTCCCCCAGTCTTTGTAGGCTGCCTGTTAATGGGGTAGCGAAGAACAGTTAAATAAGTGCATACAGCATAATTTAGATAGGCCAGCAGGCTCCACTCATGTAGGTACGTAATGCCTAATGCCAGTCTTTGTAATCAAAGTTATTGAAGATCACATACATGTTTTGCTTCATTTGTTCAAAACTCCAGCAATTCAACAGCGTAAAACACGCAATAAACACTGTTAAGTTGTTAAAATTAATGGGAGCGCGCGTGTTTCGTGCTGTCAAACAACGGTTACGTAATTAGGGTGCAGGTCACAGAAAACTCTTGTTTGTGATACAATTTCTTTGTTATCGTTGGTATTCAGAAATCCAGCGATATATATTATTCTCCACTAAACAGACCTGTATGTACCCAACTTGAGGACAGAACATCAACATAACTATATTAGCATACAACAAGATTATACGGTATAAGACATTTATTTCTTAAAAAACAAGTCAATACTTGATACACGAAATTATGAAGAACGGTGGGTAGTCTTAAATAAATTAGTAAGTAGTCGATGCGCACATATTTTCTTACAATTCTGTGGGTAACAAGAAAAAGTTAGTGTACCATTACATATCGTTTGTTGATAGCAAGTCAATAGCATTTACACATTGTTAGTAATAACAATATTTTTAATCTATTAATTCTTCTTAATTATAGTAAAGTTTAGTGCCTGAATGTTTTTTTTAGTATTTGAATAAGTTATCATTTAATGTAAGTAGTAGTAGCAAATAAATAGATCAGTGAAATAATATTGACTTTTTAAACAGGTGATTGGTTTAAAATCTAGAAAAATCTTTCAAGATGACTTATGCATTAAGGCTTTTTTGTATAGAATAAAGGACCTGAGCTCTTTAATATCATATCATTAGGCAATTTAGTATACAAATCTGCTCCTTCATTAAATATGTTTTCTTTCCACAGTTAGCACTCGGTGGTCTTAGGTAGATGTCGTTTTTTCGTCTAGTACGTTTTTGTGTTTGTCCTGTTTTTATAAGCGTTATTTTAGAGTATATCTTTGTTTAACAGCTTGTATACTAATATGTAAGTGTTATATTATTAAATGTTCTATAGTGTCATCAATTTAGTTTCTTTCTTTATATAGTATGTGCATCATATAATAATTTATATGAAATACTATTTATATAATTGTTTATTCCAAATACTTAAAATAACGTCTCTACAGTATAAATTAGACCGTATATTTGTTACCTATTGTTCTGTAATTAAATTAACTTATTTTTGTTTAGTTAATTAAGTGTCACGCAAACGGTCGTGACTGTAATATTTGGAAATAAAAAGCTTTAAAAATACAGTGTGTGTTTTTAATCCATAACTTGATGATTTTATGAATTTATTATATACCTATCTACAATTGTTACACTATTTATTCTTAAAGTACAAGCAATATGACACAAGCATAGTATACAAAATGATGCGATAGACACAGCATGTAAAAATAAAATTATAACAGAAAGTTACAATAATAGTGCAGAAATGACACTCTGAAGTTACTGAAATATTTTAACATTCTAATTTATTGTTTTCTGTTCATAATAAGTTATTCGATTCTCATTTCAAAAAACAAATCCAAAATATCATTAATTTGCATTAACAACTTACTTAATACTTTCATTACGGCAAGAATATTAAATATTAAATCTGAATTTTAATATGACATTTCAAAGCATTAGATACTTCCTTTTTGCCACCGAAATCAATCGTCGATTTGTTGGTTTCAGCTCTCTTGTATTTAAAAACAGTTCTATAAGTAGGCCCTGTACTAACAAATCAGAAGTCAATGACATATTGAGGAAAACTCTCGGATACTTGTCTATAAAGAGCATAAAATCAATGTGACGAATCTGATGATTTAGCACTACGGCCCGAATTATTTCTACGTGACTCACACAGCGGGAATTCACGTTAAACTGATACAGAATCGATAATACTCGTAATTAACATTTAGTTTAATGAGTAGGTGCAAAGTTAATTTAAGTTTGGCGCATTGTAACTTTAAGTTTGGTGCATAGTAACTTTAAGTTTGGTGCATAGTAACTTTAAATTTGGTGCATTGTAACTTTAAGTCTGGTGCATAGTAATTTATTTAATTTCAAATATTTTTGAAAGATACAACGAACAATGCAAAAATTTTGGCTAATAAGTACGCAACCTTTCTGATTTATATCACATTGATAGGCGATTTAAATTGCAAGTACATACGTGGACGCAACGTGATGCAATTCGAGCGATTTACTCTTTAAAATTTAAAAAACAAAATGACATTGATGCCACTTAAATTGCGTCGCGCCAACGGATAGGTCCCTGAGTACACCAACGGTCTTAAAAATAATTATGGACAAACTTATCGAAAATCAATATTTTCTATTGGATTGATTAGATTACACACGGATTTGCGCATCTTTGCACACAATTAAATTTTTCAAAATTAATATTTTAACTAAACATTCAAAGCTCTACTAGAAAATCTCCTTTAAATGTTGTGTCTATTCACTTTTGCACGTGTCTGTATAAAACCACTGCTTATTCTTATTTCGTTACTAAAACCACGCAACTTCGAAACGGAATATTTTCAGTACAATCATGCGTTGTTGCTATAGACACTATGTATAGTACTAGACGAATTCATAGACAGACTTACAAGGCCAGACTATCTTTGCTGGTCAACGACCCTAAGTCGTTTCGACGTCTGCGAGGCAACCGTTAAGTAAAAAAAGAATTAAAAGCGCAAGTTTGTAAACTGTCTGCATTCAGGCCGAAATTATTTACTTAGCCCAATAAAAATAATTACGCAAATTCGTTAATTAGGCAAGGGTGTTGTTTCGTGATTGATTTGTACAGTTAATTGTGTTTTCTGATTAGAAAAATATAAAAGAAAATAAACCTAGCGTTTCTGTGAAACTGTAGTTGTTAGCGAAAACCTACAATATTTTCTTGGAATAAATCTGTTATTGTAAGAGTATCGTATGTAAACAACAAAATATTTCTTTTGTAAAAGCGCTTTCTAAGTTTCTCCCGCCATTTTTACACAGAATTTGCCTAAAACCTCCTTCTTCTATATTTTGTCTTTGCCTTTCATACTTATATTTCAAAACTAGCTCTTGCCCGTGATTTCGTCTGCGCAGCATTAGTACTTCGAATAGCTTATTTTTTTATGTCGCGCCATGATATTGTAGGTTTTTGGGCCGCTTTTCTTGAGAAATTATTGGTTCACCATACAAACTGCCGCCACCCCCTTTCTACCCTCTTTAGGATGATTGCCGGGATAAAAAATATCTTATGTCCTTGCCAGGGTCTCAAACTATCTTCATACCAAATTTCATTTAAATCGGTTCTCTGGTTTAGGCGTGAAAAGGTAACAAACAAACAGACAGACAGAGTTACTTTCGCATTTATAATATTACTAGCTTTTTCCAGCGGCTTCGCCCGCGTGAAATTCGAAAATTATCCCGAGGTAACATATTCTCGGGATAAAAAGTATCCTATGTGTTATTCCTGACTCTAATCTATCCCTGTGCCAAATTTTATTCAGATCCGTCCAGCCGTTTGAGTGTAAAGAAGTAACAAACATACAAACACACACACACAAACTTTCGCCTTTATAATATTGGTGTGAAGTGTGATAATATGGATAACACAACCCGACGTTGGTCGGTGTATCTTAGAACACCAAAAAACATCTGCTATTGTCGTTATAATACTAATGAAAAATAATAATAAGTAGGTACTATAATACTCCAGTCAGACAACAAAGCATAATGGGTATAGGCGTAGAATCATAACTAGTCATATTATTCGTGCCTATAATATCAAACATGTATAAAAAACTGCGTCCACAATTGAAAAAAAATATTGAGTGACAATAATTGTACAATCAATATGATTGTAAAATTATTGTCACTCAATTTTTTTTTTCAATTTTGGACGCAGTTTTTTCGCATTCCAGCGATCGTGTGCTGATTCCTTGTTAGATTAATTCCCGGTTTCTGAATTGAGAATTTAAGGTTAAGAACTTCTCTGACTTTATGCCAAAGTTAAGGTATTCAATTTCAAATTCTTAAATATGACATTATTATTCCATTTATTTATTATACATACATACTTTTACATTTTAAATATTATTCTATAAAAAAAAAAAAAAAAATAGTTATAATTATTATTAAAATATTTTATATTTTATTTTTAAATATTAATAATTTTTATGCTCTAAAATTTCAAGAATCACATGAGTAAACTGAATCACTCCCATTTATTTTTACTCTTTAAATTGTTATGGTTATGGTGATAGTCACACGCTCCTAGGAACTTTATTGCTGATTCTTTTTACCCGACTGCCGAAGGAGGGTTATGCGTTTATCAGTCTATGTATGTACGGTTATTTTTTTTTTTTTTAATTTGCCCCACACTAGGAATTTCTTCCTGTATCGTGATTGCGTTTACAAACATATAAACTCACATACACAACACCCAGAGCCGGAACAACTATCTGTAGGTCATATAAATATTTGTTCCGTGCGGGAAACGAACCCGCGACACGCAGCGCAGCAGTCAATCGCTCAACCACTGCGCCAACCGTGCGCGTGTTTGTTCCTATGTGGCGTTCTATTCGTCTTAACCTTGCGAGTGTCATTGGCTGTTTTAAAATTGGAAAATAGAAATATGGCGGCTTTTGGGTGCCAAATTGTGGGGGCCCAAATATTTTTTTTCTTCCAAACCCATCGTGTGGGGTATCAAAATAAAGCATTTTAAGAGTTGATTACAAAAATTTGTATAACACTTATATGTTTAAATGTACCTAATCCTAAAAAAAAAAATAGAAATTGTAAATAAAAAAATAACAAAAAATCCGACTGCTTAAAAAGCGAACTAAAAAGACGTAAACAAGAAGAAAATCATGCCGTGCAGTCGGAAGATACATCTGGTTTTGGTCAGCCAGCTCGTGCATATGTATTGTTTGATGAGTTTGATCTAGTTGGTAATAGGATCTTGGAAAAAGTGCATGGTGCATACAAGTTGTTACTAAAGCAAGATTGTAACTGATCCAATTGGCTAAGGAAGACTCTAAACAAAACTTTAAGCTTACCTGCCTTAGTTAATCTAATAACCAGGGTAATCTGAGCATGTCGACTACCCACCATGCAATGACCTTATAATTAATTAGTACTAATAGGATAACTTATAATTGGCTTGCTGGCAAAACAAGAAAAAAACTTGAACGCAATTTTTTTTTATTTTTCTCCTTTGCAATTAATTGGAACCGATTGAGGGTAAGGAAACCTAAACCAGTCATTAATAATAAAAATATATGCAAAAATCTCTTTGCCTTTCGACGCTGAAGTCTGCTCAGACAAAAGTATGGTTTCCTCCTAGATTCATTATTTCTATATACATTCAATAAGTTTTTTGTTACTTCAGTAGATCTCTTGAGTTAATTCTTCTGCAAAAAAATCTCCTAATTTGGCTTAATAAAAGCTTACGTAATCATATTTTTTATTTTCTAAAGCTCATAAGTTAAGTTTTTATAAAATTCTGAGACTGGGTAACTATACAGTAGCTAGGTGTAGGAACCGTGTAAGCACACGTGGCCAACAGGCTAGCGCATGTTTTGAGAGTGATAGTAGTATAATCTTATGCTAGCCTAGTAACTCCGTGACGATAAGTAACAGCAAACTGCAATAACAAGACAAGAAATATTATTATTGTAATACGATTATGTTCACTAGTAATAACTAAAGTGCATTTGCGGTACATTTAAATAAATGGATGTTTATTTTTATATGACTTTGCCTTGGAGATGCAGCTTCAAAATTTATTTTTCGCCCGTCATTCTAGACAATTTTCAGGTTTTTAAAATGCCGCTCCATTCTCGGATGATGCATTTGATTACAGTTAGCCAAATTAAGATGACCAATGAGCACAAAGTAAGTTCGCATCTAGTCCGCGGACACACCGTAGCCGCAGACGCATCTAATAGACTATATTATTAAATAATTTTATAACGTCCAAGCCGCAAATGTATTCAAGTGGGTCGCCAGACGCATTAGCGCGAATTCCTAAAACCGACTAGACGTGTTCATATGGCTTCTTTTGTTAGATGTTTTTCGGGCTGTCTGGCCGGCCACAAAGCCTTGAGGTCGACTCACACGTCGTCGGCCTGCTTAGAAAAGCCCAGCTTTTTGTACTCGCAGGAGTAACTTAATTTACTCCTGCATTACATAACGGTCGTCGGCGACACATCCCAGAGCTCAAAAAGAAGTAGTTACTAAAAATAATTTATGCGCCAGACGGTTGCAAGTGTGAAACCTGTTTGTATCGCAAAAAAACTAGATGAATAATAACAAAAATGAATTCCTCTTATTAGATGCGACGTGTGAATACACTCTAACGCTTGATGCATTCGTGAATATGACGCAAAACCTAAAGTAATTAGAAGGCATGATACAAAACTTACCTGCAGACTATAGAAAATAACAGATTTTTTATTTTGAAAGTGATAAATTTTCGAATACCCGCCGGGCATAATATTTTAACATGATGAAACAGACACTAGATCTCAGACGGAAATCATTAGGTGCCTCTTCATATGCATTTGTTTTATTGGCTGAATTGCAAAAAAGATTGCAAAAAAATCTCAGATGAATTCTTTTGTTATTTTAACAGTACGAAATGTGCATTATCACCCTTTTCTTAACGACAGGTGGAGAAACATTGAATAAGATAAATGAAAGAGGTTTTAACGGACTGCCTAGCTCTCTAAGATAATCTTGATCTATTGCATTATCTGGCTGAATGCAATACGTGAGTTTCGGCCAGTATCTTTTGGTAGGTAAATGAGTGTTATCTGTGAGCTCGACTTGACTGTCACTAAAATAGCCGCAGCATGATAAGGCACTAGCGTTCGCGAATTATCTGAAGAATAATGTAACATGCATCCACGTGTAAAGTATACAAGCCTGTGCAAACAATATAGGCCTTCAGTTCCAGATGTATAGTCTGAAAAGCAAACAGTTTACTGATGCCCCGCGTGTATTGACAGCTGTTTAAAAAAAGAATGGTAATAAAATGGAGATAAATATTTCAGCCTTGATGAAAATTTGGGAGTGCGTACGTGTTCGTGTCATTTAGACGAAACGCTTGCGCAGTTATCAGTGTAGTAATTAATCTGCTTACTGAGAAAAGTTGAAGGAGTATATTTGATAATTTAAATCACCTGACGCTGCCACAGAGTACGTCATGGCAATTCACTTGACAGTTTTGATTGACAAAAAATATTTATTACTTGGCTACCTTGGTCTAGAGGATACCTACATTTTCGGGGGTGTATATATTTATTTAGCCGGAAGGTAAATGTCTCCCTATCCCTAGGACTTTGATATGTTTGCGGAGGAGTGGAAGACGATACTGTCTGAGTGTATGAAGTTTTGTGAGATGAGTGTGTTTAAAAATCCCAAGCAGAAAGTGTCTTTTTTGGTTCTATTTTTATCACATTCATTATACAAATTTGATATTTATTTTTTTAACTGTTTAATTTGGTATGTGAATATTTGTATTTAATTTATTTATTACCATATTTTTGTTTAATTTGTGTTTATTGAAATTTGAATTTAAAGTTTTATTTTATTCATCGTTTTATTGACATTCGGATTTTAATTGTATGACATTTCTTAAATTCATTTTGACAATTTTAATCTATACTGTGATTTTTAATTTCGTAGACTAAACTGGGAGCTGCCAATGACCTTATTTTTTTTTTAATGTTGCAAGTGCGACGCATAGTGTTGCTATATTCATAAGTGATTCATCGAATCGATGTGACATGACACCTCAATAAAATTTTACTAATTGGTGTAAATAAATGTTTTATAAATATAAACGTAATATATTTAAATATAATATGTATTTAAATACTGTTGTATTCATACACATAGTTCATAAACTTTTATTGTGTAATATATGAAATCAACAATAAAATAAATGCGATCGATAAAATGAAGTCAGGCATAAATGAGTAGAAACTAAATAAGGGCCGCTAGTTTTATAACAAATATATTTTTTATGCCGTGAAATATTTCCATTTTCGATCTACTTCGATTTTCGACCAACTTTCGATCACTCAGGATAATCAGGATACGACACTATTTTTGTGTAACGATAAAGTGACAACCTCTCAAACGTCAGTTTAGTCTACGAAATTAAAAATCAGAGTATAAATTATTTGAAATTTACATATTTAATTTTTTTATTTATAGTAATTAATTTTTTGTTTAATTTACTAAAATATTTATTTTTAATTGCTTGTTAATTGTATTTTATTTTACATTATTACAAAGAATATTTTTGTAATTTATATTTATTGTGTTGTGAAGTGTTAAAATAGTGTAATTGGCTCCGTCCGTTCTATTTCAATTTCAATAAAAATATAATTAAAATTAACCCCTATTCCAAAAGGATTTGCTGCGAATATAACCAAATCTTTTCGGTAGCAGGCATCTTCACTGACTCTATTGTATATTTTTGGTTGGTCTATCTTTTCTAGTACATCAGAAACTCTAGCCAAATATTTTGGGGTCAGTTTTCAGTCTAGCCGGGTGACCAATATTTTACATGAACCAATAGCATAATAATTATCTGACCCTCCAAGACTCGCTTACTGGGTAACTCTACCTCTTGGTAAGACTGATTGTTAGACTGTCGAGCTTTGACATAATGATGTCGATAAAAAAAAAATACATTCGGGACGATCCATTTTCAAAATAAAAATATATTAAGTTGGCGTCGTCTATAAGAAAATGCAGCATCTCAATATGATGACCTACTTCCTTTTGTGTACTGATATGCAACTTCGCAGACACGGTCTCGTCCGACGACATAACAATATTACTGCGACTAACTTTGGATATCTTGCTGAGATCTAGAGCTGTCTGAACTAAGAGATGGTCTGCCAAACTAGGTTTTATATCAGAATGCTTCTAATAAGATTGAAGTTGAAAATCAATATTGTAAAAAAAATATGTACAATTTTGGTGTTGGTGGGTATATATAGATAGATAGAATTTGCTTTTTTTGTGTATACTTTTTACACGTTTCTTCTTTATCATTCTACTGTACTAATATCTACCTTCTACTTGTCTGTGGTTTTAGTTTCATCCTGGGGTTGCTCTATTTTTTTAATTTCTCTTTTTTTATTTTGTTGTTGTTTGCGACCGCGAACTGGAAGACGATGCGTTGGAAGGCCTCCCACTAGGTGGACCGATTACCTGGTTAAGGTTGCTGGAATGCGCTGGATTCGAGACGCACGACATAGATCAATATGGCGAAGACTGGGGAAGACCTATGTCCGGCAGTGGACGTCTTTCGGCTGAAATGATGATGATGATGATGGGGTTGCTCTGATATCTTCCTTGAATAATAACTCCCTGAAGAGTTATCGCACGATTATGGTCTATTTAAGACCCATTTTTCGTATAAATTCGTCAATCTGTTTATGCGTTGTTGAATAACAAACTTTTTAACAAACTTTCACTTTTATTTAAGTGAAGCATTAATAACTATATCATAAAATTCCCAGTATGAAAGAAGTACAATTCTCTCATACAACACTCAGGCTGAGAACAATAGTCTGTAGGTCCCATAAACAACCATTCGGAGCTGGAGTCGAAACTGCGCCAAAGTGCAGAAGCCAACCATTTAGCTACTGGGCCAATAGAGCTTTCAAGTTCTTCAGCGCCTGTTATATAGTTTGCAAACCTGTTTTCATTACAGCCTTGAGAAAGTTACCGTTTCCAGTAATAAAATTATATTAAGTTCATACAAATTTGTGGTAGAAAATTAGTTTAAGTGTTTGGGACTCCATCTTCTCGTAGGCAAGCTGATGTCTTGGTAAAATCATCAATTCTTCCTAAAGCGTCACTAAATCAACCAAATCCTTACTTTTCACATCTATTGTGTAAATATGAGATGGATATTAAAGAACCTAACTTCTCGGTTTCACTTAGCAATGAAAACAAATTTCGTCGAAGTATTTGATATCAGTCGATGCGCGACTGCACTTGTCACCCTATCAGTGACGAAACTCACCTTGCCCTTGTTGTAACTCGCTATCTCTTAATGCGTGCACCTTCAATTTAAGGTGCAGTCCTAGGTCACCCTACAAATTGTGTCCGATCTTGGATTTATTGTTTCTATGTTGATAGGTAGATTTTATATCGAAATAATAAAATCGCACAATTACTGCATCACAGAGTAAGAAGTAACCCCAGTATGTGTTAATCGTGGACATACATACATAAATACGAGTCGAATAGAGAACCTCCTTTTTTGAAATCGCTTAAAAATATACTTGTTTTGGGCTATCTCGCTACTTCCCATATGTAATCTATTCGGTAGGTATTTGCATACGACATGACAAATGCAACATCTTGGAGCCATTATTCTTTAGATTTCTTTTCGACTGGTGCATTTTTTGAAAGTCCTACTAACTTTCAAAAGATTCACCTTCTTGATGAATTACATTTGTGTTCAAAAATGCATAATGCAAATCCAGAAACCGTGGCTCCGATCCAAAATGGCGCCCAATAATTGCGTAAGCAGCATCACAGATATTGTTATAAAAGCGCTCTCATGAATCGTATGACGTCACAAGTGAAAAAGCGGGAAACAAAATGCAAAGCTGTGAACATGTGAGCCGCTCGTATGGAAAACGAAAGTCTTCCGACGCGAGTTTCATTCAGGCGAAGTTGGCTCGCTCGCGGGTTTGAACGACAATGTTGGAAGCAACTGAGCACACGAATCTCTTGGACTCGACAAAGAAAGAAGGTAGAATACCATAAACCAGGGGTTGCTCATCCCTAGGGGGGCTTAGAGACATATCAAGGCAGCGGAAGAAGATTACATTTCCGAAAAAAATACTTTGATATCTCGTAATTTAAATATCATAATAGGTATGTACTAAGGCCTTAGTAAACTTATAAAAAAAACAGAGGGGGCATAAAATATTATTCGCAATCCGGGGAGACTTTTGGTAAAACCATCCCCTAGTCCAAAGTGGCGATCTTTGAAGTAATTTATGTTCACCCATATTCAGTCTACAACCGCAACGATATTCAAAAGAAGGTTGTATTGTTTTACAAATGAAGATAGAACTACACGTACCTGACTCTGACGTTAGGAATTATTACTTTTTTTTAAAAACATGCGACTTTTAGATCAGCTCACTGCAACCAAAGCTTTCATGCATAGACATGAATATAACATTTGCATATGAAACGTATGACAAATAATTAAAAACTGAGCGATGCTAAATAACATGCTGAGTGTTAGAGAAAGCGTAGACAGGTTGATTTGTATTTCCAAAAATAATTCATGGAAATCATGCTGAAATCGATTTCATAAGACATTGAGATTCGCATCAGGCCAGGCCCGATGGAAAATGAGTCGTCAAGAACGAGATTCCTAGGCGCATTTTTCACGACTCAAATTGTGCAGAAACATAATCAAAGTTCTCCCTAATTTGAAATGCAGGCATACTAAAAAGACTAAATAAAATTGAGACTCCCGCAGACAGATGGGACGCGACAATCTGACAACGATGGAACACCAATTGTAACAGAAATTTAACGACCTGTAATGCGTTTTTCTACTTAAACTAAAAAGCGCGTCGAACTTGTCAGCGGGGAGCCTTAACTATGAAATTAATCTCTAATCCGTGCGTATCTGTACTCTTTTTAATTTCATTTTATCCGAAGCCTTGTAATAAAAACGTGTAAATGTAACGCCTAAATAACACAATAGATATCATGGATCAAACTAGAAATCTGTCTCCAACGACAGCTCAATTCTGAACAGATTATCTTCGCTTCTTGTATTATGTATATTTACCTGTATACTCTGGGCAACATGAAGGTACAATATTTACTACCAACGCACTGACAGCTTAATCAAATGACAGCAGTGGTTTAGATTCGCTCTAATCTAATATTCTACTCCTATGACCTTGGATATTTCATGCTCTCAAATTATCTTTCATCTGTACTAACTCAGTTAAATCGATGTACAAGAGTTAAAACATCCAATATCGAATTCATTTTATTTTGGTTGTTGAATAGTGGGTAACCCTAAAAAAATGCTGCGTCACTTTGATAGTAAACATTGTATCTTCAAAATGACAGGAGTATAGATGACCCTTGACAAAAATGAAAGTAATACCCGATAAATCAATGCTGTTCGTTTTCCTGTTATTTATTGAAATCTAGTCATGTCTTGTCTGAATGCCAATTTTGTAGGCCTTTTGTTACGATGAAACTGCAGGAAGGAAGAGACTTAACCTAGAAATATTTTTACTGTGACAATATGACTATTAGGTATATTGATATAAATATGTAGATTATAGAATTTAGATCTTGTACCTTTTCTTTTTTTATTTTTTTGGGTGGGAAATCATCCAATGACTTCTTCCGCTCTGGGTGAAGCGGAAGGGCGTGTCAGACTTTTACTGACTAAAACCCACCCGTGTTCCTTCAGTTGCTTGTGCCAGGGCCGCGGTAACTCTTTTTCAAATTTATCCGCGACTAGATCTTGTACCTGCCATTGCAATTTTAAAAAGCTAATGTATACAAAGAAATGTCAAAACAAACATTAGACTAAGTGACAAGATCCTTGTTCGATACTGGTGAAAAATGTTTTGTCAACAAAAACAACAAAAAAATCTGTAAAGTAAAAATATGATAAAATCACACATTTTTTACATACGTAGCACAAGAAATTTCTTTTGAAAAACTTGTTTTTTCACAGTCGAATAATATCTCAATTGAATGTAGTGAGTTTTGGCAAATGTTTTACTTTTTGTTTACATAACTTATCTGAAATTCCACCAGCCGGTATAGATTTGTTTTGCTCTTCAAATTAATTGCATTTCGTAACACTACAGGCATCGCAACACAAGCTATATAACTACTTAAATTAGTCTCGTACTGCTTGCAACATGCCAAATTCTTAGGAAACCCACAACCAGCCCATATATCGGATTTTCGTGGAAGTTCGGATCAAACTTCGCTACGGTAACAATAATCTGACCAGTAAAAAGCAGTCTGCAAATACAAACAAAACGATTACTTACTTTCCAAGAAACCGGTATGATTTTCTAAGAATTATTTTCTAGATCAACAATGATGATTTCTTACTGTGATTTTTTTTCGTTTCCTTGAAAAAGTAGTACAATAGAGTTCTACTGTTGAAAATTTCAGAATGAAGAACCTGTTGGCCTTTTAGTTATACAAATTATCATGGGTATAATGATCAAACAGTTTGCAATCTAACCTTTGTAATCAAGAATAATGGCATTGATAAATCAGCTAAATATTGATGGCACAGCTGTTATTCATCGATTGTTTTTCCTCACTTAACTTATTTTCGCATCTAAATAATGCAAAATATTCATGAAATTAATACATTTTTTCCTTGTCCTGTTTTTTAGGGTCGGAACCACAAGTTTTTCCATTCTCCCCTGAAAACCACCACGCTATCGCTGATCCTATTTTTTTTTTCATAATATCATTCCTCACACAACGCTCAATCTTGTTTTTTGTCTCCGTCTTCAACTAAAATGGAAAACTTAACACAACTCGTCAAAAATAAAACATACTTATTCAATCCTTTTACACGAAATGCTGACTTTTAATCCTTTAAAAAAGAAAAAAAGACATATAGGTGTGATAAAAATAAAACATATATTTTATCCTGCTTTCAAAGCCGAGTCAATCCTTTCCCACATCCTTGTAGTTAAACTTCGCCAGACTCTAACTTACTGTTTAATAAACCACCAACAAATTATAGTTGTGAATGTTGCGTCTACATTGCCCCAGTGCTCCAGTTGCTGTTACTGAGTTGCTTAATTTATTGATGAAGGGAAAAAAAACACAACTGTTTACGGGAAAAAACAATTTGATGATAATTAATACTGGTTGAAAGATAAAGGAAATACAAACAGCAAACATAGACACAGTGAACATTTACTGCTGAAAATGGACATCCAAAAATCAATAGACATAGAAAAAAAGTGGCTTAAGTTGATATTACGGAGTAGGATAATTTATTCACGAAGTGAAAGTGAAAATTGATGAAAAACATCTTTATTTTTACAAGAAAGAGTAATTTGTAGACAGCGGAGCGATACGGATTGAATAAAAGAGAAAATAGTGTTTTAAAATGTTTATAACTATGGTTGTTAATGTAGGGTTCATATTGCCGTAATACTACAGTTGAAGTTAAAGTTCAATAGTAATTTGCGGACATAGGAGTATAAATTGTCTAATACCTAGTTGAAGAAGGTCCAAAAACAGTTTAAGATACGTGGGAACACCCTTTTGATGTAATCTTCAAAATTCTTATGATAACAGGAAAGCTATAATTTGTGTACCTAGTTGATACTCTTAAACATTTATTGTACAAAATGGGTTTACAAAATATTAATGGTCAAAGCGGAAATATACATACTTACCATGCTTGGCAAACAGACAATTTGTCGTTAGCCTTTTGACACACATTCTACATAAAAACATAATTCAAAACGGTATTAAGGATAGGTTCATTACTGGCAACTATATTGAAGTCACGAGGTGTTCTCATGTTAGTACACCATTCTGAAATTAGACTTTATTTGATTCAAATAGCTAATGATTAATAGAAGAAATTAATAAATATTAATTTAAAGTCAAACAAAACAAATTAAAACGTGACCTCGACTGTAATAACAATAAAGAAAAGTGGTACAGAGCACAAGAAAGACGACATATAAGTATGTCTCGAAAAGATTAGTTGCAAATGTTTCAATTAAAGTTTTTTTTTGGGCATTGTATTGATCGCCTTGAAATTAGGTCAGACTTGCATAAATTTGTGTAATTTACGCGCAAAGCGACCTCTAGACCAGAAATATATGCCAGAGTAAGTATTTTGTTTGGATCCCAAAAATAGTATCAAAATAAATGAACTTGATTAATTATGCAACAGACGTCAGAGGAACTAACCATTCAAAGTTGAATGTTATCGATACTATGTCTCATCTTCATGTTTAAGCAATAATAAACTAGGTACGAGGGTAAACTAAAATAAATGATAAATAATAAAAATTATATAATATTTGCATTGACTTTAAACCAACAAATATGGCGATAGGAGTGACAGTGAGGGGTTGTTTCAATGTCACGAATTGGGGGCTCCCCATATATTATGTACTCATGCGGTATATAGTGTACATAGATAAGCACATAGCACTATTTCTATGAGCGCACCCCACCGATTGTAATCTGGGTGAGGGGCGACCGGTTGAGGCGGACGGACCAATCGCTGTGCTCCCGTGACCAGAAAAGGGGGAGGAGTTTCGCACCCCTAGTTTTGTAGGGGTTAGTGTGCTTCCGCGGCCAACCTAGTTTGCCGTAACCCTCCGCGCGTCGCGCTCTCCCCGTATCCACTAATTTAGGGTTGATCAATCGGCCGCGCCGCTAGCCTTACGTAAGAGACACCAGACGAATTTCATGCGATGCAGCGCTCGCTACGCTGTCTGACGCAGACAGTCGGCGAGCCACAGCCTACATAACGAGACAAGCTTTCAATAATATGAAACCCAAACAATTTCAATACAAATCTAGTTCTAAATCTTTTGTCTTTATATTTATTTTTCTGTGTTTCTTTTTGTTAATTCATTTCCTTGCCTGATTTTTTACATCCTTTGTCCATTTGCACGTACAAATCCAAATCTATTTTTAACAGAACTACGAGTATATTAAAAATGTCAACCAACCACATGCATTACTATTTCTGTTTTCATCACTTTCTTTTTCGTTTAAATTTTTGTTATCTTCTGCAGAAGTGTCGAATATTTCTGCACATTTTATTTGAAATTGGGTTAATGAGAATACTCTACTTGAATGCAAGATTTGCATAGCTGAGGAAAAACTGTAATATAGAAAAGTAAAACTGCTTTGCCTATTTTGGCTGCATTGCCAACATTAAAACTTGTAAAAGCGTTTTCTAATTACCTTTTCATGTTATGGCTATCGATTTTAACGATACTATTGTTTTGTAAGTTAATTAAATAGAATAGTTCAGCATGCCAGCATTAGCTAAACTCTATTGACCTACTTATATTTATTGTAGCCTGAAATTCTGAATTTATTGATTGCCGATTTTTTGCAAAACGTTTGTTGTGTAGGTAATCGTTTGTTTTTGAAATTTGCATTATGCAATGCATGTTCATACCATATATAAAGTATAGTAAAAACATCAGTGATTCAAACACTAATTAAAACGCAGTCGTCTCTGAATATCACAAATGTTCTAATTTATTCCTATCAATAAAAATAACCAACAAGAATATTAACAACTCTGAAATAAAATGAACGGCCAACAAAAAAGTCCGCAGGGACCCTTGTAAACCTCCCCCTTTCCCCCTGTAAATCTATCGCTCTTACACTAACTCTTCGAAAAACAAACTTCGGAGAATGTTCCTATCCCCCGTTTATGTAAACTATCAACGGATGCCGACCTCAGCGCCACCTATGCAGATCCTTTGATATAGTTTTTTATGCGGCGTCGTATTTAGAAAAAGGAATAAGTTTAAAACAGAGAACCTTCTTTTTTTTCAAACTATCTTCTTTTGTTATTTGGTTCGTAATATAGTCGCCTTTTCTTTTATGTTTAGGCAATTAGTTTATTTATTACAGAAGGCTGATAAAAATGGACTGTCCAATAAATTGAACTACAAATAGTGGACCATAAAGCCATAATTGTATTAAAAGTGCATAATAAAATTAAAACAATTGTTAATTTAAAAAAAAATGATACCTGAATCAAATTCAATCGAACAGCTATTGAAAAAATCCTTTGTCTCCGAAAAAAAAACTACAATGTATGCAGCTAGCTAACATATCATTATATGATAAAAGAAGAACACTCTCAGATTCTATTACAGTAGGCGCTTACAAAATCCATACAACAGTAGTATTGCAAACATTTTCCTCAAGCGAATGCCGCTACTTTTACAATTGAGCTTTTTGGCCGCCGAAGTGTAAAAAACCTTTATACAGATAAAAAACTGGCTACCTGTATACACGTTACAAAAAATAAAGTAATAGAAAATAATTTAGGACATCGACAAGATAGATCATGTGACTCAAAATGTTTGAACGATAACGGCTGAGTTCGAATTTTGAATTGGATTTGATCTACTTTTTGTTCGAAAATGTGGCACCTATAGTTGTTATGATTTAGCATGGCATGGCAACAGTGATCATAGAGAATGTTGAGAATCTCAATAGAAGTCGATTCAGGATGGGATTCCGTATTTGAAAATAAGAATTTTTTAATATTTGTGGGTCAATGGCCGCTATAAATTGCCATGCTAAAAAGCAACTACTCAATTATTTGACGCTATAAAATTGTGAGATGTAGGATAGATTGGAACTTACATCCCAAAGGAAGGGATAGGGGTGTACTTCCCATTCCCCTAATTTAAGTCAGCAAAATTAAGGTCAGGTAATTGCTGCTTTATGCGGTCTATTTGTATAGACCTGAAAATGAGGAGACGATCTTATAGTAATGTTATTTGTTACACAGGGTTATTTAATTCATTTTCTAAAAATGAAATATATTATTTAAATGTGTATCAACGTAGATGAAGAAAAAGGATTATGTAAGGAGCGTACCAGGTAGCGTTCTTTAGTTTTTGCCAATTCCCAGAAGAAAAGACGTGAGTTGATGTATGTATGTAACTAAAAATCTGATGTAACCTTCATTTTGCACGATTAAATTGACAGTTTGTTTAATATTTTCAATTTAACTTCGTGTCAGCAACTAACGAGTTAATATTTTCGTGCAAGTAGGCCTGGATGTACTAAATCTTTTGGCTTGTGTTTAAACACCGCCCAAAAAAGTACCTATTTTACTACCAAAAAAATTCTAAACGGTTACCAAAATGGATAAATGGTCACCAAATAACGTTTCCTAAAATATTATGAAATAAATCCATTTTTTCGTATTATTGACTGCCAAAAAAATATATGGACGCCTTTAAAGTCGACGGAGCCCCGCTGCGCGGGGCTCCTATTTCCGTCCGCAGGGTCTAAAGTAACCTAACACGAACGAGATGACGGGAGCCGAGTTCGCTCGCTTTGCTCGCTCACTTCGGCTCCCGTCATCTCGTTCGAACCTAACCTGTCCGTGTCGGGGTGCCCTAAGCTCCTGAGCTCGCTTCGCTCGCTCTTGGACTAATTCGTTAAAAACACGAATACACCCGGTATATTAATCTTTGAGTTGGATAGAATTTGGTGACCGTTGATCCATTTTGGGAACCAATTATTTTATTTGGTGCCTAAGCTTAGAGTCTTAAAAATATTTTTGATGACCGTCTAAATTATACCCAAATCTTTTACTAGATCTTTTTTCATATCTCCAAATTATTTATAAATATTCATGAGTACTTTAACCTTCCAAAAATAGACATTGGATTAAAAATAACTCGGTATAAATAATTTCATGACGTTTTCGTTTCGTGGTTGGTGATTGTAATGTTGGCATAATACCTAGTCTTCTTTTGGAATGGTGGCATTTGTTCAGATACAAAAACGAATCTTGGGTAAAGTTAACACAAGCAAACATAATATTGTTATGCATTTAACATAAGCATTTGTGCTAGCAATACAACCTCTAATAAATGATGGTTAGTATCAGTCCCGAAAAATTGCCAAACTTAAGTGGTTGTGGGTAGGGCACATAGTTGGCAGAATGGAGTGGCTGATAACGCCAGCCAGAATACTTTGGAGTGTCGAGCGTGTCCGGAAAACGCATCGTTAAAAAGTGGGAGACCTTTCAATGCCCACAAGAAGGTGAACCGATGATGAAGGCGATACTTGGGGGTAGCGTTGCCAGATTTTTTTTGGCAAGTTGGTATGTTAAACTTTTTGAGTGAAAAATGCGGGATACATTTGTCGAAAGCGGGACATAGTAATAAAACGTATATAATCAGAAGTTTTTAAATTATCTTTGTTGAGTTTTAAATCAACAAAAGATATCAAAAATAGCCATTAAAAATGTATTTTAATAAAAATATGATATTTTAAATCAGATTTTCCCTACCGTTAGGTACCGTTAGGTACGCAACTCACGAATTGCTCACTGCTTTCCAACCACTAAAACAATTGCAAAAGGTATTCGTTATTCCTTCGTACGTAATTGTGCGTTTTTGCGAAATAGAAATTTATAAATAAATGGGAATAAAAATCGGGATGTCCCGCCAAAATCGGGACGTCTGGCAACGCTGCATCCAGCACTGGGCATTTGAAATAATGATGAACTTTAAAAAAGAACAAAGCAAGATATCACATTAGTCGTCACAAAGAAATAAAATCAGGATCTTAATTTGTACCTACTTACCACTTTTTACAAATGCACACCTAGCTACAGTTCAAGATCCATCCGAAATCTTCTAAGTCAGACAACAATAACCCTGCGGCTGCTACTTTTTATCGTCTTAATGTAATAACTAAATGTCTGCTGAAGTCTGGTCTAATTTCATTGGCGATTAAAGACGTCTGCACCGGCCATCAACATTGAGTAATTAGAATGGCACGGTTAATCAGAAAAATGTATCTACCAACTTTTATTAATGTCAGTTCTTAGACAAAGTTAAAAAACGGGATAATCTAGATTCTAAATCTGGTTAGTGCTAATGTCCTAGCAATTTATCCTTACAAGAAAAACTTCCTATTTGTCTCTGGTTATTTTTTTTACGGTAAATAGATTGCATGTCTACAGATACTCGGGGCCATTTGGGATACTCCAGCATGGTTTATAAGAATTTTATTCTGGACGGGGACACCCCTTTGTTCATCTCTAAAATACCAGGGTCCTCGTATTTTTAAGAAACGTTCGCATTCAGCATGGTGATTGTATGGCCATGTTGAGAGGTTGAATGATATTTATAAGGCAGACGTGAATGGAAACGCCGGGACGGGACGCCCTAGAAAGACATGCATAGACCTTCCCCCCTAGCCAAGTTACAAATGTTTTGTATCGAATCTCTTTCTACAATCGTTAATGCCTTCTATTTGTATTGTCTGACCACGTGACTTTCCTATATATTGATTCGATTTCGAATAGCATTATCGATTGTAGATTGTCAACTTGGCTACAGGTTCTTATTGGTGATTTTCTTCAGAAAGGCCAGGTGCGTTGTACTCATAACCGGCGTGCGTGTATGACTAGATGCATGAACGTGAGTGAAGCAAAAGAAGTATGTAAGGATCGTAGCAGGTGGCATTTTGTAGTTTCTGCCTACCTAAAAAATTAATAGTTGCAATCTGCCAAAAACACCTCTATTCTAAACTTTACCCGATAAAAAAACCCCTAATGACCCTTCATTTTGACATTGATGGACGCTTTGATGACATTGCGACATGAACTTTAACGAAAATTGGTCTTCAGAAGTTCAGAACATTAACATATTTACCAACGTCTTTTTAACGTCAGCTAATAATACATGATCATATTAGAATCTATCCCCTTTTGACTTTACTTTACTTGTGATTTTCATTTATTTAATCCAGAGTAGAAAATACAATAAAAAAGATTCCAGTGTTTACAAATTTTGTTCAAGCAGTTTTAATGTCATCAACGTGATTAGTGCTGGTGCTACTGTAAAATTCGGTAGACAATAGTGACAGCTAGATAAAATTATCGGAATAAAAAATATCACGGTTAGCACTAAAAGTAAACCTAATTAGTTAAGGAAATTACGGATAGCTTTAAATTCCTCGTAATATTATTCAGGAAAGTTAAGATTGTGACGATCTGATCACGTTTGTGGGTTATTGAAACCCAAAAAGCTTTGTGAGTTAAAGTTGGCCGGAGACCGCGCAATATAGGAAAAATTACAGAAAGTGAAGGTCCTTGCCAAACGGTAGAACACAAATAATAATAACTATCGTGCTATCGTATACTCGTAGCTATCGTGTATTCCACTGGAAAGTTTATTCCATTCCTTAAGGGTACCCTAGTCGCTCATTTTTCCATACAAACGTAGTATGGCGATTACTCCACTGTTTGACGGTGCACGTTCAAAATAAAATATGACATAAATTTGTCTCATCATCATCTAGCACTGTATGTAAAAAAAAACTTATGAGTATTTGAAAGTTATAAGCGTCGAAACTTCCACATTTCAACACTAATTTTAACGCATCTTTGGGCGGAAATAAATACCGGGACAGAGATGTAGTTCAAAAATGCGAATAATTTTATTTTGAATTTTTTTATTTAGTAGTTTTTTCATATTATCCATATTCCAAAAGGTCTGTTTATAAAATTTTCTTCAATGAAATTGCGCATGTATGCGTCACACAGCGTTAGAAGTGAGTATTCATAGTAGCGCAGTGGCTCTTACTGCTCATCACAGCGTCTATCCCTTGCGCACGTGTTGTCGGAAGAGATAGCATGCATTTTAACCCCGCCCACAAAATAATTCGTGCCGCCAGCTAGGGCACCCTTAAAAACGAGTTTTGCTTATCGTCATCAATTACAACACGGCCTGTGCGTGCCACTGCTAGATATAGGCCTACCCCAAGCGTCATCATACTGATCGGTTCTGTGTGTCTCGCATCCACCGGACTCCCGCAGCCTTAACTGGGTCATCGCTCTACATAGAAGGAGGACTATGAGTGATCCAAATTAAATCTAGGGCAATTCTCACAAAATTTTCGCTTACGTAATTAATATTTTAAAACTAAATACTCTCTTCCTTCTCTTATAGGGGAATTTTAGTGGTGTTCAAAGTACCATGCATCGTAGAAGTAGATCAGCCAAAATCCTAAGCCCAATTATTTATTATAAGAAATAGAAAAATAACACTTTAATTCCATGAAGGTAGGTATTTAAAATTTACATGTTGTTTCTACTAAAGGAAAAAAATAAGTGCGTCTGCGGAATCGGTTTTGTTCGGCAAGATCTCAATCACTTATAATGTTTTTTTGCAACTCAATCTTAAGTTAAAAAATTGTTTTGGATTTTCCACTTCACTTAGTTTTTTTCACTATAGTTGACGAATTAAATTTGTGGGTATGTTCGAAAATTCAGAATACGTCATTGCGGCTTTATTTCTTGGACAGCTAAGCTTTTATTTGTTATTCTACAGGTTTTTCATTTGTCTATCTCACTTTTTAGTATATCACACTAATATTATAAAGATGAAAGTTTGTGAGTGTGTGTATGTGTTTGTATGTTTGTTACTCAATCACGCTAAAATGGTGAACAGATCTGGATGAAATTTGTAGGCTAAAATTTATAGGCTACTTTTCACCCCGGTATTTTGTTCCCTTGGGATAAGAAAACACTTTTCATGCGGGCGAAGCCGCTGGCAGAAGCTAGTCATATATATGGATACAGACGAACTTTGGGTTTGTTTTGTTCGACGTAGCTTTTATGTACTAAATAAAGCTTTTGCTTTTGGCTACTGTTTTTTGCAGTTGACTATTATAGTTGTTAACTGAATGATATACCGATATGTTTATTTTGTGAGTATATTACGAGAACATTAAACTGTCAATAATATTTATAAAATCTAAGATACAGGGCAAGTTTTTATTGATAAAAACATTTTCACAAAAAACACACCGACTTCAAAAGCAAAACACTAAAAAGTGCATTGAGAACTGTTGTTTCAAAAGTCGGTGTCTTTGTTCCTCTTGTTTTTATCGTTTCGCGACACTGATTTCCGAAACGAAAGTTTTATTTCTCTCTTTTTAGTGTTGGTACAAAATGTAGGCAAGTTCCATTGTAAGGCGTCTAAAGGATTGACAAAATACCCTTAATAACTTAATTTACACATTCGTGCTGTTTATCGCTAAATAGTTCAGTTGTATGTTCCATATCTTGAAACTGCTGCACCGTGTTTGATAAAACTTACACCATTCCCTAAGTTGAGAGATACTCAATCCAGCCCAAAAATAATGATCACGATCCAATATGTAGTTACGGAGATATGCGTGGACATACATCCTTTAATACATACAAACAAACATACATACACTTATGAAATTTGACACACGTGTTTAGAAGCTCACACGGAGTAACGTATACGTGTCGAATTGATTACCTCCTTGTTTTTGAAGTTGGTCTAAATAAAGACATCACCTAGAGACCTGATTACCTGAACCAATTTCCAAACAACTTTTAATTTTAGTTAAACTTCAACACCCTTGCTTTTTTTAGGTTTGAGAAATCTTTATTCACATAAGAATACAATCATTCACTTACATGTGAATATTAAAAATAACAGTAGGTAGATTAATTATTGTTAGGAGTTAATACAGGTAGGTTAGGTCAATATAGGTAATTAATTAAATTTTGAGGGTATACCAAAAATACAACAACATTTTGGTTCGACACTGGTTCAAACATTGAAGTAAATAAGTCACCGTTAGTAGCACTCACAACACGGACAAGCGCAACTGGATGTGGCTCGAAACTACCCTTGCTTTTCAGTTCTAAAGTTACATAAATAAATCAAAGCCATGACTAATGTTAGGAGTCAAAATAAAATAAAATGGAGTTACGAAACAACTACCTGAATAGAGCGTGCAATCTTATTTTGTTTTCATTAACTTTTGCAGTATACTTTGATATACATAAATTAAAATAACTGTAAATCTTTGTCTTTGTTTCACCTAAAGTGAAAGTTGTGTGATATTAAAATTAGATTATTTCAATTTTTGCACTTTATTGATTATATTAAACATGCCTGCCCCCCCCCTTCCCCTAGCCAATTTACAAACGTTTCACATCGAATCTCTTTCTACAATCGTTAATGCCTTCGATTTCTATGGTCTGACCACGTGACTTAACGTTCAAATGTGTCATTCCCATACATTGATTCGTTTTCTACTAGCGTTATCGATTGTAGATTGTCAACTTGGCTACAGGTGCTGAAAGCAACTCGTGTTTTGTATATATGCTTTCATTATGTAATCATGAATTTGACTCATGTCTAATCTAATCAAATTAACTTACCTACGCTTTGGTATTTTGATCGGAATGCAAAACGCTGCGGTACGCGGTGTTGGACACATAATTGTATGAAAAACAGTCTAAAATGGTATTTTGTTCCGTCGCAATATGCGTTGGCAATGAGGAGGATTAGGTTTTTGGCATCGCATACCGCAGTGTTGTGCGTTCTGATCAAGAGAATAAATTCAATCTTCCATAATGGTATTCATGAATTTGACACATGTCTAATTAGCCCAAACCACAGATTACTTAATTACTAAGCCCAAACTGACTTATGTAGTCCACCGACGACACGGTTGGCGTAGTGGTTGAGTGATCGGCTGCTGCGCTGCGTGTCGTGGGTTCGTTTGTCGCACGGAACAAATATTTGTATAGCCTAGAGATAGTTGTTAAATGTTTGTAAACGCAGCCACGATACAGGAAGAAAAAAACCTAAATGGCAAAGGTCTCCGCGTAATTCTCAACAAAATTATATCCTCCACTACTTCTGCTAGAGCGAGCCATGTTCCCCCTTGTCTGCTGCCCGTCTCGCACAACCACCTGCACCTTCAAGATTTGAAACGAGGTCAATGACAGAGCAATACAGGTTGCTATAAATACTGGTCCGTCAAAATTTAATGTCGAGTCCATCGACACGAATTGAAGAATAAGTGTAGGCCAGTATGACTCATTGGTCTATAACAAAATTATCAATTAATCATTAGTTCAAGACTAATGATTAATATTAAAACTAAATGAAGTTAAATTTAAAACTTTAGTTAAAAGCACACTTTTTAAACAAGCATATTACAAATTAGATGATTATATTCAAGATAAAAATGCTTGGAAACATGCTGGTCCTGCTCCATAGGGTAATCTTTAGCGTGGACAAAATCAAATTTGTTAATTTATATTGCTATTCATAGTAATTGCTTTTTTTTTTAGATTTTGACTCGCACACAGTTCTGTTGGTGTTGAATTAGGTATTTTACCTATGTTAGCAATATTTGTAAGTATGTGAGAACCATGTTCCTATTTATCAAATTAATAAATTTACCTGTTAATGCTTTTAATACTTTATACCTGTACGTAGTATAGTGTATAGTGCTATTCTGGGTGCATCATTCTCACATATATGAATTTATTAATGTATGTACTTATGTAAATATTGTAAAACACTTTTTTTTTTTAAAAAGAGTAAGTATGGAGTTTCTTGTGCGTTCTTCTCCATAACAAGCTACTTTGCCGAATGCACGGTAGAATCAATTTTTATTTTATGATTTGTTAATTCTTTAACGTTCAAAAGTGCTGCTTTTTGGCCCAGTTGAATAAATATATTTGACTTTGACTTTGAATGAACGAATTAATCCCAAAAAAGTATATTGCACTACAACATTATGAACTGTCGCTGCATTTATGTATTCTGTGTGCCTTTTGTAACCTTTGCCGGAACAAAAAACTTTTTCACAAAAAAAAACAAACCGGCTTCAAAAACAAAACACTACAAAACGAAAAATAATTTTCTTTTCCGAAGTCGGTGTCTTTGGTACCTATTGTTTTCCGTTTTTCGACACCGACTTCGGAAAACAAAGTTATCGTCGAACATAGCAGACAACCGCGTCAACAAACAAGACGACACGGTCACATAGAAAAAATTCAAGAGCACGTGAAGATTTATTAAAGATTAAGTTGGAGCTTGCTAAGTCAGCACTTCAGAAGGCCGAAGAAGAAGTTTCCGACGCCGAATATATGGGTGATAGAGACTCAAATGATGAGTATGTGCGTTCCTGGCTTGAAATGGCTTGACATGGCGAGATGAAAGACGCGTTGTGGATTTCCATATATGTGATTCGTCGAATGTTCATACTCTTTGCACTTTGCCTTGCCGAATTCATTACGCAACTAGGCTGCAGATCATCGATTCAGCTAGACCCATAAATAAACATTTTTTTTCTCTTTATTGTATTAAGTTAAGATTAAGATTATGTACCACACATAGGTCCGTTTAAATCGGCACTTGTAGAGATGCCTTGCTCATCCATAGTGTAACCTAATTTAATCCTCAGCAAAGAAGCCGCAAGCCATCTATTTATTTTAGATTTTAGGGTTCCGCTCACATAAAATCTATATTTATCTATATTTTTTTTCAATTCATAATTATGTATTTTGCAAGTAAATAAAGACGAGACAACTAAAATCTTCATAGAACTACAAACAAAATCAAGGCGCCTGTAGACAGGTGGTTTTGGATTGATTTAATTCTATTTGTAGATCAATTTAAAAAAAAGATCTATGAAAACACGTTGTTGGATCGTAGTTTCTTCACAACTGTCTACGAGACTAGTGAGAGGAGCATTGGTGGCCCATATGGTAACGGCCGCGACTTACAAGTTGTAGATCGTGGGTTTTAACCCAGGCAGACACTTTGTGTAAATTAACCTTTTGAGCGCCACGGTCTTCTATAGAAGACAAACGTTTCCGTGCCCTCCACGCCACGTCTTTATAAAAAGACAATATCTAATCATAACGTTTATTGCATAAAAATACATGAACAAATGCTTTGTGCGTATTTTTACTATTGTCTTAAACCCTAAACATTATTTTTTATTTCAATAGGGGTCTTCGTTTTTATTAAAAAAATAAAAGTAATACTACCCAAAATTTTTAAGTGTCCGGGGCGCCATAATCTTTATAGAAAGACGTCTAGTGTTGTGGGTACTTGATTAAGTTTCTAAAGTATCGATATAAACGAAAGTTTAAAAAACACTTTTATTTCGAATCGAAATGTTGAGTTTTGCAAAAAATTGCGATCCTTAAAACAAATTCACGTAATTTTGCTTTTACACATGTATTTACTCGTATCTTTTAATACACACAAAGTGCCGTACTTTGGTTAATACTGATATCAATATTGTAAGACCCCATCACTACGAAACTAATAGATATCGGTGCCTCGAGCGCCATGGACATCAATAGAAGACACCCTTTGACTTCATAGACGTAAGCGCATCAAGGTCAGTGTTAGATAATGTAGCGCTATTGTGGATTGTTATCGTTATAAAAAAATGAGTGAATCTAATGAATTAAGTTCTGAAGAACATTTAAAATCCTACAAGGTGCGGATTTGGAAGCCGAATCGGTGTTCGCCGAGTTTGGTGTTAAAAAACATGTAAATAACATTTATCGATAATACAACTATCCTCATGTTTACTATATAGTAAATAGTAGTGATGAGGCATTATACATTTTTAGCTTGGCGCTGGGGTACCTACACATCGCGTTCGGTACCGCTTGGCTCAAAAGGTTAATTAATTACCACTGCTCTCAAAACGGTAAAGGAAAAACATCGTGAGGAAACCGGAAAGTCCTAGAACCAAAAATTAGAAGAAACAATTCCAAAAATTCTAAAATTCGAATGTGACTTTCACAAATCCGTACTGGGCCCGCTGGCGGATTATGGCCCGTCCACTCTCACAGAGAGGAGGCCTATATCCCAGCAGTGAGAACATTAAAAGGCTGATTCTGATGATCATGTCTACGGAGCCTTAAGATTGTAAAAAAAAAAACGTAAAAGATGTTTTCACATCAAAATATAAATCTGAAAAAATATACAGCATTCGAACTTCTCAAAAGTCGTCTTCTCCACATATTATTATTACTATATTCGCTACGAATGTCCGACGTTACGCTTTCGCTAATAGAACTTTCATTATCATCTTTCTGTGGTCGAACTTTCCCTCCGTAAGTTAAATAATCTGTCTGTGATCTCGTTGTAATGGTAGCCTGGTAACTGGAATCTTTGAATGCAGTTTCGATGTTTTTTTACTAGGTAGTTATTACTAAAATATTCTAAACCGGAATTTCTACCTAAGTTTCTATCCGTCTATTCCGTCTATAATAATCATCAGAGGGAAGATCATCATCAAAAATATAAAGTGATGCATAGTGTACTGAGTGATCAGTCTCCAGATTAATATATCTAACCACAGACATAAATCTAACTAGATAACGCAAGTCCCTCCTGTATGAAAACCAAGCGTGCCACTTTTTCACAAACAATTTAAAACCAAATTTACTTAATGAAAGAAAACATTTCCAATGCCTCGGCCAACCTTTTCTATACATTCTTTACAGCTCAATATGGCATAAAAAGGCATTTTTCTAGATTTCTGTGGATTTCCGGTGGCGATAATGCGAAATGAAAAGCTCAAATTATGATTTAATCGTAACTTTACTTCGTTTTTTAGCTCGCGAAGAACATACAATCACGTCATCTAGTTAGATGTATGTCTATGTATCTAACAATGTGACAAATATGTCACATAACTACAAAATTTTCACATTTTCCAAGGTCTTTGCATTTTCCGACAAGTTCTATAAAACTGACATAATTATGACAATGTAAAGATACAGGTAAATCGCAATCGCGAATTATACTCAGCTGAAGTCCTTTAGACACAATGTTCTTTTTATTAATTTCGTATATCGTTGTCCGTTTTATTTAACGTTGTCCTAATAAACGAAATTTTCTATATTTCCTTCATTTACTGTGTATTTTTCACTTAAAAAATTTATTTTACTAAAAGTTTTACTAAAGGTAAGGAACCCTCAGTCAGCAATCTTAAACTGTACTTAACCAGATTTTTTTCCTATCATTAAGAGCGAGTTTTTATTTGGCATGGATAGTTACGCTCTGCTGGCTTAGGATTTCCCATGATCGAGTAAAGATTGGGTCAATGACTGTCTACCTCAGCCCAAAATCATCAACCTGCTATCAGCCTCCTAATTTTGACTACATGTGTACGACTGAACTATAAAAAACCAAGGGTAAACGGTTCGTGGATTTACTTCGGTGATTGTCGGGCTATTTTTAACCGATTTCAAAAGAAGGAGGAGGTTCTCAATTTGTCAGAATTTTCTTTGTTAATGTAATATATGTTCTCCGATTACTCAAACTCTTTGGTGACGTGGAACTGACCAAGAAGACCACAGATGGCCACTGGTACTCCTTAATGGTAATAATGTCACGGGTGTAAAGATTATCTCGAATAGTTAACCAACTATGATGAACCAAATACTTATCAATAAATGGTACCATTGAACTGAGCTGATGATGAAGTCAGAAGGTAGGCATTGGTATCCTAGTCGTGTTTGGGCTTATTGGAATTGTCATAAGATGTCCTTTGGTTATAAATGATGTTCGTGGTAATTTGAGGTACACAAAAGTGAAAAATAAATAAAAACAAAACACTGCAAGGCGAACAATTACATACTTTACCGAAGTCGGTGTCGACAAACTAAAAACAATAGAAAAGAAAGACCGATTTGGAAGTCGGTTTAATTTTTTTGTAAAAAAAGATTTTATTTTTAAATTCTCTTCTTATTCTCAAATTACCGTGAAATCATTTGTAAACAAAGTAGTAGTTTTTACATAGTTTTTGTTTACATCCTAATTTATTTTTAGTTTGTGCGAAATCTGTTTCGTAAAAGTGTAAGTTCAAAAAGTAGATAAGATTTTTAGCGGGTCAAATATAATAAAATCAGTAAATTTTTATTTTTATTTTAAATTTATATTCGAAAATAGTTAATATGTTTCTTAAAGCTCAAGCACAATCGTCGTTTGAAGTTGTCAAAATGTTCTGTTAGACCGTATTTTCCATCTGCACTCCAAAAGTATATTTAATGAATAAATAAAGCAAACTTCAAGTCAAGTTACATCGTCATACACGTGTCTCAAGAAAGTTGTGAGATATTTTTCATGACCCACAAAGCCAACTATTTAAAAAAAAACAAAGCGCGATCTAGTTGAGAATGAATTACTTTTATAAAAAAAGAACCATTTGGAAGCCGTTTTTGTGATAAAGTACCTAGATAGATAAAATCAAGATCGTCACGTTAGAAATTTCCGTGGGGATTTCCCCGAGGAAGTAAAAGGCATTTGGGACATTGACTAGGCAATTGTAGACTATTCTCAATTATAGAGGCCGGTTTAACCCCAATTATCGGTTACATCTCTAAACTGCTGCGGTTTTTCTAACAAGAAACCGCTTTTGTATTCACGTCCTCACCTGATTTAATATGTTTGATAATATTTTGTTGATGTACATTAATTGCCATCTCTGATAATGGTGATATTGATGGGCTTCTGGCAAAAAGAAGCGATTTGATTGATTTGTGAAGTTTAGCACGTGTTGCGGTCAATCCTTAGATGTGTGGACAAAGGATACATAATATCAAGACCCTTTGTGCTTTCAATAGCACGATGCAGACATTCTCAAAATAACCAGGGTTACCGACATAGCCCGAAGAATTGCCAAACTTAAGTAGCAGTGGGCAGGGCACAATGCTCGCAGAACGGGTGGTCGATGGGGCCGAAAAGTTCTGGAGAGGCGACCGCGTACCGGAAGACGCAGCGTTGGACCTCCCTCTAGATGGAACGATGACGCACGTGCATAGTTCTACGTAGAAGGAGGTTTTTCAAAGCTAAGTCTTCCGGTACGGTCTTCCGGTCTAAAAATGTATCACTCGGAAATAGTGCAGCATTCTATCAGTAAAAGATTTTTCAGAGAACAACACAGACAACTTTACCTATTTTTTTTTTTTTAAACTTTGCCCCACACTAGGAATTTCTTCCTGTATCGTGGGTGCGTATACAAACATAATATAAACTCACATACACAACACCCAGAGCCGAAACACCTATCTGTAGGTTATACAAATATTTGTTCCGTGCGGGAATCGAACCCGCGACACACAGCGCAGCAGTCAATAACTCAACCACTGCGCCAACCGTGCGTTCAAATAATACCTGTTTAACGCTAGAAGCAGAAAAATGCAAAGTGAATGACTTTAATTGCAATTATATCTAGATTAACTAATCGCATATTAATTAATCATATGCCTTTGAGTTATTATGAAGTGGGGCAGGTGCATAGATAAGATAAATATTATAAAAATCAGACGATTGCTAAAGGTCATCTGTACCCTAAGCAGAGTTGTTATTTTCTTTTATATCATGAATTGGTTAATTATTTTATTGTGGTTATTATGTTCACGTTTTATTGTAGCTTATTATATAAATTTATGGATTGGTTTATTTTTTATGGATTTTTTAACATATTAACACATATAATGTAATATAATATGATGTAATATAATATGATATAATATAATATAATATAATATAATATAATATAATATAATATAATATAATATAATATAATATAATATAATATAATATAATATAATATAATATAATATAATATAATATAATATAATATAATATAATATAATATAATATAATATAATATAATATGATACAATATAATTCATAATTATAATATTATTATAAATAGGCAAGATTTTTTGCGCGCTTGACCACTTCTCACCTGATGGTAAGCGATGATGTGGTCGAAAATGTAGCACGCTTGCCTAGAAAAAATCTATTCAATCTTGACTTAAAGACTCCCAGGTTGTAGCTATCAGGAAATACAGATTCCGGCAGGGAATTCCACTCCTTAGCTGTACGCATAATAAAAGTATTCCCAAAACTTTTGGGGCATGTGGTTGGGATGTCCATGACGTACCGATGATGCATCGCCGTACGTCTTGTAGTCCAAGTTACATTCGTATTGTAATATTAATTCTTACTCAAATAAATAGTTTAACAAATTGGTAGGTAGGTAGGCTAGGTGGGTATCTAGGTAAGGGTAAGTGGAGTATGTATGGTAGGGTAGGTAGGTAAAGTAGGGTAGGTAAGTATGTAGGGTAGGGTAGGGCAGGTAGGTTGATAGGTAGGGCAGGTGAGTATGTTGGTAGGTATGTAAGGTAGGTGGATTGGTAGGTAGATAAGGTAGGTGGGTTGGAAGGTAGGTAAGGTGGGACAGGTAGGTATGTAGGGTAGGGTAGGGAAGGTAAGTTGT
This sequence comes from Orthosia gracilis, assembly GCA_947562075.1. Taxonomy (NCBI): domain Eukaryota; kingdom Metazoa; phylum Arthropoda; class Insecta; order Lepidoptera; family Noctuidae; genus Orthosia; species Orthosia gracilis. The sequence continues at coordinate 32,594,952 of OX387272.1, read as the reverse complement.
TAGGGAGGGCAGGTGAGTAGATTGGTAGATAGGTAAGGTAGGGTAGGTAGGTAGGAGACCGCCTCAATGATGACGAGGCGAGGTAGGGCGTAAAAGCCTTTCCCGCCATTCCGCCACCAGGACCTTGCGGAGCTGAGACCCACGCGTGTCCATATGTCGCCGCATCAGCCCTTCGCCCCGTGCCCGCGCATCCTCGCGCCACCGATACCTTCGCCTCCAGGTACCAGGGCAGGGAACCGGCCAGTACGCCAGCCGCCTCGTAGGAGATCGTGCGATACCCCCTCATGACTCTGACGGCCAACATACCAACCCAACCCAACAAGGCGAGCTTTCGCTGTGTTTAGAAAATTACGGCAAACCACCCGAGATTGCATGTCTGTTTTTTGTACACTAGCTTCTGCCAGCGGCTTCGCCCGCGTGAAAAGTGTTTTATTATCCCAAGGAAACATTATAACGGGATAAAGAGAGATCTATCTGTGTGCCAAATTTCATCTAGGTTTGTTAGCCGTGATTGAATAAAAAACATACATCCATATAAGAAGTACGATTACTATAGAAATTGCCCAATTACTAGGTGCCACAACAAAAAAAAACAAAATTAAACATTTTTACAAAAAATACAACCGACTTCCAAATATAAAAAAATAAAAATAACTTAATTTTGGAAGTCGGTGACAAAAAACGAAGAAAAACCATAAACATCATTTTTCACTTTGCAGTGTTTTTAATTGGAAGTCAGTAGCATTTTTTTGTAAAAAATATTATTAAAACTACATTTAGTTAATAAAGTTATGAAAATAAATAAAATGTTGATTAATAACCATTAAAACTATATTTTTATTCTACTGAGTAGGCAACTTAGAAAACACTGTTCAAATGTCCGGATTGCAAGCTCCAAAATCCGGGGTTTTCACGCTCCTTGTCCTGGTTGGCAGATTTTAGAGATGGCAACCCTATGTACGGGTAACACCCATACACTATACCAACGAGTATCATTCGCAAGCATCAAGTTTAATTATTATTAAGTATTTTTATAGCTGTCAAAGGGGGCCTTTTATTTTTTGACAACTTTAGGTGAACCGATTTTTTTTTATTTGATATTTTTTTGCTTCTCACGTCTATTTAAATTAGATCAAGATCTGATAAAGAACTTCGGAGATATACAAAATAACTCTTCAATAAATGATGGCAAATGTCACGGGATTGCCGAAATCGCATGTCTGTTTATTGTTTACCATTTCATAACAAAACATTACGCAGGTGTGCTCTACAGGGGTACGCAGATGTATAAAGTTCACCCTGGTATACTCTCATTCCATCAGTTATGTTCAAGTTTCATATTATTGGGGTAATCTGTTCTAACAGGGGTAACTCACTTTGGGCATTATAGGTACCTAACTATAGAACTGGTTTATTGTGTACCACAACTAACAAGTCAAAAATAAAACACATTTTTACAAAAAAAATACAACCTGCTTCCAAATTAAACAATACAAAATGAAAACAAACTTTAATTTCGGCAGTCGGTGTTAAAAAACGATAACAGCATCACCGACTTCCGAAATTGAAGTTATTTTCATCTTAATTTAATTATTAATATTAAAACTTTGTGCACAAGTACAAAGACGGATATGCCTTAGGCATTTTCTACCAGTCGACCTTAGGGTGGAGCAAAGATAAAACAAGGCAGGTACAACTAAATGATAGGATGAATAGAGAAAAACAAATATATATATATATATATATATATACACAAAAAACATATAAATAATACTTAGATACATCCATACGTATATAAACAATGTTATAGAGAATCCGAAACTAACAAATCAATTTTGTGGTGATTCTGAAAACTTCTTGCGAATGTGCTTACGTGCCTTCAATTGAAGGAAAGCCGACTGGTTGCCATCCTGATATTCTGAGGGAGCGCATTCCATAGGGAGATTGCCTGGACAAAGAAGGACGAGTGTATAAACCCAGAGCGATGAGAGGGACATTGTAGAAGACGATTATTGATGGAGCGAAGATTTTTACTGTGGGCAGAGCAAAGGAATTGAACGTGAGAAGACAAATAAAAACTAAAAGTGGGTTTATCAATAAAAGAGAACAGGGTAGTCAATACCCTCAGCGCTCTACGCTGACGAATGGGTAACCATTTTAAAAGGGATCGATGTGCGGAGTGTACTTACGGAGGTTGAAAATAAATCGAATGCATTTTTTTTGGAAGGCGGTCAAGTTTATTGAGTAGATCTGCATTCAGATCATAGTAGCACACATCTCCATAGTCAATAATAGGAAAGATTAGGGACTATACAAGCATGGCCTTTATGTGAGCTGGGAGAAGATTTTTTAATCGATACAGCGAACGTAACGTTCCGGTGATCTTTCGGCTATCACTCGTTACCTACCTGTTTGCGCCATTCAAGGCAAGTGTCGACGAGCGGACCAAGATCCTCGGAGACAAACGGAATTGGTACGTTGTCGAAGATTATAGGTGGAACAGTTAAGCCATCAAGCTTTCTCAAGCTATGGGGACTTCCAAGTTTGATAGCCTGACACTTTGCAGGATTAACCGCCACACCGAAACGGTCGGACCAGCCTTTAATCGTAATTAAATCCCGGTTTAGCACCTCGATCGCATCCGATAAGTTGCCATCACCTGCCTGACAGTAGAGCTGTAAAACGTCAGCTTAAAGATGATACGCACACTGAAGCTCGGTGGTTAAAATATTAATGAAAAAGGAGAACAAAAGAGGAAATAAAATACCGCCTTGAGGGACGCCAGCTGCAAGATCACACCACTCTGGAGAAGAGTCCCCAGCATGAACTCACTGCTGACGCCCCCGAATATAAGAGGAAAACCATTCCAGTTTCTCGTGAGATACCATAAGATAAGAAAGGATGGACAAAAGGACATCGTGATTGATGGTATTAAAGGCGTTTGAGAAGTCGATTAACGCTTAAGTAGTAACTTTAGTGTCCTCCATTCCCCGCCTTATATCGTCAATCACTTTAAGGAGGGCTGACACGGTACTCTGCCCGGGCCTGAAACCGGATTGAAATGGGCCGACGAGGGAGTTGTGATATATGAAATGAGACAGTCGTTAATGAACACCTAGGCCTCGAGCACTTTGGGCAGAAAGTCGAAATTGGGTGAAAGTGATCAGAAAGAGTGGGATTGGGAATCTTAGGCAAGGCTCGGACATGAGCTTTAGCCAAAACGATCATATAACGACTGATGTTATTGCAGCCCACATCTTTTGATTTAATGGATAGGATTATCTTTTTGATCTCTCCTGGGTCGACTGGTGTGAAGACAAAGGGGAAAATATTGGGACGCGTCAGACCAGCAAGGTAGTCGATAGTTTGAAGTTTGGTTAGACTATCTAGCATAGCATAGTAAAGAAAAAGCGATTAAGATCGACTAAGCAAATCGTGTCTTAATAGTGTTTGTTTCTTGTACTAGCTACTACCCACAGCTTCGCCCACCGATTCTAGACTATAATCTATCTCTGTGCCAAATTTCATCCAGATCCGTCGACTCAAAATAGTTTTCTGGTACCAAATTACTATTCACTTCTACATAAAAAACGTTGCATCCACTCATATGAATCATTCAGATCCGTTCAGATGTTTTAGTGTGATTGAGTAACAAACATACATCCACACATCCAAACTTTCGCAATTATATTGATGACGATGAATGATGACGAAAATATCTCATTTGATCTTGGATTAACAAAAGCTTTTGTTTGCTCTCCACTAGATAATTATGAAGATACTTGCTTTTGCCAGTGGCTTTGCCCGCGTTATTAATATTTTCTTATCTCAAGGGAGCACTTAAAAACTTATTCCTTCTATTACTTTCTTTCTAACATTATACTGGGAAGAAAAGTGTTATTACAGACTAATAATCTATATCTGTACCAAATTTCATCCAGATCCGTTCACTTGTTCTAGCGTGATCGAGTAACAAACTTCCATACCTCCATCCAAACTTTCGCAATTATATATTAGTAAGGATGAAAAATAACTTTATACACTACAAACTAGCCTATTTACTATTCCAGACTATAAACTATCTCTGTGCCAAATTTCATCCAGATCCGTCGACTCAAAATAGTTTTCTGGTAACAAATTACTAATCACTTCTACATAAAAAAACGTTGGATCCACTTATATGAAATGTCAGTCTGCCTGAAAGACAACATAAGTTACTCCTACGAGAAATGACGACCAAACAATGACCACAGATTGTGCTAAAACAATGCAAACGCAAGTATAGACAAATGTTCAGTTAGATTTGTATAAAAAACAAACCCGTTCAATACAATATATTAAAACGAGCCAGCCGATACATTCATGTCGTCTGCACTCCGCGACTGATAACAGAGCAACACTATTAGGTAACCTGTCTAGACATGAATATGACTTAGAAGTTAGTCTAGACACTCGTAACACCTAGAACACCTAGATCATTCCATACACCTACTCCAAATTATATAGAAAGCATTCAACTGTCAGCGAATCCGGACACAAATTGAATAATAGATAATATAATTACGGGCCGAACATCCCCAGGCAGCGTCGCACCGAAATCGATTTAGACTGATCCGTATTAGGTCAATAATCTTTACGTTGCGAACGCTGAGTGCGCACTAGGGTTGTATTTAATAATATTATAGTTACAATATCGGCATCGGGAGATAGTGCAGATCGTGACGCGGAGACTGCGACGCGCCTTATCGCCGCATCGCCTTCGTGGCCATCGTAAATAATGTGCAACTTTTCCCGCCACGCCCCCACCGACGCCAGAACAAAAAAACTATGCAGTCGCTAATAAGCGTTTTCATGCGTAACGCTACAACTTGTCCTTGCTTAGTGCACTAACGATGCATGCAACGCCGTCTGAAGGCTAATGAATAATATTTGTCTGCACTGCAATGCTTTAGACGTTGCAAAAATATTATTTGTCACTATTCTATTCATGCACAAACTCACTTTGTTTTTGAAGCACTACCTAAGTTTTCTTAGAATTCGATGTTTTTCTACGCTCACGTGTTTGTTTGCATATTAACCTAGATATTGCATAACCGGACAGTTAAGTTATTGTTGATGCGATGTTTTTCGTAATTCGGTAGCTCGTTTTATTTTTCTGAGAGGTTTATAGACTTTTAAATTTCTTCAATAACATACGCGTTTGGCAAGTGTACGAGAAATGATGCATGACAGACATAACAATAGTAAAACCGTTTAATGAAAACTTGCCTAAGAGTTCCATATATGTTCGTTATTACGGTGAAATTATTATAAGAAGTGGTGGCGTAAAGATTATGAGCACGCAAGACCTAATATGGCCGTCTGCGGAAATTCGAAGTGACGTTTGGAGTTTAAAAAAAGAATAAATGGTTTCTAATTTAAGTAAAGCGACAACTGTAAAATCACCTGATGGAGACTGCATTATTGCGTTGGTGGTCTATCATCTTCATTTGATGCCATAAATGTTCACTTGGGGCTAGTAAATGAACCGGATCATTGAACAGATTAATTATTTCGCGTCTTGGCTATTACTAATATATTCATTACGACGATCGATATTAAAGGTTCTCAAAGCCGTGGCGTATTCAAGAATGCTCACCGCTCCTGTTGTCGTCACTGAAATTCTGAAGCATAAAACTATAAAAATATTTTTTTAACCGACTTCCCAAAAAGGAAGAGGTTTCTCAATTCGACCGTATATATTTTGTATGTGTGTTCGCAGAGAACTTCGTCGTTTATGACCCCATTTTGATGTTTTTTTTTTGTTAGAAATGAGATATCAGATATCAGGAAATTAGGAACTGATGATGGAATCCTAGAGAAATCAAGGGAACTCCCTCAAATATTATAAGCATACATATAGCGATATTGGTATTTTTATCAATAATGCAATCATATGCACTCAGAAAGTATAATTTGTTGAAGTGGAACTGATGAAGAAGACCACAATAGCCACTGGAACTCCGAAACGTCATGAGAAGTTCTTTGGCCATAAATGATTTTCATGTTAATTGTAGGTACCTACCAAAACTAAAAAGGAGAAAATAAACAACTTTTTAACAAAAAATCAAACCGACTTCCATAACAAAACACTACAAAACGAAAAATAACTTTTTCGCTTTGTAGTTTTTGGTTTCAAATAACGGAAAACAAAGGCTACAAAAGATACCGACTTCGGAAAAGAAAGCTATTTTTCGCTTTGTAGTGTTTTGTTTTGGAAGTCAGTTTGATTTTTTGTTATAGTTTTTTATTGGCATTGACTATGCAAATAACTTACAGGACACAAAAAGTAGTACAGTTGGTGAAAAAACTGAACCTGCGCATCTAAGCCTGTTAGTCCTGCTACTGCTGACTGGCTAATTTTTTCCAATATTATTTATTCTCGTATATACACTGCACACAAAAGTCAAGAGTCAGTCAAGATTGCGGTTGTCAACTGCAGTTGCCTTACTAAATCATTTCTACATGACTCATAATGGACACATTCCAATTTAATTTTGAAAAAAATTACAATAAATGTTGTTGGTCCTCGACAATCCCAAATTCCTCACAATTGGGTGAAGCGATTTTCTTCATCATGAAGGCAATTTTTTTGCATGGAATGTGTCTAGATCTGAGTCTAAGAGCAGTAACAATCAGTTTTCTACTAGCGTCACTATTCATGAACCAGGATACGCGAAGAGGTTCCTCTGTATGGTTTTATACCATAAACCCTTCTCTAATGACCGTTTATTAAAATATTCTTTCCAATAATCACAGCATATATTTTTTAAATTTTGGTAAACATTCTGAATAATCTAATATAATATTGATTTCTTTTTCATTTCTAGTCGCTAATTTGAACAGAACTTATGTGCCATGTTCCATACAATTCTATCCAACCAAATGGCGATGATGCGAAGAGTTTGTTCAAATCCATGGCCCTCGTGTTGTGAAAGTACCTTTGTTTAAGATACGATGGGATTGACATACGCTATGCGTACCGTATAAATAAATAAAGAAAAAAAAACTGTTGTAGCTGCTGAGATTCTTACAATGTACTCCTTTTACTTCATTTGGAATCATCTTAGAATTTTTTGAAATCGTGATAGCTATGGGGCTGAAGAAACTGACTTTATTTTTTTTAGAGCCTCAGATTAATACCTACAGCCAGCTTTAAAAAAAATCGCTAACGTTTCAGCCATTCCTGTCCGTAGAAGCAGTGGAGCTCTATAGGTTGTCTTATTCCTCACCAAAGCGTGCGTCTCCACGTGTTCTCTGTGCTCTCGGCTAGACTGTGCAGCGGTCGGTCAAACCGCAGCAACACTCGCAGTCGTGGCCATAGCGTTGTTTTTGACTGAAAACGGTGCACGCGCGCTTCATGCTTTATGGCGAGCCACTAAACTTATACGAGCAGCGATCTGTAGTGTTGTGCGATGGGATTTTATTGGCATTGTCTCTGGCAATAGTTGTAATCGAAAGTTTACTTGTCAACTTTAAATGCAACTTTGTTAATGAAATATTTTAATCGATAATTTTTTTTAAATACTCGTTACTTTACAACCAAATCTAAGTAGCTCACTGCAACATATTTTTAAATTATACTGCCCACATTTTCTGTATAGTTACTTATGCTGTAGGCGTCACATTCTCTAGACGAGAGAAACACCTCATTTAAGAATGTAGAATAAAATTCCAAAACAGGTTTTATTTAAATCACCAATGTGCTTATGTGCATCAGACACAGGTTGCGGCCATCGCCAGACCATTTCAAACGAATTTAAATTTTTGCTGAGCGCACTAAGCGAGGTCAATGCTAGGCCAAATCTAGTCGGGGCGTAGTTTACACGGTTATTAAAAGTTCTTAGGATACACGTTCTAGTAGGTCTTTTGTCTGGATTAAAAAAATGTTTATCATGCCAACCTCAATCAAGACCTATTTTTAGCTGTCTTAGGTGCCACATATCTACAGAGAACAGCTACATAATCCTTTTTATTCTAGAATTCGTGTTTCTTTAAATTTTAATCCTCTGTTTTTATTGCTCGCTCATCATTCACAATCAAAAGTTAAAAAAAAAACATTGCTACTCGTTTATGGCAAAAAAGTTTTTTTTCGCAATGACTGGCTTTTTTTTCGTCATAAAAAAGAGCTTCCATTTTCAAATGCTCTCAAGATGTGACCCCAGTGTAACCCTAGAAAAAATTATGACATGCCTGTTTATTGTAAAAAGTTCTTATTTTTTCGACAATGACTGGTCGATTAAAAAAAGGCTTCTACTTTCAAATTCTCTCATGGTGTGACCCCACATTGCCAACCAATATAATGCCTGATTATTGCTACAAAAAAATCCTAATGACTGGTCGATTTTAGTCGATTTAAAAATAACAAAGACTAGAGTCAAGAGGAAAACCATATCAAAAAAAAAAAAGTTCCATTTTCAAATTCTCTCATGGTGTGGCCCCACTGTAGCCCTACGATGCGACTCACGAGTACGGGCTAGTCGTGGCCCAATGCTTCGACTAAATGCGGCTATGTTTACACGAGATACTGACTTCACTGACCAGCGGCTACGAACAAAATTCTGCTCGGATATTAAATTTATATCGACCAAACACCCACCTTGGTCATCTACACGCTTGTCTAGTTGTATAGTTGCATGACGCATCTAGACGTTGCTTTAACCTTATTTATGTAGGTTGTGGATTAACGGTGCCTTAAATTTGTTGACGTATGTCGAAAAATTGTATCTCCAAATACTGCATGTATTTGGAGATACAATTTTTCGACTGAAGTTCGAAGTTTGTAGATGGCGCTAGGCATTGACTTGACTTAATAGTTATTTTTTTATGCTGTAAAAAACAGAATGGAAGTTGGATGTAACAAGTTACAAAATAATAAATACCTGTTATTGTCACTTAACGGTCAATTAAACTTGTCCGTGACTATTCCTAAAAATAATATTAAAATTCAATAATACAATTTGAAATGTTGATGCAAAGTTAAGGATATCTAACATTAATACAAAGATAATGTTCATTGTGAATCATATTCTCACGAAAAGTGGCATTGAATTTTATTACCAAAAAAATATTATTTATTTGCAAAAGAAACGCATTGCCAAAATAAAATTCTATGCGATAGTGGTTGAATATTTTGTGTCTATCGCGCGTTAAGGAACCTTGAAAATAGAGACATTTTAAAATGCAAATTAGTGTCTGTCTGGGTCTATTAATAATTAAATAAGTAGGTACATAACTGACTACGTATGAATATTATAATTCGTGTTCGTTTCGTTTAAGGAGATTTTTTTTTGATTTTTACTTTTTGAAATTTTTGTTATCCCATTAAAATTTCAATAAAAATGTAATGCTACTTGATAAAAATAGCAACAATTTTATTTAAAAAATAATAATTTATAATACTAAAATACATTAGTACATGTGCTTGATTAAAAAAACACATATAATTCAAAAGTAAGGCATCTTGATTACTAATTCCCGAAAGCCGGTATATACTTACTTCTAACAGTGCGACAGCATTTTTTTCAATGTAACCCGACCAAATCTATAAACTAAATGATAAACATTTCATATGAACTGCAATACCCAAAGGCAAAAAGTGCCGTATGAAAATTCAAAATATGTCTATTTTAAAGAAGCAAGTCAATGAACACTATCTTTCTTCCATCCTGTGATATTTTATATTATATTTTTTTATTTTATATATATATATATATATATATATATATATATATATATATTATTTTATTATTATGTATTTATTTTATTTATTTTATTTTTCTCTTCAATATAATTATATAGTGTTTAGGCACTTATTGTATTTTTTTATACTATGTTTGTATTAGTTATGTTTTACAATCTATTACCTTTCCCTGTACTTCTCCACACTGTGTCTATGTTTCTTATCCAACTCTTCTGTCGCAGGTCTGCTGGAAGAAATTTCTCTAGAAATAAGCAGCACCTTTGTGCTCTTCTATCTTTATATGTATTTTCGCTTTTAAGTGTTTTGTGTATACATAAATAAATAAATGTTAGGCCCTTTCCTGATGATGCGACGCAATTTAAATTGCGTCGATAGGCGATATCGGTCGGAAATAACTGCTACACTGATGCAGTCGCATGATCTGCTCGATATTGAACGCAGATGGCCTCGATATCGAATTGCGAGTACCTACATCCTCACGGCAGTTGATCGTCTTTTGTTTAAACTGGTCTGTTCCGAATAACGAGGAGTGATTTCAGTCGCGCAGTAGTCATTAATCTGCTCAGCCTTTTTCAAGTTGCTGAGCTGAGTAACAGTATTTTACATTTATTAACCGCTTATTTGACTTCAAAAACCCAGTTACTGTATAACATCGTAACCCCTTGGCTAGTCTGGTGTCAGACATTTTGGCTTTTATTACCGTAACCACATCTACATCTAGATTGGAGATGTGGTGGCACAAACTGGAGAGTATTGGCTTGAAATTGAGCAGAAAGTTTTTCTAGTTCGATAAGCTCACGCGTATCGAATAACACTATTTACTGCTAATTACAAACAAAGTCGTCTAACTTTTTGTCGGTCAGTTAACGGCAGTGTGGGTCAGGTAACAGCTATTACCGACTGTACCTTGAAAATCGATCCGTGCGGGTGTTGTTACTTAGGCACGCTACTATAACATTAGGGTGAGCTTTTCAAGTGGGCATACATGGATAAACAAATGTGAAACTATGAGGAATAACGAAAAACATTCAAGGGAGTCTGGGTTTAGGCGCACGGTTGGCGCAATGGTTGAGCGATTGACTGCTGCGCTGCGTGTAGTGGGTTCGATTCCCGCACGGAACAAATATTTGTATGACCTTCAGATATTTGTTCCGGCTCTGAGTGTTGTGTATGTGAATTTATATGTTTGTAAACGCACCCACGATACAGGAAGAAATTCCTAGTGTGGGGCAACGAATTTATTAACAAAAAAAAAAAATTTTTGTCTCGGGCCCGATTTTAATAAAAACTAATACTTCACGTGACTTTTGGTAAATTCCACACATTTTGGACTTTTTAAGGGCATCATCGCCAATAGAATTTCACTTTGGTAAAGCCTTTTGTCATGAAAAACTATACCTTATGATTCCAATCGAAAGATGTCAACTGCTGAACACAGGCCTCCCCCAAGTCTTACCACATCGAACGGTCTTCTGCGTATTTCATCCAGCGGAATCCCGAAGCCAGATATCAGGTCATCCGGACTGGGGAGACTGAGACTGGGGATATTTTATCCTATGGAAGACTGGAGAGATAATTCCATGCAATCGTAAGTAACACAATCTTGTTAATCTATAGGTGCCTATGTATGTGCATCGTTATCTACGCTATTATTATCCAATAAAAATAATTGAATAAATTCCGCTTTTCGGCAACTACTTGATGACCTTCTCCGTCGACTTGAATCGCACTAGAACAACCAGTCTCAACCTAGGCTGTTCAGTTTTAACCTAAGCATGCTCGCAACGAGCAAAAAATTTAAATTTGTAATGCATCTGAGTTATTTCTCGTAAAAAACCGGCCAAGTACGGGTCAGACTTCACACATTTAGAGTTCCGCACCAAATGTAAAATATATTGGTCTTTGTTACTAACGTTATCATCCAATTTCAAGTTCATAGGTCAATGAGAAGTGAATAAATTCTTCAGAACAAAATTCTGTGTCAGATAACGGACAGACGGACACGTGAGTTATGGAACCCTAAAAAGGTTACTTGGTCTCCCAATAGGCTTGAATGCTTTAGTAATCAATTCTTCCAATTATAATTAGTTGAAGTTTTGTGTACGGAACCGGTGTCTACCTATATAAATATGTCTAGATATTTTAATCAATTTTCTTGGGCTCAATGCATATATGAGCGATGCCGATTGCCAATTATTTGATTGACATGCGCTATTGATTTATCACGAAGTGAATTCCTTTCATTTTGGCTTTTCATAAATAATTGCTACTGCTGTTGTTATACCTGTAGTGCATCCATACATATTTTGACAGTCCTTATAGCTCATAGAATGTCAACTTAAGCTGACGGGGTTTGCTAGGGCATCTGCCTGTCTGGGTCGCGGTTAAATTTGAAAGAGAGTTACTGCTGCCTTGGCATAAGCAACTGAAGGAACAGGGGTGGGTCTTAGTCAATAAAAGTCTGACATACCCTCCGCTTCACCCAGAGCGGAAGAAGTCACTGAATGTTTTCTCAAACCAAAAAAAAGGCTGTAGACAAATTTATCACTCTGTCAGCGTCGGCGATGATCGAAAATTGGAAATGCAATAATGTAAGGGATTGATCACGTGAAAATATGATCATCATCATCATATCAGCCGAAAGACGTCCACTGCTGGACATAGGCCTCTCCCAAGCGTCGCCACATTGACCGGTCCCGTGCGTCTCGCATCCAGCGGTTCCCCGCAACTTTTACCAGGTCATCGGTCCACCTGGTGGGAGGCCGTCCAACGCAACGTCTTCAGGTTCGCGGTCGCCACTCCAGTACTTTTCTGCCCCATTGGCTATCCGTTCTGCGAGCAATGTGCCAATATGATAGTGTTTGGCAATCCCATACATTATTTAAATTGCTATCGCGACACTTCTTGTCTAGATTCTTTGGGCTTACTTAGCTAAAGTGAACGTGAAGGCTCTTTATTGGATTTCATTAAATAAGTACACACTTTCCTGAACCAACTTTGCCAGTATTTTGAGGCCCATTTGTATGAAATATGAAATCAGATTAAAAAAATAATAGAGTAGTTGACAAAAAATATCTATTTATTTTTATCCATCAATTAGATAACCTAAAAATATTGAACACGTATTTTTTTCTTTTGCCACGTAAACAGAAAATTACGACGATACAGTACGTCGAAATATCGTGTGACGTCACGGTGTGCTACATTTTATACTGACAAAGTGACGTCAAAAGCCCCCACTCCTGAACTTTGGTGCGCTTTATCTTTTTCATTTTTTATTTATTTGATAAAGCAAAAATACGGGTCCAATATTATTTGATAATCTCACTGGCGGACTAAATAATATTATTATTTTTTCACCTAGGAAACATCCCTATTACCATTTGAATTTGCCACGTTGAATTCTTCACTAGGTATGCTTTTAGCTACCTCGCTATGCGACACAAAAGCCCAACGGGCCTAGTTAGCCCGATATCCAATTTTAGCCAGATACGTTCGGTTTGTCAACATCCGTTTCCGATCAAATTAAGCCTTCTGTGTGTCTGGCGTTTATTTTCATAATAATTAACCTGATTATTTATTCTGATAGGTAACCCCCGAATAAACACAGCGATTTAATCACATATATAATCTTACTAGATGATGCAAATTTATGTCTTTCGCATGTCAATAAAAGGAAAACAATGCTCTTCCTTTGACGATGTTTCATTAACGTTATAGGCACCGGACATCAATCGAAATCTGAACAAAATAAATGCTCATTTGTGCCGTATTGAGCTGTAAAATGTGTACAATAATTGCCCGAGACAATGGAACCATTTCCTGTCATCCGTAAATAAGTAAATTTGTTCTCTGGATTGGTTTTCATACAGATGGAGGGACTTGCGGTATCTAGTTGGATTTATGTCTGCGTATTATATTTAACTAGCTTCTGCCATCGGCTTTGCTCGCGTGAAAGTCGAGAAATTATCCCGACGAAACATATTCCCGGGATAAAAAGTATCTTATGTGCTATTCCTGGCTATAATCTATCTCTGGGCCAAATTTGATCCAGATCCGTTCAGCCGTTTTGGCGTGATTGAGTAACAAACATACACACATCCAAAGTTTCGCATTTATCTTTTTCGTATTTTTCGTTTATGATTAATAATAAGATTTTGTCTGTCGATAAATTTGTGTTGTTTCATTTGTTATTTTATTTTATGTTATTTACTTAATTTGAGAAATTACTTTATAAATTATTATAATCTAAACTTTTTAATGAGCTTCTAAAAAGTCGAAAAGATTATGTTAGACAATATATGACTCTACGACATAATAAATTAATTCTGGCTAGACACTTCTTCTATCTGAAAGTAGTTTCTAGTACGTAATGATATGCACGAAACTATTTAAACTGGTATTCCTAGTAATAAGTAGGTACGAAGTATAGATTAACTAAACATGAAATACGGCAGCAATTACACTGAAAAAAAAAACCGAACAAGTTTTGTAACTTGAAAAACAAAATTTAGGAATAAGAAAATAAACTTTAATAAAATAAAGCAAAACTCTGTTGTTTTTTGCTAGTAATACAAAGTTTTCAAGTCCCAATAATTTCTTAACCAGCAACCAAACTTTTTTTTTCACTTGTTTTTTAACATGGTTTTTCCTTAGCAAAATGCATTTGTTCTACTTATATAAAATTACTGCTGGACTAGTTTCAAAATTATAATTCTTTATTATCGGGCAACTAAGGCCCGTAAAAAAATATACAAATTAATGCAAGAACCAAAGCTTACTAGAGACGAGATTGGGTAAAAATGTCTTTTTTCTGTAATACATATACTGAGCGCATTTTTCTGTCAATCTCATTAATTAGGGTGACATCGGCCTTTTGTCGTAGCGGAGTTCATGGAAAAAAACAGACAGCGCTTTTAGAGCCATAGTGGACTAGTGATAATGGCCCCGACTTACGTGTCGTACGTCGTAGATTCGAACTCAGGCAGGCCCTTTACTTCGTTTAAATTATTTCATCAACACTGCTCTAAAAACGGTGAAGGAAAACATCGTGAGGAAACCGGCATGTCCTAGAAGCAAAAATACGAAGACATGCGACATCAACCAACCCGCACTGGGCCCGCGTGGTGGATTACGGCCCATTCCATCTCACATAGAGGAAGCCTGTGTCCCAGCAGTGGGAACATTAATAGACTGATGATGTTGATGATGAATTCTTTAATAATTTGGAAGAACTATCTCGTGACAACAGATTAGGGAACTGGGGACTGGAGAATGGCCAATAGGTGGGTATTTGGGAATTGGTCTAAAAAAGTGCGTAATGGTTCTATACATTTTATATAGCACAGAATGTTCGCCAACTCATCTTGAGCAAGCTTGGTGACCAATGCTCCGAATGCTCGTGCCTTATCTTTATGAAAAGAGGTCTTTGCTCTGCAGTGAGACAGTTACAGGCTGCTATTATCTTACACCAAAAACAACATAATATACAGTGATAATAAAGTTCGTGTACAAAGGCGAGCTTAACTCAATGTTGAGTTCTCCTACAGCAAACCCTAGGATGACAGAGAAAGTTGACAATAGAGGGCGGGATCCAGTGTAAAAAAAATGACCAAAAAATAAACGGACTTCCAAAATAAAACACTACAAAGCGAAAAAGAACTTTCTTTTCCGAAGTCGGTGTCTTTTGTACGCATTGTTTTTCGTTATTCGACACCGACTTCGGCAAAGAAAGTTATTTTTCGCTTTGTAGTGTTTTGTTTTGGAAGTCCATTTGATATTTTGTTAAAAAGTTTTTTATTTTTCTCTTTTTAGTTTATACAGTTACCTCCAATAAACATGAAAATCATTTATTGCCAAAGTACATCTCATGACGATGCCCAAACACGACTAGGATACGTTGTTTTATTTCGGAGTTCCAGTGCCTACCGTCTGCTTCAACATCAGATCAGTTCGATGGTACCATTTTTATCAATACCATTTATTTATAAGTAATTGCTTCATCATAGTCGATTCACTATTCGAGATATATTATACCCGTGACCTACTTAGCATTAAGGAGTTCCAGTGACCATCTTTGGTCTTATACATCGGTTCCACTTCATCAAATGATACTTTCTGAGTGCAACTTATTGCATTGTTGATGAAAATACCAAAATCGCTATATGTATGCCAAAAATATTTGAGGAATGCCCCTCGATTTCTCTAGGATCTCATCATCAGATCCTGATTTGATGACCATGGGATCACCTGTGAAGTATACCCCTCAAACAAAAGAATAATTTCTCAAATCAGTCCAGATGCCTTTAAGTAATCGGGGAACATACATAAATTTTTAAAAAAAAATCCGACGAATTGAGAACCTCCCCCTTTTTTGAAGTCGGTTAAAAATAACTTAAGGCGGATTAAATCAAGACATAAATATACTTAATACTTAAATTATTCCTTACAGTCTCTCACTCAATCAAATAAGAAAACTACAAAGTGAAAAATAAATTTGTTTTTAAATAACTAACTTTAACTTTACTTTTTTTTTTTTTAAAGGTACGCTTATTTCTTTGAAATAAGCGTACCTTTGTACCTATTTTATGTTCCTTCTTCTTGTCTCTTTGTTATGTGTGTGTACATTAATGGTTAAATAAATAAATAACTTTATTTTTCACTTTGTAGTTTTCCTATTTGGAAGTCGGTAGTATTTTTTTGTAAAAAGTTTTTTATTAGCCACTTTTTAGTCGTACCTTCCTAATAGGCAAGTTGTTTAGTAAGTTACCTTAAGGGCCTACATACGCTTTAGTGCCGTAAAATGATAACTTTCTAAAGCATACTCCTTAGTAACAGCTAGGTTAAAAGGTTTGAAAAAAAAATATATTTATTATTGTTTCATGTACATTATTTTTAAACGTGGTTTTTTCGTATATCAAATAGTTTTGCATTAAAAAAAAATATTAGCAACACGATATTTTTCGCAACTTTTGGATATTCCTCCAAAAGGACTAGGATGTTTAAAAATATTTTTACACAGAAAAATGATGACTAGAATTTCTTCATAGCTGAAATAGCATTTTTGTTTGCAAAATATTATTTGTATAAATAATATTTATACAAATAATATTTTGCAAACAAAAATGTTCAAAAAGAGGTTCAATATTGATATTTTGGTACCGAGCGGGCGCACAGCCAATACTGCGTTAACATTGGGGCGTATATATCGCCTTAACGCCGGAATAGATAACCCGAATATCATGAAACTTGAACATAACCGGTGAAATGAGAGATCTGCGTACCCCTTAAGTGCGTACTGGCGTGATGTTATGTTATGAAATGGTATAATGAATAAATAGACATGCGATTGCAGAAATCTCGAGAGATTTGCCGTTATTTATTTACGAGTTCTGTCGTATATCTTCGAACTCCTTCATCAGATCTTGACCAAATTAAAATGGGACCAATTTCAAAACATACTCTTTCAATAATTTTCAGAATCGGGCCACAATTGAGGGAGATATCGGTGTATATAAATAAAAAAAAAACAATCATGAAGTCGAACATAGAACCTCCTCCTTTTTGGTAAGTCGGTTAAAAATAAAAATAACACTTCTCAAAAACAAACGTTTATTATACCACACACATTGTACGTGTCTAATGACATAATTCAAGTTACCACTCAGTTGGCATTTGCTCCTAGGGAAGTACTACTCGTACAATCGAATGCTCGATACGTTATTTTTTTCGTGTTTTCATAGGCAGCAGATGTTGCCAAAGGCCACCGGGAGCATGAACACGATTAACGGTTATACCACAAGCTTTTTTCGAAATACATTTATGTTTCAATTATTGCTAACATTTGTGCTAACTTCCATATTTGGATTTCTCGAACGTGCAATGTTGTGTTATCGTGTGTCCTAGTGTCAAGTTGTAAAAGGCCGACATTCTCCTAAACTTTAAGCTAATTATGCTAATCGGGACGATAAAGATTTTCCGATTTGGCGAGACATTCTGCATTTTGACGACTTTTGTCTGCAAATAATTAATTATTACTATTAAAAACACGGTTATTAAAGAATGACTCAAATGTTTCAAGGTTTTTTTATGAATATTCAAGCTTGTAACACATTACGTTTTTGTGGACATATAATTTAATGTTAAAATGTTGTTTAAATATACAGTTTTATTTTTCGTTTATTGGAAGAACCCTGAAGCTGAATCAATTGTTTCGTAGTTTCATTGTCACGACTTGTAGCCTAAGATTTTAGTATATTCAGGTAACTGCATGAATTTAACTGATGTATAGCAACTCTTTGCTGCCTATATTTTGATATTTCAGATGGCAAACACTTTTAAAGTTGATTGTACTTACCTACACCCATTCTTCACGCTACAGTCAAGTTTAAAAGTGTTTCATAATCAACATAAATGCTGAATTACTTACAAAAAATTCTTCATTATATTGATAAAATTACAAAGCATAGTTTGAGACAACTATTTATGCTCTTCATAAATAAAAAAAAAACCTTCTGTGGCTAATTGCGCTTGCAAAATTTAGTTTTTGTATCAAACAAAATATAAATGTATATATATTATCTACTTTAGAATCAATTTATCTTATCTAATTTTAATCTGAATAATATTAAAATAAATAGTTAGTAAATCTACGATTAATAATTAATATTCGTAAACTTTTTATTCACAGTAATTATGTAGGTAATTTACCGTAACTAATCTTACTATTATTATAAATGCGAAAGTTTGTATGGATAGATGTGTGTGTGGATGTATGTTTGTTACTCAATTACTCCAAAACTACTGAACAGATCAGGATGAAATTTGGTTCAGAGATAGATTATAGTCTGGAATAGCACATAGGCTTTTCATCCCGGCATTATGCTCCCTTGGGATATGAAAACACCTATCTCGCGGGCGAGGCCTCTGGCAGAAGATGGTAACTTATATTACTATATTATTAGACCCGGCTATGTCCAGCATTACACGTCTTCGGCTGAAATGATGATGCTAATATCACCAGTAGTTATACTGATTATAAGTATGATATAGATTGACATTTCCAAACCCTTCAAATATCCTTTAACTGGATTCACAAATTATATTTATGGAATGTTGGGAATTCAACCCAACAACACTCCGGGCGGCCGGAGCGCGCTGTCCACGCTACACACACATCTGCGTGACTCACACGGCACTGGTGTGTGTGTGGGCAGCGCGGCGGCGACATGGCGCGGCGCGGCCTCGGCGGACACTCGCTTCCACGGACTCCACTGCGACAGTCGAATACCTCTTCCTAAATGCGCATTGTTTGTCCGGGACAGTATATATCTATAAATCTGTAAATTATAACGGCATTAAACCATTCGCCTAAAAAATTCAGTCCACTCATTTTCATCCACGACCTAACAGGAATATAATAACATATAGTTCAAAATGTGTTTGGTAAGATTTTTTTATTATAAGTAGATATTATTTGCAGGCTCCCGTGTGACCGCTGATGGTAAGCGATGATGTGGTCAACGGACGATAGAACACGCTTGCCTTAGAGTAGGTAACCTAATCTCTTGACTTAAATACCCCCAGCTTGCTTGTAATCATTGATATATTAAAAAACTCAAGATACAAATACAGCGTCTCAAAACCGTCCGCATAAAATGAGCGCAACATTTTAAATTGTGCGCTCATTTCAAATAGTCTCGCGTCGCTCGCGTCACTGCAATGTTCTAAATCATTATCTGACTATCATTTTTCGAAACATGGTTAACAATTAATATCCGACAACATCAATGATCTTTGTTAGTATCGAGTTATCGATATCTTTAGATGCCACATTGGGTAGGTAGATATTGGTACAAACTACATCATCCTCATCCATAGTTCAACATCAGCCACTGCTATGCCAATCCCCACGCTCCTGTACCATCCTGGTCCAGGATTTGCTTGCGATCTACAATTTACCTGAGACGGTACGCACTGATGGTTTTTCATTATTTTAAGTCAGACATTTCAAAATACTTTTAGTAATTAGGAATGTCCAAGTGAGATCGCGTGATATCGCATACCAGTCATGTGACACCTCTTTCAACACCTGAATTATTCGAAATATAAAAAAAAATCTACATTAACATAATAAATATTAGCATAAAACTGTAACAAATAATTGCTAGAAAATTCTAGATTTCAGGAAATATAATAAAATGCATCGTTATTGAAGCAAAAACTTAAAAGCACGGCCACAAATGTTTAATATCATAGATTTAAGAAATTGACTTATTAACGCACTAGATCGGTCGTTGCATTAATTTTTTTGCATAACCTGATCGTTCGATAAGGCAACTTGAATAGAAGGATATTTAAAAATATAGTACTGGATGGAAATAACGATTTTTATAAATTCCAAAAGAATCCTCACACTTTAATATAAGTAACACACATTATCACAAATATCTGAATCCAATAATCAAAATCAATTAACCACTTAATATTTAGGAGAAAATATATACTAATAAGTCATGCACAAATCAAATAAGTACATAGCTCAGTAGAGTCTGATGTCTTAAAGCGCAGATACCCCTCAGTAGCAGTAGCAGTATTTTAAAATGAGAATCACATCTAAACGGATAGTCGTAATATTTTGGAAAAATATATGTTACATTAGATCATTTTTTTATTAATTAATTCTAAGAAAATTTTGAGTTATATTCGTATAACATAATGTAATTAATTTGTAATGTCTAACACGAACAATAAAACGACAATCGCATCAAAACCGCCGGGCGCATTTTAGTGAAATTGTCACCATCTCAAAGACAAAGCTTTTTTTTTAAAGTCATAGAATAATAAGAAAAGCACAAAAATCTACAAAATTTTGGGTCGCGCGGGTGTGAAACGAGTGCGCGTTTTGTTCCCTCATGATTGTGGGCGACTGTCGTCGTCTTAAAACACTAAGATATTTTGTTTCATTGTTTAAAACCAAGCCTTTCACAAGAGATTTTTTTATTACTGTTATCTATGTAAAGGCCAGCCAATTTTCCATTATCACACAATTCACAAACTCATCCGGGCTATGTAGCTATTGGCGTATCATATTGGATTTCATTAACGATATGACACTCAGCGTTAGTGAATTATTAATTTCTGCATTTTAACACTTTTTGTCAGGTAAGTAATAACTAGCAGTGAATCTATTATAGCTGTTACTTCAACGACCAAGTGGAAACATATTGGATAGTTTACGGTTCACACATTTTAGAGTAAGTTTAATACAATCCAAAAACAGGTATGGACTTAAGTTAATAACTACACCAAAACCCAGGTCTTGTGTCTTACCGAAAAGGAGGAGGTTCTATGTTCAAATACAGGTTTTATTTTTTATTTTTATGTTTTTTCACCGATATCTCCGTCAATTGGGGAACGATTTGGAAAATTATTTTTTTGTATGAAAGAGTATGTTTCCAAATTGGTCCCATTTTAATTTGGTGAAGATTTGATGATGAACTTCGAAGATATTCAACAGAACTCTTCAATAAATAACGGGAAATATTTAGGGATTGCTGCAATCGCATGTCTATTTATTGTTTATATCATTTCATAACATAACATCACGCCAGTACGTTCTTGAGGGGTACGCAGATCTCTCATTTCACCCTTTATGTTCAAGTTTCATGATATTTGGTTAATCTTTTCTGGCGTTAAGGTACTTACTAAACAACTTGCCTATTAGGTAATTACAACTAAAAAGTGAAAAAGAAAATGTTACTTTTGTCTCTTCATTATAGAAATGTTCGGTGCTTTCATTGTTTATGAACGTTAGTATGTTACAATTTATTTTGGTGAATGTCACGTTGATACCGACCTCATTTAGTTTTAAAAAATATGATCAACTTGTAAAAGTGTTTGTACAAACCAACTTACAGAAATAAAATCATTTATTATTAATAAAACACTGTATGCAGTCCTTCCGTCTTTGCCACCTCACCCGTCACGACGTCCTCGTTACTGCCCGCCCCGACCTTTGTTCGTAGGGCTCTGTTTATACTGAACCCTCTGTGCGCGATTCAGAGTCGCACTTGGCCGATTTTTGTTAGATGTCAATAACCCAATGTCTGTTTACTAATAGTTTTTATATTTTTTAATTTTCGACAGCATTATAGAAATAATTTATTTAAATTGCATCATTAAATGCAGTTGGATGACCCGAGGCTAGACATGGCCAATACGGCGATACTGTTGCAGTTCGACCGGATTCAAAATCAATTTAGCATTTTTTTTTATGTCACTCCATATTATTTTTCTTTATTAGACAGAGATTAACTCCGCTCAAATTTGTCATCCGAAATTAATTTCTTCATAACCGTCGTTTACTGAAAGTAATTTGACCTATGGCTCCTGAGCCATAGGTCAACAGCTAATCAGGATTAGCTGTTGATATTTTTTTCAACGAACCGTAAGTTTTGATAGGATATTTACTATTAAATGATTTATTCCACCAAGACTATTTAAATATACCTAGAAGTAATTCCGATAGCTTTTTATTTCACTTGATTTTAATTTCCACTTCTGACATTTTCCTCTTGAGTTTCATTTCTATTTCTAATATTGCTCATCATCTCTAAATTAGTCTTATAGTTAAATCATTTTACCAAGTCACGCCCCGGGTTGGGCATTTCAGTCGAAAGACGTCCACTGCTGGACATAGGCCTCCCCCAAGCGTTGCCACATTGACCGGTCCCGTGCATCCTGCATCCAGCGTCTGCCGGTTTGCGGTCGCCACTCCAGAACTTTTCTGCCCCATCGGCCAACCGTTCTGCGAGCAATGTGCCCTGCCCACTGCCACGTAAGTTTGGCAATTCTTCGGGCTATGCCGGTAACCCTGGTTCTCTTGCGGATCTCTACATTTCTGATTCGATCACGCAAGGAAACGCCGAGCATAATCCTCTCCACTACCCTTTGGGTGACTGTAAGCTTTCTGATGCGGCCTATTGCGAGCGACCACATCTCGGAGCCATAGGTGAACACTGGCAATACGCACTGGTCATAGCCTTTCGTCTTGAGACACTGTGGTAAGTTGGACTGAAGATACCGCGGAACTTTTCGAACGCTGCCCAGCCGAGTCAGATTCGACGGTTGATCTTGTTCTCGAACGATCGACCTCTTTCTCTGCAACTAAAAACGAGATCGACTCCATCATATGTAAGTGAAAGGAGGTGGTAAACGTGTTGCTGAATTGTGGCGAATGAGTGGATGTATTGTGGTGAAGGTGTAGGTGAATTGTGGTAAATGTGCTGGAAATTGGAATCAGGAATTCTTTAATAGACTAACTTAACTAACAATAACGCTTCTTTTACTTTCCACGCCTGTGTTCATTAGGTGTGTTGTAGTAGCGGGTTGCATGCGAGCCCCGACCGGCCGACACGCAGCGCTGCGAATTTGCGTGCCTAGTGTTTGCATTTAGGTTGCAACCGGGTCAAAGATGGATTTTATATGAGGCAATTATACTCTTTTTTTCTGTTTGTTTCATGACAATATTGTTTGACACTTGGTTAATAATTAACTACCTATAGGTGGTAGTAATTAGGTTAACAGGTTTTGTTATGTTCTGGGTACAAAAACAACAGTGAAACATGCATTTTTACGCACAAAAATAACAACCAGCAACACCTCTGTTGCAATAACCTAGGAATTTTCTCTTAATATAATCTGACAGGACTTTTTTTTTTTGCATCGTCATTGGGGAAGGAAGGACTAAAAAAATAAAAAATGTCTCCACCAAATAAAAAAAAATAAAAAAACTAAAAATATCTAGTTTTTTTTGCTTTATTTTACACAGAGTAAGGAAACATTCTCAAGCCTCAATTTTCGATTGCTCATATTTGTTTGTTTACTTAAAACCTGCATCATTATTAAACACCGCGTACGTAAACATGCGTCTATGTTCCGCTCTATCGTCTCCAGTAATTACTACAGCACATGACTTCATAGAACTTTTTGTTTAGATCGATAATAAATTACACGCCTTTGCATTAATAAAATATGTAATTAAACTAATTAATATTTTTTAACACAGTTTTCTGTTGCAATGTACGCATATGTGAAATAACTGTTCGAAAGAATTACCTACGTCGGCGTCGTACGCATCAATAACGATCTTTGGTACACCTGCCTGCTATTCTGTTAGAGTTAGATGCTCATTTAGTAATTTCTTCAGTCTAAACATACTTTACACTAAGCCTTTAGTACAAGCGTAAATATACGTACTGCTCGTACAAGAATGTTGGCTTAAACATATAAAAGTAACTTGCCAATACGAGTATATTGCCGGTATACATTTATGTTTTTGCAATAACTATAACATAAAATGTGCTGGACAGGGTGATGTGAATCTTAAGGTGCAGATAACTCTGAGTAGCTTTTTTTTATTTTATTTTAGTTAGGCTCGCGCTTGACCACTATCTCACCTGATGAAAAGCGATGATGTGGTCGACGGTGTAACACGCTTGATTTTAAAATGAGAATCACGTCTAAACGGCCAGTCGTAATTTTTTGGAAAAATATATGTTACATTAGACCATTTTCTTAAAAGTTTTATTTAAGACAATTTTGAGATTTATTCGTTAAACATGTTGCAATTAATTTGTTAAGTTATGTCTAACACGGACAAAAAAAAACGACAGTTGCACCAAAACCGCCGGGCGTATTTTAATGAATTTGTCACCATCTCAAAGACAATTTAATTACCTCCATTTCGATTAGAAGCTTTTTTTAAAAGTCATAGAATAATAAGGACAGTACAAAAACTACTGGATTTCGGGTCGCGCGGGCGTAAAACGAGTGCGCGTTTTGCATTAAGGCGATTGTCATCGTCTTAATGCAAAACTGTGCAGAGCACATGTTAACTAATCAGCGGAGAAACTGCACGCTCATAAGTGATAAATATACAAGTAGAAAGTTACAATATAACAATTATGCTATATCGTTTTTGTTAAGAAATGTCGAGTGGATATGTTTCTGCCTTAGTTGAAGGTCCTCTAGGATTGTACATTGTTTTATTTAGAGTACCCATCACGTTTAGCTGTTAGCCATCTCGAACCAGCAATTAAATGTTCTTTTCAAAGCTTTCTAAATATTAATATTCTCTATGACGTCCAACGTATCGCTCCCTGAAAGTTTCATGCAGCTGTTGACTGATCATCATCTTTTGAAAGACGTCCATTGCTGAACAAAACGATCGGCCTGCAGTTTACTATAAGGAGCAACTAATACGATAGGTGCATTTAAGGGTGACAAGGTGGCAAGCGAGAACACCATACAGCGTCCTCATGAATAAGCTCTCTATAGGAATATCGTTTAATCACATATCTATAGCAATCAGAGCGAATTTTACAAACTAATAGCACCATAGGCTTAACGACATTGCTATTTTTCACCTTCGAAAACAACACAGGCCCCTCATAGTAACGCAGCACCCCAAGCCAGCGAAGATGGTCTACCAGTACACGGTAATCACGAATATATAATATAGGTACTCGTAGATAGTACAACATACGGAATAATACGGATGAGTTTTATCAGTTGTGATCTATAATGGCACCTACTTCCTACTAATCGCACTGTGATCACATCACATCACACTAATATAAAGTCGAAAGTTGTATGTTTGTTACTTCTTCACGCTCAAACGGTTCCATGGATCTGGATGAAATTTGGCACAGATATAGATTATAATCTGGAATAGCACTCAGAATAGAATAGAATGGAATACTCTGTATTATGTACACCATATAAGTTACAGAAAGTATAGACGAAGAAAACATTATACTGGGTGACACAATGGGCGGCCTACATACTACTTTTTATCCCGGTATAATGTTCCCTTTTTTCACGTGGATGAAGTATTATAAAGGCGAAAGTTTGTGAGTTTGATTATACAGGGTGTCCCAGAAATCGACGTCAAGCCGTAAATGGGTGATAGACCAAGTTATAACAGTTCTCAGAAAAATACGAAAAAAATCTATATCATGTTTTTAAAAAATTATGTTCACTTTAAAAATTTACTAAAAAAATCAATCCCTGTAATGGTTCTTTAACTCCAATTGCTACAAATCCCATAATTTATCTAATTTTTTTATTATTATGTAATCTTGAGTAATGCTTGTGTAGATTTTTGCCTAAAATTTAAAGCCAACTCCTCCTACTTAGAAGAAAATTAAACTTTTTCAAAACCAAATTATTCAAATTTACTGTTTCGCCCAACTTTAACTGACTGTACTGAAAAAAAAATGTACTACGCTAGTTTGGCAAGTAACATGAAAAATTGGCGCATTTAATAAGGATTCAAAAATGGTGTAACACTTGCTAGATTACGTTTTCAATAATTGGTCAAATTTTTTTTTGTAAATAGCCTCGGTTTTTACACAAAATGTCCATACTTCCTTAAAATGACTTTAGCTTACCTAAAGCTTTGCTAAACTCCGTTTCTAGTTCGATAGAGACGTTACGTAATTTAAGAGCAAAGTTATGATAGTGACTCAACCTTTTTACTTTAAGTCAGGACCAGTTTTCTCATCTTAGAAAAAAAAAACAAATTATCAGATTAAATTTTTTTTTATTACAATAAATGTTCAAACTGCCTTCCTTCGACGGCAATGCAAGCACGACATCTTCTTAAAAAAGTTTTTTTTTATTTTTTTTCTAAGATGAGAAAACTGGTCCTGACTTAAAGTAAAAAGGTTGAGTCACTATCATAACTTTGCTCTTAAATTACGTAACGTCTCTATCGAACTAGAAACGGAGTTTAGCAAAGCTTTAGGTAAGCTAAAGTCATTTTAAGGAAGTATGGACATTTTGTGTAAAAACCGAGGCTATTTACAAAAAAAAATTTGACCATTTATTGAAAACGTAATCTAGCAAGTGTTACACCATTTTTGAATCCTTATTAAATGCGCCAATTTTTCATGTTACTTGCCAAACTAGCGTAGTACATTTTTTTTTCAGTACAGTCAGTTAAAGTTGGGCGAAACAGTAAATTTGAATAATTTGGTTTTGAAAAAGTTTAATTTTCTTCTAAGTAGGAGGAGTTGGCTTTAAATTTTAGGCAAAAATCTACACAAGCATTATTCAAGATTACATAATAATAAAAAAATTAGATAAATTATGGGATTTGTAGCAATTGGAGTTAAAGAACCATTACAGGGATTGATTTTTTAGTAAATTTTTAAAGTGAACATAATTTTTTAAAAACATGAGATAGATTTTTTTTCGTATTTTTCTGAGAACTGTTATAACTTGGTCTATCACCCATTTACGGCTTGACGTCGATTTCTGGGACATCCTGTATGTTTGTTACTCTTTCACGCAAAAACTACTGAACGGATATGGATGAAATTTGAATAAAAACTGGAATAGCACATAGGATACTTTTTAACCCTGGAATATGTTTCCTTGGGATGATTTTCGACATTCACGCGGGCGAAGCCGCTGGCTATTATTCCATAACTTACGCGGTCACCAGGAGTCGGCTATAAACTTTCGAACAAAGCATTATAA
The DNA here is from genome assembly GCA_947562075.1 of Orthosia gracilis. Lineage (NCBI taxonomy): Eukaryota > Metazoa > Arthropoda > Insecta > Lepidoptera > Noctuidae > Orthosia > Orthosia gracilis. The sequence goes on along the minus strand of OX387272.1, from coordinate 32,567,663 downwards.
TAACGGACTTCTCGCGAGATCGTGATACTTCTCCTGCTAAAACAAAACTCATAATCTTTAACCGACGAAAAAATTTTTAACCGACTTCAAAAAAGGAGGTTTCTGAATTCTAAATATATATATATATATATACGTTCGGTATATTTATATGTTTTCGAGGATAACTAACTATACTTTCGTTTATGAATCGATTTTGATGTTTTTTTTTTGTTCGAAAGATGATATCCCATGATAAGGATGGGATCCTAGAGAAATCGAGGGAACTCCTCAAATAGTATAGGCATACATAAAGCGATTTTGTATTTTCATCAATAATGCAATCATTTGAACTCAGAAAGTATCATTTGGTGAAGTGGAACTGATGAAGAAGACCACAATGGCCTCTGGAAAGCCGAAATTAAACAATGTATCCTAGTCGTGTTTGGGCTTATTGGAATCGTCATGAGATGTACTTTGGCTATAAATGATGTCAATTGGATTGTTTATGGATGTTGGTTTGTCTGTTTTATGTTAATTGGGGTACCTACCAAAACTAAAAAGGGCAAAATACATTTTAACAAATAATCAAACCGACTTCCAAAACAAAACATTACAAAGTGAAAAATAACTTTCATTTCCGAAGTCGGTGTCTTTTGTACCCATAGTTTTCCGTTATTCGACATTTACACGACATTATACAAAAGAAAAAAAAAATACAAATAAATTTTTATTTTATGTATTACTTGTTTTACTTACCCTATTTATTCTTTATTGTTTTTTAATTGAATTTTATTTTATATTATTACATAAATTATTATTGTTATTTATACATATTGCGGGGATCCGCTGGATGCGAGACAGACCGATCAATTAGACGACACTTGGGGGTGGCCTATGTCCAGCAGTGGACGTCTTTCGGCTGATCGGCAAGCTACTTTCAATCGAATGAGAATCAATGTTTATGCCTTGTACATTTAAATGTAACGTTCAAAATAAAATATATTTGTCTTTGTCTTTGATGATGATGATGATGATACATATTGTGTTTGTAAAGTGTTGCAATGGTTTAATTGGCTCCAGCCGTTCTATTTCAATTTCAATACATAAATTGAGGCAAAATCGACACCACATTTTTTTCAAAACCTCAAAGAACACCTTATACTATACTGCAGGACCCCAAACCAGCAAAGATGGTCTTATGCAGTACCCATGGGACATACCAAACGGAACTCCTAGCAGCACTTTTACGTGTATTCTTCATCTACAGCCTATAATATCGTTTATCGAAGCGGTCACTGCGATACTCATGACCAGTAACTGTAGACTTTTACGAATGAATAACATATTACAGACTTGTCACCATTGCAATACTTCTCCTGCCAAAATAAAACTCATAATATGGCACCACCAAGCTGAAGATGGTCGTGCGCAGTTCCCATGGTGCATGGCAAGCGCGCACGTCCGCAACCATTATCAATTAGGCGGCGCGCGCGTGCGGCCTGTCATTACTGCCAGTGCACGACCACGCACAGGGATGCGTGTTGGCAAACTGTGGTTAGGAGATGTTGCGAATTTGTGGAGCTGAAATCGTAGAGCTTCTTCTTTATCGTGTGAGGATGGAACCTCTGGTGTCAGAGTTATTTAAGCCACCTCTGGGAACCCCACAGGCCCGTCAAGCATCGTAGATCTATAAAATGTTCTGGTAATATCCTGGTTCCTTGGCGACTACAGATGTGATGTTGTATTATATATTGAAGTGTTTTCAGATTGTTTAGGAATATACAAAATATAATTTGGTTTACAAAAGACAGGAACCAACCATAATAGTCCCAGAATAACCTAGAAAATCAGGTGTGTTGGAATCAAACCTGCAGAATTGAACTCAATGCGTTTAACTTACACCTGATTTCTCTAACAGAAACATCGTCACTTAACTAATACAGCCGTAACAAAACCAAACCGAGTTCAGCGCATCACACAAGAAGTATAGTTTGCCCTCTCGCCTCCAAGACGTTGGATGCAAATGGCAAGATCGCGAGATACTGCGCGACCCGCGTGCATTCAGACAGAAACGTGTGTGGTGGCCCTTACAGGGTTTAAGCGACCATCTGATATGACGTCTAACCATTTAAATTAAAACATTTTTACGAGACATTTAAATATTAGAAATATAGGAGTCTACTTATGGTGCCTGCTACTTTGCATATTGATAAGCTACCAGAAGTTTTACAAGTTGCATCTGCTAAAACCTGCTACTTGTTATTAATGAGTAAATTCAGTGTGATCATAATCTTAGTATAATAATAAAGAGGAATGTTGATGCTCATGTTGTACTTAAATATTAAAAGGAGATAATCGATTTTGTTAAAGCGTAGCACCAGATCGTAATGACTGAATAGTAAGGAAAATCATTTGTTCCTTATGATCTCTAGATTACCGAGGAATAATCATTATTACCTTTCCTAATCTATACTATATAACATTATAAAGCTAAAGAGTTTGTTTGTTTGTTTGTTTGAACGCGTTAATCTCGGGAATTACTGGTTGGAATTGAAAAATTATTTTTGTGTTGGATAGTCCATTTATCGAGCAAGGTTATAGGGTATATAACATCACGCTACGACCAATAGGAGCGGAGCAAAAATGAAAAAGGTTTCAAAAAAGGGAAAAATGATTCCTTTTTGAGAGTTTCGATTGCGTGCGCTGCACAGTGGTTAAAGTTACGCAACGTTCATGTATGCAGGGTAGGTAGGGTAGGGTAGGTAGGTAGCCAGTTGACGGGAGCGAAGCCGCGTGGGACGGCTAGTCAATACATATAATAAATCTGTAAAAAAGTCTTTTTTGTACATTGAAAATATGTTAAAAAAAATAACCAGGGTGTTAAAGGATAACCAACAGAACCTATTGCCAGTATTTTTGGATTTTTTTGTTGCTTGTTTATGCACGCATCGCGTAAAATGTACGAAACCAATGTAGATAACTTTTATACATAAATTATTATGCGTAACTTGAAGTATTACTTAGTTTATGTTTCATCGCAATAGGTTCACTCTATCAAAAGTTAAATGAATTTAAAGTGTTCATGAAGTAAAATATCACAACAAACGCAATTCAGATACTCGGACAGTTGAACTCCATATTAGATTGATGGCGTTGTGCATTTGACGTTAGGGTGGGGTAGGCAATTGACGGGAGCGAAGCCGCGGGCACATCTAGTATCAAACTAAAACTCCACTCGTTCAAATGATCATACCAGAGCGCTCCATTTCTAGGAGCTTTGCCGCACATTTCGATGAAATCTGGCTTAACAAAAGCTTTTTGGAGTGTATTTTGCACTTGAGGATGCATGCACTAAACCCTTCAAATTAACACGTAAATCGAAACAAACGGTTGGCATTATTTTGATAACTTATCAGTTGTCCGTCAATTTAATAGGTAACCCTATTTAACACAAATTGTTAAGCCAGATTGTTGTCAATTGTTAAGCCAGATTTCAACAAAATGTGCGGGTATGTTTATTTTTCATGAATTAGTATTCAAGTAAATATAAAATACTGGAATTAATTTACAATCCGAGTTGCCATTCGCCTCAGTCACAACTAGATAATTGAAATACGCTTCCACATTACTAACAACACAGGAATAAAATCAATAGGTAACGCAACTTCAAAATAATTGTGATTTAAATAATTACAATTATTTTACAGTCCGGATCATCGAAATTAGTTCTCAGTGACATTTTAGAGCAATTATCTAAGCATAGTACATTATAAGTTTAAGAGTACTAGACACATTTCGACAAAACTAGAACTACGCTTCCTCCAAGCATGGTTCGCGAAAGGTGGAAACAGTGGAGGGAGTTTTTTGCCAAGGAGTTGGATCACAAAACCAGTGTGTGTTGCCAGTGATGACCTACTGCTCTGAGACGTGGTTGCTCACAAAGGGCTACATCAGAAAGCTTACAGTCACACAAAGAGCAATGTAGAGGGCTATGCTCGGAGTTTCCTTGCGTGATCGAATCCGCAAGAGAACCAGGGTTCCCGACATGTCCCGAAGAATTGCCAAACTTAAGTGGCAGTGGGCAGGGCACATTGCTCTTAGAACGGATGGCCCATGGGGCTGACAAGTTCTAGAGTGGTGACCTCGAACTGGAAGAATTCGTGTTGGAAGACCTCCTACTAGGTGGACCGATGACCTGGCTGCGGGGACTCGCTGGATACTAGACGCACGGGACCGGTCAATGTGGCGACCTATGTCTATGTCCAGCAGTGGACGTCTTTTGGCTGATACGATGATGACGATGAGAATCACAAAATACGATAGCAAAAACTGTTTCAAATGCAAAGAAGGCTTCAGAAAACCTTTTTTTTTTCTAATAATAATTGATTTTGTCACAGTGGTGATTATGACTAGGTTTCCATAAAATGCTATGCTTTCAATCATGTAGGTTGTATATAGCAGGTTGACGTGACAAGGAGAACAAATAGGGCCACATAGCAAAAAAAAAACAACGTAAAACTAACACTACGTTGATCGTTAACATAATGGTTGTAACACATGACACACGCAAGTTTGAAATTCAATATAAAAAGCACTTAGAAGTTTAGTCGAAACTTGCATCTAAGCACCTATAGTTTTAAAGCCTTTATTTTAAGACACATACACACTTTAATTTTAAGATTTATGTAGGTGCCTATCCGTAATATTATTTCTTTAATAACAATTTAATATTTTTCAGTCGTTACGGTAGACAGAAACCATAAATCTGTCACCAGGCTTGCCATGGGATATCCTGTTACCCAGTTACTGGGTTGTGTAGTCGCTCTATATACAGTCAAGGGTCAAATGTGCAGCATTTTTTATTTTATTTTTTGGGTGAGAAATCATCCAGTGACTTCTCCCACTCTGGGTGAAGCGGGAGAGCGTGTCAGACTTTTACTGACTAAAACCCACCCGTGTTCCTTCAGTTGCTTGTGCCAGGGCCGCGGTAACTCGCTTTCAAATTTATCCGCGACCCAGACAGGCATCGGCCCTAGCGGACGCCATCAATGTTTGCTGACATCTCTTTGAGGCGCGCGTGGAGCACTACGCGCCTTAAAGTGCAGTCTTACTCTCCCAAAACTCAAATTGCTAGTTTTTGTAGATAAACTTAAATTATCCACAAGAGATTTAATATGTAGTACAGAAATTACATTATAGATTATTAGCTTATGCTAGCGGCTTCGCCCGCGTGAAAATTGTTTTCTTTGCCCAAGAGAACATTAAACCGGGATGAAAAGCCTATGTGCTATTCCAGACAATATAATAATAATCTATCTCCGCGCCAAATTTCATCCAGATTCATGCCGTTCATACCGTTACATCAGTTGCATTTGCGTTGCCGTTGCCGTTCTGGCATGAATGAGTAACAAACCACATCCATCCAAACTTTCGCATTCATAATATGATTAACAAACATAAATCCACAACCACATCCATCCAAACTTTCGCATTTATAATATTAGTGATATACCTTACGCATTTATAATATGATTAACAAACATACATCCACAACCACATCCATAAAAACTTACGCATGTATAATATTAGTAAGATACCTTACGCATTTATAATATGAGTAACAAACATACATCCACAACCACATCCATAAAAACTTTCGCATGTATAATATTAGTAAGATACCTTACGCATTTATAATATGAGTAACAAACATACATCCACAACCACATCCATAAAAACTTACGCATGTATATATTAGTAAGATACCTTACGCATTTATAATATGAGTAACAAACATACATCCACAACCACATCCAACCAAACTTTCGCATTTATAATATTAGTAAGATACCTTACGCATTTATAATATGAGTAACAAACATACATCCACAACCACATCCATAAAAACTTACGCATGTATAATATTAGTAAGATACCTTACGCATTTATAATATGAGTAACAAACATACATCCACAACCACATCCATAAAAACTTACGCATGTATAATATTAGTAAGATACCTTACGCATTTATAATATGAGTAACAAACATACATCCACAACCACATCCATAAAAACTTTCGCATGTATAATATTAGTAAGATACCTTACGCATTTATAATATGAGTAACAAACATACATCCACAACCACATCCATAAAAACTTACGCATGTATATATTAGTAAGATACCTTACGCATTTATAATATGAGTAACAAACATACATCCACAACCACATCCAACCAAACTTTCGCATTTATAATATTAGTAAGATACCTTACGCATTTATAATATGAGTAACAAACATACATCCATTACCACATCTATCCAAACTTCCGTATTTATAAATGAGTAACAAACATACATCCACACCCAAATCCATACAAACTTTCGCATTACAATATTAGTAAGATACCTTACGCATTTATAATATGAGTAATAAACATACATCCACAACCACATCCATCCAAACCTTCGCATTTATAATATGAGTAACAAACATACATCCACAACCACATCCATCCAAACTAACCGTGAAAATTTGAAATTCTAAAGCCTAAAAAAAATTTACGTTGCTGTTTATGGTACGGTAGAGTGTGACTGCACTTTTGACCCTTAACTGTACAATTCTGGTACTATGCTGAATCCAGCGAGACTACAAGCCGACTCCAACATAGTTGGGAAAAGGTGAGGCAAATTGATTGAACAACTGATCAATCACTTACCCAGCCCATCGCATTCCCTTGCCATTTGTCCACTTTGCCTCTCCCAATCATCATCATCATATCAGCCGAAACACGTCCACTGCTGGGCATAGGCCTCCCCCAAGCGTCGCCACATTGACCGGTCCCTTGCGTCCCGCATCCAGCGGATCCCCGCAACCATCACCAGGTCATCGGTCCACCTGGTGGGAGGCCTTCCAACGCAACTTCTTCCGGTTCGCGGTCACCACTCCAGAACCTTTCTGCCCCATCGGGCATCCGTTCTGCGAGCAATGTGCCTCTCCCAAACTACACCACAATTTCTCGTGATCCTCCAAAATCAAAAAATCAAAATCAAAATAGTTTATTTCAAATAAACCTTAAAGGTACTTTTGAATTGTCAAACAAAAATAAATATGACTCTAGTTGCAAATTCGCAAACGTCAGTAGATCTCAATGGAGAAGAATTTGCAAGAAACTCCACGGACACTCTTTTCCATCAGTTTCAATTACAAGTTTTTGGTTACATCATTCTTGTTAAGAAATAAATACATATATGTGAGAACGATGCAAAAAGACGTGCACGTAAAAGCGTCTAGAGTAACAAACAATTTCAACATATGAATTGAATGACAGGCCGAGGCAGCTAAGTTATGACCAATCCCAACTGATGGCGCCCGTTCACGAACATGACGCATGGATCGGCACCACTCAGCTCAACCATTATGGAGGGAACCGAATGATCCAACACATGTGCCACCATCAGAGAGAAATTAGAGAGAGCATGACACACTCAAATGCCAGGGCACACAGAAGTCAACCAACGACACATAGGTAGATTTACAGTCGGAACATAGTACTCACACATATGCTGGGCAGTTATATAATACTAAAAGAAATTGAGTTTAAACAATACAAATATATTCATACAGTCTTCAGCAGCTCCAACAATACTTCAAAACTTTTTTGCCCATCACTAATTGTTCTTGCGCCCTAATGGCTGCGGAGCGGGACCAGCATTTAGCCTCCAACTTTTGCATCAAGTCTGTCCCAGCAATACTGGGCCAATGAGATATTATGGGAACTGCCTTTTCGAAAACGTATGTATCCTCCTATGGCTCAGATTATTTTTAGGCGCTATAATTTGAGAGTATTTCACAACTAACAACCCTGGTACTAATTTTAATACCACTTATACTATGTCTTGTTGGTATGAGGTTTAAGGCTTAAAACGCACAGCGGTTTTTATTCGCTCAAATTTTTCCGCCCATTCTGCTCTCTATGGTATTTTATGAAGCTGAAAAAAATCGCGCGGAAATAATACCGCGAGAAATCCGTTGCTACAAATTCCACCGCACTGCGTCGCGGATTTAATTCGCGCGATATTTTGAGCTCTATGAACAGGTAGAAAGAGACAAAAGTCGCGCAGAATGTTATCCACAGTGCGTGTTAGTTAGATTCGGTACGCGGACAAAAAATCGCGCGAATAGAAATCCACGCGGCTAAAAATCGCAATGCGTTTTAAGCCTTGACCTCATACCAATACATATTATAAATGGTATTAAAATTAGTACCAGGGTTGTTAGTCATGAAATACAAATTACAGCGCCTAAACCTAATCTGAGTCATAGGAGGATACATAAGTTTTCAAAAAGGCAGTTCCCATAATTTATCTCATTTTTAGATAGTATTTACAAAACAGCTAACTAGTCCTGATAATATCAATGTCAAACAAGAAAAGCGTGAGAGCCTGCAACGCGTTGAAGGCATAAATCCCACTGTAAAATATTTGCAAAGGATCCAGTCAGCACAAAATAAATAAAAAGTCATTGAAGAAAATGTTATTCACTACAGTTCATCATTGTTGAAGAGACCACGTGATACTAAGCAAGGTATCTAGCATTTTATCATATTGGATTTATGAATTTGGAGATAGAAGGACTTACTCGTTACTAGCCGTTAACTTTACTGTCTAAAGTTGCTTTACCAACCTCGGTGCGTACCAGAATTCATTTCATTTAGGTTGGCTTAAGAGGTGGAATGCCTCTTGCAGATTCAATTAATGAAAAAAAACCGGCCAAGTGTGAGTCGGACTCGCGCACGAAGGGTTCCGTACCATTATAGCAAAAAACTGCATAAAAATCACGTTTGTTATATGACCACTTAAATATTTATTCTATTCTGTTTTTAGTATTTGTTGTTAAAGCAGCAACAGAAATACACCATCTGTAAAAATTTCAACTGTCTAGCTATCACGGTTTTTGAGATACAGCCTGGTGACAGACAGACAGACGGACCGTGGAGTCTTAGTAATAGGGCCCCGTTTGACCCTTTGGGTACGGAACCCTAAAAAACATTTCACTTTAGAACAAGCGCAGTGCAGTTCATTGATATGAACTTTAAAAAAAATGACGATCACTTTTTAACTCAACCTAAAATAAAAGTTTAGTCTTTTTCGATTATACCCAAATATAACTAGGATTGATCAAAAATAGCAGTTGGTTACCGAATTATTCAGAGGTGGACCTTCTGCTTGAAGGTTAGTCTTTGCAAAATTAACGTTCCCATTTTACGATGTACGTGTTTTATGGTTTTGTGTTAATAATCTTTGACTGCGTCGAACAAGGAAAGATTCTCGAGCATGTTTGTGACAAAAAGATGTAGAAAATAAAGACCTAGAATATGTGAGACTCAAACACGGAAATGAGCATAAAGCACGTCCCACGCAACACATCATACAATTCGTTGCAATTATAAAATATGGGAACTTAAATTACGATTAATTATTTATTGTATCTCATTTTCATAAGCTAGCCTTAGAATGAGACAAAACAGAATAATCCATACTAAATAATTCGTCGTAATCCTGGCTGTTTGTTTGTTACGTGTTCATGCCTAAACGACTCAATTTTGATGATTTTTTGTAGAGAGAAAGGAACCTGAGCCAAAAAAGGCCTTGGGATAGGACTTTTTAGTATTGTTCCTTTAAGATAATTATCGACTATCATGCGTGCAAAGCTACTGGCAGAAACAAGCAGCAAATAAATAAGTTTTTTAACCCTTTTGAGAACTTCAATGGCGCATGCTTTATGATTGGTTGATCCAGGTTGTCTGGAAGAGTTCGCGGTATGCGATAAGGCCGCCCGTTGTATGTATTTGAGTTTTAAGTTTCCATTTCTAAGTTTTAACTTGGTGTACCTACAATAAAGCATATAAATAAATTGTATATGGCTTACCTTAAAGAATCTCTGGAGTTATCTCAATGTACGGGCTTTATTTTGCAAAACAATTGGTAAGATTCAAAGCTAAGAGCTTGTCCAGAAATGGCGAATTCGCCGCGATTCTCTTACGCTTTTTCATTTGAAAGCATGGAGTTGAACGAAACGGTCCGTTTCTCTTGAGATATGCATTCGCTCTGAAATTCGCGCGTAAACTGGACGCAACAAGGCGTCTCTAATATCTCGACTCGCGCGCAATACGCGCGCACCAAGCGCGAGTCGCAAGTCTGGCGAAATGCACGCGATTTACGCGCGTATTTTGAATTCGCGCAATGATTGTGGATGCGATGTATTGGCGCTCAGTAACTCACTAACGCGCGTATGAATTCGCGCAAAATGTATCGCGGCGAATTCGCCCCTTCTGGACAAGGTCTAAAGCTCTGAAGTAAAAGTAGGCAAAATCTACGTAGATAGATACTTTGAGATTTCTGAGATACCTCCAAAGACCAGGTCTTCTGCAAATCTACCCCGCTATAAACAATCGACATGATTTACAAATTCTAAATTTAAATGAGTTTTCAAATCCAGCCAGAACTCATTTTCTTTCAGGCTGCATGAGGTGTTCTGCATGCAACCTTTGTAGTACCTATTAATTTAAGATTTTATTATTTAATAATATGTTAATTGAATAGGATAATAAATATTTAATTGAAGTTAATGATTGAACTATAAAACTTATACCACCTAGAAGTTAATTATTATTTTCACTCGCCATTGATATACAAGGTTCTGCGTGCTTGCAATAATGTTGTATTACCCAAAGGAGTGGCTCATGGCTGACAACAAAGCTATTCAATTTCACTACCACGATCCAACATATCATTTAATGATTACGGCAATATTTCTTTATTTATATGTACGTATAGAGACGTATTTTTACGCACACTAAAATTGTACCTAACAGTACTTTTTATGTATCAATAAGCCATGGAATTTATTTTTATTTGATTGGTTTGCACAAGCCGACTCACTGATGGGAGGTGGTAACTGCCTCGCCTATTAACTTGTACAACATTAAATAGATTTCCGACACATCTTAAGTTGAAAAGACTCATATCATAGACTTGTTATTTCAACGGCACCCATCTTCGGGACGTCGGACGGGTCATCAATGGAAAAACAACAAAGCAATCATATTAGCAGATATTGTGTCCCCGGTGTCCGTTTAGAGGTCTCATGAAATAACATAATTTAAATTAGAAAAGTTGATTGATGCACCAATCAATATGAATTGTTCTTATGACAAAACCGAGAATAACTCCGTGCCATAGCAGGTGAATTTCATGATGCTCTCATCATTGGACAGGGTTTGGTATTTTCCGTCTTCATTGTAAATCGTCGCTGAACTTCTAACACCGCGTATGTCAAAATTGGGAACTTTTCAGGAAATCAAAAAAACTGTTACACCATCATTTCAGCCAAAAGACGTCCAATGCTGGACATAGGCCTCCCCCAAGCGTGGCCATACTGATCGGTCCTGTGCGTCTTGTATCCACCGACTCCCGCAGCTTTAACCAGGCCGTCGATAAAAAAAAAACAGTTTAGCAGCACGTAACTCAGGTTTTAAAAAAAAAGTGAGTTACGCGCTGTTTCTATGGCAAGTGAGTTACGCGGTATTGCTTTATATTGCTTATTTCTGTGCAATACTGACACACGCGATATTTTTATTTTTTGAATAACGCCTCAGCATTAGTTCAAACTCTCGTGTTTGATTCGTCAAACGATGCGTCTTGAGTTTCCTTATCGAATGACATACAAAACAAAACGTATTTCGTTAAAAAAAAATAATTCCGCTGTGTTAAAACTTAAGCGACGAAATTAAATAATTAGGTGAATATAGTATAAATCCATTTATCTAATAAAAATAAGTTTACTTGTTTTACACGCGGTTTCACTCCCGTGGAAATTATGTATTTTTCCGGGTTAAAAATGCTTGTTGTTCTACTCGTTTTCTTTCGGTACTAGTAATTTTCGTGATCGGAATTGTAAGGCCAGAGTTAGAATAATAACGCTTAGAGGCTGCATTTAGAACAAAACACGATCGATATCGTGTGCCCACTTCATTTATTTTGTGTGTGTGAGCCGAATGTGTCTTCGTTCCTCAAACGCACACAAACATAGCTTTCAGTGATACCATTACCAGGCCGTTACCCACAAAAATATGGGAAAACGCGCTACTATGTTTATTTATTTTTATTTATTTATTAGTTTATCCTCGCTTTGGAATGCCTTGCAGCAATTACACCAATGGAGCACAATCTTATTATAAAATCATTATAAGTCCATGTTTCCTCCCGGTGTTTTGCCTTCACCGTTGTCAACGATGTCTAACATCAACTTAGAAAGTACATATGAATTAAAAAATACACATTGGTACTTGCCCGGATTCGAACCCACGACCTCAAGCACGAGAGACGAGCTCTTAGCCACTGAGCCACCACGACATATATAATGTTGCTGTATCAAATCAATACAAGTATTTCATGCTATCAGGAACTGGATAACATGAAGATGATGACCAATTATTTTAAATTATTTACTCGCGAGTTTTTTTCGACGGAACGTGGACCTTGAGTACTGACGACTCGCCGAGAGAAGTTAGCCACTATGGCTAAGTTTTAACTGCCTCACTTTTCGCACTCGCACTAGGTTTCTATGCGTTATTATTCTAAGTGCCAGAGATTATCGACCATAAAACAAACAAACTATTATAAAGCGGGAGAGAGAAATATTCTTTTATAAAGCGGGTATTAACCTTTCAGTAATTTTCAACTAAAACAACTACTTTAACAATTACATCTTAATAAGGAGGTACTTAAAACTTTTTACTACCTTTTAGTTCATTGTATTTAATAAAGCTGTTAATAACAATATTATTATGGACAAGCGAATAGAATATTTTTAATAAAAATGAATTGAAGCCCTGTTTAGAGCTCATTAATAACGTTCTTGTTAGATCTCGAACAAAAGTTGGGATGAAACAGACGCATTTTCTGTGAAGAATATAAGACAGGTAGGAGGTAATTTTACTTAGAAGAGTGTTATAGCCAACCACGGGGAGATAGTGCAACCCACTAAAACTCCACGGTTTCCTCCTGTGCCGCTAATGGCGGAAACACGGGCACGTGTTAGCACTCATCTGTGAACCCTGTGCGCCATCGGACCCGCCTCTGAGGAGTACCCTCCATCACCGGCGGACCAGAACACATTGCACGCCGTGACCACCCCAGGGAACAAACCAGCACTTGGGCACCAGACGAACCCGTGTATGGCGCCCTTGGTCCTCCTGTGAAGGGTCAGGCCAGTGGCCCTGCCACCTACCAATTTTTGGCCGCAGGCGATAGGGAGAGCGTGTGTCATTTGGGTTTTTTTTTAGACAATTTTAACCATCATATTGTAGTACTTTATATACTTTATATTATATTACATTATATATTTTTTCTAACACTTTGTAGTATCTATTTAGTATATTTTTCAATATGTAAGTTAAGCACCTACGTATTTACATTATGACATTATTTTAAGTATCTTCATGACCTACCAAATGATACTTTAAAATTAGTATTCGCTGTTTGCCTATAAGATTTGAGGAGTCCTCTAGATTTCTATGGAAACCACTCATCAGATCCTGACTTGATGACAGTGGGAACACCTCGAACGTATACATATATAGTCGGTCCATAATCGACGGAGTAATAGGTGAACACTTACAAAAAAATACAATCATACAGCTGAACATATAACCTCCTCCTTTTTGGAAAGTCGGTTAAAACCTGATTTAATCCGCTAATTGTAAACAGCTCGCTAGCTTTCGTAGGCCCGTACTCAACTGGCATATTTTAAAATTGAAAACTTTATTATTCGTTTCTGGCGAACCCAGAAGATTCATTCTTTTGCTTCGGCCATAGTGGCTTCTTAATTCTTTTCTGTACTTACTATTATTTGATCTTTTACCCCGAAAATGATTAAATCCGCTAATTATATGCTGTTCTATACCCCGTAGTATCCTCCTGACGATTTTGAATTTATCTGGCTTTTTAACATCTAATACCTTACGCACTAATTTGTTTACAATTGCATTTTTCAACTCAAACATTAACTTTTTCATATCTTTTATGTGTTCTATTTCAGCTTAATTTGGAACAGTCGCTCGTTTTAGATCTCTTACCCTGAAAACGATTAAATCCGATTATTATAAGCTGCTCCAAACTCCATATATTGTAGTTTCTATCGTTAGTGTTAGCGTGCGTAGGCCCGCTCCCAACGACTCGCACTTCACATCAAATCAAAATGTGTCTATTATGTGAGTTAGTGATAAATTATACTTGTGTTAAGTACTTCCTGGTTTGTTTCAATATTTTGTTTCTGGAGAATTCTAACATAAACTTCCTTTTTTGTTCATTTTTGCCTTCTGCTTCGACTATATTGGCTTCTTAATTACCAACTGTTTTTGATCTCTTACCCTGAAAACGATTAAATCCGCTAATTATAAGCTGGTCTATACCCTGTAGCATCTATCGTTATTGTTAGCGTTCGTAGGCCCGCTCGTGACGCTGCGCGACCTCGCACTTATCTGCGCGCTCTCACGACGCAGCCAGGCGCAGGCGCAGGCTGCCCCGCGTGCACGACGCGCGCCGCTTTCGGATGCTAGTTGCTACGAACACAGAGTTTGTGCGGATGTACCGGGATTAGGAGATCTTTTTTTTGTGCTTTTTGTTTTAGGCTTTTAAATACATGTGATATTCCCCGTTACTTAAAGTTAAGACATGAATGAGGCAACGCTAAAGATTGGGGCTTCACAAGTTGATAAATGTACACACAACTAAGAAACTAGTGTTAGTAATGCTTTAAATAAAGACAAATTTGTAGGATATATGGTCATAGATCTCTATATACTATGTTCAGTACTGTGGGCTCTAAAAGCTGTAAACTTGTTTGGAAAAGTGCTTCATAATCTCAGATTTCAGAACAAAGACATCTTTGACTGTTCTCTATAGACTACGAGAGTACTAAAACAGCCACAAGGTGTCGCAGCAGACGCTGTAGATTAGAAGACGGCAAGACGAAGTCGAACATAGGGTAAGGGTTATGATTCGCACGAATTGAACTCGCACGAAATGTGCGAATCGACATATTTATAATAAAAAAAATGTTTCATTGGCGATTTGCACGAAGTAGAAGCTGACTGTCCCCTACATAATTTGGGGCGCGCTCTCCTAAAGTCTCCGAGACAAAGCATTGTTGTTGGCTCGTGACATCGATGTAGTTAGCATGTCAGTCGTACCTACACATATGGATTGTGGGTAGGGTTGCCACCCGTCATAAATTGTATAAAACGGGTGGCAATTCTCGGAGACTTTAGGTGGGCGCAGCCCGAATTATGTGGGTGGCAGTCAGCTCCTACTTCTTGCGAATCGCCAAAGAAAAAATAATATTATTAAAAAAGTCGATTCGCACATTTCGTGCGAATTCAATTCGCGCGAATCATCCAATAACCCGAAACAAACGATCAGTCAAATATTCGATTTAATAGTTTTACAGCCGACAGTCATTAAACCATAGGCCCAACAAAAAGATAGTGCAGGCTATCCGTAACCAATATCTGAACCCATAACTTGAAACAATCCACATTATAGGTAGTGCACAATTTCCATAGGATACCTATATGAATGCGTATGAAAAACATTTAAAGGAAATAAGAAGCAGAGTGATGGAAGTGATGCTCATGAATTTAGAAACGCAGTAATTTCAACACTGTTCAGAATGAGAAATCAGTTCACTCAGCCAATGATTAGTTTGCGAGATAAATGCGTGGTGCCACAATGTCACGACGGAGGATACTCCAAGCAAATTCTCAACCATAATAAGAATAGCTAAACGGTAAAGCTCAACCTAGCTCAACGTAACTTGTAATTAGTGGAGTCAATAATTATAGAGTTATCATTAAGGCTTTTGGGTTTTGATTAGGGTTTTCAGGGATTTTTACAGGTAGACAATATTACTCAGACGGACAAGTTGTTGAAGGTTATGGTAGGAGATGATTGCTATTTTCAAATCGCTGTAGACGAGTCCCACCTAGTCCCATTTTAGCTTATTCTTATTTATCGGGATAAAAAGTGTCCTATATGTTAGTCAAAATTATAAACCATCTGTATCCAAAATTTCATCCAAAGCCATTTTTACGTGACTGAAGCACAAACATACAATCTTTTATAATTACAATAATTATGAATTTAAAGGTTTGAATTTTTGTGGGATAGACCTTCCAGGTCTTCTTTTAACTGTGTAAAATGTGTGTAAAATGTGATCAGAAAATACAGTGTGTAAGTACTTAAACCCAATAAATTCAAAGTTTCCTTCCCTAGCGTGTTCCCGCTGAAAAATTACATTACAAAAGTATAATTTGTCTAATAAAAAATACTCCACTCGCAGTCCTTATTCCGTTCCCACAGATATCTAGAATGCAGAGTGGTGCATAGTTTTCAATTAGAAGGTAGGAAAGCAGTTGCACACAATGGACAATTACTAGTGTTTGTAAAAACGTCAGTCCATCCGTCTGTCCGTCCGTCCGTCGACGACATTTTACATCTAAATTGGAGGGTAATTTGCGAACCTTTCCTCGATGACAATTTCGTAATTAGCCCAGACTTGTTTATTTCTTCGTCAGTTTTATTCGCTTCTTCTTTTTGATAAGAGGAAAAAAGTTGATTGCAATTCTAGAAACAGCCCTTAAAACAATTGCTTGACGAAGAAAGAATTAAGCGCCTATGTACAGATAAGGGTCAAAAGTGCAGTTACACTCTACCAAAATAACAGTGGATTTTTTTTAGGCAGAAGTTTTCAACTTTTCCCGGTTAGTAGGTATAATTTCTGTACGCCGCATTAAATCAGCTGTGGATAATTTAACTTCTTCTACAAAAACTAGCCATTTGAAAGAGTATGACTGCACTTTTGACCGTTGACTGTACTTGTGACAAACATACTTAAATACCTATAAAGCCTCAAAGAGACCAAATTAGCATTTTCTAGACGGTCATCAAATATTAATGTCAAAAGGGTATAACATAATCCAACGGTAGAACATTGTAACATACCTAATTTACAGTTTTCATTAACCTTTAGCAACAAATAATCGAAACATTTCGTTGTCACTCACGTAGGTACATGTGATACCTATGCGCTGTCATACAATAGCGATTCTGATCCTTTGAATAATAGATTACAAGTCATAGAAAATTACTGACAATTAGACATTCTTCGCGCTGTTTTTTTTATCCCCTCGAAGAACAGGCGACTTAAGATTCCAAATGTTTTGCAATAGGCGCCAAGAGACTTACTAGAGCTCTGCTTCGAATATGGAATACTTCGGTTGCGTTGTGTCTAAAGCCCCTAAGGCAAAGGGACATTAGACAGCAAAAAGTATTTATTTAGACCTCCAATGACGCTTCCACATCCTAGGTTAATTATAAAAGACGTGTGCAACTAAAGGTCATATTTTTTCACGGTAATTCGCAATTATGCGTGAGTGGCTCTGCTTATACAGCAGCAATTAAAAGAATTAGAGCTATTACGTTTAATGTACACGCCAAAGATTATGATAATAAAAATGTTTCCGTTCAGTTGAGCGTTAAAGTTACCGACATGGCTTATAGAATACTAACTATGTATCTTTTTAATAATACTGCGATGAATGCCATATCCTTTCTTATAATAACCTATCAAATTAAATGGAATCGGAGTTGAATGAATGGAGGCTTCAGCGAAATTTTGTAACTTGAGTGACAATATCACGAGTGTACTGATCGGAAACCAATATAGACCCATAGACAGTTCTGATATAGCCAATAACTCAAACATAAAATTTGTCATTCGATTCTTTCGATCTTAGTGTCGATCGCGTGCGGTGACGGGTACCATATAGAAATTTAAACAAGCCTCGCATTGGACTTGTCGTGTTCGGTTGGATCCATTGCTGGTGTTTTTTATTAGGTCTTTTTTTAGGGCTGTTTTGTGTCGTCAATGTATAGTAAAGGAGTGAATTTAAAAGTTTGTGTTAGATTTCAATTTATAGTGTCGCATACTATGCCGCATTGGTACCATGAATCGATTGTCCACTGCAGTTACGACCTCGACCACCTAGTAAGCACGCAATCGACTCGTTCAAAACCGACTAATGATTACAAGTAGGTAAATTTTTGACGTGACGTGACCGTTTACGCGGCCATTTTCAGTGCGTTTATGTGTAATCAAATGTGTTACTTTGTTGCAAAGAACTTTGTTGGGAATATCATGTAGTGTAATATCGAGATGTGACACAAGGCAAATGTCCAAAAATAACTGGATCACGGCAAAGAAAGTGGTAGATGAAAATTAGCTGGAACTTGTCATAGCGGGCTTCAAGCCTCTCAAATCCTCTGGTTTGGATGGCATCTATCCAATACTATTTCAAGAAGTTACAATCTGTTTTGATCCCATTTGAGTAAGCTCTACAGAGCCTACATAACCCAACGCATGGAGGGAGGTCAAGTCACCTTTATACCGAAGGTGGGAAGACCGACTTACGAAGAAGCTAAAGCTTACAGTTCCATCAGTCTATCATCCTTTCTCTTAAAAGCTCTGGAGAAACTGGTAGACAGGTACCTAAGAGAGGGACCACTTAATGAATTCTCTCTACATAAACTACAGTACACCTACAGCCCTGGCAAATCTATGGAAACGGCATTGCACTATGTTGTGAGTCGAGCCGAGGCTGCGCTGGAGGGACAGATCTGTGTCGGAGCTTTCTTCGACATAGATAGAGCCTTCGACAAGACAACATTTGAGTCCATACGCATTGCTGCAAAGGAACATGGCATCAATCCAGTGGCAGGTGGTATTACCAACTGCAACTGGATTGACTATGTGCTGAGAAGCAGAATAGTCAGATCGGAACTGATGGGCGACAGACTTAGCGCAAAAGCAAAAAGAGGTTGTCCGTAAGGCGGTCACCATTATGGTGTTTGGTAGTAGACTCACTACTTACCAAACTCAATACCGGACCATTCTACACAGTAGGCTATGCAGGTGACATACTCGTAGCTATAATGGTTATTGGTAAATTCCCGAACATAGTCTCTGGATTATCACAACAGAAATTGAGGATGACAGAGGAATGGTGTACAAAGAACCACCTCTCTATTAATCCAAGCAAAGCAATAATTATTCCATTCACGAGGAAGAGACAACTAGGAAATCTAGGTGAAGGAGGGCCCTTCAATAGAATAAAGCTAAATATCTGAGTGTAATGCTTGATAAAGAAATCAGGTGGGAAACTTATGTGGCAAATATTACGACAAAGGCCCTACGAGTGTTCGGCATGTGTTGTTCCACCTAAGGTAAAAATTGAGGGCTAAAGCCCAAAATGATACGATGGCTGTACCGGACAATGACCTTGGTTTTCATGCAATCTCTATGCTTGTTCAAAAACCCTGCCAGCTATAACTAGAATAGACCATCTCCTTTAAAATCTGATGCGATTTTTTTCTTCGCATAATTTTCTTTACTTTTCGCAAACACAATTAGACGTTGATACCTGACAGCTTTTTACTAACGAATCTAATAAACTAACAATAGACTCCATTGTCATCGTAAATATGCGTTATTTTAATCTCGGTTCAACTTGAACTGGAAACTGTTGATGAACGTTTAACGTTTTTATCATGTTTGTTCGACAGCTATGCAATTTGAATGTCTAATCAATAAATATAATAAATCTATAGAAAAGTCGTTTTTGTGCATCAAAAATATTTCCAAAAAAAAATAGACAGTGTGATAAAGGATAACCAAGAGAATCCATTTTCAGCATTTTTGGAATTTTTGTCTGTTTGTCTGTTTAGTTGTGCACACATCACGTAAAATGTACGATATCAATGTAGATAACTTTTATACATAAATTATTATGCGTAACTTGAAGTATTACTTAGTTTATGTTTCATCGCAATCGGTTTACTCGATAAAAAGTTAAATGAATTTAAAGTGTTCAAGAAGTAAAATATCACAACACACGCAATTCAGATACTCGGACAGTTGAACTTCATATTCGATAGATGCCGTTGTGTATTTGACGTCATTTTTCGAATGGTGGTGTTAACATTCTCCGCGAAAGAATGTAGGTAGGTAGATGTTTTAGGTAGGAAGGAAGGTAAGTAGGGTTGGCAGTTGACGGGAGCGAAGCC
Source organism: Orthosia gracilis (assembly GCA_947562075.1). Classification (NCBI taxonomy): domain Eukaryota; kingdom Metazoa; phylum Arthropoda; class Insecta; order Lepidoptera; family Noctuidae; genus Orthosia; species Orthosia gracilis. The sequence continues at coordinate 32,547,492 of OX387272.1, read as the reverse complement.
AAGGGCACAGCTATTACCTAATATATTGAAATATGAATTTTTATATTATAATTTACTGCAATTACTCAAACTGCATCATTGGTCGTGATCGCAAGTAGTACTGCTGAACACGATGTGTCTGACTTCGATTCCCTGGACAAAGTGCTATTGGATTTTTCAATCTGGAATTTTCAGTAGCAACCCAGAGTTTGAATTTGAGATCTAAAGGTAACTGAAGAGACTTAAACATAACTGGCTAAATGTGGGGCTACTATAGATGCAGGATATAGGAGCAGTGTAGCGTATATGATGGGTTCGAACCCATCACTTCACTTTGTGTAAATTATTTCATCACCACTGCTCTAAAAACGGTGAAGGAAAAAGTGAAAACATTGTGAGGAAACTGGCATGTCCTAGAACTTAAAATTCGACATCTACTACACCAACTCGCACTGGGCCTGCGTGGTGGATTAAGGCCCATTCCCTCTCTCAAAGAGAGATGGCCTGTGTCCCAGCACTCCCAGCAGTGCGAAACGTTACGGACTGATGATGATGATGATGATTATAGATATATTTCTGCCAAAGACATCGGGGACTAAAGCCACCATCATCATCCATCGCCCGATTTCGATCACTGCTACTCATATGCCTCTCTTTACTTTTGCCAATCCCCTAATCCTAAAACTTCCGCCAAATATTTCTGAGCCATCCTCATCTAGGTTCTATCCACGATAGTTTCCATCATGTCGTCTGCTCATCTCGCCTCCGGACGACCAACACTTCTTCCAGTCCTTGGACGCTACTCGGTCAACGCTTTACTAAAACTTATCATCATCGCGCTTTGCCAGGTTTTCTGATGTCGGAAACCATCGTATGCTCATATTATTTTTATTACACTTATTATTGCCATCAATCAACAGACAACACAATACCACAACAACTAGACCTCAACAACACAACACCAAAACAACAACAACACTTTATTCTTTTCTTTCAGTCACATTAAGGATCTTTTGGGGCTAAAGGCAAAAAGACAGCGAATCGATAGCGAGGCGAAGCGATTTACAATATAAAAACGCTTCGCCACCACAGACACATATCTAACTAGATGACGCAATTGTACTTCGAGTGCCAAAAAACGGAGTAAAGTTACGATCAATGATCGTAATCTGAGCTTTTCATTTAGCATCATCGGCACCGAAAATCCACCGAAATCTAGAAAAATGCCTTTTTATGCCATATTGAGCTGTAAAGTAAAGAATGTATAGAAAAAGTTGGCCGAGGCATTGGAACTGTTTAATTTAATTGGTAAATAAATTTATTTTTAACTTGTTTGTGAAAAAGTGACACGCTTGGTTTTTATACGTACCAGATGGAGGGACTTGCGCTATCTAGTTAGATTTATGTCTGTGTTCGCCACGCTATCGGTTCGCTGTCTATTTGACGAGGCTTTTAGAGTTCTTTTCCGAGCCTTGGATAATGGCGTCTGAAACAGTGACCATTTGAATAGTAGTTTGATTTTTCAGACGCCATTTTGTGAATGAACAGCATTTATTTTACGATCACACATAATATCTTCTCAAAGCTGGTTTACCTACCAAGATACCAACATTATTAAAGGGAGTGTGAACTAAACAATACATTATATCAGTTGATCTTATCTACAGCCACGAAATAATGATATCATAACATCGTTACCCCGCGCCATGTAAGTATTGGAAATTTATTATTTCACCCGAAGGCGGTAATGTTAACGCCTTTAAGAAAGAAAATCTGCATACAATACATGGGATACGATTATGTTTGGTACCGAGCAAGCCTACGGGACTTCTTCTCGTTGATTTATGTAAATAAATAAATAATTAAATTCTTACACCTGCTGCATTGTTTTGGGCTAAACGATAGAACTTTCAAGATTCTTTATTTGTCGAATATTGAGTACACATACAGAGCATGAAAATTGATCAATAACATATTTGGATCAGTTATGTTTGGCCTTTGTGACATACAAATATTTAAATGTCATTGAAATTAAAAATTTCTTACAATACAAAATACAAGTGTAAAATTGCATTTGAAAAATTACAAAAAAAAACTAAATGGTAAAATGTCAATTTGAAAAAAAACCTCAAGTATTCTAAAAATATAATAATAATGTTTGATAAAAAAGTATACAGTAACAACTTTCTGTTGGTACATCCTTACTACGGATTAGGTTTTGATTTACATGTGGTACGTCCTAATTTCTTTGTATAAAAGTTTTTGGGGAGAATCGTAAACAATGCTCCTTCTTCTATCCTGCCATATGTGCCACAAAACCGGCAGCCTAAGTTACCTCAGAGCTGCCACCGAAGAAATCGTGGAAATCGCGAATTCACATATCTCTTAGCCTTGGTCGTAGACAAACAAGAATAATGAAAGTTTCGACGTGAATATTTCCCAAAAAATGTTTAATTTAAACTGTAATCCGACTGCAGATTTTAGCCTACATTATCCGAGCCTTAATAACAAATCGATTGACACCTTGTTCATCAAAATCGAATGAATAGTTTAGGCGCTACGTTGGAACGTAAATACAAACATACATAGACTGCTAAAATCATAACCCTTCCTTTTGGCTTCGCGCTATTCAGGTAAAAATAAAGAAAGAAGAGACACAATCACTTTAGCGTAAATATATCTATCCTTGAATATACTGTATAGATATCTTTCCAAATTGATCATCTCTAACGAGAAAACTGAAAAAAGCCTTCGTCAGTAACATCTAACTCAATTGGGTGCTGTCTCAAATTCATTCCTCATTCTTTTAGCATCAAACTTATAAAACAATAAGTATCACTGGAATTACCCGTCATTCATAGTACACCAACTTCCGTTTATCGGACACTTTACATTACAAACCTTCCGCAACTCGATGTTCACACGAACATGAGTCATTCGCAATGTGCGGCCGGTTCACATACAACACAACTCGATTCTCGATACCGAGATGCTGACTCGATACATTCTCGCATCGCAAGGAATCAAGTGACATAACACCTGCGCTTGATGCATTACACCAGAGATCACGTGCGCTTATCAAGGTGTATTTTTTTAATATTTTATCCTTTATCAGGTAACGAATGGAGATGATATTGCCAGCTTGAGAAGGTGGCATAAGTAAAGTAATAATGGATTGTAATTAAACAATTGCCCACTTGGGAGTACCGTTATCTTTTTGATCGGTTCCGTCACTTTAACTAGGCTTATAGGCATTTAAAGTACAGTTCTTAAATGGCCTTGTTTCGCCAATGGGTTTACGTTATGGTTCATAAAAAACACTCACAAAACCAAACAACCATGACTGGGTTTTTGTGGTATCTGTTGAAAGCAATGGTTTTTGCAATAGGAAACCCAATCAACCTGGTTGAATCTAGGAAAAGGGAATCTACCAGTATTCTACTGAACCTAGAGCAATAAATTATGATTTTTATCCACTAAAATTCACACATTGGTGTTTAATAAGCCGCACATTAATGCATGGTCGGGGTATATTGGAAGAAGCTCTGGTTTTTGCAGTAGGAAACCCAACCAACCTGGTCAGATCTGGGAATAGGGACTATACCACTATCCTACTGTATCTACAGCAATATATTATGATATTTACCGACTAAAAATCACACATGTATGGCGTTCACCAGGGGTAAAAATAATTATAGAATGAGCTAGAAGCTTCAATAGAATGCAAAGCCAGCGTATGCTGGATTTGTTTTATAACCGGCTACCAGGTATTTTCTGACAGAAAATCATCATAAAAAGTAAAATTATCACCTATTTGTGTCGATTTATAAGTTATGGTTATGAGGCGAGAAAATTTCAATTTCAGTTTCTTGTTCGCTATTATAATCTTCAAACAGAACCATTCTATTGCTTCTCACATGAATAGTTTGCACTTTCATACGTTTAACACCCCTAGGTTAATCAGGCAAGCTGCATAATTACTAGAAAAAGCCATGCAACTCATATTAACTCAGAAAGTGAGAAAAAGTTATTATGGTAATTTTTGTTCGAGGTGATTAATAATGTCTTAATATTCTTTGTGCATTAACGCCTTGCAGTTGTGAGCAGTAGTGGCACAGTGGTAACGGGCCACACTTAAGTGTCTTAGGTCGTGGATTCGAACACAGCCAGGCGCTTTACTTTGTGTAAAATTATTTCATCACCAACGCTCTAAAAAAGCTGAAGGAAAACATCGTGAGGAAACGGTATGGCCAAGAACCAAAAAATCGAAGACATGCGACATCTACCAACCCGCACTGGGCCCGCGTGGTGGATTAAGGCCCATTCCATCTCTCACAGAGGAGGCCTGTGTCCCAGCAGTAGGAAAATTAAAAGGCTGTTGATGATGATAATTAACGCCTTGAAACAAGAATGAAACAAAATAAATTGAATCATATCATGAAAGTTTTTCTAAGAAATCAAAAATACAACATGTTTGTTGTTACCACATTGGTTTTGGCTTTGAAAATGGTGTCAGTGAAAGAAAAGTTGAAAGTGAATCGTTTGTCTTGGTATTGGCATATCATGAAGATGCAAGAGACACTTACGACTAAAGGAATAATGAATATAAATGTGAATAGATGAAAGGGGAAGGACAAGCTAAAAAGAATAAGAAAAAAAAAAATGTAACTTTTCTTTCACAATCGATCCAGGATTGTGTCAAAAGTATGTGGAAAGTAACATTTTTATAAAAAAAACCATTCATTAATATTTAAAACAATTTGATATGATGTCGCTAAAACTAATTCTTAAGATGTTAAAGTAAATGTTGCCAAACCGTTTTTCTGTTAAATCTGCCCGATTGCTAAATGAAGTGTAAAATCATTACGAATTCAGTAATGAGAGATTTTGCCCAATCATCGTTCAATGAACATGGATGACTAAACCTCAGTATAAATTGTATTGATGACATATTATATTTTAAGAGTGACCAATTACAGCTCTTCATCTGGGTCATGGATGCTTTAAAAGGTATGACCAAGATGTTATAAGTTACTTGATTGTAACTGAATAATAAATATTACCTGCGGATATAGTTCTTCTCCTTAGGATCTAGCATAGTAATACAATTTTATTGCTCTCGTGCTTGAGGTCGTTGTGGGTTCAAATCCGGGCAAGTACTAACGTGACTTTTTCAAATTCATAAGTACCTATTTTCTAAGTTTATCTTGGACATCACAGGCAACGGTGAAGAAAAACATCGTGAGGAAAACTGGACTTATATGGTAAATGTAGGTCTGAAATAGCCAAGTGAGAGGCCTGTGGGGTTCCCAGAGGCGGCTTAATTAAATCTTACACCGGAGGTGACCACATCCTCACACGAAATAGAAAGATTGCTCAGTCTAACCAAGTTCATTCCATTATCGGACAACAAGAGGTACGGTGATGCGATACATGGCGAACTTCGCACTCATATGCACAACACAAAACGTTTTAGGAATTCTGACAAAGAAGGAGCGGATTCTGTGCCGAATCTGTGTTTCCTGAAAGCTTCTTTAAATCAAGAGTGAATAGTACGGAACTTCGTGCCAAACGTTCTCCATCGTGAACCATATTATTATTGGTTAAAATCAGGTGAAATAGTGGTTAAACGCGAATCTATAAATTAATTAATTGAAATATTAAAGCGCAGCCTTTAAAAGCCTACAAGTTTTTTTGAATTTTTTCAATAAGAAAAAAACAATTGTATCAGTGAAAATATTGGCAAACAGTTGACTGCCAGCCTCTCTGATAATAATCTATTACATAACTAGATACTTTCTTAAATACAAAAGCACATAATAAAAGATACATGGCAGATTACTAATGAAATTTTCCCGTTACTCTTTTGTTAGAATCAAATCATTCGATCAGCTTTTATTTTTTTAGAAAATAAACTTTTTTATGTGGCCTAAATTGTTGCCTTTTCAGCAATATGTCGGAATCAAAAGAAATGAATTGAATGTACACAAATCTAAGCGAATTAGGAAAGTTTTCCTTGAACGTGTTAGTGTAAAATGGATTTAAATCGTGCTAGTTTGAATCAAATTGATTTAATTCACCTGTCGTTAACTGTCTGGAAACGAATCGTTTTAGCTACCAGCGGTAAGTAAATCTCTTTGTGGGAAAAACTGATTTTGTAAATAATATAGTGCTAATGTAATTAAACTTTAAGAAACTATTCAGCCCACTTTATTCTGGCCATCAATCATTCCTACGTTACCTAATTAATTTATCGTTAAAGATTGCTTCATTATTGATAGCGAAACGAAAGTCTTAATTTTAACGCACAACTGTCGGATAATAATAGGAATCTGCCAATAATGCGTTACCGACGGTTTTTTTTTACCAAGGCAGGTAAGTGGTAGAAGGTAAATGTCGATGTCAATATTAACATAATTAATCGATGTTTTGCGTGTGTGATGCACGCATCATATTTTACTAGTCCAACTCTCGCTACAATAGTACGAAAATAGAATAAAAACCGGCAAAGTGCTAGTCGGACTCGCGTATGAAGGGTTCCGTATCATTATCGCAAAAAACGGCAAAAAAATTACGTTTTTTGTATAGGAGTACCACTTAAATATTTATTTTATTCTGTTTGTAGGTTGTGTTCTTATAGCAGCAACATAAATACATCATATGTGAAAATTTCAACTGTCTAGATATCACGGTTCATGAGATACAGCCTGGTGATAGACAGACAGCCAGACGCACAGTGGAGTCTTAGTAATAGGGTCCCGTTTTTACCCTTTGGTACGGAACCCTAAAAACGTTAAAACGTTGAGTAAAGAAGGCCTACTATGCGACACATATTAATTAACGGACATTTCGCTCGAAAAAGTGACATAAGTTTAGTATTCTTGATATGCGTGCAACACATTTTGTACGAAACTTTTTAACAGTGGGAATACCGACATGAATAAATAATTATCATTTATTTGAAATAGTGGGCCTTAAAATCACTTATCAAATAAAATTACTACACAATTTGATATAAAATATATATACATAAATCACCTAAAGTCCTGCTGGGAACAATATAATAGAAAAACATAATATCCATCTATAAATGAATCGTTTCATTCACTTTGCATCAATATGAACCATGGTTTATTCAACAAATCAATTAGAAATTCAGCATTCTACGTTAACACGGCATTTGAATTTCCCTCATTAAGCCGTATACAAAATTATATCAGTATTTCTGTTCTCAACCCATTAAGGTTCCCTTAGTCGACGGCACGAAATATTTTGTGCGCGAGGTTAAAATGCATGCTATCTCATCCGACAACACGTGCGAAAGTGATAGATGCTGAGATGAGCAGTAAGAAGCTAGTTTGCGTACGAATTAGCACTTTTGTAAATTTGTTTCGAAATGGATGATGATTTAGGACGAAAACGAGCGCGCGACATTTTATAAACAGACCTTTGGGAGACTAGATATCATGAAAAAAGGACTAAATGTATGTTTCCAAAATAAATTTATTTGCATTGTTGAATTAATAATCTATCCCCGTATGGAGGCCGTTTTGAAATTTTCCTTCTTCTTATGGTATTTATTTCCGCCCGAAGATGCGTTAAAATTAGTGTTGAAATATGGAACTTTCGACGATAATTGTGAGACAAATTGATAGACAGGTCAGGTCAGGTTTTTGGGAGACAGGTCTCCTCTCTGTGGGAGGGAATGAGCATTAAACCACCACGCGGGCCCAGTTAATGGAATTGATAGATGTCACATGTTTTCGAATTTATTGTACTAGGACATGCCGGTTTCTTCACGATGTTTTCCTTCACCGTTTTGAGAGCGTGGTGATGAAATAATTTACCCAAAGTACACGACCTACAACTTGTAAGTCGCGGCCGTTACAACTGGGCCACCACTGCTCTATTGTTTTTATTACAGAATTCTAATCAATTTAAAAGGGTTGTATTCGACAAATCGATCAGTAGTCGACGTTTATTCGACACTCACAATTTCTTCCTTCACTTAAACTTGATCCGTAATTATAGGTGCTTCTGTTCCCATCTCATTAAGTACTAGTAAACTTTTAATTTCTGACATGTGTGTAGCTCGGTGTTCAGCATAATGAAGGCGAGCGAATGATTGAAGGGCGTGAAGCAGGCGCCGCCTGTGCGTCAGGCAGGGGCGGCGCGTGCGCATGTTCACGCAACTGCGTCGAGACGACACACACTACTTGGCTTATTGACGGGTTCGCCGCTCGCTTCATGATTTATTTATTATGGATATTAAGTAATGGTATGTTCTTTTTCTTTTTGAAGGTTTTAAGATAGGGGATTTTGGTATGGAATGGAATTGTAATGACAGCAATAACATTGCGATTCCAAAGAATTTTTCTGCAGGTAATACATAATATTCATAAAAAATTGCTATAAAAAGACTACACACAATGTCGCGTCGTTTATGTCTGCCTTAAAGCTAACTATAATCCACCAGATGATTATTTGCGACATTTAAAATATTCTACAGTATCTATAATCTATATAGGCTCCATGCCACAGTATTGACCTAAAACATAAAAACAAATAACCACTACATGATTCACTCTTGCCTATGTTTAAAATTATTAGCTGCACATACGTTCTCTGAAAATCTAAAGGAACAGTTTCTAATTCTAATGTTCGGCTGTAGTTACGGCTTTTTTCTAACTAGACATTAGTCAGTGAGCGTCTACAACGTAAGTTGGGTCTTTCCCACACCAGTACACCGTTAAAGAGAGCGTTCTTGAACCCACGCTACGGTCAGTGGACTGATGATCACAGTATGATGATATTATTATCTTAACCTGGTAGATTGTGGACTCTAGTTTATTGTGTTTCTCTATGATAAAATAATAATAGGTTCTATAACATTGACATACATTCTTCCGGTAGAAAAGAACATTCATGAAAACCATTTGTTAAAATTCTGGTGAGTTAGTATTCAAGTTCACTGCAGCGCTTAAACATTATTATGTTGTCTAATCAAACTATTAAAACATGCAGCGCTAAATCGCTGATAGAGTTTAGTTTACTCGCGATCAAAACGTCGTTAGTGCCGTGAAATTCATCAATATAGTATAACAACAAGGTGTACGGATTGCAGTACAGTTCAGTCGAACAGAGTGAGTCTTCGGGTCGACAAATCTAGTGCGTAGTACAACATATACATCGATGGTTCTATAAATAAGCCGAAATAAATCGATTCATTACAGACGATTCTTTCAATATATATGTGATTCATCCCGCTCTTAAACATGGAACTTTTTCATTTATTTTTTAGCTTATTTAAACACCCTTAACTATTGTGACAGACAGTTCATTTTAAATCTTATTCATATAATACATATCCAGGGGTACTGTTGCGTGTTGATCATTCGCACTGCACTTTGAAAAGCATCCCGTTACCGTAGTGTCTAGGCATGTAGGCATTGAAGGTATGTGACCCTTCAGAATAACCCTTTTAATTGAATAGGGCCCTGTCGATTGCGAAGGTTAATTCTGATAAAGGTATGATCTCATTGGAGTGTGATACTCATCACTATAAATTTACTAGCGCATAACCCGACTATCCACGTTGACACATCATTTAAAGCTCATATTCAGCTCCAAAACCATACGCACAATATTCAATTAAGTAGGCCTTAACGAGATGAACAAAATTGCAGGTATTTGAACTATTTGTTAATTGACTTTGATCATTAAAAGCTGTCAAATGACACGCTGGCAGCAGCTGTCATTATATTTCCGCGCGTGATCGTGTTTTACTCGCATACTTATCGACGATGTGTGCGTCAATTTGAACTGCCAATATTCCAAAGATAATTCTATGTATGTATGTTGAGGTAAGGGTGCGTGCTGGGCATGCGCGGCCATTTAATTGCGTTTATGGTGAAATTCTAAAGGTTAACCCTATTACAGTCGGCCATCCTGTTTTTGTAACATTTTAAGCATAGTTGTACGCAAACCGCCTTTCTCGTAATTATTGTAATTAAAGTTCTATGCGATTTGCATATTGTTGTCAAAATGCGTTCAGTATGGTACAAGTGTTTTTATCCCCCGACGCAAATATAACGTTTTATGTTTGACGTGTGTACCTGTGTGTTTATGTATTTGTGTATCTGCCTGTGTCATCATTGCTCCTAAACGGATGAACCAATTTTGATTTATTGTTTTTTGTTTGAAAGATGACAGTATCGAGAGTTTCTTAGCGTTTCATGAAAATCGGTTCAGCCGTTTAAAAGTTATGGGCGTTTTACTGTTTGAATCGGGGTATTTTCGCAAGATATCGTGTCATAATTACGTGTTGGATAGTTTTTCGATCGAAGCGTGTCTACTACTAGATAAATTATGTATTTTAAAAAGCATGAAATAATAATGAGTGGGGTATTTTAAATTTTCAAATTTTATGTAGGTACTTGTTTTATTAATAATTGTTCGTTTATGTGCAAAAATGCAATAATGTTACCTCATTACACTGTCAACCACTTGACAGTGCCTACAGCCATAGAAGAAAAAAAGAAAACAAAATTCTGTTCTACGTTCAAAAAATGCATTGTGCTCGCTATGTGGACGAGTTGCCGGCTGGTCCACCTTGCCAAAATTAACCGGGACCGTTAGCAAATCAATAAACAGACAGACTCCGCGCCACCGCTGACCCAGTGCAATGAAACTGGAACGATACTATTTATAAATAAAACAGCTTCGTCTGCAAACTGAATGTTATTCCAACGCCCATTTGAATTTTAGTTTTTATTCGATTATTCGATACGAACATGTTAAAGCTTTTATTTTGAACTGATTTTGTTTTATCGTTTGTATGTTTCATGAAACGATGTTGTGTTAGGTACGCTTGAGTTTATTTATTACTTGAATATTGTAGCAGGTCATAATAATTTATACAAATTACCCCCTCCCCCCTACTACTCCTTTAGTTTACGCTAGATCGCTTATGCAGTTTAGTTACTCGCGATCAAAACGTCGTCGTTCATGGCGCTTACGCGTTTCGTTCAACATACTTTAAAGTAAGGTGTAAGGATTGCAGTACAGTTCAGTCGAACAGAGTGAGTGTTCCGATCGCCAGGCCTAAGCATTTTTTTTCAGAGCCACCTGACTCCTGATGTTTACTTTGCACTTATGTTCGTAATAAAAATTGGGTAGTATTTAAACGAGCGAAAATAAATTCAAATTAAAGGTGTACAAAATACTGAATATGGCTTACTGAAATACTAAGTGGGCGACAAACAGTGCGCGAATACAAATGTTTAAAACAGCGACTTGATTAGTACTTTGGCAACATAGTCGACGGAGCCCTATTTCCGTCCGCAGGGTCTAAAGTAACCTAACACGAACGAGATGACGGGAGCTGAGTTCGCTCGCTTTGCTCGCTCACTTCAGCTCCCGTCATCTCGTTCGAACCTAACCTGTCCGTGTCGGGGTGCCCTAAGCTCCCGAACTCGCTCCGCTTGCTCTTGTACCAATTCGTTGAAAACACAATTATACCCGAATTCCCGCGCTGCACAGCGATGTCGCCTTCATTTACGATGAAGTCGCTTGAAGTTGTTTAGCTATTTTTAAAAGAATAATATGCTAATATAGAAAAAATAGAACCCCAAATACAATTATAGTATGTCACAATATTATTACTGCAGCTCACAAAAACCTCCTAAAAGGTATTCCTCAAACCGGATAAATAGTTGCTTACTTAGTATAATAGTCGCGCATTGAGTATATTTTTCGCCCGGTTAATTATTTCCCATAAAAATTTTATGTAAAGAACTGCATGTCAAAAATTCATAGGTAAGTATCTCTTATTAGGTATGTGCACGTGCTTATAAAATAACTGAAGAAAATTTTAGTTATTATTTTAAATTAATGTGCTAAAGCAATTATGACAAACAGTTAAAAATAGTTATCTAAGTTCTCACTATACAGAGTCAAATTGAAAATTCACTATGCATCTGCGCATAACTTTTATATTTATCTTTGGATTAAAATAATTTATAAAATGAACAAATGCATCCGTATATTGTTTAATAGCTGAATCTACACTAATATTATATAGAGGTAAAATCTCCAAAACGACTCATCCGATTTCGAAAATCCTTTCGCTGATAGAACACACACTACACCATCGGGCACCAAAGGGCGGACCGCGGTCCGGGTCTGGACCGCCGACCTATATTGTGTACCCTTAGTAAACACATGGCTAATTTAATCATTTACACCGCGCTTTGTCTTTACTTCCGTCGATTTGACAACGGACGAATCATCACATCAAAATATTCTTTGATATTGTATGTGTATTTTTTGTATTAGTGCTTCATTTGTTGTCTTTTATTTCAATGTTAATAAAGTAAATACAAGAGATGATGTCGAAAAGCCAGGGGTGGCTTTAAATGTTGCAACCTTATAGAGCACGATGGTCATACTTAAAAAAAAAACGCCCAAGTGCGAGTCGGACTCGCGCACGAAGGGTTCCGTACCATTATCGCAAAAAATGGCAAAAACTTATGTTTGTTGTATGGGAGCTCCACTTAAATACTTATTTTACTCTGTTTTTAGTATTTGTTATTATAGCGGCAATGGAAATACATCATCTGTGAAAATTTCAACTGTCTAGCTATCACGGTTCATGAGATAAAGCCTGGTGACAGACGGACAGACAGACGGATCGTGAAGTCTTAGTAGTAGGGTCCTGTTCTTACCCTTTGGGTACGGAACCCTAAAAAACGGACCCCAAATGAAAGTAATTGGTTGGCGTACAGGGCACTACACTATTACTGACGTTGAGTGCCATATGTAACTGCTTATCCCGGAAAAGTGCAAAGTTTCTGAAGGATAGGCCACGACAGTGAAGCCGCGGCAAACGCAAAATAAAGATAAATTTTTACCTTCTTTAAACATAAATGACTAAGCGAAATGTTAATTCCAAAGCTACAGAATCCATTAAACACATTAAAAACTAGCTTAATAAAAAATCTAATTATTTGACATATTTTTCTGCACCTCTATTTCGGAATGTTATCAAACTAAGTACACCTGTACCTACATCTAGATTGGACACCCCTAGTCCAATTCACACACAATCTAGATCGACTGACCTAAAATCACATTGTAACCCAATTAGACATCGATCCCGGGATCAAAACAAATGCGGCGCGCTCGTGTGTGTCCACTTGTGTCCACTGCTTTCCATTAGTATCCGGAGGTGTCCAAGGGTGTCCGTAAATTTGCCCTGCCGCGTGAATACTATGAAAGCGCCGATCCGGCTCATGCATTATTAAACACATCAAAGGAGAAAAATCGAAATGTGCACCGGCTAGTGAAGCGGTTTTCCAGCCGATTAGAGCCACACGGATGTATCAATTAACATGTGCAATCTCGCCCCCGCGTAACGTTTTAGACTTTATTTTAGACTAGCTTTTTCCGCGGCTTTGCTCTCGTGGCGTTTTCGACAGAAACTGTGGAATTTTTCTAAATAAAATAGCATACGAGTAGAGTACTCAGCGATAATGTAGGTTCGTATCAGGAAAAAAAATAAATCGTTTGAGTACTTTTAGATAATATCTAAAAGTAGCCTTTCTCAGTCATTTATCACACATACGTAACTGAAATTCAGAATAATGAAAAATAATGACTTTTAAATTGATTCCTTCGTCGATTTAGACCTTAAACCGATATCAAAATAGTCCCAGTTATTTAAAACAATATTTTAAAGTGTTGGGCAGTTCTCAGGATCTTAACCTTCGAGCTTCCAAAAACTTACTTCTCCATATTCCTTCTCACCAGAGCGGCCAGTGCGGTTTCTATCTAATTCTTACACTGTCTCTACTATAAAACTCTGGAACGTGCTTCCCCTTGACATAAAAAAGCTGAGAATAAATTTTCATTTAAGCGTACAATCCGGAACTATTACTTGTCCTCTCTTACGTAGCTCGGTCTTCGTCATAGTTATTATATTTAAATTTCTGTTTCATTTAAAATAATAATACGGTATTTATAAATCTATTGTTTTAGAAAATATTTATGTATTTTATTAGTTATATAGTTTATTAATATCAGATTTTAATAATTGTTCTTTTTTATTTTTTATTTTGTACTCCTACCACTTTTGTGTCCTTTTTAACCCAAAGGTTAACTGGTATAGACTGCCTTACTGCATTGCAAGTCCGCCTATGTATCACCAGTGTACATGAAGTTTAAATAAATAAATAAATAAAAATTACAAAAAAAAAACAGAATAAAATAAATTATTACGTGGGGCTCCCATACAATAAACGTGATTGTTTTGCCGTTTTTTGCGATAACGGTACGGAACCCCTCGTGCGCGAGTCCGACTCGCTCTCGGCCGATTTTTTGTCTAATAGTAACACAATTTTAAAACTATTAATAAAAGCTTTTTTATTTTATTTATTTATTTTATTGACCTAATTATTTAAAGGGAATTTGTCATACTCTATCATGGAGTCATACTCTTTGCTTTCTCGAATTCACTTTCGCATTTAGACTGCGGTAGGTATATCATAAGTTAGCAATGAGCAAATTATATATCTTTTAAAAAAAAATGTCATCTTTTTTATTGACTACCAAATCAATAATTCATATATCAATCGATACATCAGTAACAGTCTATCAAACGACAAATATTTATTATGATGGACAAATTATAAGTCTCCTGTCAATTATAATCATTGTTTCCAATTGACTAATGAATAAATTATGATAACTAAGTAAGCAATTTATCAAAACGTTGGGAAAAACTAAAAATGATTGCGAAAGTTAAGGCGATATATACGCCCCAATGTTAACGCAGTGCTGGCCGTGCGCCCGCTCGGAGCCAAAATATCAACATTGAACCTCCTTTTGAACAATTTTGTTTGCAAAATATTATTTGATTTACATATGCGATTTCAATTATGAAGAAATTCCAGCCATCAATTTTTCTGTGAAAAAATATTTTTAAACATCCAAGTCGTTTTGGAGGAGTATCCAAAAGTTTCGAAAAATATCGTGATGCTAATTTTTTTTTAAAGCAAAACTATTTGTTATACGAAAAAACCATTAAATAACGTCATGAAACAATAATAAACATTTTTTTTTCAAACCTTTTAACCTAGCCTTTACTAAGGAGTATGCTTTAGTAAAGTTACCGTTTTACGGCACTAATGCGGATGTAGGCCCTTAATACAAAGGAATTGAATATGAATCCAGATAGTTGATATCGACTGTTTTACGAGTTTGAAGATACACAAGAAACAACAAATAGCTAGTTAATGATAAATACTTAATCGTCTCCCTTTATAATTACTTATGAAAGGTGTCATGACCAATATAGCATTTTAATTCTCCAATTAAATACCTTTTTTATCATCTATATTTAATTGGGTATTATAAATTATCACAAGTTGGCCGCAAATGACGCTTATAACGAGCTTATTAATATTTATTATTACTAATTTTTTTTCATGTTTATGTTATAATTTTAGCAGCTTAGAATAGGAGACGGCGATCGGGTTATGTGCAACTGACTTTATCGACTGGTTTTTAATCTCCAAAATCTTGTGCATAACATTATAACCTTAATGCACTACCTACTTATGCCCGTTTTTTTAACACTATACGAAACCTAAATAAATGTAAAGTGTCCGTAAGACGGGATACTTTTTTTACACCGTACAACTTCTGCCAAAATATTTCAGGTAATATAAAGCACCATGGCGACCGAGCTCTGCTCGGGTTAAAAAAGAAAAAACCATATTCTCTAAAAATTAAACTTAGCTAGATCGATTTATAGCCCCCGAAACACACTTCATACTAAATTTCATGAAAATCGTTGGAGCCGTTTCCGAGACTCAGATTATATACATATATACAAGAATTGCTCGCTTAAAGGTATTATTATTATTATTATATTAGTACCTGGGCGACCAAGCATTGCTCGGGTGAAAATAGAGAAAACGACGTTTTCTAAAACTGAAACCTAGCTAGATCGATTAATCGCACCCGAAACCACTGCATACTAAACTTCATGAAAATCGTTGGAGCTGTTTCCGAGATTCAGATTACATATACACAAGAATTGTTCGTTTAAAGTTGTATTATTGTAGCAGAGGTAACAAACAATAAATGCTAAGTAGAATAATCGATAAATAGATAACACTTATCTCTACATCAGTTCACAAACGTTTATCCATTGAAGCAAGAAAATGCCTTCGATGCCAAGTAATAAGCATTTGCATATAATAACGATATATATTAATAAGCCTCTAAAATTCAAAACAATGAGAGAACATTCACATTTTTTCCATCCTTTAGCATTGTAAGGGCAGTTTAAATACATTATATTTGAAGGGAAATGTGGATAAGCCAGCCGTCCACATCGCTACGCGAACTGAATTAAGTCAGTACAATGTTTTATTAGTCCTAGGAAATTGTTAAGTCATTTCAAAATGTATCAACTTAATAGGAAATTATGTTTTTGTCACTTTAAGTACTTGAAGAAGATTTAGATCGTCCTCGAAGCGTCTATGTTTCTTTAAGTAGTTGTTGACTATGGAACAGTGTAGCTCCGCATTGTTACTCTTCAGACAGTAAATTTATGAGTGTCATACTAAAAAAAAGACATTTACACGAATACTTGGCCAACAAAAATCGCCTATTTATGGGTGAAGACTGAAGATGATATTTTTTATCATTATATAGGAGTTAATCGCTCGCGTGCGTTTAGAACGTGCGTGCGGCGCTGCAAACGCGCACGCCTATTCAATTACGGAAAGGTCACGCCGTTTGTAAGCGCAGGCGCAAGTCTGCAAGATTATCGCGGCTCACCTGTCGGGGCGCGCGCATTAGATTAATAGCTGCGCAAGCGCACACTGCCCCGTTGCATCCCGCAAACAGCGTTCTGTTATTAAATATTCTCGTTAGAAGTAAAAAATGCATTTGCAAGTTCGCTATGCAATGCGTGTATGCAAATTATATCAGTTGAATTAATCTTTATGTTTTTCTCAAACTGTCTTTTATATTATTTTCATGGATTTCTCTTTAAGTGTCTGTTTGAGTGAAATGAAAAGTTAAAGGTGCGTTATCATAAAAAAACCTAATTTTATATTCAATTAATGATTAATTTATTTTGATGACATCCGATTGGGCTGTTGAAATTTAAAAGAACTATTTTTTATGTAGTTGAATACTTAAAAAAAAAATACTTTTCAAAATCGATGTCGAACAACGAACAACAATATTTTTTTCTCAAACATGCTTGGATATTTGAGCATTATTTGGACAACCTTCTTCGCGATAAATAGAAATTGCTGTACTGGCCAAATACATGCGAGCAGCGGCAGGCTAAAGTAGTATGTATGAAAATTCATATCTGTAGTGTTTAGCGGCCAAATAAATTTCATAGTGAACTTATATCTGTCGTGTAATTGGCAACTAAGGAGGTAACTTATCAAAGGTTTTATATAAATTTCGAACTGGCTTGCAAATTAGCTGATTATTGAAAAAAAAAAAAAACAAATGAACACCTTAACGCGGGTTCGTCATTGATTTTGAAAGTAATTGTATTTGACAAAATGGGTTCTAGGTACTGCTCAGTTCAGCTCAGTCAATATATTGACGATTAAACCAAGATTGAAACGGTTAAAAGTCAAAACACTGTATCAGCCGCGTGCTACAATGAGTAGAAGTAAACAGTATGACGTCACCCGCGCTCGGGTTTGTTCGGGAATCGTCGGCGTGTTTTTGGTACTGGATTCAAAATTTATTTTCAGGTTGATATTAGTTTTCAATTAAAGCATCAAAAAATACTAAAAATACTTTTGTAATAAAACTTATATATGCGATCCTTTCATTTATTACAAAAAAATTACCAATTGGCTGCACTCACACCCTTAAGCTTAAGTGAAATCCTAAGTCTTTTTAGGTCTAACTTTACTAATGATACACACTATTTCTTCATCTTTCATTAAAATCTCTCGTTGCAGGTTTAGAAGAAATCCTTTTGCAATTAGCAAAATCTTTGTGTTCTTCTATCTGTACATTTTCTTTCTCTATTCAGTGCTAATTATCCACTTTGTTGTCTTCAATCTCATTGATGTCCTTCTTCTTTTCTATCTGACTTTGTCTGGGTTGACTGTAGCCTTCTTCCCTAGATAGTTTTTAAAGCCAATATGTTTTTGTTCTTCACAAATGATAGCTGTGTTTTTTATTATAATTCATATTATCAACGTTTGTAAAGGCAAGGCTATAAAGATTTCAAATATGGCAAATGCAATAAGCGTCCCATTAAGCTGCGTGTGGGCAACATTCGCTGCACTACCGCCACCTGTGTGGTTTATATATTCTACAGTTTTTACAGATAGGTTCTTAACTTAGTCGTTGGCCTACTGCTAGTTGCTTTATTCTTTCTGCTAGTTGCTATTTCAATCCTCTTTGGGGATAGACCAAACCACGATGGATGAATGTGTGAGACATGATCAGCAGCCTTATTGCGTACGTGAATTTGGAAAATTACACGTGTAGGTAAGGGTGACGACACCTTTAAAATAACGACTTTCGTATTGCGTAATACACTCGAAATCCCATAGGTCAAGGAAAGGATATGTGAATTCAACTCATAGGGTGGAGGACGTAACTTTTCTAAATTGTTTACGCAATAACGAAAACATTTAAAAGGAAATGTGTCATACTCTTTCATGAGGAGTTGTTCCCTTTGCCCTGCGCCTGCGCCCTGAGCAATTAAGCTGCTGTATTAGAAATTCACTTTTTTTTTAATTATTTAGATCCTGTTATATTCTATATTCTTTATATAGAATTTTGCTAGTCGGGTGCTTAAAAGTTAAGAGGTGAATAGTCTGGCTAAAAAGGGATACTTGGAACTGAGATTTGAACTAGTACCTATTTAAATCAATTAGGATAATGGAAAGATAATGATGATATGGGGAAAATTAGGAAATTCTTCTTAGGAAATTCTTGGAAAAGCAAGTAATAGAGGGATTAATAAATGAACTAATCCAAATCTCCTTATTTAATCATTGGAAACTAATGAATGAACACTTAGGAACAAAATCTAAAGACATGTGTAAATTCACGATGCACTACGTGATAATACATTTAGTTTCAACCATCATCATCATGTCAGCCGAAAGACGTCCACCGCTGGACATTCGGCCTCACCCAAGCGTCGTCGCCACATTGCCCGGTCCCGTGCATTTCGCAACCAGCGGCTCCCCGCGACCTTCACCAGGTCATCGGTCCACCTGGTGGGAGGCCTTCCAACGCAACGTATTCCGGTTTGCAGTCGCCACTCCAGAACCTTTCTGCTACATCGGCCATCCGTTCTGCGAGCAATGTGCCCTGCCCACTGCCATTTAAGTTTGGCAATTCTTAGGGCTATGTCGGTAGCCCTGGTTCTCTTACGGATCTCTACATTTCTGATTCGATCACGCAAGGAAACGCCGAGCATAGCACTCTCCATTGCCCGTTGAGTGACTGTTAGCTTTCTGATGAGGGCCATTGTAAGCGACCACGTCTCAGAGCCATATATCATCAACCATAATAGCCATATAATATGGCATTAGTAAGAAAACCGCCAAACTAGAACTGAAAGAACTTTATAAAAACCATTTATAACAATTTCAAAAGATTATATTATACGTGTGACTAATAATTCTATACAATTAGACAGCCTTGAATGTCTACTGCGTTTTGTTGTGACGGATAATAATTTTGAATAACTTTGCATAGAAAATACATTTTGTTCAAGATGTATCCTGTCATTCTAATATGTCAATGTGTATTTCAATGTCACAAAAGTGCATATAGATAACAATCGCAAGCTGTGATCACAGCTAAGTAACCAGAATTTAATATTTGTTCGTTCTTCTTACATAATTTATGAAAATTCTACAAATATGATAAAAATAAATGGGATTATTGTGTGAAATCGTTGCTACCGTATGAAAAACTAGATATCCGAGCAATGGTGGAACAGTGGCTGCGCAGTAGTAAATCTCATACAAAAACAGCACCGTTTCGTGCCTTGCGCATCGGAAAGCCAACTTCAGGGCGGCCCAGAAGTTTGGCGAGCGCTATATTAGACAATGGAACCGAAACTCCTCTACAATTTGAGCGAAATAAACAAAATGTAGGATATGGTCAAAGTCCAATCGTTTATTTCAATAAAGCAAATAAGCGGCACTTTTGAATATCAAAAAACTAGAGTTAAAATATAATCATAAATTGATTCTAAGTACTGTCCATTCACAAAAGTAGATTGTTAGGCAGAAGAACACCCATGACTCGACGTTCGTAAATGTAATTTTGATTTTTAATTATAGAGAAAATACATTTCAAAAATTTAATCAATGTCACTTCGCAATGATTTTTAGATAAAAAGAAAATTAAAACCAAAATTCGAATAATCAACAATACTGAATATATTTGGAATCATTAGATATCGTAAGCGCAACGGTTTTAAAAAAAAAAAAAAACAAAAATTTGAAAAAACAACACTACAGAATATATTTGGAATCATAAAATTTCGTATGCGCAACGGTTATGGAGAGAAAATTAAGTGAAAAACGCAATTTGGAGTGTCACTGATGAGGTGATAACATGTGACACAGACTAAAGACTATACGTCCCAATTAGGACGTATTCGAGTCTTCACAATGCGCGCGCTCATAACATATCTATTTACTAGAATATCATTGCTTTATCCCCTTTTTATTTTAAATTTCTTATATAAGCTTAAACATGCTACTTATCGATGTTTTGTAATCTTTATTAGTTTTTCTTCGAGGTCCCCGGCTAACGTGCTACACGCTCATATTGACTTAACAATCATTTAGAGCTGGTACTTGTGACCTAGGTACGTTATTAATATTCTAGCTTGGACGTTAATGTAGTTTATTAATTTAATCATCATTTTGTTTTTTTAATGCAGGTTGCATTTTTAACCGACTTACCAAAAAGGAAGAGGTTCTATGTTCGACTTCTTGTATGATTTTTTTATTTATTTTATATATATTCTCCGATAACTCCGTCAATTGTGGACCGATTTTGAAAATTCTTATTTTTGTATGAAAGAGTATGTTTTGAAATTGGTCCCATTTTATGAAGATTTGATGAAGAACTTCGGAGATATACAACAGAACTCTTCAATAAATAACGGGAAATCTCTCGGGATTGCTGCAATCGCATATCTGTTTAATGTTTATACCATTTCATATCATAAAATCAAGCCAGTACGCTCTTGAGTGGCAGATCTCTCATTTCACCCTTTATGTTCAAGTTTCATGATATTCGGCTAATCTATTCTGGCGTTAAGGTAACTTACTAAACAACTTGCCTATTAGGTAGGTACAACTAAAAAGTGAAAAATTAAAAACTATTTTACAAAAAAAATACTACCGACTTCCAAATAAGAAAACTACAAAGTGAAAAATAACTTTATTTTTGGAATTCGGTGTCTATAACGCAAAAAAATGGTACCTACGAAAGACACCGAGTTCCAAAAATAAAGTTATTTTTCACTTTGCAGTTTTCTTATTTGGAAGTCGGTAGAATTTTTTTGTAAAAAGTTTTTTTTAAATAATTTTTTTAGATTTGTTAACGTCAGAAAATGCCTTATTTTTTTTTAAAGTTATTCAAATTAAATCATTAGACAAGAAATATACCTATTTTACCTTTAACATTATTAACAAATAAATAAACATTAAAATAAATAATTGAAAATGATAATTCATGCATGTGATAAGGTAAGAGGTTTTTAACCGACTTCCCAAAAAGAAGGAGGTTTTCAATTCGGATGTTTATATATATAGTATCTGGGTGTAACTGGTGAGCTCTGCTCGGGTGAAAATAGAGAAAACGACGTTTTCTAAAAATGAAAACTAGCTAGATCGATTTATCGCCCCAGAAAGGCCTGCATACTAAATTTCATGAAAATAGTTGGAGTCGTTTCCGAGATTATATATATACAAGAATTGCTCGTTTAAAGGTATTATATATTTTGTATGTTCGGGCATAACCCCGTCATATATAAACGGATTTGCAAAATTATTTTTTTGTTTGAAAGATGTTTATTCCGAAATGCTCACATTTAAATTTTGGTAAAGATGCAGAAGAACTTCGGAGATATACAAAAGAAGTCTTCAATAAATGACGGCAAATGTCTCGGGATTGCTGCAATCGCATGTCTATTTTGTATGTTCGGGCATAACCCCGTCATATATAAACGGATTTGCAAAATTATTTTTTTGTTTGAAAGATGTTTAATCCGAAATGCTCACATTAAAATTTTGGTAAAGATGCATAAGAACTTCGGAGATATACAAAAGAAGTCTTCAATAAATGACGGCAAATGTCTCGGGATTGCTGCAATCGCATGTCTGTTTATTGTTTACACCATTTCATAACATACCATCACGCCAGTATGCTCTAAACGGGTAGGTACTCAGATGTGTACAGTTCACATTACACTCCCATTTCACCGGCTAAGTTCAAGTTACATGTTATTCGAACATAATGTATTCTGGCATCACTGTGGGCATTATAGGTACCT
Source organism: Orthosia gracilis (assembly GCA_947562075.1). NCBI lineage: Eukaryota > Metazoa > Arthropoda > Insecta > Lepidoptera > Noctuidae > Orthosia > Orthosia gracilis. The sequence continues at coordinate 32,524,925 of OX387272.1, read as the reverse complement.
TACAGAACTTGTCCATCATAGAACTGGTTCATTATGTACCTCAAAAAGTGAGTAAAAAAAAACTTTTTTACAAAAAAAATACAATCAAAAGACCTCCAAATATAGTCACTACAAAGTGAAAAATAACTTCAATTTCGGAAGGCGATGTTAAAAAACGAAGAAACGAAAACAACACTGCCGAAATTGAAATTATTTTTCACTTTTGGCTGTTTTTATTTGGAATTCGGTTGTATTTTTTGTTAAAAAGTTTAACTGAATTAGTTTAATCTAACACTTTGTTAAAATTAATAATCCAAGATGAAAACTCCATTTTGCAAGGCGGTTCAAGCTGCGTTCGTTGCTTGCGAGGTCGGGCTCGATGACCCGAAATAAGGCTCGTGGGGTGTATTGCACCCCACCCCGATGCACCCCCTTACACCCCCTGGGCCCGAGCGCCGACCTCTCATTCATTACGCAATAAAAGTGTTCCGTTAACTTCTATACACCGAGGGACTGCGGACCATAATTTAACTTACAAATGTTTTTTTTTAGGTAATATTTAGTCGCCGTACTTTAATCAGTAGCCACCATAAGGCTGCTGGTCTGATTGTGGCATGTGACTTCCACATCATCCTCGGATCGGTTATTTTTTGTTAATTTTTGGTGTTCTTAGACCTCAGCTCAGCGTTTATGCAATCGATTGCAAACTTTTTTTATTTTGTCAATTCAACAATATTCATTGAATGCTTTGCGCTGTCGAGTAAATTAATTATTAAACATCTGAAGCAATGGATTTTGAACTCTTTCGGTACCGTAGAATGGGGTTACATTGAGATCTGGGGCAACTTTGATGATAACTTTATTTTTTTAGGTTTTTAAAGCTAACTCAGTGAAAACGGAATGCATCTCAATTTTCTTTTTAAAATTTGCAACTCTGACAAATGTCAGCCATGTTTGCATCAACCTCAGCGCAAGAATACGATTAATTGATGCAGAAAAAATATATTGAATTGTACAGTGTGAATTCAATAAAAATAAATTGTAAATTGGGGTTACTTTATATTGCTATGAAAAACAATGGGGTATCAAAGTAACCCCATTTTTATTTTAACGTTCATAGGCTCGTTTTTTTTTATTTTATCCCAAACTATGGAAGAAATTTATTTTTTATTTTTGTTTATAAAATATTTTGTAAAGTCGCCAACACTGCATTTATTTCATATTTTTCAAAATACAATTGAAGTAGTTATGTCAATTTTAATTTTAAAATTAATCAATTTAACCTCGTATTACCGGTATTGATTTAGTGTATTACGCAATGACGGTGCCGATTCAAAACCATTAAGAATCGGAAGACTGATATTACCACGCTTAGAAAACTAATTAGTGATCGCAAATTATTATTTATTAGCGAGCATTATTAGTATTAGGATGCAACAACTGTTCCATACTTTATATACTTCAGATAGGCTTTTGGTACAGGCTGACTTTGAATACATATTGCCAATCTTTCAGTGAGTGAAACTGTTTATAAGAATGGCCAACTTTTACTACGCGGCTAGGGTTACCATTAGTCCGGCTTTATCCGGACTTGTCGGAATATTTGGCTTCCTGTCCGGACTTTGTCCGGCCTTCTAATTTGTCCGGATTTTTGGCAAAATACTCATCGTTTTGTTGCGATAAAAACGAATTGACAGGAGTTATTTCATCAAACAGCTTCACATCATTGACGACTAAAAATCATAAAATTAATTGAACCTACAATTTGGTCAAAATCGTTTTGGCACTTTTTACCTGAATCTATTCAAAAATCTTATTCACAAAATGCAAAATGACCGGACTTTTTCTTAAAATTCGGACATTTGTCACGACAATTAAATTTTTGAAATGGTGACTCTATACGGGACCAACTTTCAAATTGTGAAAAATGCTTTTGTTTCAAGCAATTTTATGTGATAAGACTTAAATTGTTACATGAAATAGATGCTTGTTTCGTTATTGTCGAGATGTCCTCTCATTGAGGGATTAGTTTTGTCCCAGCATTAGTAACATTATAGACTAATTATACTTATGTTTTGCTAAGTTCAAATTGAATTGAAAGCAACCTGATTATTTTTAATAGCTCAGCAAAAAAAACTGTTTAAAACAAAGAATTGGTAAGGGTTCAAAAACGTGTATTAAGTTGGGTAGAACTTGAATATAATGACTTTTTAACCCTAATGCCTGTCTTTTTTTGTCAACTGTACAATTGGACATACATTTATTAACTTCAGTGCTTACTCTGTCATCAGGTATTCAGTGAATTTAATCCAACAACGGAGCTATTTCAAGCTGCAGTATTCAGTTACAGGTGGCCATGACAATTTATTACAAATAATTCTATTGACCACATTATAAACACATTTTATTGAATTGTTTATGTGATTCAGTCAGATTGAGTAAATTATTAAAAGATTTGGGTAGTATTTTTGCCAGTTCCTGGTATCGTTAATAAATTACACTGAAATTTATATTTGAGGATCAGTCCATCGAAACCAACTTAAGTATCGACTTTAGCATTGGGTATTTTAAGTTGATTTTTGAGTGACCATCATTCATCATCATCATTTCAGCCGAAAGACGTCCACTGCTGGACATAGGCCTCCCCCAGGCGTCGCCGCATTGACCGATCCCGTGCGTGCATCCAGCGTCATTGGTCCACCTAGTGGGAGGCCTTCCAACGTATCGTCTTCCGGTTCGCGGTCGCCATTTCAGCGATTCCCAACTTTTCGGCCCCATTGGCCATCCGTTCTGCGAACAATGTGCCCTGCCCACTGCCACTTAAGTTTGGCAATTCTTCGGGCGATATCGGTAACTTTGGTTCTCCTGCGGATTTCCTCATTTCTGATGTGATCACGCAAGGATATTCTGAGCATAGCTCTCTCCATTGCCCTTTGGATGACTTTAAGCTTTCTGATAAGGCCCATTGTGAGCGACCACGTCTCGGTCCCATAGATGATCACTGGCAACACACTGGTCATAGACTTTTGTCTTGAGACACAGCCGCAGCGAATTCGACGGTTGACCTCTTTCTCGAAGTTTGACCTACCCAACTGGACCGTTTGTCTCAGGTAGACATATTCGTCTACAACTGCCAGTGTAGAGTCTCTGACCTTGATAGGAGTCGGTGTTCCATGGGCATTCACCATGACCTTGGTTTTGTCCATTTTCATTTTAAGACCCACTCTTTCGGAAGCTATACTGAGGTCATCGAGCATTGTACTGAGGCTCTCCATGGTCTCAGCCATGACCACTATGTCGTTGGCAATCCGAAGGTGAGCGATGTACTCACGCCATTAACGTTGATGCCGATCCCCCTCCAGTCAAGAATCTTGAAGACATCCTCCAGCGCAGCAGTGAACAGTTTCGGAGTAATGACGTCTCCCTGTCTCACGCATCGCTGGAGAAGGATTGGTTTCGAGGTCTGATCCTGAAGACGGACTGACATGGTGACGTTTTTGTACAAATACTTCAACACCTCAATGTAGTGAGTGACCATTTATATAAAAGTGAAAAAAGCATGGGTTGAAATGGAATTTGAACTTTGTCATCTCAGTGAGTTTTTTGTCCAAAAAGTTGATAATTTTGTCTAATTTGATTTCAAATATAAATAGTAATCTGTACAATTGAATGTCGCCGAATATTGTTCTGCTACACTATAGCGTCGTTGTGGCGTTGTTTGAGGCCTGCCAGTCTGTTTAGTGCCTTTTCACGTTTTAACGACTGAATGGGTTTGGATGAAATTTGGCACACAGGTCATACTCACACATGTTCTTTTTTAACCGACTTCAAAAAAAGGAGGAAGTTCTCAATTCGTCGCAATCTTTTTTATTGTTGTTCCCCGATTACTCAAAGACGCCTGGACCCATTTGGAAAATTCTTCTTTTGATTAAAGGGTATACTTTCCAGTTTGATCCCGTGGTTATCAGGACAGAATCTGATCATGGGATCCTGGAGAAATCTAAGGAAATCTTCAAATATTATAGGCATACATATAGTAATTTTGGAATTTTCTTCAACAATGCAATCATTTGCAGTCAGCAAGTATCATTTGATGAAGTGGAAATGATGAATGCAATGTATGTCACGGGTATAAGATATCTCGAATAGTTAACCGACTATGATGAAGCAAATACTTATAAATAAATGGTAAGAAAGTATGTGGGCATTCCGGCGAAGGCGAATAGGAAGTCATTTGAGCTTAATACGAAATTCAGAAACGTGATCATACTTGCGCAAGCCGAATATGAATCTGATACAGAGATTTTGAAGTCGCTCAAGCTTATCCAATTGGTCTTGGGTGAGATCAAGATAGCAGGCATCAGCATAGTCCAGGATAGGGAGAAGAAGAGATTGTGCTAACGCAATTTTAGTGGTGATGGGAAGAAAATTACGAAGACGTCTCAGGGAGCCCGCAGAAGCAAACAGTTTACGACTGACTTCCTGCAGTTGTTTGGTCCAAGCTAGAGTGCAGTCGATATAAAGCCCCAAATTCTATTCCAATTTCTTTTGCTTATTGTATTGCCCGTGTTATGTTAAAGCAAATAAATAAACACGATTACATGTCCGGCACCGCACACTGCAGCGACGTGCGTTCTAATCAAGAGACCAAAGCTTAATTCCCCACGACTTCAATGGTGGATTCCCACACTATAATTCTACAACTCAATTAAATAAAGTTTGCTGAGGTATATAGAGTATCAGTTGACTATGTGACGACTCGATGTCTGTCGTCGTCGATGCATTATCAGCAGTGTAATTCATAGTAAAAGCATAAATGGATAAGCAGTTTCAGTGACCTCTCCAATTTCTGTAAGATCTCCAATTGCAGTGTCAAGAAACTTTACCCCGTATTAAGTTCTCGGAAATCCTAGAATGTTTATAAAAGTGCAGCAAAAAAGAACAGTGGTGTTCGTTTGTTTATTATATTTTGGGTAGGTGTTCTCTATTTGACTTATTCGGTTTTATTTTTGTTTGCAGGCAGTCAGCCAGTGGAGTCTCTAAACTAAGAAATCGAATTCGAGATAAAAAAATTAAACAAAGAAATGTCATTGTCAATATGATAGTTCAGGGGTAGTCACCATTTCCCTAGTATTTTTTTAATATTGTTTTTGGAAGAACTCTTAAGCAGCGTGTCAAAATTAAAAATATGCCTTAGGTATGTCCTAGTACTATAGGTAAGGTAAATTGGATTTGATTAAATTTAATTTCGATTTGGCCGATTTCTTTTATGTTCTGTTCATAATTGTCAGAAAAAGGGTTTGTTTGTAAGAAAATTCATTAGTAAAAAGCACCCATGCGAAGCCAAGGCGTTTCGCTAGTTGAAAACATAGCAGTACCAATAATTATAGCAGCGACAGCAATTCGAATGTTTGACGCAGCACCGAGGCTATATTGCCGGACCGCTTAATAAGAGGTACATTGTTAGAGTGGCAGTTATCACCTATAGGTACTCGTATTTATTAGCCATTGCAATGGAATCTATTGATAAGTTTCTATAATAACTAATACAATATCTGATCCGGAGAAAGCATTGCTATACAACATTTCTTAGACACTGCCCAAAGACCCGCAGTCTAATTGCGTAAGTGAATTCGGGAAGGTAAAGACCCCATGAAAGAGCATGACAAATACTCTTTAAATAATTAGAAATATCCAAAAAAAATTCGAAAAGAGTATCTTCACCAATGAAAGCTTCCAACAATTTTTAGCAATACCTATACTGTGATTTTTTTAATTTCGTAGACTAAACTGACATTTGTAGGGTTGTCACTTTATCGTTACATAAAAAAGTATCGTACCCCGATTATTCTGAGTGATGGAAACTTAATCGAAAATCGAAGTAGATCGAAAATGAAACTGAAATAGTCTAATACGACAAAAAAAATGTTTAGAAACTAGCGGCCCTTATTTAGTTTCTAATCATTTGTGTAAGACTTCATTTTATCGATCGCATTTATTTTATTGTTGATTTCAAAATTAACACAATAAAAGTACATGTACTATGTGTATATATTTTTATACTTAAATATATTACGTTTATATTCATAAACATTTATTTACACCAATTAGTAAAATTAAATTGTGGTGTCATGTCACATCGATTCGATGAATCACTTATCATTGAGCCTTACCTTCAACACTATGCTCCGGGCTTGCAACATTTAAAAAAAATAAGGTCATTTGCAGCTGTCAGTTTAGTCTACGAAATTAAAAATCACAGTATAATTATTCAAAGTGAATTTGTCATACTCTTTCATGGCGCAAGCCCTTTTTCTTGCCGAATTCACATACGCAATTAGGTCTTACTATGATGGGTTAAAACCAATGGTTCTAGTGTGTGAGAGAGAGAGAGAGTCCGAGCTAAATTTCAAAACGGAATCATAATAGCACTGACACGTCGTAGTATGGTTTTATTCGCCAGACTGTATAGTATCCAGAATTCATCAAACACCGATCTTTGTTATTGTATTTAGGAAGATAGAAAACTCAAAAACACAAAACCTTTCAGGGTAAGCAAAACGGTAACACAATCAGGTAATACAAAACGATACTATATACCAAGCAGGCAAAGACAGAGACTTAAGCTGGCAAGTCGCCGCCGGCTCTTTATTAGAGAAGAATTTCATTCATCATTTACGAGCGAATGGGCAAGGAAATGAAAAGTCCTTGCATCGCCGCATGAAGTCATACTTCAATATATACAACTACAAACAGAGATAAACAGCGGTACAAAATTGAAAATCAAAAACCCTACTGTTTAAGAAGCGAACGAATAAGATGTGAATAAGTAGAAACTCTGCTGTGACCACCTGATCCACCGACTGTACAGGTTCAGTTTATATCTTTTTAGTTATTATTTTTTGGAATAACTTTTAAACATATGAGTCGTATATATTTTTGTAACCACCTCTTAAAACCCTTCATTTCGATACCCCTCGATGGGTTTGGAAGAAAAAAGAATTTAGACGCCCGCAATATGGCACCCAAAATCCGCCATTTTTATTTTTTTAACATCTCTTATTTCTTAGAACACTTGGGCGGTGAAGACGTTATAAATCCGTCTAGCTGTTTGCAAGATATGAGGTAATAAAGACAACCATATACAAACATACAGGCATAGAAACGAAAAACATAATCATCTCCTTGCAATTGGGTAATTAAAGTAATTCTAAAGATAACTATAGATCTCCTCTAAGAAATAATCACACATTCCAAGAAAGCAAGCATAAGTAGGGTAAGTAGTTAGTTAAACATCTGTTATCCCGATTGAATAGGTTAGAAATGACAAAATATATAGTATATGTAGATAGAATTCAGTATAGTTAGGGTTGCCAGATGGTCAGGATTCGCCTGGATTCGCCCGACATTTTAAAGGATCTCTAGACTCCCGACAAAATCAAATCTCCAGGCAAACAAGTTCTCGGAAAATTTTCATCAATTCCTGTAGGTGAGCAATTCTAACTGTGAAATGATGTTTACTTTTTTATATAATTTATATACCCAAGATAGAAATTGTATAGCCTTGACTTAATAAAAGTTGAGTTACTAATTAGACAGAACTTTGAAGTAAATTGTTTGAATTGTGAATCTTTGCCGAAGCCCTACTAAAGGGTCTAAATTGCTGGATACAGTTAATTCCAATACCAAATACATGTGGTAACCATATTTTTTTTTTCTGCCGACAATAATTTCAAAACCCCGACATTTTTAAATTTTCACCGGACATTTGGGTCTTTCGATCTGGCTACCCTAAGTATAGGTCAAAGCATAGGGTATATATGTTTTTGGGAATACTTTTATTATGCGTACAGCTAAGAATTCCCTGCCGGAGTCTGTGTTTTCCGATAGCTAGAACCTCGGGGTCTTGAAGTCAAGAGTGAAAGGGTTTTTTAGGCAACCGTGCTTCGCCGTCAGCCACAAAATCGCTTACCACCAGGAGCGATAATGGTCAAGGGCGAGCCTATAGACAATAAAAAAAAAAAAACAAAAAAGAAAATGATCGCAAAATCAGTATGTCAAGTTGTCAAACGAGCGTTAGCTGTTGTATTAGTTTGAATCAAAATGTAGCAGCAAATCACATCCCTTAACTTGCGTTTGATTTGTGACACGTAGATATTTTCTTTCCAAAGATATTTTCTTTTTCTCCTACTCCACTAATCACCGGTGATTAGTGGAGTAGAAGAAAAAGTTTGACCACTATCTCGCCTGGTGTTAAGGCGATATATACGCCCTAATGTAAACTCAGTACTGGCCGTGCGCCGCTCGATGTCAAAATATCAATATTAAACCTCCTTTTGAACAGTTTTGTTAGCAAAATATTATTTGATTTACATATGCTATTGCAATTATGAAGACATTCCAGCCACCTATTTTTCTGTGTAAAAGTATTTTTAAACATACAAGTCGCTTTGGAGGAGTAAGCAAAAGTTGCAAAAAATATCGTGTTGCTAATTATTTTTTTAAAGCAAAACTATTTGTTATAGAAAAAAACCATGTTTAAAAAATAATGTACATAAATCAATAATAAATATATATTTTTTTCAAACCTTTTAACCTAGCCGTTACTAAGGAGTATGCTTTAGAAAGTTACCGTTTTACGGCACTAAAGCGCATGTAGGCACTTAAGTACAGTATATATATAAGTGATCGAAGGTGAAACACGCTAAAGTCAAATGTCCCTCGTCGCCTAGGTTACCAAATGAATTGGTTGTTATGAAAACGATATTTAAATTGAATGAAAAAACGAATAAAATTATTCATTTAAGAACCTTATATTTGTGTGGTATGACTGTACCATTCCTATTCTTTTGTTAGTAGGATGTTTTGCTACTAGGTCATTTTGAGAATAGGACGAACTGTTCATAAGTCGTTTTGCGAATAGGGCGTTTCGATACGGAGTCATATGAATTACCTTGATTTTTAGGGTTCCGTATACAAAGGGTGAAAACGGGACCCTATTACTAAGACTCCGCGGTCCGTCGGTCTGTCTGTCTGTATCTCATGAATGTAATAGCTAGACAAATGAAATTTTCACAGATGATGTATGTCTGTTGCCGCTATAACAACAATCTAAAAATAGAATAAAATAAATATTTAAGTGGGGCTCCCATAGAACAAACGTGATTTTTTTTTCGTTTTTTGCGATAATGGTACGGAACCCTTCGTGCGCGAGTCCAACTCGCACTTGGGTGGTTTTAAACATAACAAGACTCCACACGTCATGACAAAGCAAACAGAAAAACACTTTTTACTCTGTCGACCGTATGCGCAAAAGTTATGAAGTACTAATAAACATCGAGTGATACAGAAACACCTCACAATTTAACAATATTTATATAAAACTTATTCTATTGTAAACGTTGCTTAACACCGACTACACCGAATCCGTCTCAGAATTATGTATACTAGCTTCCACCAGCGGCTTCGCCAGCGTGAAAAGTGCTTTTTTTATCCCAAGGGAACATTATGCCAGGACGAAGAAGAAGACGAAGTAGCCTATGTTCTATTTCAAACTATAATCTATCTTTGTGCCAATCCAAATCCGTTCAGCCGTTTTGCCGTGATTGAGTAACAAACATACATCCATCCATTCAAACTATCGCATTTACAATAATAATTAAGATGTAAAGTAAAATAAGCTTTTTTTAAATGCAAGGCACTAAATTTAATATCAATTGTCTATACACATCCCGAACACGATGGTGTTATTTTGTCTGGCTGAGGAGTTGCTAAGGCTACCTTCCAGCTCCGTCATGTGTCCAGCTTCATAGTACCATATTATTATTTCAATGTTAACAAATTCAAATAACTACGCCAAGTTTCAGCTAAATCGGATGCCAGGTATTGCTTAAAAAATGGATTATCAGTTACCGAGAGCGCATACAAAAACAAGGTAACATATACAAGCTTGTCGCTTTTTGTCAGCTTGTCGGTTTTTTATCGGTTACATTTCGGGGAGTGTGCGATGGAATTGCATGATTTAATTACGCCCAGCCCGTTCCATCATCGGACAACCAGACGCACAGCGATGCGTCATCGGTACATGGTGGACATCCCACCCATACGCACAAAACGTTTTTCCTATAGGACTAACCTGAACATGTTTGCCCCCTTGTCACGCGCCATAAGATTTTTAAATATTATTTCAAATGAGGTAGATATATTTCAATGTAGCCTGATGAAGTTCACAGGAGTAGCACTGAAGTGCATTGAAAATGTGGAAAAGGGATTTTAATTGAATTTAGTTGTATTTTAATATGCCAAATGCCAAAACCTTGTGCAGATTATATGCCAGCTTGTCCTAGCTATCGGCTTTCACACAGCATAACTTATTCATAACATAAATCTTTCTATTGTAATTTCACAGACATAATGATTTTTAATTATATTCATAATTTATTGTTGAAAGAGAGACAATAATACAGGTGGCTAAATATGGTGGCCTTTTCATGTTTTTATTAACTTAAGACAGTGAGATGATAATAGTGAGTATTTATTACTGTTAGAATATAACTTAGCTGCAGTCAATACGCCGTGCTAATTACTCAATTATTTTACGACTTGCATTGTGAGGTTATGAATTTTCTCAGGAATTGTTGTTTGGGTCGATGACTATCATATTGCCAACACCGATTTTTATCTATAGATTCATCATTATTTTCAATGTTTCAGCTGTAAGACGTCCACTGCTAAACATAGGCCCCAAAGGGTCGCCTCATCAATCAGTCCAGTGCTTCTTGCATCCAACGGATTCCTGCAACCTAAAGATATTTATTATTATTATTAGGCCCATCACTGATGTTTTATTATTGACTGGCTGCCAGCCGTGCCCGCGTGGAATTGGTACTGAATATCATTATTAATTATAGCCTATGTGATATTCTGACGTATAAGCAATACTACTGTAAAGTTTCTTTAAAATCCGTTCAGTAATTTTGTGTGAAAATGTAGTACCACTAGGCAGTGGCAGCAGCAGGGGTGTGGCAGGGACTCCCTTTTCCGCATTTAGACTCCCATTTGGTCCGTTGTACGTGGGGGTACTGACTAACATAGCCAGCCTAGCTCCGTCCAAAAGCACAGAAGCTTCCTGGGGGCTTCACAGGCTTCACGGAGCGACCTCACTGTTCCAAGCATTTCTTCGCGATGAGATGCCACGGCTTCGCATTCCAGGATTACGTGGGCCGCTGATTCTTCGGCGTTAATACAGCCCCTGCAAAGTGGGCTGTCCATGGCGCCTATGTTGAATATATGTTTGTTAAGAAGGCTGTGGCCCGTTATTGTCCCTATAATTATTTTGAGGTTATTTCTACTCAGGCTGAGGAGTTTTTTTGGTAAGACTCGGGTGTACGTTTGGCAAAGTTACTTTTGACTGTTTACAGTCTGTTGCTCGTGATCATCTGTTATTGTGTAGTTATGTTGATCTTCGACGAATCCATGCACGAAATTGATAACGAGGAAGGCAAGGGGATAAGTGGGTACGGGCCTAGCACTAACTTCTCGGAGCCCCTTTTCGTTCATCTGCGGCATCATTGCCTAGGGATCCACTATGCCCCCTGATCCATTAAATGTTAACAGTCTGTTGCCCGTGACCATCTGTTATTGTGTAGTTATGTTGATCTTCGACGAATCCACGCACGAAATTGATAACGAGGAAGGCAAGGGGATAAGTGGGTACGGGCCTAGCACTAACTTCTCGGAGCCCCTTTTCGTTCATCTGCGGCATCATTGCCTAGGGATCCACTATGCCCCCTGATCCATTGAATGTTAACAATCTGTTGCCCGTGACCATCTGTTATTGTGTAGTTCTGTTGATCTTTGACGAATTCACGCACGAAATTGATAACGAGAAAGGCAAGGGGATAGGTGGGTACGGGCCTATCACTAACTTCTCGGAGCCCCTTTTTGTTCATATGCGGCATCATTGCTTAGAGATCCACTATGCCCCCTGATCCATTGAATGTTAACAGTCTGTTGCCCGTGACCATCTGTTATTGTGTAGTTCTGTTGATCTTTGACGAATCCACGCACGAAATTGATAACGAGAAAGGCAAGGGGATAGGTGGGTACGGGCCTATCACTAACTTCTCGGAGCCCCTTTTTGTTCATATGCGGCATCATTGCTTAGGATCCACTATGCCCCCTGATCCACTGGAGGGTAATTCGATTGGATTTCGATATACTCTCCAGGGCGAGGTGGCACTCAAAGATAAGTTTGTTGTTAGTTAGTTTGTTTTCTAAAGCTTTGAACACAGCCAGACTATCAGATTCGAATCTGATACCGTAGTTCTGGATGCCTAAACGCTTTACAGTTTTTGCGGCTTGTGTTAAGGCTTTTTTTTTAAATAACGTTGCCCCACACTAGACATTTTTACCTGTATCGTGGGTGCGTTTACAAACATATCAACTCACATACACAAACACCCAGAGCCGGAACAACTATTTATAGGTAATACAAATATTTGTTCCGTGCGGGAATCGAACCCGCGACACACAGCGTAGCAGTCAGTCGCTCAATCACTGCGCCAACCGTGCGCCCAAAAGGCGACACATTCACATTGAAATATCGAACTGTGTGTGCCTAGCGGTTTGTGAAAGTTAATGTTGAGGTCAAAGGAGTGTACGCCAGCACCTGAACTGTCATTTGTTTTCGCGTGAAAGTGTAACAAACGTACATCGATAGTCACAATATTTCGCATGTAGGATAGAATAAATCAAATCCAGCCTATCCTTTCCGACGTAACCATATATAAAGCAAACGAATAACCGATTCATAGAATGCCATAACAGGACATGAAGACGCACTGCAGTGTTGAAGCCCCCAGGTCAAACGTTAGGCCAGTTTACGCCAACTTCTAATCACATTATAGCCGCTATCCCCATCCAGCTCAGGCCTACAATTTGTAGCGATTCAATCATGGATATGCCTATCTTGTTTAGACTTGAGGTCTACGAAATGAAATTTAATTATTTGAAAATGATTGTGATATGGTTGAAGTGTATGCGCAAGATAAATTAAAAAGATTTTGTTTAAGTAATGAGAAAGGTGCTCGATATAAACAATTTCGTGCATGTATGGGTTACACACGGAGTGTAAAAAAGAATATCGTCCGGTTTCTGGAAAGTTTTATCGACGCGTCACAAATTAGACGCAAGTCAAGTGAGTGTTGCTTATTGATATTCATTCAAATGTTCCCTGGCAGTTAAAAGTATGTCATGCTCTAGCAAATGTCTCTCTGATGGTGATATGTGTCACCATCGGTTCCCTTCATGATGGTTGAGCTAAGTGGTGCCAATCCACGCGTCATGTTCGTGAACGGGCGACATCAGTTGCGATTGGTCATATCTTGGCTGCCTCAGCCTGTTTTTAATTACTTATTGTATTTTGGGGTTGTCTGTTTTACTCTAGACCCTTTTACGTGCACGTCTTTTTACATCGTTCTCACATATATGTAATTTGCCAACAAAAATCTCTTCTCTATACTATCCTACACAATCCTAATTCTCCTCAATATCTTCGTGAACGCTTTGAGTACTTTGTCCCGAGGGGTAAAACCTGTCGCACTTTCACTTCTCTTCTCCTTCGTACCCCACGTCACTTCCAGCCGTAGCCGCTATGATGGCTCCTTCTGTGTTACTGCAGTGCGCCTCTGGAACTCTCTACCACATTCCCTACGCGACAGCCCTTCTCTAAATGTCTTCAAGAGGAAAATCAAGGATCATTTTCTTTCGGAATGACATAATATTAGTAGGTATATGTACATATGTATAATTTATATTAATATATTTATGATATATTTTATATTATTCTAAAATTGTACACTGGACTACTTCTCTTCTTCCTTTTGTATACTCTCTCTATCACTCTAAGGTTTGCTGGTAGAAAACTCTTCTTAGAGTTAAGCTCGCCTTTGTACATCAACTTTATAATCACTCAAGTTGTATATGTATTTCTTTTTTGTGTACAATAAAGAATTAAGATTAAGAGCTAAAAATTATGTAACCCAATATTTGTAATTAAATTATATTTATGGAAAAGTAAGTAACAGTAGTAGTAGACCAGTGGTGGCCCAGAGGTAACGGCCTTGACTTACGTGTCGTAGGTCGTGTGTTCGAACCCAGGCAGGTGCTTTATATTGTGTAAATAATTTCATCACCATTGCTCTAAAAACGGCGAAGGAAAACATTTTGAGAAACCAGCATGTCCAAGAACCAAGAATAGCAACTAGCTTCATCTTGTTTTTCTCTGACTATTCAAAAGTACCTTTAAATGGTATAACTGAAAAAGGAAAAAAGCATAAATCACAGGGCTAACGCGCGTTAATTGTCACATTGATTTGCGATAATATTTATTCCAGAAACTAAGTCGATGCTAGTAAGATGGACGCTGAGCAAACTTTACTGATTTTTATTTATGGTACACGATCCAAAGAGCGTACTTCACCCATCTGCTTGATTACTTATTAGATGAAAAGTATGATTTATCAAACATTATCTTAAAAATGTATCAAAAGTTCATATTTCACTCTTTCAGGCTTCTTTTTAGTTACGAAAATCTTGGTTTCAAAATACAGAAATAGCTTGATTTGAACTTTTTAAGTCAATAGTCACGCAGATTGATCCGTAGTCTCACCTGCCCTGTCATCTCGTTAACTGTTTCCATTTGTTTTGTTGTGTACTCGCACTATTAATGTTATTATGTTGTTATTATGTAATCAATTTTGACACCATTTATTTTTTATTATTGCACAATTTTAATCCAATTCCAAATTTAACCCGTAGATTATTATTATTTAACATTTTTGTATTCGCAAACACAAGACTGTGAGCGATGTGCACGCCTGTAACTGACCTGTTTGCACAGGACCATTTACTAATTTAATTTTAACCCTGTAAATGAAATTGCAAATATTTTGTTGGTGTGCCTTACTTAAATGAATAAATAAATAAACTTTTGTGACTTACAAATGGCATCTAAAAAACCCACATGATCCCAATGAATCCTGACTCCACTCCATAGTAAAATAACATCCGCTAGAGTCAACAGAGAAGATTTTCGCAGAATACCACTCACTAAATATTTGATATCAAAACAAATACAACCGATTACCCTTCAACCTTAGTATCGATTAGTTTACGAGGCTCTGATCCCTCAAAGGTTAACATCCTTCAAAGTAGTGTTTATCTATAAACTAATGCACTTGTCTGTAGGTGCTATTGAAATCGGTTGTTTGTTGAAATCATAGACTTGTGACGCTTGGTTGATGGTTGTGATTGCAATAATTGAAACATACAGTTTATCAATTATAAAAGTCACAACCATCCAGAGATTATATTGTTTTGAATAACCTAAGAAATAAGATTCTTAATTCAAATTCTCCGTAGAAAATTTGTATTAAGAATCTACTAAATAATAATCTACTAATCAGTGTTTGAGCAAATCCTAATATGTTTTTGATTAAACCCTTTTTCTCTTGAGTTTAAATAGATTGATATCATCATAAACTGCCTAGCCTCTTCGCAAGTATATTAGAGTTGGTTAAACAACTACTTCTTCCATTGTTAGGGTTCCGAAGTCAACAAGGTACCCTTTTAGTTTTTCTCTGTCCGTCTGTCCGTCCGCAGCTTAGCTCAGAGACTCTAAGTACTAGAAAGCTATAATTTGGCATGAATA
Source organism: Orthosia gracilis (assembly GCA_947562075.1). NCBI lineage: Eukaryota > Metazoa > Arthropoda > Insecta > Lepidoptera > Noctuidae > Orthosia > Orthosia gracilis. The sequence continues at coordinate 32,509,234 of OX387272.1, read as the reverse complement.
TACATAAATTGCAATTTTTTGTTAGAGTCAAGTGTGTGTGTATGTCCCTCCGCCAGCGAAATGGTTGCTCTTGACTATGTGAAAATTTCACGGCAGTAGTATATATAACGAAATTAAAAGGAAAACTATCACAACTAAGTAGGCTTTACAAGTTTACGAGAAATAGTCGACCAACTTATAAAATGTACTTGGAACAGTAAAAATTTTTCGTCATTGAAAAAGTACTCAAATAACGTTGTTAGCTGTGTAAAACAGAGTAAATATATACTTATGCACCATGTAAAAATATACAAAATTAAAATCATAACAGGATTTACAAGTTTACGAGTAATAGTCGACAAATGCCATATATTATAATTGTATATATGCCTATATATAATTGTACAAATGCCATTAAAAATTACATAAATAACGTTGTTAGTTGTGTAAAACAGATAGTAAATATATGTTTATAAACCATGTAAACATATACAAAAATAAAACATTAAATCCTTAATAATAATGATTTCTAAATTAATAATGTTTAAGCGAATAACGCATTGGAGTGGGCGGAGTCGTTGGCAGTACCGGTTTGTAGACCATACGGCGCATGCGCGCGGGGTCTTGTGTTAGTGCAGAAGTATTTTCGAAGTTATGTAATCTAAAGTCAAATAAGATTCGATTGCTAATCAAATGCCGCTACCCGACCATAGATGGCGGTATTCTCAGTGATCGCAATTATAAACTTAATTGCGTTTGCCGTAAGGTTGACATTCGGGTCATAGGTCAATATTTACTACTACTCAACCATGGTCACATCAGTGCAACAAATCGCAATTTTAATAACATTATCGATATCGATAGATACCCGATTTCTTAATTCATGATGAAGAAATCGGGTAATTTCTTAATTCGAAAACATAATACATGGATTTTTTATTTATTTTGGTGCTCGTCTATATATTTTATAAATAAAATCAACTTGAAATTATGTACCAATTTAATTATGCTCATTGAGGGGGGCGGGCCTCTTCATTATATTTTCTTATAGAAATATTAAATCACTTATTTTCTTTTGTTGATATCCATCTATAAAGTCCATATTCGACCCGACTACGACACTAATTGAATAACGTAGAACTTTCGAGAACGAAATAGTGTATACCTCAGATAAGAGGTGAATACATTCGAAATTTTTCAAATTCCGAAAGAGAAATAAACAAGGAGCGTGCGCGCGAGGATCCACGAACGAACCATACCATTCCCCGTGGCTCTAACGCGCGCTAGTATCGGCTCCTTTCGCAATTGACGTCCTTCATATAGATTATTTATTGCAGCTTATTTACGTTGGTTGTTTGTTTCTATCGTTGAAAAATTTGATTTTACTTATGGTAGTTGAGTAGCTTGTTTGAAAATACTCATACTAAAATATTTGTTTTCGGTTTGTAAATATTTAGATTTTATCGAAGACTATCTACGTAACGGCAATACTACAGTATTCAAATTATTAAGAGACGCTGGTTATAAATCTTTATTAGAAACGCTTGCCTCTGCCCGCGGTGTTTCTCAAATACTCGTAGATACCTAATATTTTTTCCAACTTCACTAGTGAACTTGGAATTTATAACTCCTTCTTCAGTTACCATCGTTATATTTGGGCCCGTTTTTAGACGTTGTGAGCAGCTGAAACCGTTTTAATGTTCATGTCATAAAAAAACTCTCTTCTTAGTCCGCATTATTATGCAACTTCGGAACCCTATTACTGCGCGTGGCCCGACTCGCACTTGGCCGGTTTTTTTTAATATCAATTAAACTCTAACGGTGCATAGTGTAGATCATTATGTTAGATGGTTACCCATAACATGTGGAACAGGGTCTTAGTACAACCGAAAAATACACATTTCTTTCCTCTATGGTATTATGCAAAGGTGTTAAGGTATATAGAGTCTTAACCGCATAGCTAAGAAAAAAATTTAAATACCCAACAAAAACTGAACTCTTGAACTCGAAAAACCAACGAACAATTTCAAAACCTAACAACTACTCACAGTTTAACACACAACTTGTCAAGTTATATAAGGCATAGTATAGAATATTGATGTCAGCTTGCCTAAACTGAGCGTCTAGGTCCGTTCACCTTGCACGCAACTCTATCGGGTGGTATTGCCCCCTATGCAGGAATTTTGGCCCCCCTCTTGTGTCAATGCCTTTATGATTCGAGAACATCGTTCCAATTGCAAACTGGGCAATGAACTTACAGTTATCCGTATATTTGTGTAGTGTCCTTTATGTTAGGAAGATTTTTCCTTTAGGAAGTTGTCGCTTATTTTATATATTTTGTGAAGAATATCTTTGAGAGGAATATAGGAAGTCGAGTCTTTCAATACTCCAGGCAAGCATGGTCCTTTGAAGAGTCTTAAGCTGCGAGCTTTCGAATCTTCCTCTCTACAAGTTATGGATTTAAATCGAAGATTAATTCTTTGTTTCTTTCAAACCTGATATTTTTTTCTCATGACTGAAATCAATGTATCGGTAATTTACTTCCTTTCCTTTATTATAATAAGGTAACTTATTTTTCATAATTAAATTTGTAAAGTTTTTTTAAAGCCCTAAGGTTTGTACATTTTGCATAATAAACGGCAACCATGACACACCACTGGCCTCCGTCCTCAGTATATTTTTCTGTTGCAACACTTTCGAAATTACAAAACTTTCTCTACCATTATCAAGGAGACCTCATTTCTATTTCGTGTGGCTCACAATATCTTGACAGAATCCGTCATGAGCTATTTAATGGCGTGCACCGCATCGTGTCGAATCTTATCTCAAGTTTTAATAACACCCCTCAGCTCACCGTATAAAAATTCATGTAAAACACAACTAATATGTAAATGTGGTGGTAGAAGTTACACTGCTTTGAAGTATGAAAAGTATTTAATATGGTTGTTGACAAAAAATATGTATTCAGTCCGTCCGCCCTAGTCCGTGCTAACCTAAAAATATTGGACATACGAACGTGTCATGTGAACAAAAAAATACGATGATACAGTGCTTTGAAATGGATCGGGATCGGTCAATGTGGCGACGCATGGGGGAGGCCTAGACCAGTGGACGTCTTTCGGCTGAAATTATGATGATGATGATGTGCGTTGAAATATCGTGTGACGTCACTGTGTGCTATTTATACTCACAAAGTGACGCCACAAGCCCCAATACTGAACTTTGATGAACTTTATCTTTGTCAATTTGTATTTATTTGAGAAAGCAAAAAATATGGGTTCAATGTTATTTGATAATCTCACTGACGGACAAAATAGAATTATCATTTTTCTACCCAGGCAACATCCCTATTAGTTGACATAAGCTAATCTCTGATTCTGCACGTATTTTGAGATTCAAGGTTCAGTAACCTGTCAAAAAATAAACATGATTCTCTGTTTAAAAGCCTCTTTTATAACCCGGCACAGATAACGTTTTTGGCATATTTCACCTCTCCCATAAAACGAGGGTATCCGCCTGAAAACCGATGGTAATTTTTGATAAGACCCAGTATTGATTTGAAAAACATCGTAAATCATTTCAAATACTGAACGTTATCCTAAAAAATAGGTACAATACTATTCTATCCGCGCTTGTCGGATCTGTGTCCTCTGGGTACTTAGAACTGAGGGTAGTAAGGTTTAGATTGGGTGCGGTCGTGCGGCAGGGTCGCGGACCCTACGCCCTCGCTCCCGATCCAGGTTATCAACTTCATACCTCCCACTACTTCCACCCCCGTAGCGCACAAATGCTGCAGGGATTTTCTAGAACATTATGTGGAAGACGCTCCTAACATAAGAGAGTGCGTTGACTTCTACCTACGCTCGGCTGCTTGGAATGTTCCACGATAACTTATTATTTTCTTGCTCTATTTTACATTTTCTGCACTTCAGCTAGCTTTGAGCGAGGTGAGTTATTTTCATGAAAATATACATAAATATAAGTACCAAGGCTATACTATTAATTTATTTTAAATTGAATTTAGACGTTGTGAACTATGTGAACTCAGTAATTTCTACATCGTACATCGTCCTCGTTATGAAAAGTTCATTCTCCTCAAGTAATTAATTGCAAGTTTTATTGACATGCTTTTCAGAGTTGTAAAGCTTTTTGAAAACTTGAAAAGGCAAACAAATCTATATTACTATTAAACTAGATAGGTAGGTACAAATAGCCTTAGATTCAAACTACAAAAGCCTGCAAAAATAGTTCTCAATTTGTGGTCTTCCTTCAACAGAGCAGCTTTCTTGTGTCGGCAACTCTAAAAGAAACGTAAAAATGGAACTCGGTTTTAGATAAGTCGACGTTTAACCAAATGCGATTTCCCATGAGGCTTAGCAAAGTTTCATGATAGAACTATCCCGAATCTTCTAACGTATGAATTTTTTGTAACGATCCGACATAACAGCCGTGTCAGTACTTCGCCGTAAAGAAGCTTAATCACTCAATTTATATTTTAAAAGGGTCATGTTTATCTATTTAAAATGCAACAATGGAGAATTCCAGCAGACCGTATATAGAGCAGCACAGTTCAATAGTTATAATTTATACGGTATTAATTACTATGATCAATCATAAATGTGTTTTTCACCCCTAGCAGGCATGAACATTAAAATCGCGATATTGCATGACACTAGTTGGTAGACGCGTGACACTGCCTCGTCCATAACGCGTTAACGACATACCGGTTAAATAAAATAAAAAGAATCCCATATATATTACATGTTGGGATATAAAAAATCTTATGTGCTCGTATTAAATATGATATATTTGTGCACGCACTAATGATACGCATGATAAAGGTCAGTGAAGGTTACACGGCCATGTGCACGCGCACCCTAGCTGTTGGGACACGCAGACACCAATTAAGGCGATATATACGCCCCAATGTAAACGCAGTATTGGCCTTGCGCCCGCTCGGAGCCAAAATATCAATATTGAACCTCCTTTTGAACAGTTTTGTTTGCAAAATATTATTTGATTTACATTTGCTATGTCAGTTATGAAGAAAATCCAGCCATCAATTTTTCTGTGTAAAAATATTTTTAAACATCCAAGTCGTTTTGGAGGAGTATCCAAAAGTTGCGAAAAATATCGTGTTGCTAATTATTGTTTTAAAGCAAAACTATTTGTTATACGAAAAAAACATGTTTAAAAAATAATGTATATGAAACAATAATAAATATTTTTTTTTCAAACCTTTTAACCTATCCGTTACTAAGGAGTATGCTTTAGAAAGTTACCGTTTTTCGGCACTGAAGCGTATGTAGGCCCTTAAATTGAATAACAATATTAAGAATATTCGCTCTTGTTGAACTAAAAAAAGACACGTTATGACTGTTTCCGTGTTTTTTATTTTTATGATCGTTTAAACGTGTAAATAAACCGCGGTTATTGTCGATAGAAACGCAGTGTAATTTTTTTTAAAGAAGGCTTTTCTAAATGTGACAGTGCAAAAATAACCGTGACAGTTGAAGGGTTAAATGGGTTTCTGGCTTGGATTATGATGTTGAATGAATAAGTTTTACTGTATTTTTATGCAAGACAATTTTGCAAGCTTCCGACAGAAGTAAGTTTCCCGCAAATGAAAATTAAAATATAACACCAAAAAGTTCGTATTTAAATATGATGAGTCATCATATCGCCCTTTTCCCATGTTACTTGTCGTTGCAACACTTTTCTTTTTCCTGGTCAACTATGACTAATAATCCTGATTTTTTAAATAATGAATTATTAATTACAGGTCCAGAAATATTAATACCTGTACCATCAAAATCACGTGACAACAGCCGTATTGCGTGACACGGTATTCGTGCGTGACTCCGAATGCACCTAATGCACACAGAACTTCGGGCTTTTCAGTTGCCTTTTTTATTTTAATGGCCACGCCATTGTAAAAGTAGCGGCACTAACCTATCAGGATAAGCTTGTTCCATACTCCGGAATATATGGTTACAGTTGTAATTTAAAGCGTTTGAATATCGAATTATTATTTCTTTATCTGTCCCACTGCGGGTCAAATGCCTTCCTATGTTCTTCCAGCTTCTTATAGTAGTCACAGTGGATCTTTGTGCCTCTGAAGTTTGCTGCAAGACCCTGCGCGGTTTCTATTTTTACCCGACTGCCGAAGGAGAGTAATGTGTTTATCAGTCTATGTATGTATGTTCCTATGTGGCGTTCCAGAGACCAAACGCGTTGTCTGATTTTGATGATTCTTACGTCAATCGATTCGTCTTAATCTTGCGAGTGTCAATGGCTACATCAAAATTGGAAAACAGAAAATGGCGGATTTTGGGCTTCATATTGTGGGGGCCTTCTTTTTTCTTCCATACCTATCGTGTGGGGTATCAAAAATATACCACACTTATGTTTAAATGTACATAGGTAGATCTAAAAAAAAATAACAAAAATGATGTAAATAAAAAAATATTCTCTGGTTTTGGTCAGCCAGCTCGCGCATATATATCCTCCGACTGCACAGCATGATTTTCTTCTTGTTTACGTCTTTTTAGTTTGCTTTTTAAACAGTCGCGTTTTTTGTTATTTTTAATTGAGTCAATGTTGAAGTAGAAGATAGCATTGTATAACTGCCTCTTTCACTCGCTTACGTTTGTTGTATCGTCCTATCTCGCTTACTCCATGCAGTATACTCGATGACAAACTGTTTCTTGCGCAATGGTTTGCAGAGCCAATTTCAGAGACACAAAGATCTGCAGTGACTACTATACCCTCTCTTGGTTTACCTTAAATCAGCCCTCACAATAAAACATGGCGACTGATTTGATTGATTGCTTTAAAATAATTTATTTTGAGGAACGGGGCATATTGGGTCGTACCAGTTTAGTTTCTCATCGTATTGACACCGGTAACGCACTGCCAATTAAACAACGATGTGATTCAAAAATTGTTTTATATTAGTTTATATACTTTGTATGAATTACCTCTAATTCCATCAAAAACTTTACAAGTACAAAAATACAAGCCTTGCAACGCAGTTCTTCTACCGACTAAAGTTATGAGATCGAATGTAAAGCTGAGTCAGTTATTCAGTCGTCATCACATCACATCATGATGGAACTCGGTTTTACAATAGAAGAACACAATAATGAACTCTTATGTTCAGGCTTGTACCCCTATCCACAACGAAGCTACAGTGGGGTCGAAAATACCTGAATTCTTCTGAGAAAAGGAACCATCCTTTTCTACTGCTATGTCGTTTTTGCGCCTAAAGTAGATTCTATATTACTGTTCTATATTACACTTATGTAGTTATTTTATTCTATTAACGTTTTACAGAATACATTAATACCTTACCTACTATTTATATTGCTGCATGACTTATGTAGGTACTCGTAATAGTGCAGTGGTGGCCTAGTGGTACCGGCCGCGACTTATAAATTGTAGGTGGGTTCAAACCTAGACAGGCGCTTTACTTTGTGTAAATTATTTCATCACCACTGCTCTTAAAACGGTAAAGGAAAGCCTCGTGCTAGAACCGGCATGTCTAAGAACCAAAAAATCGAATACATGTGACATCCACCAACCGGCACTGGGCCCGCGTGGTGGAATACGGCCCATTCCCTCTCACCGAGAAGAGGTCTGTGTGTGTGTCCCAGCAGAGGGAACATTAATAAATCTGATGATGATGACTCGTAAAATATGATAGCTACATACGTTTTTTTTTTACTTTGCCACATACCTACCTGCCGTAGGTTTATCTAGGCGAGACCAGATTTATCTAGAAACTACATAATTGCAAGGATTTAAGTAAATACAATCTACCAATTATAGCTAAAGCATTTAAGCATAGCAATAGTGGTCATTGATCTACTCATTTTTAACCGACTTCAAAAAGAAGGAGGTTCTCAATTCGACTGTATTTTTATAGGGTAGTATTTAAACGAGTGCCTGTAAATTAAAGTTTTAAGAGACAAAAATAATGAATTTACGTTACAGTATTGCTAAGTGAGCGACTGACTGCGAGTGACGAGAAATCAACAGAACAGCAACATACAAACATTAATTTGAGTTACTTAAAATACAAAATGAGTAGCTTCATAATATTTGACTTGAAAATAAAAGTTTGTCGACGGAACCCCTTTGTGCGGGGCTCCTTTTTCTGTCTGCAGGGTCTAAAGTAACCTAACATGAAGGAAATGACGTATCATCCCCTTCGACCCTAACCTATCCGTGGTGCCCTAAGTTCCTGAACTCGCTTCGCTCGCTGTTGGAATAATTAGTTAAAAACACGAATACACCTGAACTCACGCGCATTTCTAGTCGCTCACTTAGTAATTTTAATATCTGAAATGGATTAATTACCCACTTTTTGTTCGCTCGTTCTGGATTTTATTATTAATCAATACGAGTATTCGTCGTTAGTTTAGTAAAATTTTCGCTTACTCAAGTTCATACCGCTCAATTAATTCAAACAATATCTCATCATCAGTCGCTAAGTTTTTTTTTATTCGATCGTTTTATAATTCCCCATTTTTTAATGTGTGTTACCTCAAACTTTTTATTAGGTGATCGGATACAATGAATTAAATGATGAATTTTGATAATTCATTTTTATACGAAAGCTTATGCTTTTCATGTGGTCCCAGTTCTTCATCAGATCCAATTCATTTAAATTTAATAATTTTAAATGAATTTAATATGATGAAGAACTTCGGAGATATACAACAGAACTCTTCAATAAATGACGGCAAATTTCTCGTGATTGCTGCAGTCGCATGTATGTTTATTGTTTACACCATTTCAAAACATAACATCACGCCCGTATGCTCTAAAAGGGTACGAAGATGTGTACAGTTCACCCTGGTATAATCTCCAACGGCTATGTTCAAGTTTAATGTTATTCGGTTAATATATTCTGGCATCACTTTGGGCATTATAAGTACCTAACTATAGAACTAGTCCATTATGTATCATAACTGAAAAGTAAAATATAAAACACAATTTTACAAAATAAAATATACACTAAAATTACATAACTAGAGTAAATATTTTCCATTGAAAAACCTAATACCATCCCAAAACTTTCCGAAACAGAAAATATAACTATATAGGTTTACAGCCGGTTATAATTCAAGTAGAGTAAGAACGTCGTTCACAATGAAAAACACGCCATCGATATAGTATTATGTCATTGACCAAGTGATTACTAAGCAATTATTCATAATATCCAGACAATTTGAAAAATGCCCAATATGAGTAGGCAATATGCTAAAAACTATTAAAAAAGTTAAATTGCTCACTCATTTACCCGTAACTTACCCGTGTCGGAGTGCCCTAAGCTCCCGAGCTCGCTTCGCTCGCTCTTGGGCTAATTTATTGACCATAATTATCGAATTACTCAACCGTTAAGTAGTATATTCATAATGAACATACAACGAAGAATAGAAGACGACACGACGACGATATATAGAAGTTTAAATCAGCATTCATACATGGCCCGACTTGAATTGAATTATATTGTATTTCTTAATTATTTCTAGCTTATATTTATGTATTTTGTATATATTTAAATCATATATTTAAATTAATTCACTATCGTGATTGCACCTACCACTATTTATCTCTGCATCACCCAAAGGTTGACTGGTAAAAAATGCCTAAAGCATTAAGTCCGCCTCTGTACATTTGTGTGCTTAAAATATTAAATAAATAGATTGACTTGATTCATAATGCTAGAGCGTTTTACATAGTGCACAGATTATTCTCTTGGTCCATGACACATATAGTACACAATATTTTTCAGGTGGGCGTGGATGTTGTAACGTTACGTTTAGCTCAGATGAGCTAAACGTAAGTCGCGTTATTAAAATAAAAAGAAAAAGTAAGAAAAGGTAAAAATAAGAAAAAGGTTGACATGATGCGGTGGGACGGCTGATGGAGTGCGATGTGGACGCTGGAAGAGCGCTACCGCGACTCGTGGGCGTTCCTCTTCAGCGTGCGCAACCTGCGTGCACCGCTGGCGGGCGCGCTGTAGCTGCGGCTCTTGCACCACGTCGGGTAGGTAAGTAGTAAGGCAGGTAACCAGGAGAGATGAGGGCGCTCGCGCAAAACGACGCGCCGTTAAGGACCTGTCTGCAGCAGCTCATGCCAGTTCCAAATGCCAGTCTGGCACGTCCCATTGTAAAAACAGTAAAAGTTCACTTCAGAGTATAAATTGTTATTTAATAGAAGTCTCCAGGGATGTATAACACTCATTCGCGTACTGAATTCATTACATTTTTATGTGCTTAGTGGATAAATATAAACTTTGTGATTTAAGGCTTAAATATGTTTCCAATTTCGCAGTCAAAACCAAACTGAAATCCGACGCCCGTTTTTCTTTCGTTCTGTGTCATCTGTTCCGAATTTCAAATTCAAAATATCAATTATATGACCAGAACGAATAAAAACGGTTTACAGAGGTGGCAGTCTACGCTGCCCTTATTATAATGTACAACTAGCTTAAGGAAGGTCTAGTCCATGGTATATTATGTCTATGGCTTAAGAAAAATAAATTGGAGAGACAGATGTCAATTAAGATAAACATGTCAGAGTATAAAAAATTACAAGATTTTAGAAATTAGCGATATAAATAAGTTATGGAATATTAAAACAATCAGAGATAACTAAAAGTATGCTTTTCAGGTGTTAACAGTAACAACGAATACATAAAAATGAGACATGAGTTGATACAAAATCAAAAGATATAAAGGTATGTTTTGTAAAGTATTTATTAAAATGTAAATAGACTTAAAAACGTGTAGGTCTGCAAAGCAGAACACCACAATGTCCAAATCTTAACTATGAGAAATAGCGTCTCATCATTTAAAAGAGTCTCGGACCCCATTTTAATGAAAACTAAAACGTCACTGGTTTTGTGCAAAATCAATTCCCAGTCCCAAGAAGAAATACTTAATATTTCTTCAAAATAAAGAAAATGGTAATAGACATAGACATGGTAATAGGCATATTCAAACTTAATAACTATAGTATTCTACCTTTTTGTTTACTACGTGCTGAAAAAAATAAAACCTAAACCACTCCAAACCTTCCGAAACAGAAAATATAAAGAAGTACATAGGTTTAAGTTCATAGCTGGTTATTTTTCAAGTGGAGTAAGAACGTCGGTCGCAATGCACGCCATGATTGCAGTATTGCATGACAGCCCTGTGACACCCCAGCACCCGGTTAATGTGACGACAAAAAGACACGTACTTTAAATATTTTTTAATAACAATGTTACTGCTGACAAAGCCGTTCTACTTCTTTAATACAAATGGGGAAAGAAATACCATGTGTGATAGGTGTATGTTTGTTTCTTTATCGTGTGGATACTGCTGAACGGAATTGGATGACATTTGAAATTTAATAATATATCCAATATTTCAGAGGGTGAGAGTAAATACAAACATATGAATATATCACGTCTGCCTAGCCTTTTCCCAACAATATTGGGGTCGGCTTCCAGTCTTACCAGATTCAGCTGAGCACTAGAGCTTTCCATGGAGCGACTGCCTATCTGACCTCCACGACCCAGTAACTGGGTAACACGGTACCCCTTGGCAAGACTGATGTCAGATCTCAAGCTTCTGACTACCCGTAACGACTGTCAAAGATCTTCAATTGAGAGCCGGGACCAACGGCTTAACGTGCTTTCCAAGGCACGGAGGAACCTCGTCAAGCGTTGCTTAACCTTGAAGATCGACCCGTGCGGCTGTTATTATTTAGCCACGAGCTCCTCACTCATGAATTTAAAAAACAATACTTTTATTATGAATCAAATCTGAAATAGGATGATAGATGCTTTTCGTTTTATGTTAGCTTAACTTAACAAAATGAGAATAGGTAACAACAGTTTTTTTCGCAATTTAAGGCTATTTCAGAGTGAATGCCTTACTAAAAGTTTAAACTCCCTGAAAGATAGCAAATTAATTAAAAGTCGCCTGCTTTAACAATTGTACCTACCTCCTTCATTTTCTTTTCGTGTGAGGATTAATAAAGTCGCCTCTGGTAACCCCACAGGCCTCGGACTTGGCTATTTCAGACTTACATTAACTATTTAAGTCCAGGTTCCCTCACGATGTTTTTCTTCACCGTTGCCTGTGACGTCCAAGATAGACTTAGAAAGTACACATGAATTAGAAAAGGTCACATTGATATTTGCCCGGATTTGAACCCACGACCTTAAGCACGAGAGGCGACCACGATCTATAACTTGAAGTTACACAAATAGAATATCTTTTTTTCAAAATAAAGCCTAAGGGGTCTACAAATAATAAAATTCATTAAATATATAAATAAAAATTAAATATTATTATTAAATAAATATATATGTATCGTATATATTGTATGGAACTGTTGATATAATACGCATCAAGCAAACAATAGCAAGTCACTTTTAAATTACCTACCCACTGAATGCAATTATTACATATTTTCATAAGCTTTTGCAAACAGAAGGAAAAACAGAACACACTGGTGCCATTCATACGATATTAATATTCAATGAAATTGGACGTAGCATTATTTCAATACTTTACGAAATGAAGCCTTTTGCATTCGCCTGTAAATATTTATAACAACACCATAATTGGTTATACCTATTTATTTTAATACTGTTATTATTCAGTTGCCAATAAAAGTTATTAACATTACCGTTTTCCATAATATTGTATGTCGGGAACTACATGTTTAGAATTGTATTTTTCGACGTTTTATTATTTTGTCACATTTACTTAAGGATGGATTTAATATACTTTTATTTAAACATATAAGGCGATACATATTCTATTGGCACTATGGGACATCCTGTAGTAAGTGTCTCAACCCAAAAATACTAAAATATAGAATTCTATAAAATTTAATTTCATGGTGTTGCTATTTCAAAGTGGGTATCTTATTTTATCTTAATTCTTTATAACAATATCATATCAAGATTTCAGCAGAATATTTTATAAAGTTAGCTTCTTGATTCTTTCACTGATATAATTTATTAGGTATTTATTTTATCTTTAACACCAATCAATGTCATGTTTGCGGTATCTTTTCCTAAACAGGAGCAATCATTTGTAGATATTTTAGGGTTCAGTACCTAAATGGTAAAAAGGAATCCTTATGGTGCGGCTCTGTCTGTCCGCCTGTCACAGCTGGATATCTCAAGAACTACTAATGTTATCAACGAGAAATTTGGAATAGTTTTAGATGGCGTTTGCCCAACTATTTTGCAAATAAGAAAGTTCGTAAGTTTTTTTTTGCAACAATGTTTAAAAATACGAAGTGGGGCTTCGAGGACATGTGGGGCATCATATGATAGAGCGCTATTTGCACATTCTCAAACATATTATCTTTTATTTTTAGACCGCATAGTTTTCGACTATTGACGGAAAATGTAAAAAATACCGTTCCCTCCCCCTTATCTCCAAAATTTGAATAGAAAAAAAATCTGAAATTAATAGCACACTTTTTCATAAATCTTCCACAAACATTACACTATCGGTCAAGAGATGGCGCGTAATATAACACAACCAAATTGTTTATATATGATAGTACGGAACCCTCGGTGCTCGAGTCCAACTCACTCTTGACCGGCTTTTTTAGCGTATAGTATTCCTGATTCGTCTTTGTTCATGTTCCTTTGTAAAAACTTTGAGAGCACGCAAACTGTGGAGAGAACAACACCCACCACCCTTTTTCCTAAAACCACAGGAACATCTGCCACCTGTATTTGAACCACAGTTACCTGTATGGATAACACTCAATCGGTTGCATACCCGGGTAAATGCAAACATAACTGCGATGCAATCATAACTGCGATGCAAACATAACTTGGCAAAAAGGGTTTTTTATACCCGTCTGTTATCCAATTAGAGAGCGTTGCCCCTGTCTAGAACACGGCCCACATGCTGACGAACCCAATGGCCCATAAACCTGCACTTTCGAGAATTTTACTAACGCCACTGAAACTGCATCAACGAGACCACCTAATCACAACGGTGTAGGGAAACATCGTAATGAAACCGGTACTAAGTGTTTACACGATACATTTGAAGAAACTTCTGGACTCTGGTCCACCATCGCTCACAGAGAGGAAGCCTGTTTCCCAGTAGGGAAACATTATCGAGTGATTATGCTTATGCTACTAGGCTCAAACTACCTTAAAAGTTGTCCATCGCCTCAAAAATTGTCACCTGTCGCCGCTAATACCTACCTTTTTTGATAAGCCAGTGTGACAAACACTTCACATCTATTTTATACATTATTTCAGCCGAAAGACGTCCTCTGCTGGACTTAGAACAAGCGTCGCCACCGATAGGTCCTGTGCGTTTCACATCCACCGGACTCCCGCAGCCTCGATCAGGTCGTCGCTCCACCTAGAGGGAAGCCTACCAACGCCGCGTCTTCCGGTACGCGGTCGCTACTCCAGAACTTTTTGGCCAAGCGCACTTAAGAGAAAATGCGGTCGCAGACATCCGACTGAATTTCTTAAATAAAAATTCATAATTCGAGGTTTGGCTCTCGCCTATTTCTTCCTCCAGTATTGGACCAATACAAAAGATATTCAATAAACTGATAAATAAAGATATATACTGTGCCCCTATGTTTTCCTTTTTGATGATACATTATCTTTAGAAGCACTACATTCCTCAAAAGATGCTCAAAATTGCGCTGCCAACAGTGCCTAGTGTATAAATTTGACAATTATAAATGAAAAAAGGATAACATTGGGGCATTGTTTATGGGATATCTTTTAAATTGGTTCAATATTGGAGGTGGAAATAGGCGAGAAAAAAACATCAAATTATGACTTTTTTCTTAGGAAATTCAGCCGGATGTCTGCGATCGCCAACACGCCTGCCAACCGTGGCGATTACAGCAAACCCGCAAACCTGATTTTATAAATACACAAACATAATATATACCTACAAGTATATTTGTTACATGCCGTGATGCATTTCGTTCGGGTGCGAATTAATTTAGCTAAGCATCCATGTAGACGTCTAGATGGCGCCACTGTGCACCACTTATCCTCCGTTACTGAGCTTCTTTACTTTACACTAGCTAGACATTGCATATTTCAACAAAGTTTTTGTATTCTGTGTATGTGAAAGTATGTGTTGTTCAGTCGGATTTTAAAAGAAAAATCTTGAGATTTGTATTGGCGAAAGTGTTCGACACTCACACACGGTCACATGACTCTACCACAACTCAGCCTCAATCTAATTAACAGTTTTAGCTTGATTATTATGAAAATCTAAATCCTTGACTTGGGTTTATCTTCTGTTGTCGTGGGGACCGGGTCGAGTGGAGTTGATAGTCTCCTTCATTAAGGCTTAAAACAGAGCTGTTAATGTCAGTATACTGTTAAAAACACCCAAAATTAAGAAGGCCTTAAAATACTTAATCATTCCTGAAGCTCGGTAACCGCTTTTGCGACAACTAAGCCCGAGAGCCAGTCACCTTATTATTCCATATTGTTTATTTTGCAAAATGCAATCACGTGCCAACTACCTAGCTTTATATATTTCGTAGGTGAACTGCTAATGTCAAGGACTTGCGTTCAATTTACAGGTAAAGGCGCTAAGGTGTGCCTGCAATTATAAAAATTGGTAATGCACACATGCACATCATGGCACATCATGGCCGAAAATTGGGTAGGTTAGTTGGATGAAAAGAAATTGCATGTTGCAGAAAGTGAGAAATGAGTATATTAGTAAAAGTTTGAAAGTGGCGGCAGTAACAGAAAAGTTGAAAGGAAAACGTTTGTCCTGGTATGGTCATGTGATGAGGAGGGATGAAACGCATGTTACTAAAAGAGAGAATATAAATGTGGATGGAGAGGGAGGGGACGGCCAAAGAAAAGATGGATGGAGAAGAGAAGATGGTGAGTGAAGAGTTATATGAACGAAAAAGGAATCAGTGCTGGCGTGACAAGGGCAGGAAGATGATGATGAGATGCCTACTCTACTATCAAAAGCACTGGGGTTTAGATCTTCACCTAGGTTATGTGCAAAAAGAAAATAAGCAAGTAGATACTTTTATAGTTCCGTATTAAAAAAACAAGCAACATTTATATTTTTGCCAAGTCCTCTGTCCGTGGGTTCATTTAATCTATATTGTTCCACTGTTAGGTATAGGTCTCCGCCGTAGCTCAGACGTTTTACCATCTTCTACTTCTTCTTGTTACCACAAGGCAACTAGAAGAAGTAGTTTTCATTATTTGCGTAACGCATTTGCTTAGCCATTTCAACAGTTATTTTTTTTTTTGTAATTACCTATTTGTTGAAAACTACGTAAATACATGTTTGGTGGATCCATCCAGCAGTTTTAATAAACGACAGTTTCATTTCTTGACCTTACCGTGTTACTACAAACGATGATCACCATAACGTAAGTGAACATATCATTATTTACGCAACTTAGACCCGGACTCCACCAAAGCGGAGACGAAACAAGCGGAGAGGACATGTTTTAAAACAAACCAATAGAATTTCGTTATTCACACATCTCGTCTCCGCTCAGCTGGACTTCTCTGCACATCTCCGCTTTGGTGGAATCCGGCCTTAATGTCCAAACAAGCAAGCTGACAGAATTTATTCGCGAAATGAAGAAGATGCAGATTTTAATTGTTATGTAACAAGAAGCGTTAGCACCTGCGCAGGAGCATTAGGCATTGTTTCCAAGCAATTGGACACGTGTGGAGTTCAACAAAGTAAAACAAACAATAAATGTGTAATCACGACTCACGAACGTTACACACGTATTTTTTATAACAATGTATTGGAAATCACTCATCAGCCTTAACTACTGAAACTACTAACGAACTACACGTACGCAGTAACCTTTGTAGATAAAACTTGAACGCTTCCAAGGCAAAGACAATAAATAAACAATAGTTTGCAACATTTATGTTCGAAGTCACGCAAAAAAATTGCCGATGTTACAGGCCCGTACATAGTTCTAATATTAGCATAATTATCAGATATTCGCGGGTCTGGCAATAGAAAATAATTGTATCGACCATTATTTATATACGAAGCTCGGCTACCGACGACGGTAATTAGCGATTTGCATGTAGTCGATGGTCAATTAGTCGTCTCCGCTCCACTTGCCTTCACCCCCATTCCTACTTGGATTACCGTTCAGACAGCGCTACTGAACGCTTAGCAACCGCCACAGAGCAGAATAACTTGTACGAACACTGTAGAAATGCTCCCAGTACGACAAAGCGGAACAACGATATCAGTTTTACGCCGTGCACATTTTCTCCTACTACAGTCTTACAAGTTTCGATGTCTACCATTGTGGACAATACGAAAACTGCCGGATTTTACGAGCACTTGCGACTTCTAACGACATTCGTCTCCCATTAAGTAGGGAAATAGGAAGGATAATTCCCGAATGCGCTGCAGTTTGTGGATTTAAGTTTAGGTGGTACCTACGTAAATGATGGTAGGTTTAGACAATGACTTAGGACACGAATGCTGCCTATTTATTGTTATAGTTGGTGGAGTGCAAACTGTGAATCCTTTAAGCACTTCAACTAGGAACTACGACAGTATTGCAAATGACAATGACACTGAACTAGTGAACGGCTGCATATGACAGCATTTCAACGCATATTCCGACAGGGAATCTCGAGCCGATTCGCGGCTAAAATAGAATAGAGACTGAGGGTATTATACCTAGGATTTGTTTGTTAAATATTATTGTGTACGTCCATTCTCTGGCTTATCTAAAGCTAATCGAATTGAAGAAAACATTTCATAGAACTAAGCGAGTGTTATGTGTCGTTCATAAAAAAGTGTTGCATATGTTATGTCCTTTTAAGCTAGTTTTGAAAGACTTTTTCATATTTTTATAAAAATTAATCATTTAAACTTTTTTTTTCTCGTTTTGTATTCTGGTCAGTTGTGCCCCTTTTACATTTTCCCATAACTTTGCCGTTCTTGCATACGGATTTCCAACTCGAAGGCTAAAGAGTGTTGTAACCTGTGTTTACGGACCTAATTAGGTACATAATTAGTAAAGTTTTGTAAGTAGCTGTGGATGAACCCACAACTACTTACAAAACGTTACTAATTATACCGTCAAGCAAAACTCAATGAGTTTTGAGGACTCCTGATGCGTTACTAATCGTCTCTGGATTGTTTAATATGCGGTGGTTTCCAAGACATTATAAAAAAAAAAAATGTTAATTGGCTGAAATTTGTAGTTGACTTTATTCCTATAGTAGGCCCCAATTGTGATACGATAACTTATGGAAGTACATATTCGTCGTTATTGGTGAAAAGTCATTCCCTCATTCCCGTGTCGTGTTCCTCAGTACTGAGGGTCATGATTCACCCTTCGTCGCTGAATTAACTTTTCCTTCACTAATTTGCGCCATCTGTGTCTGTACTTTGCGCCGTGAAGAAAAGTCTAACTATATGATATCGGTGTTGAGAGAGCAGTGGTGGCCCAGTAGTTCTTGGGTTCGAACCCAGGCAGGCGCTATAATTTATATAAATTATTTCATCACCATTGCTATCAAAACGGTGAAGAATAACATCGTTAGGAAGCCGCCTTGTCTAAGAACTAAAAATTCGAAGAAATGCAAAAAAAAAAACAAAAAAGGAATATGTATTTTGAAAAATACATTTGTTCTTAAAATTACAAACCCACCAAACTGCGAGGACAGTTTATCGGCGAGATTAGCGCTCGTATAACAATTGGTTTACACTTAAATATAGGTATACAGACAACACAATTCAGTGGCAATGCGGTCATTGATGCTGCCTGAACCTGTGCTGAAGCACAGGTTCTACCTAGTTCAGGCAAATTATACATCTGCACTTTTTAGAACATAAGCAAATTATTGTAAATTTTTGTACTTTAAGAAATAAATAAACGATTTATTTATTTATGATTTGCGAAATTTTGGATGTGTCATCCACCAAACCGCAATGGGCCCGTGTGGTGGATTACGCCCCATTCCCTCTTACAGAGAGGAGGCCAGCTCGCACTACGGATCAAATGGGAGTCTAAGTGCGGAAAAGGGGTCCATCTATCCTGATGTCGGTCTTGCCCGGTAGGGTAAAGTATACCTACGGCTGGTGTGTATATAGATATGGAACTGTATCGTCCTCTGAGCCCCGAAACCTGCATTCAAGCGACCTATGCTTTGTTCCTGACGATGTTATGGAAGTAGAGAAGTAATAGGTAAATATTGACTGTTTTAGGTAATTTATCTTAGGTGATTGAGTCTACAATTCTACCTGCACCATTGACTGCATTCACTGCATTTACTGATTCTACCATGAAGAAGACTTCTTCACGGAATGGTACAGTTAAGAAACCGCTCAAATCAGACCATTAGTAATATAATATAAAAGCACATGCAGTACACAAGCCATAGAGCCTACATACGAGGATTGACTAATCTATAAGCGCCTACAATTCAGCCTTGGTGATCAAAAAAAATTAATTGTTATTAGAAACCTAATTATGTGCATGATTAAAATACTAGAGTAATTATTGTGATTGCATCTTGTAGGCTAGTAGCGACCTTCAAATTTGTTTCTACAGTTCCTACTGATTCGTTACTATACATATTGTGAATAGGTGAATTTTCAGCAGTTATTGAATATTCAATTAATGCCTGAAACTTGTTAAAAGATTGGCATATACAAATAATAAATTAGCTTTTGCCGCAGCTTCGCTTAACATCAGGCGAGAAAGTGATCAAACGCGAGCCAACAGCAACTAAAAAAAAATTAATTCGTGCCTTTCATATTCACTTACTTATGTCAAAATATTATGTATGTAAGGAGATTTTCCGTCAAATATTTCTTGTAATAAAAAAAATATGTATTGATTATTTTTGCCGGCATAAAAAGTGGGCTTCGGGGCTCAGCAGAGGTCTACCTCATTCTATTAGTGAAATAGTTTTCATCATCACTTCAGGACTTCTAGATACTATCAACTTCAAACAGACGCACAATTTTATCTCTTTATAATATTAATTTGGTTTTAAAAAAATGTCTAGAAAGATATGGGAAAGGCCTAATAAAAAAAATTGTAGCAGTCAAATTTCACGTTATTAATAAATATTTAGTTAATCCTTTCAAGACTAATAAACGAGATTCTCTTCTGACCTTTGATTTATAAAGTTTTGACTCCCCAAACCCTATCATCCCCAATATTGCCCCGTCATTTATGTCACTGTACGCTACGGGGTATTTTATCGTAGGAAGTTAGACAGTCTGCGAGTGCCGCGTGCTAAGGTGCTCAGGGCGCCATCTAGACGTCTACATTGGCGCCCTGCTCGCTACCCGCTAAATTAATCTCGAGGGACTCTAGGTGGGAAATCACTGGCTGATCTGCGGTTTTTTACGTCAACAGTTAGGAGATATTTTTAATCTGGGTGTTTTTTTTTGTTATTTGGCGACTGTGCCAAATACCCAAAACAAAATGCGTTTAATATAATTTTTTGATGGCAATTAATATAATTTACGAAAAATTCAAATTCAATTTAATTCGCTTTTGAATCTTGGGTAAGTTTTAAATATATAAGTAAAGGTATGTAGGAATGCTCGCGATTTTGCACCAAAAAAATGTTTTCTACACTTTTACTTTATATTTGTTGCAATTGTGTTGTGCCTATTACGAATAAATGTTTTCTATTCATTCTATGCGTCCGATATTATCGTCAGATATATAAGAGATTGCATGTAGCAGAGATGAGAATGTTGAGATGGATGTGCGACGTGACGAGATTGGATAATGTGAGAAATGAGTATACTATAGGAAGTTTTAAAGTGGCGCCAGTAACAGAAAAGTAGAAAGGAAAACGTTATTTAGTTAAACATTTCAAAATCAAAAAAAAACAAAATCAAAATCAAAATAGTTTATTTCAAATAAACCTTAAAGGTACTTTTGAATTGTCAAACAAAAAAAAATATGACTCTAGTTGCAAATTCGCAATCTCAATGGAGAAGAATTTGCAAGAAACTCCACGGACACTCTTTTCCATCAGTTTCAATTACAAGTTTTTGGTTACATCATTCTTGTTAAAAAATAAATACATATATGTGAGAACGATGCAAAAAGACGTGCACGTAAAAGCGTCTAGAGTAACAAACAATTTCAACATAAAAATGCAATAACAGGCCGAGGCAGCTAAGTTATGACCAATCCCAACTGATGGCGCCCGTTCACGAACATGACGCATGGATCGGCACCACTCAGCTCAACCATTATGGAGGGAACCGAATGATCCAACACATGTGCCACCATCAGAGAGAAATTAGAGAGAGCATGACACACTCAAATGCCAGGGCACACAGAAGTCAACCAACGACACATAGGTAGATTTACAGTCGGAACATAGTACTCGCACATGTGCTGTGCAGTTATATAATACTAAAAGAAATTGAGTTTATACAATACAAATATATTCATACAGTCTTCAGCAGCTCCAACAATACTTCAAAACTTTTCTGCCCATTACTAATTGTTGTTGCGCCCTAAAATTATGCAAATTATGCCCATTAGTTATGTTCATGTGAAAAAACGCATGTTACTAAAAGAGTTATGAATATAAATGTGGATGGATGAAGAGGGAGAAGACAAAGAAAAGATGGATGGACTGTGTGAGGAGGGATATGAAAGAAAAGGGAGTCAGTGATGGCGTGACGGGGAACAAAAAGGTATGGAAGAAGAAAACGTTTTGCGCCGACCTCAAGTAACATGGGTCAAGGGCAGGAAGATGATATTCCATGCGTCAATTTTATTTGAATATCAAATATGTCAATTTTAAATCCAGAATCACGTGTTGGCTATTTTTCTAAAACACGACTCTGATGCACACATCTTCGAAGCCGACAATTATCAACAATACAAATAAACAACGTTACGTCAAATAACCATAACGTTACACGTGTCTCGAATAAAATTTTATATCCGCGCCTGTATTCTATAGGACTATAACTCTAAAAATATATAGGCGATTCTTATATATGCGTAGGTACCCGTTCGTTGACATCACAATGCACCTTATGTAACATATTGTGTCATGCAGGATGCTGACCGATTCATGGTCACGTTGCATATATACTACACGTTTCATAAATGCCCAAAAGTCACATTTGGATCATCTATATACGTTTGTAGCCGGTTTTGCCGCTTACGTGAGATAACGGGTCGTTATAAGGTATGAATCGTTTTCTTGCGAGTGTGTGTATTGAAAGTAGGAACGTTTTTAATAATGGAATGTTGTGAGTAACTGATTCAATTTTAAGTAGGCACTTTGAAAAGAGTTACTGTGGCGTTTCTTGCCGATTCTTCCCCATAGGAAACGACCAATTGGAACCGTGCACCTGTAGGGTCTGAAAATAAAGCATTTGAATTTGAAAAATTGTTAAATTTACAGTCATCAACATTAGATATTATATACCGAAGAAAGCCTTCTTAAGTGGATGCAAACTAACTGTTGTTCGAGCTACAAAATATTACAAGAGCGGATATAACGTAATATCGAAATACAAATAACTCTATTAACGTGAAACCTACCATCCCCTCACAAACCAAAATTTCTAGGAAACGGGGGTAATTGATATTGCAGGTATTCGCAGAATATACTGAAATAGTATTTTATCAATATTGCCGTGAAACGTATTCAGTGAGCGCGCAGCATCTGTATCCATCATGCACCAATGTTGAAGATAGGTTTCTACTCTTCTTCTGTCTATTAGGTATCCTTTCTTTGCCCTCCTAGTACTGCGCTATACCCTAAGTTTGTGTGGTGTCTCTTCTGTTGTGTTGTACGCTTTCTTACGTAGACAGGCGTCTACATAGAGAAAATCATGTTAAACAATCCAGCACTATCTGGTCCTAGCTACTAAATGTTATGAGGGGGAAATACCACGAAATTTGGAATACAGAGAAACCTACCTACTCCTAACGAAACAAAATTTCTACGAAAAGGAGAGAGAGGAGAGAAAAGGAGAGAGGAAACTAATGATACAGGCATCTGCAGGATTCACTGAAATAGTAATTAATGAAGATTGCTGTGAAACATGGTCAGTGCACGCAGCATCTGTACCCAATTGTGTGAGGCTCCGGAGAGCGCCCACCGCGACCAGACTGATAACCACATTGTTATGATGACCACAATTCATCCTCATTATAACACTGCTGAGTAGGGCATGAATATCGGCATCTTGGAATCTCGTAATATCGGAATCTCAGATCGAAATTTCCTATATTTCAATTCCGATACTGAATGATCCAATATCGGAATCTCGGAATCAGAACAGCTATATTTTAGCTTCTTGTAAAGCACCGAGCGCGATTAGCAATGATCGGATAAATAAATGGCGGCTGATTTATTTAAACTTCACTTCATGAAAAAATAATATGGGCATGCCTTGATGAATTCCGGAAATTCTACCGGTTGCAGGAAGGCGCTGGTTGCGAGTTGCACAGGATCGGTCAACGTGGCGACGCCTGGGGGAGGCCTATGCCCAGCAGTGAACGTCTTTCGGCTGAAATGATGATGAACCCGTTGTAATAATGATATTTTTCTTGAATAACGCTTAGTTTGCGGGAATCCGCTGAATGCGAGACGCACGGGATCCGTTCATATGGCGACATTTGAGGTAGACCTATGTATGACCTATGTTTTTCGTCTGAAATGATGATGATCATGATGAATGCTTAGATACATTTTCGTACTTTTGCAAGGGCTGTTTCGTAACAGTACGTAGTATCTGTGTTAAACTTTCTCTCAAACTACTTGCTTGGAAACTTAATAAATTAAAGCTCAATATCGTTCAGTCTTCGGCTTGTATTAAATAAAACAAATCTAGTACATCCGACCACTAATGTGTTGAATAAATAAACTTCCACTACTTGACTACATTGTCATTTTATCATATTATAATTTTTTAGGGTTCCGTATCCAAAGGTTAAAAACGGGACCCTATTGCTAAGACTCCACTGTACGTCTGTCTGTCTGTCTGTTTGTCACCAGGCTGTATCTCATGAATCGTGATAGCTAGACAGTTGGCATTTTCACAGATAATGTATTTCTGTTGCCGCTATAACAACAAATACTAAAAACAGAATAAAATAAATATTTAAGTGGGACTTCCATACAACCGTTTTTTGCGATAATGGTACGGATTTACCCTTCGTGCGCGAGTCCGAAAACTTTTTAAATCACATTTCATTGTTTTTGAATAAAATAAAATGCGTTTGTTATATTCTACCATTGCTATATTTTATTAAGTTTATTATAGTAATTTTACGAAAAAAGTTCTCAGCAATCCAGGATTCTTTTATTTAAATAATAATGTTCAAGTTGTAATGAAAAATAACTCAATAATCGTCGAACACTATACACTACTACATTATATGAGTAAATAGGTTATTAAATCAGTGTAACTGAAATTAGTTCTTAAACTTTTAAAATAAAACATATTCGCTCACAAATACTCACAATCCTCCTGATTTGAAAACAACAAATAAAGAAAACTATGATCAGAATTTGTTCTAGTCTATTAAAGTCAATAAACTTAATAGGAATAACCAAAAATGACATTTTAACATTATATTAGACCACTTCTATATTGCATGGATTTGGCTAATTATACTTAATAATAACTGGTATGTAATAATAATTATACTGAATTTATAAATCATTATTACCCACTAATCAGGCCTTCTTTCAAATTGATCGACAAACTGATTGTACTGTACCCAGGTTTCGGCGAGTAGAAGTAGAGTTGTATCCATCAATGATGACAATAAATCATCTTCATCATCACACCAATGTTGAAGAGTAGATTTTAAATATCAATCATAAAAACATTTGAAATAAAATTATTCATTAAAAATATTTTTTTAAACAAGCTTTTATCGTATTCTACTCAGCAAACCCTTTCATTTGATACCCATTTCATGGCAGTGCACACAAAAATAACTAGTCCGCCATCTTAGGCCATCCGCCATATTGGATTTAGAATGACGTCACTTGGCTAACCATGCATTGTCATCCAAACTAAACGTGTATTAAAAATTGCATCTTAATCGTTGGAAGATAACTGCTTTAAAATTCAGTTGCAAGATTTGACCCGAACACACATACATACATTGCAAGTTAAATAAAAGCTTGTAAAAACAAGCACTGCGGTCTGAACTAAAAAAAATTAAAAGAGAGAGGAATACTACGAAATACCTACCTTACCTTACGCACCAAAACTTACTAATAAAAGGCGGAACTTACTAATGTTGCATCTGCGAGGTTCACTGAAATAGTAATTTATGAAAATTGCCGTGAAACATGGTCAACATCTGTACCCAGCTGTGTGAGGCTTTGGAGAGCGCCCACCGCGACAAGACTGATACTGTTTGCTGAAGACGCATTTGTTACTGCCTCCATTCATTTAGGTTGCATTTCACTTGCGTGTTTACTATGAGACTTATGACTTGTAATCATATTTGAGAAACGGAGAAAAGCCGGTAGAGGCGTTATAAGTACCTACCTACCAGGTAAGGTTGTACCGGCTTTTTAATGAACAAACAGACAATAGGGATATTTCGTGGGTAGGAAAATGATGATTCTATTTAGTCCGTCAGTGAGATTCTCAAATAATATTGGACTCACAGACATACATCTAAATAGATAACGCAAGTCCCTACATCTGTATGAAGACAAATCGTGCGACTTTTTCACAAACAATTAAAAAACAATTTTTTTTACCAATGAAATAAACATTTCCAATGTTTGGACAAGTTTTTCTGTACATTCTTAATAGCTCAATAGTGCATAAAAAGGCATTTTTCTAGATTTCGGTGGATATCCGGTGCCGATAAAGTTAAATGAAAAACTCAGATTACGATTATTTGTCATAACTTTAGTCCGTTTTCTGGCACGCGAATTACATAAAATCGCGTCATCTAGTTAGATTTATGTCTGTGATTGGACCCGTATTTTTTGCTTTATCAAATAAATAAAAATTTACAAAGATAAACCGCATCAAAGTTCAGGAGGACTTTGTCATTATAAGCTGTAGCACACCGTGACGTCACACGATATTTCAACACACTGTATCATCGTAAGTTTTTGTTTCCGTGGCAAAAGCAAAAAATAGGTATCCAATATTTTAAAGTTATCTAACTGATGGACGAAATATATATTTTTTGTCAACATACTATTATTGTAAACATGCCAATACGGAATAAAAACATTGCCCATTTTGAGCGAATCCAAAATGACTCTTTGAGCCTTTGAGCTTCTTTTAAAATAAAAACAAAAGAGAAAATCATTATTGAAAAGACCTGGTTTCTGTTTACTCATACAATAAGTACCGAACACACACAATATGCAAATTCAATATCTCCAAACAAGATAGTTTGTCCAAACAAATCAAATCCGAAGCTTGTTTTCACAATCGCTTCAGCGAAGTTACATAGTAGGTAAGGTATCTTCTGAAAAAGGGTAAATAAAGTCCAATTTAACAAAACTTCTTTGTGCTTAGGGCATTTGTGAGACCACAACATTGAAACCTAGTTCATACATAAAATAACTGAAGTCTTGGGTCATTACAATCAGCGTTTTGCTAACTACATGGAGCAGAATATTGTCTTATCGTAAAAGGCTTAGTTTTGCTAGGCACTATAAGAGGACCTAGAAAACGTGACATTATAAATCAGTCAAAAAATTACCAAAATGTGCCAAATGTATGAAATTAACATGCGGCACCGAGATATCAATCCGAAAAAAAAATTACTTTTGTCAATCAATATCGCTTATAAGATGTCTCTGTATTACCCAAGGTCTTTAAAAAAAACTACTATAATACAAACAGCGGATCTTTGTGCCTCAGAAGTTGACTGCAAGACCCTGCGCAGTAACTATTTTAGTATCAATGTTGAAGGTGAAGATAGCGTTGTATAACTGCCTCTTTCACTCGCTTATGTTTGTCGCATCGTCTTGTCTCGCTTACTCTATGCAGTATACTCGATGACAAACTGTTTCTTGCGCCATGGTTCGCAGAGCCAACTTCAGCGACACAAAGATCAGCTGTGACTACTATACATACCAAAAACATTCTCAAACCCTACTCAGCTTCCATCAAAAGACGTTCGAGAAGGAAAAAGATCGTTAATCCAAGTATTACATGGCGTAGAGCACCAAGAAAAATCCCAGGCCAGTTTTTCTTCATAATCTCGCCTTTGCCGGTTCTCGGACGTTGATCGATGCAGGTGAACAAGAAATGCCTTCACTCCTGAACGTTACTGCAGCCAAGTTTTGAACTATTTGCGCAAAAACGTGAAGTGTTGCGTTTTTTGTGCAATAAAGTGTATGAGGATGTTTTATTAATTGGTAGAGAACAAATATTGGGTGGAAAATGATAGCATGGCGGTTGAAAGGGGAGAACGGAAGAAGGAAACGTGTTAAACCGACCCCAAGTAACATGACAAAGGCTGAAGCATTCGTTTTTACTTTAACACCCTCATTTTATTAAATGAACCCTACCGAAGATTAATTTTACAAACTACATTTTTTTTCCAGTCAACACAAAAGCATAACAAAAATATTTCAGGTGTTAGCGACAAAATAGCTCTACACATAATCAACACATAAGAATTATCATGTTTTTCCATCTGAAATTTTTCAGTAGTAGCCCGGAATCTAGACTTGTTCGGTTGATGGCAGTAGTCGGAACATGTATTTCCTATTACAACCTGGGAGTCAAGAGTGAATAGATTTCTTCTAGGCAAGCGTGCTGCATCTTCGTCCACATCATCGCTTACCATCAGATGAGATAGTGATCATGTACGAGCCTATAAATAATTTAATTAAAAAATTATCTCGCCCCCCATTACATCACACTTCACACTAATCACACATATATTAGAAAGGCGAACGTTTGTGAGTGTGTGTGTGTGTGTTTGTATGTTTGTTACTTCTTCAGACGTTGGTGCTGCCTAACACTTAAGAGATTACAGGCGTGATGTTATGTGTTATGTTATAATCATCTCGTTTCATTTGTTCAAGATGCGAGCTGGATAGACAAATTAAAACACTCGATGATGGCCCGGCTCCCAGGATGGCGCACTTTTAAAAAATCGCAGTTACTATCGTCCAAATCATTTCAAATTTCGCTGGAGTATGCATCTGTGGCCATAGTCAAAACTGCATCTGCGTTTCACAACAAGCGCGACGCCATTTTGAGTATGGCTGACAGTTTTCAGTGTCGTGTCAAGCGGTGCACGTGTTTCTAACCTCCGTCAAATAACTTTATCGAAAATTAACAAATTTAAAGCGCAATTCCTTGTTTTTACTAGTGAACCTACTTATTTAATCTGTTTAACATTGAATTACGGGTAAGTTTTATTAGCTTATACCTTTTCTCGTATTTTTACGAGATTGCAATGAACTGGGGTATTTTTTTTTATGATGGCCCACCCCATGCTTCCGAAACATGGCCCGGGCCTTTCTAGGACCATTGAATTATGCATTAACCTTGCAATAAATTGCAAGTGAACTAACAAATCAGTTTTCTTACTTTTAAAAGTTTCCTTAGGCATGAAACTATTATTTTAATACAAATAAAAAAAATGTAGCTCGCCTAACATAACTGTTGGCACAAAATATTTATATTTGTATTTAATTATTCTTTCTATTTTTTAACTGTTATATAATACACTTCTTTTTGAACACTGGCTTTTGGCTACATGGCATGTTTTGTGTGTCGTAAAATTGCTTGGTATGGTTTTAATTGTTACTAGCCAAAACGGACCAACCAAACAAAAAACCACGTGGAGAGGACAGAAACTCAACTAAAGGAAACTTTTTCATACTGTAAATAATAGTAATAATAACTTTAATTACATAAAAAAAAACATACATGGATTCCCTGACTCCTGTGCTAGGTGATTGACCTGTGTTACAGAAAGCAGAATAGCAGTCAGATATTTCATGGCAAAGCAGCTGCAAAATATATCATACCAAAAATAATTCATTTATTATTTTTACATCAAACAGGATCCAGGATTCCTTTAGAATTTCGTTTTGGAAATCTCACCTTAACTATCTTACGTAAGGTGTTAATTTCAAAAGCAAAGTCGAGTCGAGAGTCTAAGAAGTCGCCTAACTAACCGCTAAATGTCTCTGAGTGAGGCAGAAAGTGTACTTTATTAAAGGCAGGAGAGCTTAAAAGAATAGTTCCTATTTTAACGATATATGATAAAGTTGGTTTTGAATACTCTTAACAAGACCCATGAACAGTCATGTTAAAAAAATCCATGACTAAATAAAGAACTGATTCAATAATATTTTGTTACAAACTTTTATGATAAATGTCAACGTACGTGACATATCTCAATTTACAAAGTTTTTTTTTGTTTTATAGCAATTTTCATTTTTGATTGATTTAAATTTGTGGCCCACAGTCAAATTTTGGATTGTTTTTTGACTTTATTGAATATAATTAAAATTAAAACTGTATTTCAAGATCAGCAATGTTAAAATGTCGATTAAGAATACATATATATTGATATACTTCGGGCCTTCTTAGGTGACCATCTCCCTAAGGCGGCCCTCCGCCGATGTTTTTAAAATTTGTTTTATTGCCGACACAGTGTAAAAAACATTGCAATTTTTTTTTATTATTCTTTATTAAGCAAATTACGATTCTATGGAAGGTTTTTCTTTATTTGCCTTAATAAAACGATTTTATAAGACTTTTTAATTAAGTGTGCCTTCAAGGGTGCCTTTACCTTAATCTCAATTTTTTGACTATTCCGACATTTGAGGGGTTGCCACTTTATCGTTACATAAAAAAGTGTCGTATACTGAGTGATCGA
This sequence comes from Orthosia gracilis, assembly GCA_947562075.1. Classification (NCBI taxonomy): domain Eukaryota; kingdom Metazoa; phylum Arthropoda; class Insecta; order Lepidoptera; family Noctuidae; genus Orthosia; species Orthosia gracilis. The sequence continues at coordinate 32,479,363 of OX387272.1, read as the reverse complement.
AAATAGAAACAGATCGAAAATGGAACTATTTCATGGCAAAGAAAATACATTTGAGCGGTCCTTATTCAATTTCTACTCATTTATCTCAGATTTCATTCCATCGATCGCATTTATTTTATTGTTGTTTTTATTTATTACAATAAAAGTTAATCAAATATTTAAACATTAATTCACATCATGTTATATCATTATCATTTATCATTATCACCAATTACCTAGTAAAATTTTAAGAAGTCATGCCACATCGATTCGATGAATCACTTATGATTTAGCCTTACCTACAACACTATGCTCCGTGCTTGCAAAATTAAAAAAATAATGTCATTGGCCTTTGCACTGCAGTGGGACTGAATAGGCTGAAAAATAATAATAATAAAGTCATTGGCAGCTGTCAGTTTAGTCTACGAAATACATCACTATATAGTTAGGTACATTACATACCTTAGTGCATTGAACTATAAACGTACCTTACCCGTCTACAACCATATTATATGTAATATAGTAATAAATACAAGCCGCAGACCGCCCTGTGTGCCAGACCGAACAAAGCAAACCACGGCAGGTCCAAGCTTTGACAACGCTTGTCGTATCACAAAGTCTTTGGGAATGTGATACGTAGACGTAAACAGTGGCCCGACAGACTCCTTAATGAACACGCAATTATTAAAGACATAGCGACAAAGCTAGCCATTATTCATAACGACTGACGAAAATTCAATTATGAAAAATCATTGCTCGTTAGGCTGAAAATCTGCACTTTGTTTACTTCAAACTTCACAAAAGCTGTAGAAGAAAACCTAGACAAATCACTGACCTAGGTGATATTAAATGATTTACATTACACAAAATAGTGATCCATCTAATTTCACTCAAGCCTTAAAAACCGGCCAAGTGCGAGTCGGATTAGCGCACGAAGGGTTCCGTACCATTATTTTTATTCCGGCCAAAAAAACACGTTTGTTTTATGGAAGCCCCACTTAAATATTTATTTTATTCTGTATTTGTTGTTATAGCGGCAACAGAAATACATCATCTGTGAAAATTTCAACTGTCTAGCTATCACGGTTCATGAGATACGGGCTGGTGACAGACGGACAGACAGACAGACGGATCGTGGAGTCTTAGTAATAGGGTCCCGTTTTCACCCTGTGAGTACGGAACCCTAAAAACCTACACAAAATAATTAATATATATAGGTAGCTACGAGCAACTTTGGTTTGTCTCTATATCACTAATCGCGGGCAAAACCACGAAAAAGCTGCGTAGCTTTTAACACAAGCAAATTCGAATACAAAGCAATACATATATTAAATCTGTAGAAAAGTTTCGTTGCTGTACATCGAAAATATTTCCAAAAAAATAGCCAGGGCGTTAAAGGATAACCAATAGAACCCATTTCCAGCATTTTTTTTTTCTGTTTGTCTGTTTATTTGTGCACGCATCACGTAAAATGTACGCAAAACCAATGTAGATAACTTTTATACAAAAAAGTTGTGCACAACTTTAAGTATTGCTTAGTTTTTGTTTCATCGCAATCGGTTCGCTCTATCAAAAGTTAAATGAATTTAAAGTGTTCAAGAAGTAAAATATCACAATATATGCAATTCAGATACTCGGACTGTTGAACTCCATATTCAATACATGGCGTTGTACATTTGGCGTAATTTTCTGAATCGCGGTGTTAAGATTTCTCGCGGAAGAATGACCCTAGAAAAAAAATTATAGGTAGGTAGGTAGGGTACCTACAACTTGCCCTTCGCACTCATTGCGGAACGCAGCGAACCAGGGGTGTCAACTCTCTATGTCGAATCAAAGATTTACGATATAGCTTCAAGGGCCATTTCAAGTGTGGTTAGCACGAGATTAAAAAATACGTTTTGTTATGTTTTAGGTCTCTAATCATACCTACTACTAGTAATGTCATTGTTGACGTTGACGTGCGTACAATGTGGTTCGTAATTTCGTCGCCGCTACTGCCCGTCTGAATAGCCTCATAATAAACGCGGTGGCCTACTACGTCAAGGTTGAGAGTTCGAGTCCCAGCTATGGATAGGTGTTTTTTTATGCTTTCGTTTCGGTGTGGTGTTCTGGAGTGCTACTAGATGGCGCGCAGCAAATCTGTCCTTACTTTTTTATATGAAGTCGATATTCTTCTCCCTAGAGTAAATAGTAATCTGTGCAGCGAAAGTTCGATCTAGGTAGGTAGCAAGGTAAGTAAGGCAGGTAGGTCTAGGTAAGTAGGGTAGGTACAAATATGTAGGTAAGTAGGGTAGGATAGGCAGTTGTTCGCACTGGTGCGAAGACGCGGGCACAACTAGTTTACAATAAAAAACAGAATGCCTATGATAAGCGTGATAAATTAATAAAACATATCATTTTAAAAAGATAGACATAATAAAACCGGTACTAATTAGCGAACTTTCCTTAACATAGGTATTGTTTACTCTTTCTCTAATAAGGATCAGGGGTCAATATCCTTCGATGTTTTGTCTGTCTAACATATACTCAGATACAAGACAACAAACGCCAGGCAGCCAATCACACAACATATATCACCAATCATTCAGATCTTTCCATTAATTTTCTTTCAATACTTTCCCTTTCAATTGAAACTTTTCATCTACTTTGCTACCTCTGTATTCATAATTTACTGAACGAAAAATATTCTCAAGAAAGCTGCCTGCATGTTTGTATTGTTGTGTACGTCGAACAGAAGTAAACGTACTAGGGATGTTACGGAGATGGTTTATCGGAATCAGAGTTTTTGCATTTGGTTTGTCGGAGTCGGAATTGGAGGTGGTAGCAGAAGAGCGAGGTATTACGGGAAGGTCTTTTTTTTATTGGGACAATCCCACCGCATTATTCCCAAACCACTGCAACTCCTGAAAGATAGAATCAACAGTGGCGACCACCAGAAAAGCACCGAGGCAATGAAGCTGGACGAAGTCCCGGAGAATGAATTTTACTGTCTTGGATCCCGCAACGAAATTAATCAGAAAAGAATAATGGAGGAGTAGGAAAAATTCAAATATCTACTTCCCTCCATATCAAGCAGGAGACAGAACAAACAAGACCAATAGGCACGAAGGGTCGTTTACAACTGGGATAAGCCCAGTTGCCTAGCACTACGGATAAAAATTAGCATTAATATTAATGGGACCTAACATTGTGAGCTGTTACATTTGATTGCAATAATAGGTATGGCAAAAACGCTTGAACGCACGGAAATTTGTTCTAGTTTCCACAAGGTCCGTATAGTAAACAGCTCCTGACAAAACCTGTACATTATTCAACATAGTATTGCGTTCATTCTGCCAAAGAATACACTCCCATAAGATATGATGTGCAGATTGTACATATTCGCAGTCAGATGTAGAACACTGACAGAAAGGCGAGGCAACAAGCTTGAAGGAAAATAATTTACTTTTAAAGTTACCATGCCCTGTGAGAAATTGGGCAACACAGTGATCCACCTCCAGCCACGTCCTGGCCAGCCACACGCGAACGGATGGAAAGAATTGGTTGAGGTGTCGGCCCTTGATGGAATTATCTAGTAAAATAAAATACCTAGTACAAACAACCTGTGACAGAAAGCACGTAGGTAAGAAGCGTGCGACATGAATACACTTGTTCGTACACAACCGGAAGCGTTCCACCGGCTGCTATCCATTGCTTCGACCTCCGATTAAACCTCTGATTTAACGGAACCGGAGGTGTTTGATAAATCGGAAGTTCCGACTTATCGGAGTCAGAGCCGAAGCTCCGTAACTTCAATAATACGTGCGTCGTACAGTTGGGGAAGTGAAGCGACCGCGGTGTTTGTCGACGACGGAGGCGGAAAGAAGTGACGTCATAGGTGTCAAACTGTCGAAGACGTGTACGAAGTGGAAAAGTAAGCAACTATCACCATGTTTTATGGATTGAACTCTTTTATGGGACATGCTGGGTAAGTGGGTGATCTAAATAGCATTAGCAGTGATGTTAGCGTATACATACAAAGATTCTGTTCCCTATGGATAAAAAATTGTAGACTTGTTTTGGAGATCGTACCTAGATGTTTTTTCAAATAATTGTGTTTTCCCAGTGGCTTCCCATTTTTTTTAAAAAAAGGAAGCCTTTGTGAGAACACTTTTTACCATTTTTTCTCAAGCTTATCCCGTATCAAGTGCTTTATTTTGCATTACGTTAAGAGTCATCTATTTTCAAAGTTGAGGAACCAAGCTCAATAAATCATTTGCTTCGATAATTAAATTGAGAAACACACCAAACAGATGGCTGTAGTTGTTGCCTACCCGCCATGAGAAAAAGGCATGTGTACCAAACAACACTAAGAATTATAGTTTTTTGGTTTTTAAAACCTGTTAAACAAAGGAAAGCCCTGAGGAACTCAATGCCAAATAATATCTAGCTTGAATGTAACGTAGGTGTAGGTATAATAAGTACCAACACTGAACTAACTCCCAGAATTAATTTCCTACGAGTCCTCAACATTTACCTTTGTTAATTTATTTACGTCGACGATCTGAGTCAGACTGCAAAATCCTTTGCAGCTTTTAAACTTAATTCCTATTCACTTTATCAACTAAGCAAACCGCTTTAAACCTCTCTTACATAGAGGAGCAGCCAAACTGGACAACCCCGTGAGAAATCGTTTTAATACTCAAAATCCGCTTGGAGTTTCAGCGTTTAATGAATTACGTCGGGTGCAGCCTCCGGCGCAAGACGTGCATCGATCAACGTCGCACCCCCAGTCGCACTCAGCACCCCCGGGGGGTGTACAGCCACCCCCGGATAGGCGCGGGGGGAGAGGGGCGGGGGATGACACGTCCCCGCACTGCCCAAATAAAATATTCGAGCGCTGCACTCCCGAGCTTAGATGTGACATCCGTTGTCACGTGTCAAAGTTGATGTATGACAAATTGTATTAGTTGATCATGTTTTATTGAACTTATTTTTTGAAACTATTAGGAACAGCCTGTAGGAGATAAATAGGGGACGGTATGTCTAGGTCTTTATTCAAAATACCAACTAACTTTTCTGTGCCCCGCAAATAACGTCAAAAATGACTAAAAACAAGTTTTAGAATAGGTATTCGGTCCTTCAATCAAGTAAATTAAATTCTCGATAACTTGAGGTGCAATTTATTTTGTGTATTTGGTCTCATTCAGTTGCGGTAGCTTTCACTTAACGTATTGGAAACCTTCAAAGCAGTACTAAGATACTCTTATGAATTAAATAAAGGGAAGTAAACTTAAAACTCTTAGCTTAAAAAAGATTATTTACTTTAATATATTTTGTCTACAGCAACTAGTTATTTTAAATCATATTATATTAAAAAATATAGCGTAGATTTCTAACCAATTTTCTTATCTCGCTTTATAGGTCCGGGCGTGAGATAAAAAGAGGTAACTGCAAATTCGCTGGCGTTCTTGTGTAGCCGGGGCTTTCAGCCTGGGGCCGCGCTACGTACAGACTACGTGACGCTTCTGAATTATAAGAAAATGCATTTACGACGCTCCGCCGCAAAGCAGACGCCACCATGTTTTCGTGCCTAGTACTGGGTGGGTTTAACTCTGACATGATTCACGTGAATTTTATAAAAAGCAGGTACAAGGCTTACTTCGAAGATACCTTGGAATTTTAATTCCTTTTGATAAAAAAGACGCAAAAAAACTTAAATATCGAATCGCGAAAAACTTTTTCAAAAACTTTCCGTAGATGTTGTTGATCTAAAAATTTAAATTAAAAGTGCAAAATTTTTTGGACAGACCTAATACATGTGCAAATATTTAGCTCGTGTAAAAACCGGTATTTAAGCAATTAACTTAATGAAGTGAGAATGACTGTTTCATCAAAAAGTTGCAAATAAAAGCCAAATGTCAATGCGGCTTCTAAGACTGGCTGTAGCCTTCAATTTAATCAATAGTTAATGTAAATCAGATGCAATTTTGGTTAATTTAGACTGATTAGCGATTGCAAAATGTTATATGGGCCTTATTTTTTTTCTTTTTAATAGGTTCGGTCTACTATGATTGATTTATGGTGTAGTGTATGAGAGTGTGTAAAATTATCAAGGGGAGATACGGGAGAATGACAATAACATCTAGTCAGCCCCAGTCAACCTCACCTGCACGCCCTGAAAGTTTGTACACACAAGCAACAAGGGACGACAGCCCTCCTGCTGTCGTGGTACTCCCTGCTAGGCAACTAACGAGGCAATGGCGACCGAGCTGTGGCGGTATAACCGCTCATCTTCTTGGGAAACTTGGCAGAAGAGGTGTCAGCAGCCTTGGGGCCCAAATAGCCCCAAAAACGACTGATGCAGAAGGCAAGGGGAAACCACTGCATTGTCTTCCCAAGAAACTCCTATGAAAATGTCTGAAAACGAGAGAGCGATGGCATGCGACCCGGCTACCGCCCGGCGTCATGTCGATTCCAGGTCGCATGGTGTTAAGTATGCTACTGATTCCACTGTAGTGACTCATCAGTTTCAGTGCGTACAGGATGCTACTGGTGACAACAACGCATCCATCCCAACTAACCGCCCGCAACTGCGGAAGAAGATAGGGACATGGAATGTCTGGGGCATGCTTCAACCAGGGAAACTGTAGATTATAAGCAAGGAGCAAAAATGTTACCATTTGGAGATTCTGGGGATTACGGAAACCCACATGAGAGGCTCGGGTTTCTTTAGCACGACTTCTGGACATACCATCTACTTTTCGGAGCCAGAAAGCGTAAGCAAAAATGGAGTAGGCGTCAGTGTATCTCCACTGATCAACAAGTCTGTTCTCGGATACAATCCAGTGAGTGACCGAATAATGACCATGACCATAGTTGTAGTGTATGCACCAACTTCTCAGTAGTCAGAAACAGAAATCGAGTTTTATAGACTGCTGGAGCACACTCATAAAAGCTTCCCCAGAAGAGAGATCGCCCTCTCGATGGGAGACCTGAACGCAAAGGTCGGATCAACAACGCGTGAGGAACATCTAAGAGAAGTACTCGGGAAATATGGTCTTGGATAGGAATGATAGAGGTGAGATGTGGCTTCAATTTTTCGCAGAAAACTCCCTCACTATCATGAACACCTTTTTCCAGAACCACCCAAGACGTCTATATACTTGGGTTATGCCAGGAGATCGCTTTAGAAATCAAATCGACTACATTGCAGTCGCAAAGCGATGGAGATCCTGCATTAGTAACACCAAAACGTACCCTGGAGCCGACTTTCTGTGATCTTAAGCTGTTGGTGGCAGGGGTGACCATCAAGCTAAAGAGTCATATAAGAACCACGGATTAAAGAAGAAGAAAAAAATATCAAATTTAATTTGTGCCTGTTTAATAATAAATAATGAGGTAGTTACCCTTTAATTGTGTCTAGAATTTGTCAAAGCATTCAACACATTTAGTTTGTGATAGCCATAGGCGCCGGAAGGCTGTGCAAGGACAAGGAGAGACACTTGCTCCTCCGTTGCTTTCAAATAAAATATACAAAAGCATTAAAAATAACGATGCCTAATCTTCAGAGAACCTATCATTCCCGAGGCGAGGTGCTAAAATTCTCGAGCTCGCTTCGCTCGCTCTTGCATACTTCTCAAACTTTTCTGTATAAGTCGAAAAAAAATCGTATACCTGTGTATGAATGGGGAAAATAAAACGATTCGAAAGTAGTTGCCGGCGCCGAGTGAAAGCTTTAATATTATCATCAATAGAAATGAAATCATTTATCTGCTAAATTTAATATTGTAGGCATTCAGCCGAATGATGTCCATTTGGGTCATGGACCATTAATAGGTCATAATTTTATTCATGTATTTTCCATGGAACATAATGTATGAGTGGCAACCTACTGTGTGTGCTGATTTATGTTTTAAAATCTAGATAATACTAAATTTAAAAAAATAATTTATTTTAAAGTTTAAGTATTATCTAGATTCTTGGTCAGAAAAAATGCATGCATTTGAAATTTTTGCTCTCGTTTCTTTTTTTTTTGTTTTACAAATGTCTTTTTTAATTAGGTTTCAAGTACCCTCCTATAACAAAAAATATAAAAAGAATGAAAATAAAGCTTGTGTAGTAATTAACACTTAGTTTACATAATGCCTATTTACAAAGGTGTGTTTTCATAAATGACGAACAAATTCTTGTTACTCCGGCACACCAAAAATCGACCCACATTTTCTCCTTACCCTTAACCTTGATAGACACATTTTTGGGTAAATCGGTCAAGGGTACAAATATTTTTCGAGGGTGCGTGGGGTCAAGGTTAGCGCGAGGGTTGCTTTGACAATGAAGGTTGTGTAGGGGCCTCAAGGACGTTCGTCAATCGAAATGTTGGTATGTAGGTGAAAGTAATGGGCAAAAACTTCGCCATAAATTAATTATTATTGATAGTTGTATGCAATGATATTCTAGTAAACAGATACGTTATACACTCACAAAACAACCGAAAAAAGTGTTCCGCACAGCAGCGGCAGCACACATACACACTTTTCATTCAACTAACATTTCACTACAAGTTGAAAAAGAGACATCTAGTGTTTGTCACTTGCGTATGAATGTTAACAAACATTATTCTGACGACCAATGTTTTTTTCTTTTTCTAACCTCCAAATATCAGAATATTAGGAAATAAAATAAATAAATTAGTAAATTGAGGTGTATTGCGTACTAATATATGGTATGAGATCCCTTCTATTTTAAGTACTTTGGTTTCATAATTGGTACACTTTCTAAATACACACGATGGCATTTTTTTAATACTGTTTTTGTTTCAACAAAGCGTATCGCTCTTCGCCACGCGTGACATAAACTAAAGACTATACGTCCCAATTAGGACATATTCGAGTCTTCACAATGTGCGCACTCATAACATATCTGTTTACTAGAAAACTGTTCAAGTATCTTCGATTAATAGTTACCTTCAATTTGGCTAGCTTAAATTTGTTAATACATTTTACTGGGTGTTATGGTAACCCAGCAAACACCCCGCCTTATAGTGAGACGTAATCACTGCTTTGAATTTCTTGTCACTTGCCATAGGATTGGTGAATATTATTTCTACTGAGATAAATATTTTTCATTGCAGCCTATTGAAGTTCTCAGAAGTAGTACTGAAATGCATTGCAAATGTGTAACAAATTCTTGTTTGCTTGCACAATGCTATTAAGGTTTTATAAATTAAGAATAAAAAACTGTGACACCAACGCCGATGGCGTCGCCACCACAGAGATACTAAAACCTCTCGCTATCTGCAATTTCATTACCATCCCTTCCCCTCAAACCGCAACATAGCAACACTAAAAGGCGGCAAAATGGGAAACCATGTTGTAATTTCTTCTAAGGAATAGCTTCCTTCTACTTGATACTGAAAAAGTATCGTTAGACGATGCTACCCAAATTACACATACAATAGTATATTATGCAACTAGTGAATAAAGGACGGTTTTAAAGCGAGGGCCATAGATGAATCACGAACAAGTGAAGGATTCTAACAACTGAATCACGACCGCAGGGAGTGATTCATGATGATTGAATCACGAGCATAGCGAGTGATTCAAGTGTTAGAATCCTGAACGACGCGAGTGATTCATGGCCCTCGCTATAAATCCGCTTTATTCAAGAGTTGCATACTATATTTTATACCATGACTTCGAGAAAAAGAAGGATTTAAGCCAAAAGCACAAGGAATAATCATAAATAAATAAATGGTTTATTACCTTCAAAATTTACAGAAAATGAGAAAATGAGGACCTTAGGGCTTCACATTTTTGTAAATTGAAGCTGAGCCTTTGAGTTTGAGTTACCTAAACAGCACCTGTGTTTCAGGGGCCAGTGACCATCTCCGTTAAGTTATATAATTAATTAAACACCAATGCAATTAATATTAGAATTACAATGCAAATAAGTATTCACTAAACATCCTAGACCAAAATAAAATCATTATCAAAATCCTAAATATAAACAAACTCAAAATTAAATCGACGAAGGAGTTTGAAATTCGAATATCTTTGTTTGCACAAGAAGTTTGTATCGAGTATTTTATCCGCAAGTAGGTTGTATTGCATTGAGATGGAGGTCAAATATATATTGGTGTGTTCTAAATTCAAACACCAAAACAGTGATTAAAAGTGCTTTTTATTCACTGTTTTCAGTGAATAAAATAAGCTTTTTAGAGGGGGAATGGTATAAAGAATTTTATTGGGACGTATTTCTTTTAAAATAACATATACAATACAAACTCATAAATAACTGACGAACTTTGGCTTACTTGCTACAATACAGAGTTTTGTTATTTGCTAATTAGTTTTGTATTTTTTATTAAAGTTGTAATACTTGTTCGGTTATCCCTTTTTTTCAGTGCATTGTCCTCCAGAGCAGATCGACTTTACATATATTGTGTTTAACTAGAGGTCTTAATACACCGTCGTCCTTATTAAGCTTTAGAATCCATCAGTTAATTTTAACAAGTCTCGAGACACCTTCAGTGAACGTTATAACACGGTAAACAAACAGACATCGTGAACTGCGAAAACCATGGATATTCTCACCGAAATTAATGTAAAAGAATGGCTGGCGAGAAACCGCTTTGCATATCACCGCTTCAGTGTTAACGACATAAACTCACTTTCGATAAAAAGATTCCGACTTCCGATTTGAAAATACCGTATGTAAGCTTATTCTTTACGAAACGGATAAATAGCATTTTCAAACTGACAGGTTTTTTTTTTATTTAATCTTGCTAGGTATTATCTACCTGACTCCGAGTTTTTCAACTCAACATTATCGCAGGATTAATGTGACAAATTGTCAAGCACGCGTTATCTGCTGTGATTGGCTGTTGGAAATTCATTCAACCAATGACAGCAGATAACGCGTGCTTGACAATTTGTCACATTAATTCTGCGAAAATCTTGAGCTGGAAAACTCGGGTTGAGCCACCTCGAACCGGCCTGACTTATTTGAGAATTTAAATTTTTCTACGAAACTAACTTCATTAAAAGAAAAGCATTACGGAAAACATTTATGTATTAGGTACTTAACAGTTTGAACTTTTACTTAGTACACATGTCAGCAGCCCACGACTCGGGCAACACTAAAAGTTTTCAATTTTCTCCGAAGTCTATTTCCAGGAATCGGCATTTCACCTGATCTTACGTAACGAACTAATGGACCAACTCACTTGAACTCGCATACCTAAAAGAAATGAGTATTTGTTAAACCCTTATAACCTTTCGAGGGGTGACAACACTCTGTTTATAAACAAATATAAAAGAGTAAAAAAAACCCACTGTTTCAAACAAAATCTAATATATTTCAGATTTGGGTCGCATACCCTGAAATGTTTTTAGCGTTGTATTGACACATACAGGTACAAATGGTTATTTGGTTTGGGTTTTTAACTTAGCATGGAAGTAATAACAAATGAACATCCTTTAGTCACTTTGTACAATTAGACAATTTATTAAAAACGAAAAGATTATGCCAGCGAGAAACTGTAGCAAGAAATGTATGCAGCTTACTTGCATCCGAGCTTATCGCATCTATCAACGTCCGAAGGCTTTCACGGAAGGCTTTGTTCGCACGGTGTGAGCGCCCCCTCTCGCCCGCCCTGGCTGCCCCCCGCCCGCCCTCAGACGGTACAAACAACTTCAGCTAACTCCGACAGCCGCCCAACTTTCTTTGTGGGTTGATAGCCCACCGAAATGTAGCTCATTTGTTCGTTTGGGTTATCATAATGGTGATGTGTTATTGTTTGTTAGCATTTTTTTCTAATATTCATTATTTTTGTATTGAAATAGTTGGTGTATTTGAGTAAAACATTCATGGTAAACATAAAAAAAACTTTTTTATTTTTTTAACTTTTTTTCTTAGTAACATATTATTATTGAGATTTGTAAATTTTCGGTGTACAATAAATTATATTGTATTCTATTTATTTACGATAAAAATACTGTATTTTTCTTTCAACTTTGACAGAATGTGCAAAACACTATAGACTTTAAATAAAGTGATGCCCCTTTTTATCTACTTCAAGCTATAACACGATCTATGCCTCCATTTTGCGTAATAATTACGTGGTATTTTTTTTCCCAAAAATATTCCAGCACAAAACCTGACGCACGGCAGCTAGCAGAGGCAAGAGGGTGCATCTGAACGTTGCAGGGCGTACATCGATCAACGTCGCCCGTCGACCGATACTAATGGCTAGACCGAGCCTTGAAAACCTAGCCATCTAGCCACCTAGCCTGCCAGCCAACAGCTAGCCTGCCTGGAAACCCCTCCCCGGTTTTAACGAGAATTATATTTCAAATGATATGGTGCTAATGCTTCAAGGGAGTGTTTGTGGGTGCTTTGTAGAAGATGATATTTTGTAACTTCAGGGTAAACAGATTTTTGAATGCTAGGTGAGATTTAATAAACGAGACCGTTGATGACATTAGTTAATTTAATTTTTTGAGAAAAGATAGGTTTGTAAGACATGCCTCCTTTTTTGGTACATTCAAGTACTTGCTGAATATTTCAGTAATATCTTTCTAATCTAAGTCTGAAATCTACTTATATTCAAATTCTATCTAGCTGGCTGTTACTTAACATCTCATTTCCGACTTAAATCAATAATGTTCAAATTTGTTGTTACTGAACGACTAATTTGAATATAATTGATGCCTGTCTGCGCGATTAATATTAAACCACAACAACCTACCTATAGCACTTAAAACCAATCAATAACCAGCCAATATTCAAATAACCATGTTATTACCACTCCAAGGCATCGAATGTGACATGTACGTACAGACAAGGCCTTGTTACAGTAATAAAGCTAATGCGCTTTCCCGAAGCCGTTTCGGATGCGGTGGGAGGTAGTGGGGGGCGTCCTGGCCGCGCATCGATCACGCCGATACGATCACCACCCCCACCAAGACTACACAGCCGAAACTAGCGAATTAATAGATAACACTGTTTTTTATAGGTAGGCAAATGGCGATATGCGAAACGAAACTGCTGGTGTTTTTCGTGGGTTTTTGGGTCGGGTTAAAAGTTTAGTTGGATGCAGTTGTTAATGGATTTTTGGATGTTCAATCTTCAACCACTACCTGATTCTCATAAGAATAGATTGGAATAGGATGTGCAGTGGTAGCCCAGTGGTAACGGCCCCGACTTACGTGTTGTAGGTTCGAACGCAGGGCAGGCGCATTTTTTTGTGTAAATTCTTTCATCACCACTGATATAAAATCGTTGAAGGAAAACAGGCTGATGATTATGATGAGGATGATCCACAGAAAAACTCATCATCATCATCATCTTCCTGCTCTTGTCCAGTGCGAGCTAGGACCATGAAAAAAAAAATTTTTTTTTTATTAACCATTGGCTCGCGTTTGACTACTATCTCACCTGATGGTAAGCGATGATGTTTTAGCATTTAGTTTTAAGCACCTTGATACACGATGATAAGCATCTCGTTCCAGTCGTTAAGCGTAGTATAGAAATCATCCACATAATAAATTAAAAAATCCATGAAAGATAGATATCAGCAACAAATCATTCCGCAACGAAATTGGAGCCCCGATAAGGACGCAGACAGATCGCGAACTCTCCGTCAAAGGGATCGCTGGTTCCCGAACGTTCAATCCTTCTCCGTCGAGCGGGCGTTTAATATCCGAACGGCCTTCCCTACCGTCTTTTTACTGCACGCCGAGCGAAAAATAATTGATCGATTTCACCATTCCACCGTGGAGCTTAATGGCGCTATGACGTCAAACGAACGCGTACACCAGCGGATGCGGATATTCTCTTCAACCTGCTTTGAAATTTCGCTAAATGTATCACGAAACCAATTTGGTTGTAAGCCAATGTTTTTGTGGACTGATAGGTTTTTTGATTTGGTAACCAGGGAGGTAAGCCGATCTCGATATGATTTTTAGCTCTACTCAAAGAGTTGATTTTAATTTCACAGGTTTCAAAGTTAAGTTTCCTATACTTGATGAAACTATATCTTCGCTAAGGCACGGGCACCTAACGCGAAGAAAGAAAATTTGGTTCAAATAAATTGCACTAGATGGCGTGATAAACTTCGATTCGCTATTGCATCTTGTGAAATATTAAGATTTTCTAGAGACGATCATAAAAAAATAAGCCTACAATTTAGGAATATTGGGCTCTTAATTCACATTTCAAAGATTATTTGAATGAATCATTTAAAATTGATTCAATAGATGGCGCGATTTTACTAATTTGTTTTGTAACACATTTTGGTAAAATGAAACTGCAAAAAAATACTATAAAACAAATCATCGCCGTATTTAAAAAAAAAAGTATGCACGAACCGAGTAAACCCTTTTACTTGCAAGTCACTGCTAACAACATCTATATCCGTGGAACAGAACCGAACACGATCAATGTGCCTAGAAAAATAATCATCTTAATCAGACGAAAAACGCTACGTACGTCGGCACGGTTTCTTTGTCTTGGATGAGGCATGTATGCTGTATGCTGGTATTGATATTACCTGTGGCAAAGGTACACACATGCGTTGCCACCTTTGGCAGAAAGCCAGGAAATATTTGTTCAGTGTTTGATAGTTTTAAAAACCCCGACAAAAACCGAAAATTTTGTTAAAGCTATCTTGCTTTAACTAAATTTTGTAGTTTGCTGATCCTCAGAATCATTTCATCTTCTTGTAATATTCTCTATTGATTGTCTTAGTAGTCATCCCCTTTCTAGACTTGTCATCTTAATGGGCATCCCCTTTCTAGACATGCCATCTTTTTAACAATCTCTGTCTCTTAAATAACACTACAATACACAACTTGCCTGTTACACTCGCTCGCACCGAACATCGTAACAAACAGCACGTCTCTACATTCATTACATACAAACGCCAGGCATTTTTTCCAGCTGCTCAGAAGACATTAATTCCCAGTTAGAAAGGATCCAAATCCTGCATTCCTTAGGCACTAATATAAAATTCCATTGGTAGAAGTGCCAGTAGCGAGACTTTTGATGTAGAACGGCGTTTACAAACGCTTGGTATGCCAATAACACGGATTAGAATTCTGCTAGACGTCTAATGGAGCAATGATTAGATGTTCGTTATGCCGCCTTTAGGTGAATTGAATTTAACGGCCAATCTTTTAAGACATCGGTTAGCACTGCGGGTGCCTTGTTTAGATGATTTAGAAGGTAGGGTTCGGTCTTTTTACCGACCTCTAAAAAAAGGACTTTATCAATTCGACACGTATGTATATAATACTGTTGGAATTGCACAATATTCACATATGTTACTCTATGTAAGCTTCTAAACACGTTTGCCAAATTCCATAAGTGTATGTATGTTTGTTTGTACGTATGTATGTTTGTCCACGCATATCTAAGAAACAAGTAATCGGATTGTGGTCATTATTTTTGTGTTGGATTAGATATATCTCAACTTGGGGAACAGTACTTGTTTTATCGAAATCGGTTCAGCAATTTTCGAGATATGGAACATACAACCGAACTCCTTTACACAGGACGAAAGTGTAAATTGAATTAGTGTATTTTTTTTCAATCCTTTAAGTTCCTTACCATAGAACTTGCTCAATTTTTAGTGATGCAGTACCAAAACTAAAAAAAAAAGAAAAATACGGACTTCCAAAGCAAAACACTAAAAACAGCAAAAATAACTTTCGTTTCAGAAGATTTTTAGGAAATTGTTTTATTTTTACTTACGAATTACGCACACTTGTCTAAGTTTCCTACGATATAGTTATACCTAAATGGGTGTTTGATAAAAGCGCTTGCTTGTGACGCACGTGTACATGGTTTCTGAAAACCTGCTGATCAAATTTCTCATCAGTGCATGATATTTTCATTGGTAGATCAATAACAAAAAGGAATAATCACGAGTCTGATAAAGCATTTTCGCTCTGTATTAACCCAAGAAAAAGAAAAAGCTGAAAAACATCTGCTGGTTTTTCGAAGGCATTTGCGCAGCGTGCAAAATTATACATGCTGAAATATATACTTACCTTTTTACATATGTGCAATGAAGCAATTTTACTAACCGACTTCAAAACAGGAGGAGGTTCTCAATTCGACTGTATTTTTTCATGTGTGTTACCTCAGAATTTAAATTTGAACAAGATCTGACGAGTAGTTTTTGAGTTATCCTTAATACCAGTACCAAAATTAAAAAGAGAAAAATAAAAAACTTTATAACAAAAAAAATAAAGCGACTTCCAAAACTAAACACTACAAAGCGAAAAATAACGTTCTTTTCGGGAGTCCACAGACTTCTTTCGTTCATTTCTTATCTTATCGACTTCTGCCATTAAGCTACATTCCTTAAAGCATCATTTAATTACAAAGTACCTGGGCGACTGAGCTCTGCTCAGGTGAAAATAGAGAAAACGACGTTTTCTAAAAATGAAACCCAGCTAGATCGATTTATCGCCCCCGAAATCCCCTGCATACAAAATTTCATGAAAATCGTTCGATCCGTTTCCGAGATTCAGATTGTATATGTACAAGAATTGCTCGTTCGAAGGTATTTGATAGATAGATTAAATAGTTGGAACCCAAGAGTGACACAAAAAAGATTAAAATCGCAGTTGTGAATCCTAATTTCCGTGAAATAATTCTGAGGATTAGTTATCCTCAATACCAACACAATGTAACCCCAATACACATATAGGCTCCTATTATCGACATGGCTAGCAAAAGCTCACGGCGCGCTATCGTACCCAAGATACAGGAGCTCGCGGCCTTTTGAGAGATACGGGCCATTGTCGGCCCATTGTCAGGGAAACAATGGCTATTTCAACACCTCACAATGGGTCGAGTTAGCTCCGTGAAAAATTAACGCGCCCAACCTGCGTGCGATGAACGTTGCAACTAGCTTCCGTACTTTGAGTGCGAGCTGTGTGAAGTTTTCGTTTATGAGGCTGTATAATGAGGGTAGGGAAAAATAATTGTTTTATTTTGCAGTAACTTACGCACGAGAGTTCAGGTGCGAAGCTGCCAGCGCGAATGTAATTTGAATTCAGAATTTAAATATATGTAAGTATTTTTACGCGACTACGGCGAAGCCAAAAGGAAGGGTTATGATTGTAACAATCTAGTATGTATGTATGGGTGTATGTTTGTATTTTCGTATGTTCCTCCTAACTATTCATCCTATTTTGATGAATAAGGTGTCAATCGATTCGTTATTACGGCCCGGGTAAGAAAGGCTAAAAAAAAAAAATGAAAAATAACCTTATTCGAACAGCTTTTAATTAAACTTTTTTACAAGCTTAAATAAAATTAACTTGCAATATATGTAAGTGTGTTCGGATCAAAACTTGCAACTGAATTTTAAAGCAGTTATTCTCCACCGATTAAGATGAAATTTTGCATACACGTTTTGTTTGGATGACAATGCATGTTAAGCTAAGTGACGTCATTCTTAATCCAACATGGCGGACGGCCCAAGATGGCGGTCTAGTTATTTTTTTTGCACGGCCATGATATGGTATCAAAAGGCTTTACTGAGAAGAATACGAAAAAAAGGTAGTATAAAAAAAAAATTATGAATAAATTATTTGCATTTAGAAAAGATCAGATATGCTTTCTTTTTAAGTTTTCGTGGCCATCCAATAACAGGAAGAATATCGTGAGCTTACTAATCAAAAGCCTGAAATTGTGAACACGGTTGGTATAAGCTTGGTTATCAAAACACATTTCTTTGCTGTATCTGAAAAGGCCTTTTCCCAGTAACGGAGTGAGTTGAGATTTTTTGTAATTAATTAAAATCGTCTGCATTTTTAAAATAGTAGGTACCAACTCAGTACACTAATTACCTCTTCTTCTTTTCGTGTGAGGTGTAGCTACCTCTGGTGTCAGAGCTAATTAAGCCGCCTCTGAGATCCCCACAGGCCTCTAACTTGGCTATTTCAGACTTACATTAACTATATAAGCCCATGTTTCTTCACGATGTTTCCCTTTACTGTTGCCAGTGATGTCCAAGATAAACTTAGAAACTGACACTACACTAATAATTACTACTGCGGTTTCAGTGCTGTGTCCAGTAAATTCGACAGTTGAGGGGTGTATTCCCCGAAGGATTACGTAGATGTACAGCTAGCTAGTTACCCACATTTAGACAGTTCGGTAAATTTAAACACTGGAAAGAGAGGATGTGCCATGGGTATAACCGTCTCCCTTGACGTGATATGTCAAACAAGTCCAAATACAGTCGTCTCCCTAACTATATCTGTACCGTAATACCTTTATTTAGCCGACCGAAGATTATAGATACGTACCTTTGACGTCGGTCTTAAAAACGATCTCATTTCAAAATGCGAAGCCTCGGCATTTGCCCTTTAGTGACATTTCACCAGTAACGGAGATCGCTATACACTCTTGCGCATATAAACAGTTGAAATTCATAATAGAACGTGCTGCTAACACGTTTTGAGAAACAGGTGTCAGTTACAGTTGTTCTAATTTATTTTATTTATGTTCATTGTCAGACTTGTCCTTTTGTCGGTCGATGTGTTGTGCAATTAACGAAAAAGGGGCAGAAAGGAATAATATACTAGGTTGATTGGCCGCCAATGTCGTTTTAATTATATTTATAAGAGAGTTGAGTAAGTACTCGAGACCAAAATGGGATTTAGATCTTTGAAACTCAAACTCAAATATGTATTTGTTGAAACAAAGGTTTTGCTATTAACGGCTTACAAATATCATATAATCATCTAACATTAGATATTTTAAGTGGCGTAGGCGTTTCGGCCGCTGAGTTTCGTCCGATCCGGTCGAAACAGGAATTTCAATTTCAAATTCAAGTATTAACATTTTTGAGAGGTGTTTCAGACGAATCCTTTTTAGAGGCAAACGTTTTAACGTCAGAAAAATAATTAAATAATACCTTTTTTACCACATTTCTAGAACCATTTCGGATTTGGACAATCAGAAAATTTCGCTAGTATATTGAGTTGAACTTTTAGTATTTTAAGTGACCTTTTTCTCAAAGAACCCATTTTCACATCATAGAAAAACATATGAGAATTAAAGATTTCTAGTTGGTTTGTGGTTGGTTGGATGGTGGTTGGTTGGTGATTGCTTTTTTCATTAAAATAGTTGATTATTGTTTTGAGCGTATTGAACAGACTGTTTTAAATATTAATAAGTACAAGAAGAGGTTATTTTGATATAGTAGTTAGTCAATGATTGTTGACGCTATTGTTAATAATTTTCGGTCATAGATGGGTTTTAACATATCGTTGTTTTCGGTATTTTGGTAAAGTGATTGTTAATAGATAATTGATATACAAGACTGATTATAGTAATTAACATTTCATTTTCTTGTTTTACACGTTTCAATTGAAATATAAGACTGATTATTGTTGTTAACATTTATAATTCTTATTGTACGCTTTTCAATTGATACATAAGACTGATTACTGTGATTTATCATGTTTACTGTTGATGATTGTAATTGTATATTAAACTATCTTTTCAAACAATTCCCAGACTTTTACTTTTAAATAATATAAGCGGTTTTTCATTCTGGCTGCACAAAATTTATCCAAAAAAATAGTATGGTCCAAAACTCCACTCAAATATATTAATAATAAATAAAGTTTCGACCGGATCGGACGAAACTCAGCGAGAGTTTCGTCCGATCCGGTCGAAACGCGTTCTAAGCCTTCCAAGTAACTATTATGTACGTGGAAAAAGTTATGACTCATTTAAGTGAATAAAGAAGAATTTAGAAGTATACAACAGCAGCACGTACTCGATCCAATACCATCTATCAAAGAAACCAACATTAAAATTTTCATCAAGTCCTTATAAAGCGACCAGCTTAAAGCCATACATTAAGTTAAATTAAAATTATTATTGAGCTCAAAAGTGCATCCAATCTTGCCACAGAAAGCCTACATCAGTGCCTTTCAACGAAAATTAATATACGAAGTGCCAGGTCACCGGCTTCAGTAAATTAAATAAGTATTAAAGCTCACAATACCTGAAATATCGATACGATAGTGCCGTTGCGGTCTCAATACAGCCCAATTAGTCTGCACTGCCTTCCGCACGTTTTTGCCCCAACACTAATAGGCAAGATCTTGGTTTGAAGACATTTATAAGAGCCGACACAGGTAAAGAGGTTGAAAAATGTCCTGAGTTTCGCATCCTGAAATCGCCAACCCGCATTGAGCAAGCGAGGTGATTCATGTTCGTGCCTTCTCTGTAGATATAAGAAGAGTTTATACGTATATATTTCATCGACCACTTGAATAATCAGTGCACTTTGTATAATGCCCGGGTATTATGAATCTAGTCAAGTCAAATCGGGAAATGTAATGTATACTGATTTAAACTTCTATATTTATCACATTGTCGGATCATTATGAATATTGAAATTCCTGTGATACGTAACCGTTGGGCAAGTCGATGATAATGGTCAATGAATTAGTTCAAGAACGAGCGAAGCGCGCTCAAGAGCTTAGGGCAACCCGACACGGGTAGATTAGGTTCGAAGGAGATGCAAGCCGTCAGCTTCGTCCGTCAGTTTTATTGCTTAAATATTAATCATACTTATCTATTCTTTATAAAAAATCCGATGAACTACGGATCTAAACGGACGGATCCAAAACAGGTACAGGCACGGGTGCAGGAGTCTTCTCAGAGGACCTAAACATCCGCTTAGCTACACCACTGGGGATCCACAACACGGTGTTCCAGGCTGAATGCTTGGGCATTTCCATGGCGGCCTCTGCGGTCCTGGCTAGAGAGGTAAAGGATTTCCCTATAAGTATACTATCGGACAGCATGGCCGTCCTGCAAGCACTAAACAGCCACACGGTCAACTCAGGGCTAATTTACGAGTGTCACCGGCGCCTGAATCAGATCGGTATGCACAATAAAGTAACCATTCAATAGATCAAAGGAAACAGGGACTCCCAAGGGAACGACGCTGCGGGTGAGCTCGCTCGAAGGGGCTCAGGTATGGCACCGGTGGACCCGGACCCGTCAGTGCCTTTACCTTTCGGGTATCTACGCGGTCTGGTAAGAAAACGTATCAGGGATCAACACAATAAGCTATGGATTGATCATAGCGAATGTAGGCAGGCCAAGGAGGCACTATCCCTCATTTACGGCCGTTTCACCAAAAAGGCCCTACGACTAACTAAGTTAAGTAACCACAGTTGCGTGCAGTTACAGCCATAACTACTGAACATGGGACCATTAATAAGCACCTTTTTGTCATAGGAATCACGGACAGCATACTCTGCAGAACTTGCTTGGTGGAAGAAGAGACAGCAGCACACCTGCTCCTAAGCTGCCTTGTAATCGCTGGCTACAGGGCCAAATACTTCTGCGACCCAGGTACTCTGCAGGAGATAGTCGGCAGCACCAGAGCGCTGCTGACCTTCCTCCAGGAACTGGGGTGGATCGAATAATTTAAATGAATCCCACCCGTGCGCAAAATACGCGCTTAGACGTGGAGTTGCGGAAACAGCCCGTCGAAACTAAACTAAACTAATCATATTGCCTATTTATGTTGAGTATTTTCAAATAGCCCGGGCATTAATCACTTGGTCCATAGCATAAATATGATTTTAAGCCAAAGCCCACATATTTTTTCCAACCACTACAACTTCTGAAAGCCAGAATCAACAGTAGCAAACTGGCAACCACAAGAAAAGCACCAAGTCAATGAAACGACGAGTTCCGGCGACATAATTCAACTTTCATTCTATCTGTAAGTTCCTATGTATGTATGTCATGCGTGCGTGATCTGTAGAAACTGAAAGGTCAGTTGTAGTAGTTTTTGTCAGTCGGTTAAGTTACTGTTGACTTGTTGACACCCTAGTTATTGTTCTGGCATTTAGGCGCGAAAGATCCTCTTTGAAGATTAGGAAGGAATGTAAGCGTCTACTATTGTATAAATATTTGTCTTCAACTTTGTTCATAAGAGAATTTATGTATGTTTCCCTAGGTATAACAATGCTAACTGGCATACCAAATGATAAAGTTGTTTTCAAGGTACAATAATTTTAATAAGCTTTCTATCTCGAGCTAGCTTTAATAAGGAATTCAGCATCGATATAAATTTCACCGTTAGCAGTCCTTGCCGTTTTGTAGGTAATGGTAATTTTGATGTCTCTTGAGTGTGTGTCCCGAATATAAAAAAGGCTCCCGAAGATAGCCGACCGCGTGGCGATTTTGCTTCCGTCTAGTATTATATGAATGATCAAATAGTGGCGTCCGCCCTGTCCTAACTATTTTAGTCAATAGTTATTATGTCCATTTCCTTAATAATGGTTATACCTAAACAGTAGGTACCTGCCACCACATACAGACCCACACCAATCTTTCACAACTCAACGTCTATGTACCGTCAACACTATAATCCGATCTCATCTTCATAAGGAGTCGTGAGGTCTAAAGGGCCTCACGGAAGGTATTATAGGCTCGGCTGTTTGGCTCAGCACACAATTACGCGGGTCAAGCGTGCTCGCTCCATAGTGCCACAATTCACAAAGCTAACGCAGACGACTATGTATGTACGTAGGACGTATTGCTGTCTGTTGTGTGGATCTTCCTTGAGAAGACAATGTTGGCAGATGTTGGATGTGTGTGTTAGATGTTGGTTGTGCGTGTTTTAATCTAGGATTTTAGTTATTATATAGTAGTACCTGGGCGACCGAGCTCTGCTCGGGTAAAAAAAAAAAACATACATGAAGTCGAACATAGAACCTCCACCTTTTTTGTAAGTCGGTTAAAAATAGAGAAAACGGCGTTTTCTTAAAATTAAACCTAGCTATATCGCTTTATCGTCCCCAAAACCTCCTCCATACCAAATTTCATGAAAATCGTCGGAGCCGTTATCGAGATTCAGATTATTATAAACAAGAATTGCTCGTTTAAGGTTACACTAGTCGATCATTCTTCCATACAAACGTAGTCTAGCGATTACTCCACTATTTGACGATGTACGTTCAAAATGAAAAATGATATCAATTTGTCTCATCATTATCTAGCCCTGTATGGAAACAAAAAAATAAAAATATAAAATATTTGAAAGTTATGAGCGTCGAAAGTTCCATATTTCAACACTTATTTTAACGCATCTTTGGGCGGAAATAAATATCATAAGAAGAAAAAAAATTGCAAAACGGCCTCCATACAGGGATAGATTAGTAATTCAACAATGCAAATAATTTTATTTTGAAATTATACATTTTGTCGTTTTTTCATGATATCTAGACTCCCAAAGGACTGTTTATAAAATTTCGCGCGCTCGTTTTCGTCCTAAATCATCATCCTTTTCGATACAATTTTGCAAAAGTGCTAATTCGTACGCGATCTAGCTTCTTACTGCTCTTCACAGCATCTATCTCTTTACGTGTTGTGTGTAGATAGCATGCATTTTAACCTCGCGCACAAAATAGTTCGTGCCGTCGACTAGGGGAACCTTAAAGGTATTTGATAGATATATTAAGCTTATGCATTGTGTGCTGTACTCGTATTTGTTTAGTATGTAAGAATTTAATTGTTAAGTTTTATTGTGCACTTGAATATACTGTCCTCATTTAATCAAAATTCTCTATGACACTGATGTTTGCTGTAAGAAAACCCAATTATAGGTTAAGCACGCCATTGTACATACGCTGTTCTACTGTAATTGTGTATGTAAATATGTTTTGTTCACAAAAAAGAATATGAATGAAACCGATCAATAAAGAACATGTTGTCATTAAACATTTTTTATCCGACTACGGCGAAGCCAAAAGGAAGGGTTATGATTTTAGCAGTCTATGTAGGTATGTATGTTTTTATTTACGCATGTTCCTCCGTAGCGTCTAAACTATTCATCCGATTTTGATTAATAAGGTGTCAATCGATTCCTTATTATGGCCCCGGGTAACACAGGCTAAAAAATAAACCGTGGTCGAGTAACACTTTACATTAAACTTTTTTGTTTCTCTTAAAAAGATCTTTCAAGTCATCATCCCAGATCAATCAAGCTGCTTAGCCTTTTCCCAACGTTGGGGCTTCTAGCCTTCTCATTTGAACTAAATATAAAATTTGAATTCATAAAAGTCCACTTGTCACCAATGCAGTGAAAATAGGCTTCTAATAAGTTAGGCAAAAAGTTTTAATGTATGACACTTGAAACTTTCATCGTGAAAGACGCACTAAATTTGATCCGGAAATAGAGCTTCGCTAAATGCAGCCCCAATGTTAAACAAATATCAAAGGTTTGTTTAAAGTCATTTTAGACAGTTTCAACTTTGAACAGCGGTTAGTCTTTTTATAGTTCCGAAAAATGTTCGATTGTTTCAATGAATCATAGAAATCCATCTTAGAAAGTTTTTAGCAGTGCCTTTTCTTTAGTCCACCATAACTGGGTCTTCAAACCATCTGACACTTCTTGTTTAAAAGGAAGATTCCCTTCAACATCCAATCCAATCACAAAACAGACCACAGATCCCGCTAAACACAGCATAATTTCCATCCAAATATTAATCAAGTACCGCAACAATGAACTTCAAGAAACTAACTCCACTCGCAACGTGGGAACGGACAGAGCAGTTAGTCTTAACGTCATAACATAACCGTCGATCCATTTCACTTAACTGTGGTGTACGCGCTTACAGGCGTTCTTGAAGTATGCAAAGCGTACTCACGACCCGCGTAATAGCGCGTGATATGCTCGCAGCTAAAGTCTAGCTCTAAGCTATGAACGAAAATCTAGATTTAAGACTCTACGTGCCGCCCATACATTACGAGCTATTCTTTGATGATACACTTAAAGTTGAATCGACTAATAGCTTTTTAAAATGTGGAAGGATTTATTAAATGTCCCGGAACTCATCATAACATTATGGTCCCGGAACCCTTCATAACATTATGTCCTAAGTAATAATGTATTCTTAAATATGGCGGCTTATTTTTTAACCCATCAGAACATAACTAGAGCAGATTAACTAGTGCTCAGGCTTTGAGAAACCAAGATTCCAGAGACTAAGAGAACCAGAATGCTTTTATTAGCATACCACATAAGCTCGATACGTAAATTCACAAAAACATAATGATACAGCAAATTAACGATCCCAACCACAAAACTAGACCACAGCCTGTCCCATTTCGAACACAGTATTCTAAGGAAGTCCAATAAATCGTAGAACATAAATAAGTAAAGAGCAAAGTTCTCGTTTGTATCACGCACGGTGTGGCGTGGGTGCCTCTCTCCGATACGTCTTGAATATAAAACAAATACCGAGGCTGCGTCGGCGCTGCGTGAATCGTGACAAGCCCGCACACCCAGCTGAACCACGACTGTGGTTATACTGGGTGCCAGCTTTTCTAAGCTATGATCTAGTGTCAGCTGTGACGGGGTTATAAAAGCTTCACGAGGTAGGTTGTCTGGGAAAGGCATTGATGCCTCTTATTTGCATAGAATTTTAAATTCTAGACGGAGTCTTGAAGTGTGGCAGAAGCTGTAACCCGTTCTAAAGATGATTGACCCCGAGTTTCTCAAAGCTCGATTATCGGGGTGTTAACGTAATCGACGAATAATCGCCGATTAATTTTAATTTGAGTTTCTCAAAACCCAAATGTGACAAGCGCTTGCAATTTGTCATCTTTGAAAAAAATCACGGCTGTTTTGGGTTTCTGGGAACTTTTTTTAATGTTAATCTCTTGTCGACATTGTCGACAAGAGATTAACATTAAAAAAAAAAATTTAGGCTTGTCGACTCGACAAGCCTAAATTATAATTGGTTGATCATTCACAAATTAAAATTAATATTATTGTTTCAAAGGCTTATAATGTACTAGCTGTACCCGCGGCTTCGCTTCCGTTTATCAATTGCCTACCCTACCCTACTTACCTTGCTATCTACCCTCCTCCCTTATTATTGTTTCAAAGGCGTATAATGTACTAGCTGTACCCGCGGCTTCGCTTCCGTTTATCAATTGCCTACCCTACCCTACCTACCCTACTTACCTTGCTATCTACCCTCCTCCCTTCCATTTTTTTTCTAGGGTCATTCTATCGCGGCGAATCTTAACACCGCCATTCAGAAAATGACGTCAAATGCACAACGCCATCTATAGAATATGGAGTTAAACTGTCCGAGTATCTGAATTGCATGTGTTGTGATATTTTACTTCTTGAACACTTTAAATTCGTCTAAATTTTGAGAGAGTGAACCGATTGCGATGAAACAAAAACTAAGTTATACTTCAAGATACGCACAATTTTGATGTATTAAAATTATCTACATTGGTTACATATATTTTACGTGATGCGTGCAAAACTAAACAGACAAATAGATAAACGGACAAAAAATCCAAAAATGCTCGTAACGGGTTCTGTTGATTATCCTTTAACACTCTGGCAATTTTTTTTTCATAAAAAATATTAAGGGTGTTTTATTGTGATTGAGTTGCTCGTCAGGGCTTTTGTTAATTGAGCCGACGACACAGCAGCCAACAAGTACGTTGCGGTACTTGCGGTGCCGCTTGGGCGACATCGCAACATTCGCAACTGAGGCGGTCCGCGATGTCGTATGGGAGGGTTGAAGGCCGCGATGGGAGAGGAGTGCCGGTATTGAGGTGCACTGCCACCTTTCGCGGCATGGACGTGGTCGCCACAGTCTGTTGGCAACCGTGGTGGGCAGCAGAGGAGGAGTGTCGCATAGCGTTGGCCGCTCTCCCTATTCCCTGCGGCCCAAAAGTGGTACGTGGCATTGGCCTAACCCATCAAAGAGGGAACAAGGAGTCGTCTGGCGCCCATGTGCTAGTTTGGTCCCTGGGGTGGTCAAGGCGCGCAATGTGTTCTTTTGCGCCGGTGATGGGGGGTACTCCCCAGAGGAAGGTCCAGTGACGGACAGCCGCGGCTGGTTCACGGACGAGTGCTAACGCGTGCCCGTGTTTCCGCTATAAGTGGCACAGGAGGGCACCGTGGAGTTTTAGTGGGTTGGAGTCCTACATAACTGCGCTATGTCCCCGTGGTAGCGCAGTATATATTAGAGTTATCAGGGGCAAAAAAAGGACCTCACTCTCACTAGCTAAAGCTACAGATAGACCAACCTCATAGATTATTGTTGACTGTACCCTGTACTTAATACATACCAAGGTCGGTTTTTGGATAGGTTAGCACTTAACCTGAAGCTGTCGGGGTAGTGATCCCGCCAGGTTAAGAAACGTTTACCAAGGTCAGTCTTCGGATGCGTGAACATACTTGTTTTTAGTTCGTTTGTTTTTGGATGGGTGACCATCACCACAAAAATGTTGGTCACCTATCCTAAAGTCATTCCGCTGGTTTAAGCAATAACTATCAAGGTCACCCATCCAAAGACTAACCTTGGTAAGTGTTTCTTAACTTGGCGGGGTCACCCATCCAAAAACAAGCGTATCAAAAAATAAATTGGTCACCCATCCCAAAACCGTCCTTGGTAAGTGTTGCTCAACTTGGCGGCTTCGCCAACCCAGCCGCTCAAGATAAAACACTATTTATAGTAAACTAGCTTCTGTCAGTGGCTTCGCCCGCGTGAACGTCTAAAATTATCCCAAGAGAACATATTCCAGGGATAAAAAGTATCCTATGTGCTATTCCAGACTATAATCTATCTCATTTTCATATTTCATCCAGATCCAGCTGTTTGTGCGTGAAGAAGTAACAGACATACACACACACATTCACAAACTTTCGCCTATATAATATTAGTGTAATAATGATTATGTTGTAGTAGTGAATGAAGTGAATGAATACTGCTAGGGGACCAACCGAAATAAATTGAAGCCTAAATAAATTCAATGTAACAAGCGATTTTGTAAATTTTCGATGATGCAGTTTCGAGAAACCCTAAACAAACAGTTGACAACACACGGCTGGTTAATTTGAGGCAAATTGTCAGCGGATTCGGAATGTGATATTCAGAAACTGGGCATGAGCTATCAGAGCAATGAACAGCATTTTGACATTTACAGAACACAATTCACTTACACACACTCTCCAGAGTTCCAGACACTCCAACTAGTACTGTACTTTGGATGTGAATTAAAACGTAATTGTGAAATCGACTGATGCACCTAGCTCTAGTCTCTTAATACTCAGAGAAATAAATATAAATAAGCTGCTTCGATTTTATTCCAAGCCGTAAGTTTAAAAGCCTTATAATCATATTTCGTGTGTGTAGAAAATATAAAACAAAGTAGAAATTTCTTAGTTTCATCTCCTACGTCCACTACAGATACGGGTAAGTAGCAAGTCTTATAGATATATCCGGTCAGCCATCCGTGCGCTAACTACTTCCTATTAAATCCTTTGATGTCGTTAATGCACAGCCGTATGTGATACTGTGCCTTTAGATGCACAGAATACTCGCTTATGCCTTTAGCCTGAGAGGAATATGGGACGATTCAGTTAATTTTTGTAAAGATTTGATTTTAGACGTGAACGCTTTATTTTCGACTATACATAGTTATGAACCCTAAATAGGGATGTTGCCTGGGTAGAAAAAACCGGCAAAGTGCAAGTCGGACTCTCGCACGAAGGATTCCGTACCATTATCGCAAAAAATGGTAAAAAAACACGTTTGTTGTATGGGAGCCCTATTTAAATATTTATTTTATTCTGTTTTTATAGCGGTATTTGTTGTTAAAGCGGCAACAGAATTACATCATCTGTAAAAATTTCAACTGTCTAGCTAACACGGTTCATGAGATACAGCCTGGTGACAGACAGACGGATCGAGGAGTCTTAGTAATAGGCTCCCGTTTTTACCCTTTGGGTATGGAATCTTAAAAATTATAATTCTATTTAGTCCATCAGTGAGATTATTAAATAATATTGGATATGTATTTTTTGCTTTAGCAAATTTAAAAAAAATTACAAAGATAAATCACGCAAGATAAATCGCATCAAAGTCGTGGAGTGGAGGCAAAAAACTAATTTTCAGTCAACTACCCTATGGTTACAAATGAGACGATAATGATTGTGTACAATAACTAAAACATTTAAAAACGTCCTACCCATACGCGTTTGTATTGGGGTTACTACATAAAGATAAGGAGTGGAATTCCCCTCCGGCGTTCATGTTCCCTGATACCAATTACCTAAGGATCTTTTAGCTAAGATTTATTAATTTACTTCTAGCTAAGTATGCTCCATCGTCGACGATATCGTTTCCCGGGTCTGGTGACATATTGGTCAAACGCGAGCATATAAATCATCAGTTCCACTTCACCAAATGATACTCTCTGAGTGCAAATGATTACATTATTGATGAAACTACCAAAATCGCTATATGTAAGCCTATAATATTTTAGGAGTTCCCTCGATTACTCTAGGATCCCATCATCAGATCCTGGTTGATATCAATCCATAAAGGTCCACCCTTGAGATATCTCCTTTCCATCAAAAAAAAATATCATCATAATCGGTTCATATAGGAATACAAGTTAACTGCGAATACACATAAACAAACAATATACATATATACGGTCGAATTGAAAAACCTCCTCCTTTTTGGGAAGTCGGTTAATAAAAGAAGAGTCATCAGATTTTTTGTTCAGATCTTCTCATTACAACCCAAAGCTCAATTGTCAAATCGAGTTTATCTCAACAACACTTAACAATAGCTTAACAAATTACAATCTGCGGTATCATACATAGAGAGCAAGTCTGTGGCAGTAAATAAAATAAATTAATAAGCTCACCACTCGGTAGTTAGGATTGTCTTATCGTAGGCTGCGTCTGCGCACAAAATACGACTGGCCAGTTCGCCGGGGGCCGAAATAAAATAATATTTATTTAATTTACTGAGATGTTTATCAGTTAACGTTACTGTTTCATACAATATGGACTCTATTGGTTTGTGATTGTAATATTTGCTGTCGATGGTTTTAATTCTAGGATTTGCGCTGTTGATTTTATTGGTTTTGTGATCTAGTGCATTATAACGTGAGGTTAGTTTGATGCTACAATATTTGCGAGACAGATTGTGTGCGATTTTAGGCTTCTTGATTTTTCTTGCCTACCTTCAATTAAGTTCTATCGAAGAAGTATTCTGTATTTCGTCATTACATAATTTTTTTTTTTTATTTCGTTTATTTTACATCGTCCTTATTCACACAATACCTACATCTTAACCGTTTTTGACTTTACTAATCGACAGGACGAACTTAGGAGTTTCAGAATTAAGTATTTGGAGCTAAAGAACTTGTCAAAAACTACTTAATGCCAAAGTTTGTCAGAATTTCAGGTTCAAGTACATTTTGACAAATACACAACTTCAAATTGTCAATTTAGAAATCAGAGTTTGAATTTGTAGTGCTCTAGAACGCCCAAAACAGATAAAAAGACAACCAGACTATTCTGTCAACATCCTTAAAGTTCTAGCCCAACATTTTTCCCAGCCTAGCTTCAATTAAAGCCTACAACATCGGTTGCGCGTGCGCCGATGGGCGATAGCGCAGAAGGGCGTAGAGGGCGGCGCGCGCGCACACACGACGCCCACGCTCCACGCTCCACCGCGCCTAATAAACGCAGTTATGACGCCGAATTACCATACTAAGATAGTCAGGGAAAGTTTTTGTTGAATATTTACGTAAAATTTATCTATGGGAAGTGGGAGGGGCGTCTCTTGGATAGGGTTTTGAAAATGATTTACGGTCATGTGGTGTCGGTGATAGTAATAGGTAAATGTTTATTTGTGTGTTGTCCAATAGGGATACTAGGTAGATTAGGAACATTTAATCACATGGAAAAACTTTTTTTAAATTAAATATAGGCTCGCGCTTGACCACTATCTCACCTGATGGTAAGCGATGATGTGGTCGACGGTGTAGTACGCTTGCCTAGAAGTAACCTATTCAATCTTGACCTAAAGACCCCGAGGATGTAGCTATCGGGAAACACAGAATCCGGCAGGGAATCGGACGTCTTTTGATTAAATTATGATATAATGATGGCCCACAAGATAAACGTTTTCAGGCTTAACCAGAAGGCCAGAACACATATCTCGTAGATCTTATTAAGGATTATATTTTTGGAAAAGAATAGCTAATGGTAAACTTAAAAGCCACGATGGCCAAAGCCTACGTCGCTAACAGGCAATTGAGAGGTCGTAAGTTCACGCCCTGGCCCATTGAACTATTGTTGTAGACTATGTTCATACTAGATTAAACTTATTTAGCCGACACAAAAGTTATTGTTAAAGGGTAAATAGAGTTAATTCCTTCCCAATTTAAATAGAGTTATCACGCACTTACCTTTTTTGACAATATCAAGTCATAGTGAATTTTAAATTTTTAATTAGGGTAGTTAAATTGAAGATGAAATAATGCTCAATCAAACATAAGACTGTCAACAAAATATAACTGGAAAGGTTTCCCAAACAACATATTTCTTACTTAGAAAAATCATGGCCATAAAATGTGAGATACCTATTAGCAAAATTCAAAAACAATTGTCTCGTGAATTACCTAACGTTTACAATTTTGATTGAAGGATTAAAAATAATCGGTCAACTGCGTGTCGGTTGCCACGCGCTGTAATAGGGTTTCGTAGTTGTACAATAATGGGGACCAAGTAGAGGGCTTTTTGTTGTTTCATGGACAGTTTCGGCGGCTCACGGCGTCTCGAAACGGGCTCACATAGAACGATTGTACTGAAGAAGTAGTTATAAAATCCAACTTCACAAGTAAAGTTAGAAATATTATTATCTATTTGGGTGTACCACCGCGTGTAGAGCCAAGCGTTTGTAATAAAAAATACGGACCGGTACTGCCAAACGCCGCCGCCCACTTCAATGAGTTATTCGAGCGTAAATATTAATTTATAAATCATTATTATTAAGGATGTTAAAATTTAATTTTTGTATATTTTTAAATGGTTCATAAACTTATATTTCATACCAGTTTTACACGTCTAACGTTTTATAAGTCATTTTTCAATGGCATTTGTCTATTTTTTTTTACTTTTCCAAGCAGTAGCATTTTATAAGTTGGTCGACTATTACCCGTAAATTTGTAAAGCCTGCTTAACTGTAATAGATTTCCTTTTAATTTCGTTATATATACCTACTACTGCCATGGATTTTTTCACAAATCCAAAAGGAACCATTTAGCTGGCAGGGGGTGTCCCCGAGTGTCTCCACTTGACTCTAACAAAAATTAGCAATTTAAAGCTCAATTATACGCAACGGATCCATGAATCGAAAATTGGTTTTGACAGACCCGTAATATTATTGATTTGCCTATGCAACAATAAACCATAAACCATGAGATAAACCATGAGATAGACGAGTAAAAAAACATCTCCACTTTACGTGTACCTTGTTTTAAAATGTTTTTAGCTCGATTTCATTTTACCACTTTGTCGGCGTAATTTATATGTATATCCATGTAAAATTATTGTTTTCTAGTACTAAGAGTCTCTGAGCCAACGTGCAGACGGACATGGCGAAACTATAAGGGTTAGACGAAACGAAAGCTTTTTATGCTCGTGACTGTACCTCAGCAAGATAGGTGACCAAGTTACAAATGTATTTTGGTACTGTTTTTAAAACGCCGTACATTAACACTTTTAACAGTCAAGCCAACGCAGCTCGCTACCCCATTGTGGACCAATTAGTTGGCTTCTATTTGCAGCAACCATTTAAACGCCAATTTAAACCTCCACTTGGTTTCGCTAATCTAATAACATTTATTTTTCTGGCTTCCTTAATAACGTAAATTAAGAGCTGGGTAGCTTTCTAACGTTCAACTTTTTAGGTTGAATGTACTTTTCCAGTTGTTTTGTGCTTTTTTGACAAGACAAAATAACATTTTATAGATAATAGCGATTGTTAAAATATCCCAACCCAAAACCGAATATTTCGCCCATGGGTTTGACATGCGTCTTTTTGACTTTTCGACAGATATTAAAACGAGAGAGCCCGAATTTTGTGAATTTGTTCAGAGATGTTTCGAGTAATCTGGGACCATTAAACCTATTCGAAAAAAACTTACACTTTCTCCAGATGGTTATAGGCTATCTCAGACCAAAAAAAGATATGATCCAGGCAAAGCCTGGGCGGGCCACTAGTCACAGTTTTATTTTATTTTTATTGATAGGCTCGCGACCACTTCTCCACTATCTCACCTAATGGTAACGATGCAGCACGCTTGCCTAGAAGAAACCAATTCACTCTTGACTTAAAGACTCCCAGGTTAAAGCTATTAGGAAATACAGACTCCTAAAACGGCAGATAAAATGTGCAATGCTCCTGACCCAAAGACCTTATACGTATTTCTTCCTGACCCGACAGCCTATAAGGTCAATGTGTTCAAAATATTTCGGTTTGACATGTGCTTATGAAATGTCATGTTGACAAATCCAAACAACTTGAACTTTTGACAATTATTACCACTGATAGAAGGGCCCGTATTTTCTTTATACGTCTCTATTAGCCGTCGTCACCTCAGAATCCACTTCTTTCTTAGTCAACAATTTTATGATTTAACTAATATTTCAATTACAGTTTTATTTCCAGCCAGCTTCATGGCATAATAAATGAAAGGCGATTCCAATTAATAAGTGAAAATTAAAATTAAAAAAATCGTCCCTATTTCAGATAGAAAAGAATTCTGGGAAAACAGGTTCCGTTAACTCGGTGAAATACCGGGCATAATCTGGAAAAAGTCTGTATAAAAGAATTGTTCATAGTCGGCTTTAGCAAAAATAAATCATTCTAAAAAAAACCCGACTTCTCTTCACCGATGTCTCTGTTACCTCTTGTTTTTATCATTTTTCGACACCGACTTCCGTAACATTTACGGTTATTTTTTTGTGATTTTTTTTTTATTTCTTTCTCTTTAGTTTTAGTACACCTTCAAGTTCTATAGTAAGGTATCTAAAGGATTGACAAAATACCCATAATAAGTCAATGTACACATTAGTTCTGTTTGTCGCTAAGGAGTACGGTTGTATGCTCCATATCTTGAAAACTGCTGGACCAATTTTGATAATTTTTTTTTATAATTATCTAAATTATGAAACTACTGAATGATTTTGTTTGCATTTGCAGGTAGGAATCAACTTTAAAAATAAAGCGAAGAATACAAGTTTCAGGTGAGGGAATTTGCGATTTTCTTCGTTCTTAGGCATCTTAGCTCAAAATATTTTTTTCCTGGGTTCTTAGGCATCTTTGCTCAAAAGATATTTTTGCATGGGATCTTAGGCATCTTAGCTCAAAGATATTTTTCTTGGTTTCTTAGGCATCTTTTTTTTATAATTGATAGGCTCGCGCTTGACCACTATCTCACTTGATGGTAAGCGATGATGTAGTCGACGATGTAGCACGCTTTCCTAGAAGAAAAATATTCACTCTTGACTTAAAGACTCCCAGGTTGTAGCTATCAGGAAATACAGACTCTGGCAGGTAATTCCACTCCTTAGCTGTACGCATAATAAAAGTATTCCCAAAACGTTTGGTGCGTATGGGTGGGTGGGATCTTAGGTCAAAAGAGGTTGAGAGGTTGGGTTCTTAGGCATCTTTGAAGATATTTTTCTTGGGTTCTTAGGCATCTTTGAAGATGTTTTTTCTTGGGTTCTTATGCATCTTATATTTTTTTCCTGTTTTTCGAGACAATTTACGTAATATATCATCACGCCTGTATAACCCTTGGGTATAGCGGCACTTATAGTACACCCATTTTTCACCAGTTATGTTTAAGTGCCACATAGTTAATATGGGAACGATTGCCATCAACCGGGCAGACAGTTTACTGACAATTTAAAATCATATTATGTGAAAAAAATTAACAAGCATGATGAAACAATTAAACAAAAACTAGATTTCCACATATATGATAAAATTGTTTATAATTAGTAAAACTCGTTAAGAATTATTATAACGAAGAGCCTATTAGACAGGAGCCATTTGATTTTTCAATTATTTTTATAGACGTCCGTTAAAATTACGAGTATTTACAGTAATAGTAGATATGGGTCGGTGATTACGATCGTAAAAAGTTAATTTATCTTATTTAAATTGGCAATTAATTACAACTCTATTACGCTAGAAACAGCCAGCTGTGCCATTTTTTTAATATGAAAAAGGATACCAGTAACTACTGGTATCTTTTTTCATATTAAAATAAAAAAAAAATTAATATAATGTTTAAATAAAAAATATAATAAGTTCTTGGATATTCAAAAAAATAAAATGTTTATTTGACAGAAAGGTAACACGTAACATGATGATGCTAACTCCCAAACTAAGCCTGAGCCTGTATTTTGGGGGCTATACCCA
The DNA here is from genome assembly GCA_947562075.1 of Orthosia gracilis. NCBI lineage: Eukaryota > Metazoa > Arthropoda > Insecta > Lepidoptera > Noctuidae > Orthosia > Orthosia gracilis. Next base: position 32,444,072 of record OX387272.1, on the reverse strand, counting down.
TGGTCATTATCATCATCAGCCTTATAATGCTCCCACTGCTTTGACACAGTTATCCTCTCTGTGAGAGAGGTTATAGGCCTTAATCCACCACGCGGGCCCAGTGCGGATTGGTGAATGTCACACGTCTTCGATTTTGTGGTTCTAGGACATGCCGGTTTCCTCACGATGTTTTCCTTCACCGTCTTAAGAGCAGTGGTGATGAAATAATTTACACAAAGTAAAGCGCCTGTCTGGGTTCGAACTCACGGCCTACGATACGTAAGTCAGGCCTGTTACCACTGGGCCACCACTGCTCTCCCATACCAATGGTACCAATGGTAATAATGTGAAAATAAAAACCATAAAATGAGAAATGTTACTACATTGCCTAATGTTCAATTTAAATAAAATCAGATAAATTAATCAAATTAAACACAAACTGAATTAATTAAATTAACAGAATCAATTAAAATTTGAATTAAACTAAAACTTAAACCAAATTAAAGCAAGTAAAAATCAAGTTACAATCAAAAAAAGTAAAATTTTGAAATCAAATTACAAATAAAATTAAAATAAATTAAATGAAAATCTAAATCAAATTAAAATCAATTATAATCAAATTAAAATCTAACTACAACCAAATATCAACTTATAATCAAACTAAAATCAAATTAAAATCAAGACAAAATCAAATTAAAGTAAAAATAATGAATCAAATTAAGATTAACTAAAAATCAACTTTAAATCAAATAAAATTCATTGAGGCCAAGAGGGTAGAACCACAAACGTACCTGATTGTGGTTTTTGTGAGTGTAGTTGAGAGTTGAGATGAGTTGAGTTTAATGTGTGTAGTGTGAGTGAGTGAAGTTGGGTTCGCACCCTTATTCTCGTGTATTATGCGGCCGTGACTGTTGAAGTTGTGGTTATGTGAAGAAAGTAAATAACCCTTCTGACTCCTGAAAAAGAAGGTATTGGTGACAGAACAATAATATAATGCAAATATATAAAAGAGAAAGTAGTTATGTATGTATGTTCCTTATAGACTCCGAAATGGCTGGACTGATTTCAAAAATTCTTTCACCGTTGGGAAGCTACACTAACCCCGGGTGACATAAGCTACTTTTTATCCCTGTATTCCTCGTGTCGTAGTCTATTAGCTCGTGCTTGACCTCTATCTCACCTGATGGTAAGCGATGATTAGGATTATATTATATTTGTTTAACAATCTCGGGACTCTGGGGTTCCGGATCTTTAAAAGGATACCAGGGGCCAAAACCAACTCACAGAGGCCTTGGTAGACATGTAGGATGAAATGTGAAACCAATCGATGATTATCCCTGTATGCACTATGATGCAAGGGCACCCAAACCAAACCGGCTAGTGCTGTCCCGGGTGTTGCCCCCTTGGCGCTAGAATAAAAAAAATAACATACCAAACTGTAAAATAAAGCCTATTTAGACAAACAGGAAAACCCCAAAACTATGAAATCTCCAAGTAAAATTTATTTAAAATTTAATAACATAAAGAATTGACGGAATCTCTTTCTTTTAGCATAATGTTTTGTTACTAATATAATTTGGCATAATAATTTTGTTATTTTTTTACTATAATAATAATTGCCCATAATTGTTTTTTGGCATACTTACAGTTTATGTTGACAAAATTATCCTTTAGGCTAATTCGTTATTGAATAATTTTGATTCGCATAATGTTACGAGTCTTAATGAATATTAGCCTAATAGTATTCAGGCATAAAAATCAATAGGAATAACGAAAACTAATTTGAATTTTTTTCGGTATTTATATGTCGCGTCATACGTTCCGTTTCTCTTGTAGTTCTTGACACTTCATGGTTAAAATAGGTCGAATCTGTTCCATAGCCGAATCGGGCCACCCGACTTAACGTAGTCTTTTAGCTGCTACCCCTAGGTGTATATAAAACCGGAGACGCGAAGGGAGAGCAACCCCCGCCCACTGTTACATAGCATAGACACCCGCGCAAGCCGATGCTGCGGAGATGAGTTTGGGTGCCTATCATTAAATGATATTGTTACGTAACGTCAAGGCGAAGGGGTTGCACTTCCGGCAGCGCCACAGACGATGTCGAAGCATCACTTAAAGGTTCAATAAAATTATGCAAAAGAAAACCGTTATGATCACTATGTGACTGGTTTAGAAAATTTATTATAAAAATGATGTTTAGTAAAAACGTGATTTTCCAAAAGAATCTAAATATTAAATGAAAAATGCAAAAATAATTAAATATCATCCGAAACATTTGTAAAGAGAAACACACACATCCGAAACATGTTTTACACACATTTAACAAATGTACTTTACTTATTTATTTATTTAACAATTTATGTTCACATACATAGTAATAATAATAATTTACTAAACTTACTTTTTCTCTAAGTGCATTTGGTTCATGATTTTATAAAAATATGTATTAGTATCTTACATTTTAGGAGTTAATTATTATGTGTATTTGTTATGCGTATAAAAAATTTGTTCTAAATTCATTATGCGTACATAAATTTATGCTGCATAATGTTATACTTAAACATTATTATGATAAGAGAAATTATGCATAAAAAATTATGCGTAAGCTGTTATGCGTAAATATAATTAGGGTAAACAAAAGTATGCCATGTTATACTGTCTAAAATTTTTATGCAAATGGATAGGGAACCAATATTGACATCCAAATTGATCAATTAAGTATACATTTCAATCAGCGCCTACACTATATCGCACCAAGGCACTGGTTATCCCGTGATTACATTAAATTTATATTACAGGATATTTTACATTTTCATTAAATTTATATCATAAAATTTATATTGGTAAGTAAATGTTACTACTACAAATCACAGTAAATCACGAAAACGTTTCAACTTCTGTACCAATACGCAAGAGTAGATACTCGTGCTAAAACGCTAACAAAAAAAAAGAATAAAATAAAGCTTCATTATAACCTTGTTAAAGAAAGATACATGCTGGCCATAAAAGTCGTTAGCGTTTAAATTGCGAAGCGCTCCGACCGAACGCGCCATTACCCGGGTTTGTACCATTCTGCAACAATTAACTGATCTATGGTCGAGTTTATAGTTTGGCGCGTTTATTCCACTACATCTATACATCCTCTTATTGCCCATAAATGCTCACCATTGAACGAATTAATGTTCTTCTCTCCTTGAAAGAAAGGTAAACTATTATCGCTAATGATTTATTGTCTCACATTATCACAAAACCTGTCTAAAAATCCTAACATAACATCGGATCTTGTGTAGGCAATATTGCCCGCCATTTTATACCCTCTAACTAGACAGTCTGAGCCTATAAACTATCAAGACATCACGTTTGAATGTGTTATGTGGTGTGAAAATTATTGCAGGCATGCTTTTGGTGCCTTTACAACACCAACAACAAGAAAGTACAAACTTCGTTGTTTATTTTCACTTTTTATGATAATATAAACATTTTTTTTTTTTTGGCCCAGCCTAGTTTTTGTAAATTTCAGCAGATATTATATTGCGATTTTCCAGAGCGAATATTCTATTAATCTCGCTAAGATTAATAGAATTTACAGTTTTATCTGAACACAAAGCATGAACTCGTAAATTTTTCTAAATAATACCGCTAAAGTGAGCATACCCAACTGAAAAAAGCTTCACTATCGTAATAAGCATTAGTTTGCCAGCACAAATAGATAAAAAAAACTATCGGCAAAACAGTTGTTTCATCAAAATGCGATCATAAGCCTGCCCGCTTTTCCAACGCAGCGGTTACCTGTAATAAAACTTCGTTACGTAGATAACTCGTATTATTTTCGATTCTCTATCGGTGTCCGTAATAATCGGCATCGAATAGTGCGTCGGAAAATCAAGGTAAACTATGGAATCCCGTTGTTGCAGGTGTTGACAACAGTTTGAGCAACGCCTGAATCCGGAGTTATGTGATAAATCGTTGAAGACACCTAACACGAAAAGACGTTAATGTGTATAAGGTCTCTCATCGACAAAAAACCTTTGACTTTAATACAGACTTAGTATTAATACAAAAAAATGCGTGGTTGCTTTAAGACACCGTCCAAAAAAAATGTTGTTGATCACTGCAAGTTAAGATTGCTGTCATCAGGAACCTCAGTTGTTCGTCATCTGGCTATCAGTATCGCTTTAGTGAACTCGGCCTTGTCCTAACTCTGATTTTTAAATGAATACAAATAAGAATTCAGCTTTTTTGTAGTTCTAACTAATCGGCCACCAAAATAATAAATCGAGTTAGCCATACCTTAGCTACCTCTTTATTACACCAATAATTAAATTCTGGGGCTAATTTTAAAGGTACTTAGCTCAAAGGGACGTCCTGTCGCAGTAACGTTAAACGCAGCATTTTGTAACCGTTTCATTTTCGTAGCAAACTTAAAGCTTGAGAATTTTAATCCTAGACCTCCATGTTCAGTAAAGTAAGCAATGGCAATTAACCGCAAAGTAAATTTTATATTGTTACATGAAAGTGAAACTATACAAAATCTATTTGTTTTATTTCTGATCGATCAGTATCCTCAGATCACCAAAAACATCCAAAAAGGATGTCACAAATATTCGTAAAGATGGAGGAAATCGCCAAACAAAATGGTACAAACAGGACATAGCCGACGTCGTGCTAAAACAAACTCAGCCTGCAGCTGTGGGCGTGCCGGCGAGATGGTAAGGCACGCGCCGATCCCCTAGATTATTTCGCGTTTCTATACCAATCGATGCACCTTTGCGAAGCTAACCCGTTGCTAGCCGACTTTGTTAGTATGTCGTTTAGGTACACTTCGTGAAATGTGGCCACATCGAAGCAATGCCTAAATAAAAAAGGTGTCAGTGTCACAATAATTACATCAATTATTGTAAGTAATGTTTATGTGAGGCTTTGTTTCCGTCACTTTCTTAGAGATTAGCAAACTTTTCGTGCATTTGCCGGCCAAGCTCTAAGGTAAACTTCCAAGTCAATGTCTTCTCGATAGCGTTTTCTGGATGACGCCTTACTGAACGACTCGAGATGTTATCATTATTTGAAAAGCCGAAAAACGTCCACTGCTGGACATAGTCCCTCCCCAAGCGACACCACATCAACCAATCCTGTGCTTCCTGCAGCCTTCCCCAGGCCAGGTACACCTTTTGTTAAACCTACCTTTTACTCGAGGTATTGATATTACTACTTACATTTGCAAAATATATAGTGACCATAGTTTTTGGAATCGATGTGGTTGACTAGGTTATAAACGCCGATATAAAAATGGATGTATAGGTAACGATAAGCTTTCATATCATGACTTTACACCGTTAAATATTCAACAATGTCACTGAGCTCAGTGAACAGTTTTATATTTGTATTATACATTTAATATTTGTATTATACATTTCATATTATACATCAATATTTCACTCATAATTTAACTCATGCATAAATTACACCTTGCGTAGTAAACTCTATGTTTATTATTCAATTAGCAATTTAGTAATTAGGTATGCTGTTTTATAAGTCTACTAACTAAAAGCTAGTTTAATAAAAATGAGCATAAATTTGAATAAGTTTGTTTATTTAACACCTGTATAATATTTTTACAACTACGTTTAAAGAATAGATAAATGGAATTTTGCTCGAGGTAATATGATGATTAGGTATTAAGTGAACTGAAATAATAAACTTCAATAGAATTTTAACGATCTTCGATCTTAACTTACGAGTACCTATACATCTCATTGCAACAATGTCTTATTTTTATATTCTCCTACAATATCTCACTACTGAGTAAAGGATTTCGAAGGATTTGGGCCTCCCCCAAATTCTTCATTCTACCAAAGCCAACTCGGAGAGGCCTTTTTAGGCACATATATCTTGAAATGTGACACAAACCGACGATTATCCCTGAATACACTCCGCTAGTGCACCGAAGGGCAATCCCCGGTTGGTGCAGGAATATTGCAAAATATGGAGAAAAATGTATTGGGCTATGGGTTTTGTAGGTTTAGTGGGTCGATTGCTTAAAACTGTAGGAGGACTACTGGCCCCTGCCGGATCACTGTTGAACTACACGGCTATAAAATGGCAGGGGGTGACTAGCACACTCAATTAATGGGTCTCAATAAAAGGTCACTAGCACTTTAGTGATGTAGCGCTACGAGGGTAAAATATCCGGAGATGCTTGAGGAGAGGAGAGGTATACCACGGCTATCAGGACAATCCCGGAAGTACGGTCAAGATCCCTACTAGCATCTTACTGGGTTAACATCCTTCTTCCGAGCACGTTTGCTCTTGCGAATCTCCACTCAAGCCAACCAATTAAGGCAAGAGAGAGGTGGGAGCTCTGTTCCCCGTCAGATTTCACTCCGACCGGCCAATAAAGGCAAGCTAGAAATGAGGAAAAATACTTCTCCCTGGAGATTTTGATTGAATTCGACTTCAATTTTAATTGAATTCTAGTTTATATGATTTTATTTTAATATTTCCTAAATTTTAAGTAAATTAACTATGCCGTAATCCTAGTCTGTAAATGCTGTGCATTCCGTTAACTGACTTGTTTGCACAATCGAAACCTAACATTGGCTGGCTATCAGCCCATGTTAGGTTTCGATTGTGTAAGGTCTACTTTGGAGGTTTTCTTTTTTTTTTTTTTTTGGGTCTACTTTGGTCTTTTTTCTTTGTTTGGTCTTTTGGTTGACTTTGGTTTCGATTGTGTTTGGTCTTTTTTTGTGTAAGGTTTACTTTTCTTTATATATTATTATTTAGGTACGTATTATACAAAATATATATGTATGTGTATTTTAAGCAACTTATTATTCGTATTTTTTTTGTTTTCTTTTTTGCTGGTCACAATTTAAAGAATGCACCTGCCATGTTATCTCTTCACCACCCTTGGTTGACTGGTAGAGATTGCCTAAGGCATTAAGTCCGCCATTGTACCTTTGTGCATGAAGTTTTAAATAAATAAACTTGTAAAGAAAAATAAGAGAAACTAAAATATTTGTTAACTAGCTTTGGGCAGCGACTTAGACTATCTACGAGTATCAAAGTTTGTACAAATACTCGTAATGTAATTGCGAATAGGCTGTTGACATGCCTTATTGAATAAATAAAAAATTTAAATGTTCTGAATAGGTATCAAACGTATCTGTACAACAGTAGATATATAACTTACTAGCGGACGCCTCACGATTTCACCCGCGTAGTTCCCGTTCCTGTGGTGTAACTTCCCAACGGTGAAAGAATTTTTGAAATCGTTCCAGCCGTTCCGGAGTCTATAAAGAACATACATACATGCTTTCTTTTTTATATATATAAAAAATAAAAGATTCTACCAATTTTATGAAGCCTAATCATTTTAAGTACTTTGCTTATGTTAATAAAGTACATCATTTTCAATTAATAATAAATCACCTCATATAGGGCCATAATTATTAATGATTTGAATATAGTATCGCAGAAAAAAATAATGAGAATGCATAAAACTGCATATTCTTTTCGTTTTAATAACTATTCTTAGAAGCTGTCAAAAAATGACAGTTAAGATGATAATCGTTTTGCAGAGGGCGCTGGTGAGGCTAGTGGGCCCATTTAATTAATTATGACCTTATATTTGCTGATACTCAAGTTTTAATCCAGTGTGGCAAGCTAAAGGAGCTAAGTGCAATCACTAATCAAGATGCAGGTGCTTCCCAGGTGCGTCGGTACACTCATTTAGTTAAGTGCTCCTAGTTTGAACGCACCAATGGAGTAAACAAAATTAGTGTTTTGAACACTGTTTACCGTCTAATTAGCAATCTGTCTATGTCTAACGTCGTACTAGCGGCTGCCTTTTATATATTTAATTAGTTCCAGTTAAGGATGCTATATCAATTATTTGCTTATAAAGATAAAGCGAATTTTAGTAAGGCTTAGGCTACCTATTGCATATGTATCGTCTATTAATATCACCCTCCGGTACAATAGTTCATGTGTATATCTAAAATCTGTATGTAGGTACTAAATAACAACCACGAATATTCATTACATATCTGGGAGCACAGTAGTGCCCCCGCCAAAACAAGCCAAGTGAAGCGCATAGGTACTACACCTTTTCTCGAAGCGCTTCGACATTTTTTGAACCCTCATAACTTATTTTTGGATTATTCCAGATAAAGAAGATTCTCGGCATATGATTTCAATAGTAGATTTATTAAACATAAAAATAAATAAAATAATTAATTAAAATGTTAAAATTAATAATAAGTAAACATAAATAAACATTTAAATTATTTTATTTTAAATGGTTTTTGTTTTTGTATGTTTTATAAAAATATTTAAAAATGTATTTAATAAGAAACTAGATGCATAAAATAAAATAAGCCTTTATTGCTGTAACTTAAACAAGCATATTATAGTAAATCAATAATCTATATATTACGTGGTATTATGAGTAGGTATATATATATTTACTAAATTTTATCGGCAACCGGTTTTTCTTTTACAGCTTGCCCTTCGACAAAGACCTCTTCTAAAGCTTTCCACTTTGTTCTGTCCTTTGCAGTGCGTGTCCATTCTGGACCAACTATTTTTTTTATGTCTTCTTCTCAACGTTTGCTTTGTCTACCTCTGCTCATTTTACCATCTCGAGGGTTCCTCTCTGTCACTATTCTCGTTCACTTCTCTATTCCTTCCCTTAGCATGTGCCCTGTCCATCTCCATTTCAGGCGTTTATAGATGGTATGTATGTTTTTAAATCTACTTTTGCTCTTTATACTTTTTAATTTCAATGTGTCTCTTCTTTTAACTCCGATTACACTTATTTCAATACCGTCTTGACATACTTGAATTTTTTGAACTTGTTGCTCCGTTAGTGGCCATGTTTGACATCCATATGACAGACATGGAAGGATACACGTGTTATATATTTTCCTTTTTCTTTGATAGGCATGTCTTTGTCCTTCATGACTTCGCTCAGAGACCAAAATCGTTTCCAAGTATTTTTTATCCTTCTATCTAAATCTTTTTCATTTTGTTTTCTGAAGATATTAGTTGACCTAAATAAACGTATTCAGTGACATACTCCATTTGACCTCCATTTACTTTGGTGTTTTGGATGTATTTGTCATTACCTTCGTTTTCGATGTGTTCATTGATAGACCAACCTTGGCGCTCTCATCTAGTTATCTCAGATAGTTATTACAGTATATCTTCCAAATTATGCGGGTTTTGAATAAACAGAATGTTATCATCTAAAGGTTTCTAAAGATCATTTCTAAAACCGCAGAGAATAGCTTAGGTGAAATGGGGTCGCCTTTTCTGACACCTCTTTCGATAGGAAACTCTTCTCCTGTTCTTTCAAGCTTAACTTGGGCTGTACTCTTTGAGTAGATGTTCTTAAGTGTTCGGATGTATTTGGCCTTATCTACCTGACTTTATTTATTTATTTATTTAATAATTAATGTACACACACAGTATAATACATAAAGACAATACATTAAGACAATAGAGTACAAGGGAACTTCTTTCTAGTGCTCTCCAGATGCTATTATGGTCCAAGGAATCAAAAGCTTTATTAAAATCCACGAATCCTAAGTAGAAGGTTATTATTATTAAACATATAAAGTTTCAATTGCATAACTCTTGTATTATAGATTTTATTGATGTTTAAAAAAACACCGATTTCGTCAATGACTCACACTCACTCATTCACTGATGGACATCAAAATTCTTAAAGTACTTCCTGAAGTCCTAGAAAGTTGATTTATTACTTTTACTTTAAACTAGGGGATGGAAGTTTACACCTTGGTCAAATTATGTGGCTTGTAACGGTATTCGAACATTTTTCATTCTATTAACTCGAACGGAACCCCATAAACCCGAACCGGAAACCGAATAACGTTTTATTCTACCTTACAACCGCGTACTGGGAAACAAAGCTCAAAGAATTTCAAAATGAAGCCGTCTTGGAGGAGTGATGAAGACGTTCCACCATACGTCAGTCGCGAGTCGTGTGGAAATCGAATTAAATCAGTCACTGGCTGAAAAGAATCGTTACTTGGCACGAATGGACAACAATGCCTGTTATTAAAAAAAAGAACGGTGATAAAGAACGTATAATTTGTTCAATAATTACTGCGAGACGGTGTGACGGGCCGTGAGTAAAGCTTCTCATTTCGCATGTAGAAAGCCGCGTCTGTCTGCATACTGGTTCAAAGTTATGTTACGATAAGAACGTGCTCATTTGTATAATTAATTGTGACTAATTGAGATGTATTTAAGTGCACAAAATGTGTATGTAAATTAAATTAGCGGAGGTTGAGCAATTAGGGGTTGTATTGGCGGTTCGGTTGCGTATTTAAAACGATATAGTTATTGTCGGTGGACACGCGAATGGTGGACAAAAATCTCATCTGAATGGAGCCGCAGACTGGCATGCGAATTGAATTGCATTGTCCGGTGTCACACGCTTGCTGACAGTATTCAGTTATGCAGCGTATCGCGCCTTTAATAATAGTGATGTAACTCAAATAACTTGTCTGTTGGGATGTCCTGTACACTAGATGCAATTTCAGTGGATAGATGAACTATGGTAATTGACCACTTATTGTCAAATTATTAGTGCATCTTATTTCGATTCCCAGGTATAATGAAAAAGAAATCATAGGATTTAATTTAATAAATCAGCTGTTTATTAGGTATACCTTACGACCGTATAACTCGACAAAAAATACATGAGGAAAAGCTGTTTTTTACCGACTTAAACAAAAAGGAGGTAATCAATTTGACACTTATGTATGTAATATTGTTGAAACTGCACAATATTCACATATGTTATTTGTTGGTTGACATTGCCAATGAATGTCAACCTGTAGAGGAAATAATAAGTAGGAAAATTGAGAAAGCAGACTCACTTATTGAGACAAACTAAAAAACCTTCTCAGCTGGATTTTTTGTCGTGCAGACAATCCTTGCAAGCCGAGTTAGGGAATTTCAAAACCCAACAGGAATACACTCAATACTTACTTAAATTATAAGCATAAATAACATCAACATAAACAAACATAAACACAACAGAAATTACAACCGACATCCCAGAAACATGACGCAATTAAACCTAACATCGTATAAAAATACTAAATAAATGAAAGATAGGTATACAAAGGTTGTGTTCATTAGAAGCGAAGCGGCACGTGTATACGCACAATCGTCAGTTAGGGCAGTAACAGACAGCATGCGGCATTCGTTACTCGGCTGACATTCCAATAGAGCCTGAGAAGCCGCCAGCTGTCGTGAACCAGCCTTATGACCACACTTGTAATACGTACTTATGAATGAATGTGTTGAATATAAGCTAATGAATGATAAGGTTTAGTGCTGATTATTTTTCCTGTATAACTTTTCTTATCTTGACAAAAAGGAATATAAATACTATCTCATCGCTTACCTTCAGGTGAGATAGCGGTCAAGAAAGAGCCGGACTTCGCACATTTAGTGTTCCGTACCAAACCGCACACGCGGTTGTAATCAACCAATATAATTTTGAAGTCCGTCAAATATATTTAAGTATATATTATATATTTAAGTGGTGTACAATAAAGTATATAATAATAATAATAATATGATAATGAGGGAATTAAAATGAAAAAGTCAAATTTTTCAAAATGTTGGTATTTGCTAGTAAAATATACTTAATAATCAATATTATGACCAAATTTGAAGTTCATAGGACAATGGAAAGATAAAAAAAATTCGGAACAATATTTTATAAATAAAGCTGAGTTTGCTGGCTTCACATTCCTTTGTCACCCAATATTTTTTTTAAACAAAAAATACAGTGTTTATCTACTCCACAAGTTTTAAAAAACGATACCCCTTGATGGGGTGGGTCAAAATTTTTATTCCGCGCCCTTCTTTTGCTATACGGAAGCCCAAACTTTAAAAATATATTTTGAAAGTTTTTATGGCTTCGGGTCAACCAGAGATGCTTATAATGTGAAAATATGATGACTGAAGCACTAACCGTTTGGCTGTAAAAAACCTGTGTGACAGACGACAGACAGACAGACGGACATGTGAGTGACAGCAATAGGGCTCCGTTTGGACCCTTCGGGTACGGAACCCTAAAAAGTACATCGCTGACAAACGATGAAGGAAAACATCGTGAGGAAATCTGGACTTAAAAATTAATATAAGTTTGAAATCGTCAACCCGTCTTGACCAGTGTGGTGATCAATACTCGTGGCTTCTCTGTAAGAGAAGAGGCCTTTTCCCTGCAGTGAAGCGGGACAGTTACAGGGTCGTATTATTATTATTAACAAAATGGAGGTGGAACTCATCCATCATAGTAGTTCCATCCTTAATTCTTTATTGTACACTAAAACAACACATAACAACAAAGTGAGAATAAAATTCAAGTATAAAGGCGAGCTTAACTCCAAATGGATTTTTTGCCAGCAAACCTTTGAGTGACAGAGATCATAAACAGAGGACAGTAATCCTGTGCACAGTATTCATCTTCTAAGTAGGTACACCTGCCTAGGTGTAGGAATGAATTAGAAAAAAAAAATCGATATGAACCAGCTCTTGACCTCGACCTTGTCCGATCACAGACATAAATCTAAATAGATAACGCACGTCCTTCCAACGCCACTTTTTCACAATCAATTTAAAACAAATTTACTTACCAACGAAAGAAAACGTCTCCAATGCCTCGGCCTACTTTTTCTATACATTCTTTACAGCTCAATATGGCATAAAAAGGCATTTTTCTAGATTTCGGTGGATTTCCGGTGCCGATAATGCTCAATGAAAAACTCAGATTACGACCTTTGGTCGTAACTTTAGGCCGTTTTTTGGCACGCGAAGTACATACAATCGCGTCATCTAGTTAGATTTATGTATGTGTGTCCCTGGCAAGAGAGCCAGAGGACGACTTAGAGAACGTTGGATAGATGAAATTATAAAATTTGCTGGAGGAGTGCAAAAAGGTAGCATAGACAAGAAAAACCTGGCAATTGTTGAAGGAGGCCTGTACTCGCCTGGGGCCTTAACTAAAAAAAATGAATGTAAATTTGTGCACCTAATGTTAAGAAACTCTATGTATGTTAAGGAAATAAATCCGATGCAATAGATGAAGTCTCCGATGGAATAAGCGTGCCCAGAAGAAAAAACAACCAGAAAAATAAAACCACACTCATTGAACTTTGTGTGATGCCGCACGATAGTTCTTTTTAAGTACGGAACTAGTCGAAAAACTCCCAAATAACCACGGAATCCCGTTCCTTTAAATACGGAGTTAATACAAATCAAAATCTGCCTTTCGCAGAAATCTGGAAACGCAAGACGGTCAATAGTCTGGTAGTGCAAGACTTCATAAGCAATTTCAAGTTTGTAGGTTTCATCTGGAGATTTAATGATGATTGACTTCATTTCACCTTTACAGACAGACACATAGTCGGCCGTCTTTATAAGCCAGTTGCTGATTTTACGACGCCCATGCGGACATAAAATTTTATGGTGTTACGGAATAATATTAATTTATTCGTACTTATATTTTAAGTACTCAGTGACAATGAAAGTGACATCACTAATAATGGATAGGGAAGTACCCACGCAAGTCGTAAATATTGGATTGAGACGCTTCTTGATTCTAAGAACTTTGATAAAATAATAGCATTCCAAATTCTAAAATAACATGCTATTCTTTGTACTATTAAAGTTCCTGTTAAGCAAGTTGTAAAACCATTCGAATTGCATAAATTAATGCCAAACCTGATCTCAATTTAAAATTTGGACCAAAACGGTCAAAAATTTTCAAAAATATAATTATCATAAAGTTTCAAAAAGTTAAAAAAAGTGATTTGCATAATTCGAAAGAAAACCAGACTAATAAATAATGCTTTCTATTTTTACAGTATTTTTTTTAAATATAAAATTCTTCTTAAACAGCTTCCTTTTCTATTTTAATCTAATATAATGTTAATCTTAAACAATCTTATTATCTGCTTAGGTACTTCATACTATCGTTTACATTAAATATGATTAATTGAATGAACTTTCCTAAACTATAAAATTAATCATGAATGAAAAACTCTCGTGCTAGATACTCCAGCGCAGTTTTAATACTCCACCAACAAACTCTTAAGTGAGAGCCCTATTTTAGTTGTTTCTGCTTCAAATCTGGAATAACTTTGCATAGCATGAATCGCAAAAAGCGCTGTATACGTAAAAGATGCATACTGGCCAAGGCGTCCTGATTTAATAGAATAGAGGGCCATAGATGTAGGGACACACTGCGCTCCTACTCGCGCGTATTTCCGTTTATTTTGTTCTTGTGATTCGTTGGTTTTATGCTGATTACATTGACGGTTACATTACTGGAGAAATATAATTTCAAACCATAAACTATTGCTTCAGGGATTTGAAGTGTGTTACTACAGGCGTTTTAGACTAAAACGCACATGATTATTTTCTAAATGTTCTTGAGGTAAGTTGGTCGACAATGAACCACATAAATTTTCAACTTTTCAACAATTTCTTCCTTGGCCCGTTAGTTAATACTTTTTAATTATAATTTGAGGTAAAAAATATAACTGACTACATTATGTAGTACTTCGTTTTTGCTCAAATAACATAACTTCTTAAGATTTTTTTTTTTGGGGTGTGATATACTTTTACACACAGTGTGTGTCACAGTGAATGTTACTCAATGAACCGTGGCTGGTACACAGTGAACCGTGTGTGTAAACAATGAACCATGGCATTAAAATGATTGTATTATAATAAATGTAGTAAAATAAAACTCACTTATCAATTTAAAGTACCTATTTATTTGTAGTTAGAATTAATATTAATAAATATAACATAAACTAGTAAGAGCGTTTGTAGGAGGCATCTCTGGATGTACCTACTGATTCGATTACGATCATTCTTTCACTCATAGACTTATAAATATCCCTGCTCGTGCATAGGTTACTTTTAATTCCGAAACAATGAACGGTTCCTGTCCGATAGATCACGGGAGATAATCTTAAGGCACAAGCTGTTAAACCGATTAAATAATAACAGATTTGCAAAAAGGCTTCAGATAAAGTGATTTTCCATCATCGATAACGATTGCCATATTGGCATGCTTTACTGAAATGGCACGAGGTCATTTCAAAATATTTTGCCACTTGAAAATTGTCACTTTGTCTTCCTAGACAGGTTCTTGTTCTCAATAACTTTTCCCTAGTCAGAAGGTATTTCAATGTACCTACTTCATTCGCATGTTATTTCTAATAACATCAAAATCCTTTTACCACCAGCATTGTACAGAGTTCTACACAAATCATCGGCTAGAGTTCCGGTGGTAGGGGCAGGGTCGCGCGTGCGGCCTCCTTGGTCGTTTTGCGGCGCGCATGCGTCGTGACCGCGCGCGGTCTCTCGTCACGCGTCCCGCCCTGCGCAAGCGCACACCACTATTTTATCGCATTAATTATTTGGAAAAGGATTCCCGAAGAGCTAACATTCTTGTGAGCTTGTCAGCTGTGGGAACCTGGTTTAATGATTAGATTTTAAGGTTAATAATTTTAATGGAGAAATTGTTTTGAGGATGTGGTCTAAGACTCCACGGCCTGGGAAATTCCTAGATTGAAAGCTAGTGTTATTTATTTCCGATAGTACCAATGCCTTTTGTTCAAAAGTAAGATTTTATTTATATAAGCCTTCACAATTTTGGGTTACGTCTTACATGAATCTATTTTTGTTTACAGGTGATCCAGATACCTTTCAAGAAGATGATACAATGACAGATCAACAAATTAAAAATAATGACAACTAGCTTCTGCCAGCGGCTTCGCCCGCGTGAAAATCGAAAATTATCTCGAGAGAACATATTCCCGGGATAAAAAGTATCCGATGTGCTATACCTGACTAATCTATCTCTGTGCCAAATGTACGTGTAGATGGCGACTGATAGAGATGCATAGAAGAAAAAAACCGGTCAAGTGCGTGTCGAACTCGTGAGGCGGGGGTTCCGTACCGACCCATTATACCGATATGATAAAATTGATATCATTTTTATTGTATGAGCGCCCATACAACTCAGATGACTATCTAAATTGGCGTCAACTATGTATGTAAGGGGACAGCCTTTAATTTCCAACTTTTTTTTTATTTTTTGGAATTTTTCCTTTATTTGTGTTGTAAGACCTTCCTTTTTGCCAAATTTCGTGATTCAAGGTCAACGGCAACTAACATATAGGTTTCCGACCCAAAACCTATAGGGTACTTCCGGTTTACCTAGAATTGTCAATTTTGGTTAAAAGCAATGTCTTGCAGCATAAGTAAAGGGATGGAGAAGAAATTACGAAAAATAAAAAAGTTGAAAATTAAGATAAATTTTGGTACTTACAAGTTTTCGCGAAAATCCAAATTTGCCCATATCTTTTTATCGTGTTGACTCAGGGCCTTGATTTTTTTGTTGACTCACGGACCGACACGGACACGGGACAGACAGACGGACAAGAGAGTGATCTTATAAGGGTTCCTTTTTACATTTTGAGGTACGGAACCCTAAAAAACATGCTCCGTTATGAGGCCAATTAATAATATGTTGATGTCTACAATATCATCATCAGCCTTTTAATGATCTCACTGCTGGCACAGGCCTCTCTCTGTGAGAAAGGGAATGGGCCTTATTATTTATTATTATTTATTTATATATACTTTATTTATTTATTATTTTTTCTTATATACTTTATTGTACACCACTTAAATAATTACAGGACAAAACACTATAAAGATCAGTGTACAATTGGCGGTCTTATCGCACAGGGCAATCTCTTCCAGACAACCTTTGGATGGACAGAACGAAAGGAAATAGACATAGGGCTGTTTTTATCTTGGTGTACTTTATTGTACACCAAGATAAAAAACAGTACATAAAGAAACCACGCGGGCTCAGTGCGGGTTGGTAGATGTCACATGTCTTCGAATTTTTGGTTTTGGACATGCCGGTGTCCTCACGATGTTTTCTTTCACCGTTTTTAGAGTTTTACTTTGAGTAAAATTATTTCATCACTTCATGAAATCATTTAACACAAAGTAAAGCGCCTGCCTAGGTTCGAACCCATGACCTAATACACGTAAGTCGGGGCCGTTACCACTTGGCCACCACTGCTCTACAGTATGCTCCACGACTGTAACTCCACGACCTCATCTCACAGGCCCTCTTCCACCATAGTACATTTAGACTCACTACAAGTTGCCATCCTTACTACCTAGTTGCAATTCCACCAATTCGCACCAAGTGCTTCCAAACATCCTTCATAATGCGCACAGCAAAAGAGTGGGACTCGCTACCTGTGTCTGTGTCCGAATGCGTTCAAACCGAATCTGTTCAAATTTAGGCAGGAACAGGCTTCTTCTGGGTAAGCTGGCTTCATCATCGATTTTTTCTCTCTCTCCTCAGGGGGGTCACCATAAGCTCTTAGAGTAAGGTTATTTTGAGTGTGTGTAAGGGACAGATTTATATGACTTGTATACCATGTGTCACTTACGCGATCTCAAAATAACCTTACTCTAAGAGCTTATGGTCACCCCCCAGACCTAGACTAGAGTCAAGAGCAAACCAATCTAAAAAAAAAAAAAAAATGCTTTGCAGCAATTATCATACATTTACAAAACGAACCCATTAAATTATTAGCAGTACCTATTTATTACCAAATCAATAATTTATTAGGACTATTATAAACCCATCATATCGGAACGCAGATCTACGCGAGACACAATGGCTTTTTAATTGTTTCAGTTAATTACGGCATAAAACGGGAAAAAATTGTCTACACAATACACGCTACATACGAATAAAAAATAAACTTGTTAAATATGTACAAAACGTTGCGCTGCAACCGATTTCTGTTTACCGAAGTCTGTTTAGTGAACATGAAAGCTTTCACCACAGATCAGTCTGTTTCGGTGTTTTCCCATATAAAGTGTATGTAGTAGATAATAAATTCCGCGTTCCTAAACACAGGCATAGAAAGGTAAAAACAAATAGCTGTAGAGCGTGCGTGTAATTCCCTTATTATTGATTGTAGGAATCGGTTAGGGTGCGTCCATGAAGGAGCATTAAAAAAATGAGGGGAATTTTTAAATAGAGAATTTTTAAGTGGGTTTTGATTTGCTTTGGAATTGCCAATACTGCTTTTGTTATTTTCTTTTATTTATTTATTTTATAGCTGTGTCTATGGCTTCCGTCACGTCAACAAGATCATGATTGACTGGCTGTTGACAATGCCCATACAAAATAAACCAATTTTGTTTTTTTTTTGATTTTACTGCTTTCAGTTTCTTTAGTTTTCTTTCCCTATTTTTTTAACCATCCCGGTTTCCTAACAATGTTTTCCGTCACCGTTTTTAAAGCAGTAGTGATGAAAAATTTTGCACAAAATTATGTGCCTGTTTGGGTTCGAACCCACAACCTACGATACAAAGGTCGGGGCAGTTACCATTGGGCCACCAATACTCTTCATTCAATATCAAACCAGCAGGCAGAAAATTTAAATACTTTCGCATACTTTTGCATCCCATTTTTTTACTTTTGCTGTATTCAACAAAGCTAACAAAAACTATTTCGCAAAAAAATAAACTGACTTCAAAAGCAAAACACTAAAAAGTGCAAAATAACCTTTGTTTTGGAGGTCGGTGTCGAAAAACGATAAAAAAGAGGTAACAAGGCACCGACTTCAGAAACGAAGGTTATTTTGCAGTTTTTAGTGTTTTTTTGTCTTTGGTACTTATATATTCTTTTTGACACCGACTTCCGAAAAGAAAATATTTTTTTGCTTTGTAGTGTTTTTTTGTTTTGGAAGTCGATTTAATATTTTTGTTAAAATACGCATTATTAGGGATAGCTCAAAAACTATTCTTCAGATCTTGTATGATCAGATACAAATGAGATCACATCAGAAGCATCTGCTTTCAAATAAAAAAATAATCATCAAAATCGTCTATGAAAAAGTTCTGCGGTAACACACATTAAAAAAAACAGTCGAATTGTGAACTGAACATGTGAGACTGTGAGACCTACAATCTACATGCTTAAATAATCTATAGTAGTAGTATAATAGTACCCAAAGTTCTTCAACATTAAAAAAGTGTGCAAGTGCAAGGCATGTCATACTACTTACTTATCTACCCACCTCAAAACAAAAAATCTTTTCACAAACTTTTTGTCTGTTTGTCAAAACTTTTAGTGAAAATCTTTTATGACAGACATGACTACCTCCTAAAGAAATATACATACCAGTGTTTCCAAAACTATAACTCGTTTTTAGCAATAACAAGTTTTATATTAAACAAAATATTTTTTAAACAAGCTTGTATAATGGTCAAAATTGCATTGCCACGAGAAAGCAACGTGTGTTCAAATTTCAGATCAATCGAACTCTATGAAGTGGGTCAACATTTAATTTGCAAGATTTGATTATAGACTTCGGGACAGGTGAAATAAAAAAAAGCTTGCTGCACAAGTGTGGAACGTCCCTACTAATGATTACACGGGACTCATGCAAAAACGAACAAGTGTGTAGGCCGGTAAGTGGCCGCAAAGTGCAAGCTTACACCGTGCATCGGTTATAGCAGCCTCAAAACATTGTGTGCTATGCAGTTACTCCACGTCTTAATACTGCACTTGATGCTGTATTAATGAGGAGTTCTGTAGGTAAGGCAACTGTATATGTTACAAAAGCTTTTAATTTATTGAACTATCCTAAGAAAACTTTTGTTATTTTTGTGGTGAACGCCAAATAATTTGTTTTTATGTCAGAGGGAAGATCACTTAACTGATAAAAATAAAAGAGCTTTTTATTTCAAATACAACGTATTTAAAAAATGTCAGGGCTGATTGCATCTAAGAAAATTGAAAAACACATTCTGAAGTGAAAATAAATGTCTTTAGTTTTGATAAATTCACACCTTCAAACATGTAGACACCACCTACATGTGCGTGCCTGTCTACCTACTAAAATGAACACCACCAAATACGAAAATGAGGCTGTAAATTAAATCGTTAACCAACCTCGATGAAAGCCCCTCGGGCGCTGTCAATCAACTCCTCAATAGCCTGCAACTACAATTTATCGGACAATGAACACCTCTATTCGTAAGCCAGATTGCGGTATAGATATAATTTTAATTACCCTGAACCTGAGTCCACTTTGACAACCCTATCGTTACCCCTCTTCTACCCCTGAAGTACACAGAACATAAAACTAACCAGAAGGCGATGCCGATGCCGTGGGTTGAGTTCGAAAACAAAATTAAAATACGGTTAGTTTGCAAAAGAAAAATACGAGTATGTGGGCAATGTTTTCACACATATACGCAGAAATTAAAAGGTGATCCTAGATTAAAATAACTGAAAACCTGAAGAGGCGTCACTAATAAGTCACTATCTCGTATATTCCTTGTTTTTTTCACAACTGCATGATGAGCAGTAAAATTAAACCCGTGCTTTCAGAAATACGCCTTGTACAAAATGAGTCTGTGTCAAACAAAACTCTTTCAAACTGGTTAATGTCGCCTCTCTATGCTCGTTTGCGCCTTCTGGTTTGGTCTTTATTCTGCCACTCAGTAGTTGATAATACAAACACGTTGCGTATCTTCTCTCTGTTCGCAGGATTCTGGGAACGGGACGTGAAGTGCCGACAAGGTGTTGTCGTTATTTGAAAATCGATGTTTGCAGAATTGGGATCATATTTTTTTCTATCTTACATCTTTTCAAATATTTTAATGTGAGTTTGTTCGTAATTAGCAAAGATTATTCTAAAGAACGAATGTAGGTTTCTTTTTACTTAGCTCAAGCATGTCCTTTTTAGGGTTCCGAAGGTCACAGTCGCAGAATCAATATTTTTTTAATGATGACAATGTTGGTGAATCTATAAAAGAAGAACTGATGACATCGTAAATATAATTTCCAAGACTGGATAAAATAAGTAAGCTATCTCTCATTTCACCGATTATGTCCAAGTTTCATGATATTCGGGTTATCTATTCTGGCGTTATAGGTACCTTAGTAAACAACTTGCCTATTAGGTAGGTACAACTAAAAAGTGAAAAATAAAAAAAACTTTTAACAAAAAAATACTACCGACTTCCAAATTAAAAACCACAAAGTGAAAAATAACTTTATTTTTGGAAGTCGGTGTCCATAACGCAATAAATTGGTACCTACGAAAGACACCGACTTCCAAATATAAAGTTATATTTCACTTCGTAGTATTTTATTTGGAAGTCGGTAGTATTGTTATGTAAAAAGTTTTTTTTTGTTAGGCTTTTATCAATATATAAGCCTATCTAGGCTTTACGAATACACAGAAATTCATTCAAGAACTAATCTAATGAAATAAGACACGTATACACGACAAGACCAATATATAAGCGAAGATCAAAGAGTCAAAAAATAAGGCTCCAAGTTATCTTCAGATAGCAAAACGTGACTGCACCTAGCAATAGCAAAAAGCTTGCCGAACCAAGTTTACCTATAGCAAATAAACTTTTTACAAATAAATAAAAACGCATAAGCTGATCAAAATACCTTTGAAAAGGGAAAACCAATAAACGCAAACAACTGCACAAGACCATCAATGGAACATCGTAAAGTTTCACATAAACATTGGTGTACTTCGCGTGCCAAAAAACGGAGCAAAATTACGATAAATGATCGTAATTTGAGCTTTTCATTAAGCATTATCGCCACCGGAAATCCATCGCAATTTAGAAAAATGCCTATTTATGCCATTCTGAGCCGTCAAGACTGTATAGAAAAAGTTGGCCGAGGCATTGGAAATATTTTCTTTCAATGGTAAGTAAATTTGTTTTTAGGTTGTGTGTGAAAAAGTGGCTCGCTTGTTTTCATACAGATAGAGGAACTTACTTTATTTAGTTATGTCATAGGATATACCTAATAACTAAGAATGAAAAACAAAAATAAAAAATAAAAAAATCCAATTTAGCAATAACAAAACCATTGGCCAACGGATAATTGTGGAACGAACGAAGCCTGGTTATAAATAGGAGATATTTATAACCAGGCTTCGTTCGTTCCACAATATAATAATACCAGACTGTAAGTCTCTGCCATCCCATTGCAAAGCAAAAGCCTCTTTTTATACACAGAAGGCAAAATCACCACCTTACCACGCTTGCTTAATGCGAGTTGTCGATTTCAAGCTCATATTAACTACAAGACCAGGTTTCCTCACGATGTTTTCCTTCACCGATTTCAGCGATTTTTAAGGTAAACTTAGACATACAATACTAGCTGTCCCACGCGGCTTCGCTCTCGTCAACTAGCTACCTACCTAACCATCTAAACCGTTTACGCAGCGCACGCAACGGAATCTCTCAAAAAGGAATATTTTTTTCCCGTTTTTGCTACATTTTTCATTTATGATCCGCTCCTATTGGTCGTAGCGTGATGTTATATAGCCTATAACCTTCCTCGATTATTGAGCTATTCAGTTCCATCCAGTAGTTCCTGAGATTAGCGCGTTCAAACAAACAAACTCTTCAGCTTTATAATATTAGTATAGATAACAATATACATATCTTGAAATATTCGTATGCAAAACTGTCGAGGCGATCCGTCTTCAAATACCGCAGTCGCAGCGATAATCATAAACTTGGGACACACGACCAGTTTTATGAATCTAAAGCATTGCTCCGTGGTTTCCTTACTATAAAAATTAAAATATTTTATATTTCTCGTAACTGTAGAACGTGCGATATGCATTATGATCGTGTGAGTGTGCCTTTAGATGTACGGTTGAGGAAAATTCTCGAAGGCAAATAATCATTTAATTATTTTTATTACTAACTAGCGAATCCGATAGACGTTATTCTGCTTGGACCCGAACCCGAGTCCACTGCCAATTACCGGGTCCAATTGTGAAACTAAACCAACCACTCAACACACACAAAAAAAAACATCAAAATCGGTCTGGCCTTTTTCTAGTTTTGCGCATAGCTACAAATTCAGCCATTTTTTTTTATTAATGTCGAATATAAATAAATTAAGGCTTCACCGTTCTATGCTAAAACGGAACCTTCGAGATATTTTAAAATAAATTAAACGCACGCTAGAGTAAACTTCAAACAGTATTGACTTAGGAGATTCGGTCGAATAGATGTGTTTTTATTTTATTTTACTCCACATACTTAAAATGCAATTTCCTCATCCCATTTTGAATTGATGAAGCTAAAACTAAGTTAAAACGAGTAAGGCTCAATAAATTAAAGTATCTCTAAATTAATTTTAGGTGGGTATCCGAAAAATGAGGGGTAGTAACATCCATTTGGGAAAGAAGCAACTCAACATCTTCTTCGTACCCTTATCCCATGTTACTTGGGCTCGGCGCAACACGTTTTCTTCTTCCATACCGTCCTGTCCCCCGTCACGCTATCACTGACTCCCTTTTCTGTCATATCACTCCTTATACAGTCTATCCATCTTTTCTTTGGCCGTCCTCTCCCTCTTCATCCATCTACATTTATAGTCATAACTTTTTTAGTAACATGCGTTTTATCCCTCCTCATAACTTTTCTGTCACGTGCGCAACTTCAAAGAAGCAGAAGAAGCAACTGCACCGAAAAAATAATATAACCGAACAAGTTTTTGTAACTTAAGAAAGCAAACTTTAGTTATTATGAAAATAAATTCCATCAAAATAATACAAACCTTTTATTAGCAAATAGCAAAACTGTTTTGTTTGTGAAAAGCCAGACGTCGGTCATTGTGACAGAGTTGAGAGTCGTAAGTCCCAAAAATTTCGTAACCAGCCACCAAACCTTTGGTAACTGTTAACTTCTTCTTCTTTGTATCGATGGAAGACTACTACCGATCCGTGTCCATGATATTTCGGTTCCGAAGTAGCCGTAGTAGATACTTATTGTAGGGAAACTTACGCATTAAATCCGAACTCTGCCATAATTCAGAACATTTTGAACTCGGAACTAAAATCACGAGAGAACAAGACAAGAGAACAAGAGATGCGTAACTTCATTTTGTGGTGTACAACAAAGTATAATCTATTCTATTCTATCACGGACACGGACGTGTAGTGCGTAACCGCCCTTAATTGTTCTGATTTTAAATTTTCTTCAACCAATACTTAGCCACGCCGATAGCCCAGCACTGTTAACTAACATTTTTTCAGAGTGCTAATCAAAAAAATGTTTAATTTAAAGACTAGTTTTCAACAACTAGACATGACAAAAAGGCCAAAAAAAATACGCCATCGTGATTATTCATCGTCTGGTTCAATAAATTAATCTAACTGGTATTATTTCCGATGGCATTAAAACGCGATCACAAGCCAGACATCTTTTTTGGCGATTTTTTTGATATAGTGATACATTTTTTGCTGTCTGATTGTCGATGAAAAGAAACTAGTTAAGATGCACTTCCAATGCTGGCTCGAGGACCAGGTATAATGGTTTCGTAATGATGAATGAGTAAGTGGACAGGTACCTACTTCAATTTTGTATTGTTTCTCGTCTAAAAAACCTGCCCACACGCTTTCTGTTTGAAAGTGGACAACAATGACTCATAGCCTAAAAACTAAAGTCTAACCAAGTGATACAACGGCTATAACAAAGGTAAATAATTTATAGATCCTGTTATGGGCCATGAGAATTTATAAATTAATGCATCGTCCAAAAATCGAGACTATCTAGCTGTCAACTGCCTAAGCAACCACTACCACAGCAAGCCTATATTCCGTCATTTTCTGCATTTAAATCAATGCATTTGATAACAAACTCTTTTTCTTTATTTTCTTAATTATATCTTGACTAGCACTCCGCCCGCGACTTCGTTCACGTGATTTCATATTTTATCCTACAGATGACTTTCTTATGAGCTGTTTGTGAAGGCACCAAAAAAAGCTATTATTAAATCAATCAATAAATGGGGTAACGTAGATATCTAGGCCCTAGGGTTTATTGGTTAGGGTTAACTTTATTTGACTTAAAGAATTATACATTTTAAGTTACCGCCACAGAGTAAAATACTCGCCTAAAAACTTAACAACCCCTTTTGCCCCGCTGACGGTCGTGTTTTAAGAACTCTAATATGTTAGTTATTCTTTCTTCTCTTTTTTATTTTTCGTTTAATTTAGACAGATTTCACAGTAAGATTCCTCAAAAAAACTTTAACACCCCTTAAACGTATCTGTGGGGTTTGTTTAAAAAAAACTTTTATATCAATTTTGATTATTTACTTTATCCCCAAGGTATTAGATTTTTCATACAAACAAATTTCCCATGTTGACTGTTTTCTTTGACTATCGCGGTGTTGTGCACTCGGAATTTTTGCCGGAAGGTCAAACGGTAAATAAAGGATATTATTTGAGCTTTATGCGGCGTTTAAGAGAGCAAATAAGACGAAAAAGTCCGCATTCTGCACCACGATAATGCGCCTTCGCACAAAGCCATCATTGTGAAAGAATTTTTGACCAACAACTCAACAAATACCATCGAGCACCTATTCACCAGATATGACTCCAGATGGCTTCTTTTTTTTCCTAAACTCATATTAGCACTTCCTGGCACCCTTTTTCATTCAGTAAGTAGAAGACATAAAGGAAAATTCGCGGCAAGAACTGAACTCGATTCCGGAAAAAACGTTTAAAATTTGTTTTGATGATTGGATTATTCGTTGACGCAAGTGTATCGTTTCTTAAGGTGCATACTTTGTGAGATCTTAAGGTGATAAAAAAATTAGATGAATAACTAACATTTTGTGTATTATTGATCTTTACCCGGTACTTTCTTGACAGAGTATATAGATATATTTATCAAGAGTTTTTCCTGCTATCATGGCAACTTATTCGAAAATGTTTTCGTTTCAAAAAGACTGTAACTAAAATGGATGCAATTGCGATCGCAGTAGAAAAAACACTGCAAGTTACACGTGCTATAAAATAAAAACGTCATTGCAATTGTTCCATATTTTTTGTTAGTCACGCTTCAATAAGCTTCTATATCGTTGCTTCCAATTTTTCCTATTTTTTATAATTTATTTGAAAGTCACAGCAGGACCAGACTGGTCAAAAAGCCACCGGACATTATCAAAGCCAACATTGAAGAAAGAGAAGAGGTCAAGAAAGATGATGAACAAAAAATGCATTGTGCTCCTTTAAAATAAATATTTCAATAACTTTTGAAATATTTATGTTGTGACAAAAAGTGTCACCTTTATTTAATATTTTCGTCGCCAACGCGCCTTGAGTACCTAAGCGTGGTAATCAATACTCATGCCTTCTCAGTATGAGTATTGATTACCATGCCTTCTCAGTATGAGAAGGCATTTGCCATGCAGCAGGACAGTCATGGGCGTATTTACCCTAGGGCCAAAAGGCCCATGGGCCCAGGGCGGCACGATGCGAGGGGCGGCACAAGTCGCAACAATGAAAATAATTATTGTAATTAGAGGCCAATCTTCGAGAATAATTCCTGGTTTATTTTCGACGGAAAAATGTTAATTGTACTAGTAGTGTTGTTGTTGTACAAACGCATGAGAGAAAAAAAATCTCCTATTGGTCCTAAAAATCTTTTTTTTTTTCTTAATTCTCATAAAGTTTTGGTATTGCTGCAATTTATGGCAAGGCAAGTATTATCCTTATTAAATTGTACAAAAAATAATTCTACATAAGATTCGCTAACGCTCTTTGGTTTTCGAGATGTCTAAAAACCAAAATAAAATTTTAATTCTGTTTCTATTTTTGTAATAAAATCTGTGCTTGTGTGAATTAAGGCTATTCAAATTATGTTTTTATGATAAAAAAAGCAGTTTCACAATCATATTTATGTTTTCTGCCATGTTTTTATGGTTTTGAATGCACTATAAGATGTTAGCCATTTAAAATAGGTTAAAACTGGCAGTTGACGCCACTGAAACATACTTACTGGCACCACAGATAATATAATACTAGCATACAGATGCCTCATCCCATACAAAGAAACCGTGCCGAGACGTATTAACTAGCGTTTTTCGTCTGATTATTCTGATATTTTATTGTACATCGAACGCGTTCGGTTCTGTTTCACGGTGATAGATAGATGGTGTAAGCAGCGACTTGCAAGTAAAAAGGTTTACTAGGTTCGTGAATATTTTTTTCTTTAAATACAGTGAAGGTTCGTTTTATAGGATTGTTTTGCACGTTTTTACAGTTTTTTTGCACCAAAATGTGTTACAATGCAAATTTAACAATCGAATGGAATGCTTCAGAAATTAAAAAAAGCGCCATCTACTGCGCATCAATTTTTAAATGATCCGTTCAAATAGTCTTTGAAATGTGAATTAAGAGCCCAATATTCCATAATTTTGTACTTAGGAGAGTTGATTAAAAAAGAACATGCAATTTTTATTTTTAATTAAAGCTGACTCGACAAATTCTGTTAATTATGACAGTCATTGAAGAATTTGATGATCGATCTGTCCATCGGAAAAGAAATGTAAATATTGAATAAATGGCGTTTATTTCTTTGTATGGCCTGTTTATTTTTTTCATTCATTATCATCAATCATTCTCAGCCCACAACAGCCACACACATTGCTGGCTTTTATTTTATGATTAAAAGTTTTGCTTTTTTCCGTTAATTTCTGGGGCGACAAACCTTATAGGCCCGGGGCATTAAATCTTAAAATACGCCACTGAGGACAGTGACAGGCAAGTATTTTTTTTATTTTTTGAAAATCTCGTGACCCACCCGGGTCCTTTGAAAGGCGTGCGAGGAGCCGAAGCCAACTCGTAGAGGCCACGTTAGGCATGTATCAGGAAATGTGTAAATAATGTATTATTATCATTATTATTTACGAGTTTATCTTCTACTTGTATGTCCACTTCTTTTGAATGCTTTATGTCGTACCTACTAGCTGCCACCCGCAGCTCCGCCCGCTTGGTATTAGTACTTCTCCCAATATCTTCATAATTATAGCCTATGTGTAATACAGCTTATTTCTGTAAAGTTCATCCAAATCCGTTCAGTAGTTTAAGCGTAAAAGAGTTGCAAATATCTATCCATCCACACAAACTTTCACGTTTATAATATTACTAAGAAGTAAAATTTAAAATATCGAACAGTCAACAAATCATTTTCATTAGTTGATTGAAATATTAAATCAAACATTCACAACAACAACAGATACCCACCGTTGTTTACAAATTGTTTTCAGATGAAAACTATAATTAATTTGGAGTTCCGAGCCAATCCGCCCACAAATATGCCAATTTGGTGAGTGTAGTCCGAAATGATACGTGTCCGTACAAGGAAACAGGGTGGCTGATAAACCTTTTCCATATTTCCCTCCCCCGATTCGAGGAACACTGATCAATAAAATTACAACATGAGAAAAACTATTGTATTGACATAGAACGTTACACCAGTTTCCCTGAAAAAGAAGAACGTAGTATAGCAGGGTTCCTATAATAATGTCCAAAACTTAGAATTGTACAAAAATAAAAATAACAAAAAAATAAAATGCACAAAAATAAAAATGTCAAAATCATAATAACGTACAAAAAACATTTCCAGAAAATTATATATTTAGGTATCTAACTATTGTCAGTAATAAGACAGAATTGTTCACAAAGAGGTTCCGTACACATTTGTATTTCTTTGAAAGATACCATACCATAACAAACCGGCCAAGTGCGAGTCTGACTCGCGCACAGAGGGTTCCGTATAAACAACTAAATTTACCAAAATTTATATGTAATATTACTAACGTTCTTAAACAACGAAAGCACCGAATATCGCTCTAACGAAGGGACAAAATTAACTTTGCCGTTCGAAAACTGTTGTCCTTATATATCAGCATACTTTTCCAAGTTCATTTAATAAGTTGGTCGACCATTACTCGTTACCTAACTTGTTAAGCCAACTTAAAAAAAAAAGCGCTTAACGATACCCTCACCATGGGATAGACGACATGCAAAATAAAGTAAGTTACACTTTATCAAATTACAGTAAAACGAAGTTAATTAATTAAAAGATCAAGACTTATGAATCCCACGAGGAAACCTACACATTTGTAAAATTATACTATAGTAAGGTATAGTAAGCCTTGGTTATGAGAAACTTACAGAAAACAATAATATTAGCGTTATTTTCTTTTAAATATTGCTGCTCATGCTGAGAGGAGCCTGGTCTCGCACGGGGTTTTTATTTTTTATTATTGTTTTTTTTTAGATTTTGCTTATATCGTGTCTCCTGTGCGGTCACAAATAAATATATTTTCTTTTTTCTTTTCTTTCTAATATTCGCAAAAAAGGAAACTCCAACACTACATAGGGTCTGTAAAACAAAAGACTAGCAATAATATTATTTTCAGGATCAATTCATTTAAGGGCTTTTATGGAGTTTCTTGTGCGTTCTTCTCCATAACAGCCTACTTTTCCGAATGCACGGTAGAATCAACTTTTATTACTTGTAAATCTTAATTTTTAATTGTTTGAGGTTCAAAAGTGTCGCTTTTTGGCCTTGTTGAATAAATATATTTGACTTTGACTTTAACTAAATTCTAATTCTACAGTTACACTCTACAGTGACTAGGCTACCGCCAAATGGAAAAATAAAGTACTAACTATTAAACGAGAAAACATTAATAAACACGCTGCAACAGAATTGGTTAAAACTGATAAGTTTCACTCTAGATACACTAAAATACATCAGCATTAAGTACATTCATTGATTTATAACAACGCCCGGGAAATGTATGAATTTCTTGTCACAAACAATGAAATCAGAAACTCCGAATTCAGAATGAAATGGGCCTTATTTACAAAAACTTTCTAACCATTTGATTAGGATTTCATCATTTCAACCGAAAGACGTCCACTGCTAGACATAGGTCCGTCCAGGTTGACCGCCATTTCCACATTGACCGGTTCCGTGCATCTTGCATCCAGCGGATCCCCGCAACCTTCACCAGGTCATCGGTCCAAGTAGTAGGAAGCCTTCCAACACAACGTCTTCCGGTTAGCGGTCGCCGCTCCAGAACTTTTCGGCTCCATCGGCTATCCGTTCTGCAAGCAATGTGCCCTGCCCACTGCCACTATATATATGTCGGTAACCTTGGTTCTCTTGCTGATGTCTTCATTTGAAATTCTCCAATGAAAATGAACATGTGTAATGTACATGTAAATGTATGCGTGTGTAGGTAGTTTTTTTATAAATAAAGAAAAAATATATTCTACCCTTTTATACCAACCTCCTGCAATAGCAAAGCCGATAGGCCGAAACTTTTAGCACCTCTTCCTGTGTCCCAAGGACTATCCATAGCATGGACGACATCTTCGATATCCCAAAGATAATAGAGAACATCAACGGAGTGTCAAAAACCGTGTCAATACATACTGTAAGTGAAGGTCTTCGCCTTGAATATTGCATCACATGTTAAAACCCTATGAAATAAATAAAGCAAGAAAAGTTTTCACCAGTTTTCTACGTTACAAACAAAAGACTCTCAAAAACACAAATCTTAGCAAAATAACCTCGAAAGTAAAATATCCAACTACCCTCTTCCTAAAACCTTAACAAAGGGTACATCACAAAATCAGCGTGTTTACGATGAGGTTTAATCGTGTGTAGTCCACACGGGAGCTAGTGGTCTACGGCGTAGCGCCAGGTCTACGTCCGGCCGTTGAACTCGACGAGCCGGCGCCGAATTCGCAGGCACCCTTCTGAACTTAGTACACCTTAACTTGCACAGGTCAAAGAGTAATGTACTTGATTCAATCCCTAATATTCGTAGACGATAATTGTTATTGAAATAAGAAACGAAATACTATGTTAAAGCAACCTCCCGGCGTAGAGGTGTGTTCGTAGACAAAACTAAACAAAGGATAAATTTCTCGTGCGTCTAAAATTCATATTTTACTAGGCTGCTAATCAACCCAATCAAAGCACCGCCTCACAAAAAACGCTTTGACAAACATTACTTATCACTACTCCTGTCCTGAAACCATCGATTGCGAGTGTGTTCTAATCGTTCATTTTTATCGAATCGGGCCTCGGGCGTGATAGATTATCCTTTAGCTTCCTTTTTCCTTTTAGAGAGCGTCGACCGTCGGCTACGACCGGGCGGGGAGGGCGGCGAGGGGAGGCACGAACCGCTGCACCGAACCGCCAACGTCATTGCCCTGTCAACTCAACAATACTAAGCAGACGATGTTACGTATACCGAACAATACGGAATAGGTGCTAAACTAAAGAGGGATCACTGAACTCTTTTGTGCTAAACACAAAAACACTTTTTATTTGACACGTTTAACCAACAACGACAGCTACTTGCTGCATACGACGCAAAAACCATCACAATGACAGCAAAAACTGTAAGCTTCAACAAAGAAAGTTGTCAAACTGATTAATGAGGTGAGCGGGCAATATATTTAATTACAAATTGATTGCAAATTATAAGATGGTAGGTATATTAAGAACAATGGTGATAAGGGATTAATTAGTGGTTCATGTTAATGTGGTAAACAAGTGAACAGCTGCGGTGCAATGAGCCGCGCCCTCTAGCTTCACTTATAATAATATAATGTCTAGACTTCAGACTACAGCCATGCGTCACCCTCGTTCACACGCAACGCTTTGAAAATAACCGCTCACCGCCTTTTTGTGCGCTTCCAGTAAATATAAATGATTTTCACCGTGCTTATTTATGTAAAGATATGAATTACTATCTATGGGGACTTCTCATTCATATTCCATTTAAATTGTAAGTTAATGTTAGTACAACTAAGTGTACCGGTACAAGTAAACAGAACAGACGTATTTTTTGTTTGACCACCTAGTATGTATGTTTGATCAATATTTAGTAGGACATAAAAAGCTGCACATAACTCAAAAGAAGCAGTAAAGTAAAAGAAACTGCACATCCATAAATGTTATGCAACGACATGAAAATAAAAAGGATTAAGTAAATGCATTAAAACGTTCTTATCAATTAATCATTCAACCGTAGCTCACTCTATTGTATATTGTTTGAGGTACTCTGATGTTGAATACAAATTAAAAACGATAATATATTGGTAATTGTCATTAGGTACATCAGCATTTGGATTTCCAAATTGTCCTCTTCTCGCATCGAAAAAGAACGAGCATTGATTAAAAAGATTCGTCGCAACGCTTACACGAAAAAAGGCGAAAAAAATCTCCGAAAAAATCTCACCATTTTATACGCAAAAGTGAAAATGATACACGAAAACAGAGTTATATAACTTTGGCATTCCATTGCCCCAAAATATTCTCTGTTAAAACAAACACTGTACAAAATATATCTTGTCTTTGACGCATTGGGATGCGTCATAACAAATTTCTGGAGCCGTAGCTAACTTGGTGCAAGCCCACGAGGCCGGCGGTAAGGGGGGCAGGGAGTGGGGTGGGCGCCCTCGCCACCCTCTATTTCCCACGCAACGACCTTTGTGCCTCGGCGATGCACTTTGACAGACTTTACTAATTCAATAGATGGACGCTGTATGGCGCGGCTCTTTCCGTTACATAATTATATACCTACTTTGTTTAGCTTTGCGTTACGTTCAGGGATACATAGTTCATTAGTTAGAACGGTGATCAGTAGAGCGTTTAATATTGTAATTATTGCCGACAGGGCTTTTTTGTGGAACTCACGCAAATTATGTTTTAAAAGGTTAAAAAAAAATTGAAAATTAAGTAGTTTTCTATTTTTTGTAAATTAAGTAGTTTTCTACCTTTATATCAGCCATTACTCTTACTTCCAGACTTCTACAATCTACAAAGATTGCTACGACGAACATTTGCAAGAAAATACTGGCCAAAAACCTACAAATTACTCATTTGGATTCTGGTTTGATGTAAAATAAAGTATTATCTTTATTAACATTATAAAGAGGAAAGATACCAAATAGGCTCCAAAACTACTGGACCGCTTTAAAAAATTTTTCACCATTCCACCACATCTAAAACCTAACACTCCCATCCCATAACACAAACATTTAATGAAGAGCACACCAATTAGCAAGGAATTATAACAATGAGTAATCTAATGGTCGTATCTGTGCGGCGTTAGAACTATTTGTTCAGGTAAATTAGTGTAACTACAACGAACTACACACGGGAACGGTGCGACGTCGAATTACGACTATATTGCACGTAGCACGTGTGAAATTAGGTACTATACAAATGCATTCGGTATAATATTATCTTCAAGTTATAGGTTATAAGACGACTCTTGTACTATAATTTGTTGGCAATATTTCAGGAAGGAAAAGTAGAAAAAGTCCGTCCTACGGTAAAACCTAGGATTTACCAGTCTTACTGGTAAAAGTCCGAAATGATCTAAGATATCGTCAATTTCAAGCTTTTACTAGCAATGTTGACTTGTAAATGTTCAAAAATTGTAATGTCTGTGACACACTATGATATGATACGAAATGATGAGAGCAATTAAAGATTGATTGATATGCTTCACTGATTCATTTATTAACGCTAAAATACCAACAAGATTTAAAAAAACATCGAACACTTTTAACTGAAAATGTTTTTAAATCATTTAGATATTTTTTTTAAAATTAAGAAACATATAATGTAAGCCTAAGATTTACCGTGTGGTTGCTGATGAAACTCCGAAATTAGCCATTATCATACATCATTTCGGCCTTTTACCTGTAAGACTTGGTAAATCTTAGGAGTAGCTACCGGTAAATCCTAGGTTTTTCCATAGTTCGGGCTTTTACATTAACATATACATACAACCATGAAATCATCAAAAATATCAGCGGTTCCTTACATTTTGGCGGGATATTGTTATGTAAGCATATTGTACCTACGGATTATTTTTCATATTTAAGAGTTGATTCTATAGTAGATTAAGTTGTAGGTGCATAGCTATTCATGACTACTTTCATCACCAGAAATATTTTCAAGGCGTTAAAAGTCACACTGTGTAAGAAGATAAAACTTGGTTAAACCTATATTGTTATTTAGGTACTTTATTCTTCTTCTTAGCGTGTCGAAGGCAAATATAAAAAGTTAAATATTGTTTTTGGCCCAGAATTCAGCCACGTGTACTTTATTTTAGGTGAAACATTGTATGGGTATATGAAAGCTTGTTAAGTTTCCATTAATATTGTCTACCTATTGGATAACGAACAAAGAGATATGTAACAAGGTGAAATTTATCCCCTTATAAGTGTGAGTAATTACTCTTGTCTTGGTGTGTTTCAAGAAAAGGAACAAGA
Organism: Orthosia gracilis; assembly: GCA_947562075.1. Taxonomy (NCBI): domain Eukaryota; kingdom Metazoa; phylum Arthropoda; class Insecta; order Lepidoptera; family Noctuidae; genus Orthosia; species Orthosia gracilis. Next base: position 32,409,822 of record OX387272.1, on the reverse strand, counting down.
AGTTATTATCAGAAAAGCTTCAGCAAAATACGTAATCATAAAGACAGAAAACCAGATTGACATCTTGTGATTCATTTCGCGGTTAGACTATTTTAAACGTAACGTCAATATGTAGTATTCAGAGAAGTCTAAACATAGTGTTAATAGAATAGGTACGAATATAAAGACAAATATTGTAGGATATGGGTTCTAAAGGTTGTTTCAAAAGAGCAGACGCACCAACGGAAATAGACTGTTGACTGGAATATATAGAACGGATATCAGCACCGGGATCCACAGTTAGGAGCTCGCAAAAACCAATGATATTATATTCTTACGGATATAGTGCAGGAAGTACAGTTACATAGGTTGTATGTACCATCCTGTTGTACAATTTCAGAATATCCTATAATTTGCGAACCCTATATTTACTTACCTGTAAAATTGTGAGACGCAAATATTCTTTCTTCATAGTCTGTTATTATAAAAATATCTTAATCAAAGCGAAAACGACTCATGTACCTAATATATAACATTTACAATACATTTCCTTTGTATGAATGTGTTCTTATACAAGGAGAGTGCCTATCTTCTTCAAAGAAAACGGATAGACTAGAATATAAAATACAAAATACATTTGAAAAATAAAACAAGAATAATGTAACAAAAACTGCAAAAGCAGATGAAATAGTGTAGTGCATTTCGACGATCCGTTCGATAACATAATTAGTAAATCTCCGTACCACGTTAAAAGCATTATCCTAACATTCCAGTATGCAGAGCTTCAGCAAAACCCTCGATCACCAATTAATATTAGGTATATATCCAATAAATTGGGAGTGTCCCCGTACCACGAGACTATCGGAACAAGGTAGCGACAAGCATCGTTTGCGCGGTGTGTTCGGGCGAGGCTCGATCCGTGGGGAGGCTCGCTTGTTTTGGTCTGTTTGGGCCGAGGACGGCCGCCACACAAAGACGACGACCGATCCGCACACTAATTCAAAGGAGATCGATAGTGCACCCACCCAGTATGCCCTTTCATGCAGACCTCATCATGCGCTGCGATAATTAAAATGTTTTCCTCTCGATAAATATTGGGCGTCGCTAATTATTATTAATGCTATTTCGTTTTTATGACGGGGTTTTAAGCATTTGCTATCCATATCGTTACTGGCGCCCAACATATTTTTTCTTGTTGGGCGCCAATAAGGATGTTTAACGAAATTTATTTCACTATTCAGCATTTTTTTATAACGTGCATATTTAATAAACAGTTAACTTATTGATTTCTTTATTTATTACAGGAAAACAAACAGTCTTACATTTTATTTTTTGTACAAAGAATAGGACTTAATGTGTAACCAACATTTTCCACGGCATACACATAAAAAATCTTTGTACGCGATTTAAACTAAAACAAAATGTGAATTAATGCGTGCTGGATTTTCGACTATTGCACAATTCATTTAAATAATCACGTTTCATTAGTGTCAGATCTTCTTTAGGTACCATATACCTTGCATAAGTAAGTATTTTTTTGCAGCTATAAGGTCTTTCGCAAAGCTAATCTAAAGTAGTTAGTAAATGAGCGACCGAGCTCTGTTCGGGTGAAAATAGAGAAAACAACGTTTTCTAAAAATGTAACCTAGCTAGATCGCATATTCAATTTCATGAAAATCGTTGGAGCCGTTTCCGATATTCACATTATATACATACAAGAATTGCTCATTTAAAGGTATTAGATTTCGAATAATAACAAAGTTTCTAACAAGTGATTAGCCTGTCTACTTGTTATTCTAACAAATTACCTGCACGTTGAAAATGTAGAAACCACCTGCTTTGTATTTACCCAGCATTACAAGTAAAATGGAAATTTCTCGTAACATAATAATATTACAAAACGTAATACAAAATGAAAGTGTTTTAGTGCAGCAGATTCATTTCTTCTAAGAACTTTGAACGACCTTCGAGGAGGGTGGTTGTTCAAGTTTCAGTTTCAGTCGTAGAGGGCGCTCTCCCACCCATCTCGGAAAATTTGCATGATTAAACGCGCTGCTTTGAAAGAAAGCAAGTTAAGTAGATTGAACTAAATTAGGTATAGAACAAAGCATACATATGTAAGCTCACAACTAGTTTTTTATCGAACTAACATTGTTAGTAAAAGGTTACAACAAAATGGAAAACCTTGTTCACAAAGGCTTAAATCCAATAACGTAGACCAGTGCAGGTACCATCAAATTCTTTCATCGATACAGCAATAAATTAAAGGCAATATCGGCAACATTTTGCTGTTCCAAAATTGGAATCCACAACAAAGGGACGTCAAAGAAACTAGCAAGTGCACGCGTGCAAGCGGGGCCGGGTATAAAGAGTGAGCGCAGCACGGCCGAGGAGCCTCGTGCGTCCATTACACCCCTCCCGGTGGGTGGCTGGGGGCTGCCGAAAGTGCGGGGTGGCAAGTGTCTCGCTCACACCCAAAGATGCATCGAGTTTCTGGACGAAACCGCACTGCCGCTGCATATAATGGTAATGAATTTCGTCTCCATTTTATTTAGTACGTAGGTAGGTACCTATATGTTAGCTATTGATTTCTCTTGATATTTCGCCATGTTTTGTAAGCCTTCGAGTCTGTTGCGAGCTTGTAGGTAACATTCGAAAATCGGGCTATGTAATTCAAGTTTAATTCAGTGTTTGAATTTACATAATACGTACCTATTGGCATGTCAACATGAAAGGTACTTCTCATATATTTTGTATCTATCTACCTTCTTAGCTTCCTGAAACAACAATTCATTCTCCAAAATAATTCAATCCTTGAACACTATCCTTGTCTCCACACAATGACATCAGTGTCTACCTACACATATATCATACCTAGACATACTCCTATCATACCTACACATACTCCTATTTTGTTAAAGTACCTACCGTCACGACATACCCCTGCACCGATAAATCGCATTATGGCCCACGTGTAGGGAATACATTTTTAATCTTGTTTCCTTTATATCATACGGCTTAGAAAAGCGGTGGGTAGCGGCGGGTAAGAAATTACTGAAAAATACCTTCCTACATAAGAGTTTGAAAAAACTACACGGAAAACTGTAATCTGAACACAGGGAGAAAGGATTTTAAGAACGCACCTACCGTCTAATTTTGCTACTGGATTTTGAATTCTATAGGAAAACATAAAAAAAAAACATCTAAAAACGTCAAAAAACTGCATCAGATATAAAATACGGAAGTTTTCCTTTCATTATACTTATTGCAAGTTCTTGCTGTCTCAATACAGCTAACGCGATAGACTAAAATTAAGTACACATTCAACACGTAAACATATCATCAACGTTAGGTACCAAAAACAAACACGTCAAAACAGCGCGGTAACGTTAATAACGCTCACGTTGCCATCCATAGCTCTTTTCATTCGGCACGAGCCGGTGCAGGCTGTGTCAAAGCACGTAATTAGTATTTAGGAAGGTGGTAAGAAAGGCGAGGTCGTGGGCCAGACGTCGGGTATCGATCCGACGACCTACCCCACGCTCACCTCCCAAAAGGGTGGGAGTGGGGAGCAACGCACATCGAGCCACCAATTGACACACTTAAGGTAATACTTGGCACTTACGATGTCGCCTCGACGTACTGATGGCCAGCGGAAACAATGCTGTTATGCCAAACTACTTCAATACCGAAACGTTCGCCAGTTAGATGAAAGTAACGGAATCGAGAACAAAGAAACTGCGAGTCACTTCAAAAAATAATCAGATAAAGCGAATCGTATTGCAACTACGATTATTGTTAGCAAAGTAGCAGAAGTAGCTGAAAATTACAGAAAGCTCGACCCAGTTGGCGCTGAGCCCGCCCGTACATCGGAACATCGCGCTTGCTTATAGAAGATATGTATCTTTTTATTTAACCTTGGAGAACTGTAAACAAATTATTCTGCATTTCTATCACTGCACCGTGATCAGTGTTTAGGGTTTACTCTAATAAATAGAAAGTTTTTTAAGGTGATCAATGTTCTTATCGATAGAAAAATTCATAAACTGCGCACATTTTTGTTTTTCTAATCAATCTGTTGACTAGAGTACCTACATACTCGTATAACCAATTCCTCGTGCTACAGGCAAATTACATCAATTTACTCGACAGATGGGTAGGCCGTAGGTAATTAATAATAAAGTTTACGATACTAGAGATTCGTGAATTTATCTAAGACTTGCATCTATTGCGTCGCATATGTCGTTCCTATTAGGGTTTCGCTATAGATACCTCTCTAGACATACATAAATCTACCCTATAGGTACCATGGTACATTAGTAGACAAAACGGCGTTCATATAGCTGAGACACCTTAACCACCGTCTGCATATTCTCAAGCCGACGCTTCGGGTAGGTACCGTTGTTTCAGCAAATTGTAATCATGTATTGTAATACTGTTTTGATGTTTGTTCATTTCGAGGTTTGGTAAGGTTTTATAGTACCTTAGCAAGGTCCCAGGTTCCATACACTGACTGTTAAGTGTAGTGTAGTATTTTGAAACTGTATCGAACTAGCATCATTTGTGCAACATTCATGTTGCACAAATGATGCTGATGTTGCATTGTGTTTAATTTTACTTATTACAAATTATTTTCATTAAAATTTAAGATACCAAACATCATTAAAATCAAGTAGGTACGTTCCTACTTAATTCTTACCACATTCAATACCTTTTATCTCGCTTTTCTCAAAACTAAATTCTCTGTTCTTTATAAAGGCAATTTCCGCAAAAGGAATTACTGGTGAAAATAAGCAGAGCACGCAGATTGTCCGGAGCGACGTCGCGTCGGCGCTGCACTTTGGGTGAGGGCCGGGGGGCACAGACATCGGGGTGGTGGGCGGTGTAAAATCACCCGCAATCATTTATACCCGAACTGCCTGCAGAATTACTAGCCGTCACTAAATTCACGACACCACCCCCTTGCACCAACTTTATTATGGCTTTCTCCTACAGAATAAAATTGAAATTGATACGAATTATTATTTCTTGGGAGTTATTAAGGTGGATTCGGTTGGTGGAGATAGCCTTTGTTTGCTGTTCTGAATGTTTTGTTAATTACTGCGCAGTTGCAGTATCAAATTATGCAGGACTGTTGTACCTTTTCGTTAACCTAAAGAGCTTTAGGCAACTTTCGTCAGGTACCTACTCTACCTACATTGAGGTCAGCAGCCCTAAATTTAATAACTATGTTTGCCAGCGATTGGTGAAGGATGAAATAAATATAATATTTGATAATTTAACTACACACATACAAACTATTGATCATATTTCATAAACAAAAACAACATATTTTTCACTATTGAAAAACCAGAATGAACTTTGGGTACTTTTCATTTGTCTTTTAGTGTTTCATTAATTGCAGTCAAAGTTTAAATGAGATAAAAAATCTTCGTGGCCAATCAATTAAAGATTCGTACAGGAAAGCGTCCAAAACCAGCAGAAGATTAAGTAACTTTAAGTTTTAATACTAAAACCCGTACCAAAAGTACCTATCAAATTAAGTTTTATACATCAACCTGTCATTGTACATACTGCCCTCCACACAAGTAAGGAAGGCAAGTTTGCACATTGACAGCATTTGAGAGGCAACACGAGGCCACGTGGTGAGATGCGACGCAGCTATTTGTGTCGGGAGCTGTACCCGTGACCCACTTCGCAAACACCCCTACTGCCGCGTACTAGCGAACTGAAAGTACCGACTACCCGACTCTGCCGTATATTTTGGTCTAGGTTATGTCAAGTTATATTGCCGCCATTACAGTGTTTTATGTTATCCTTGGTAATGTGTTGGAAGTGCGATGGAAGTTGAGTTATAGTGGAAGTTCTATTACACTAGTCAAGAAAATATTGCTATTAGGTGCCTTTTGAGTACCACTACTAGGTACCTACTACCACAGCACAAATTTTAAACGCGTCTACACGTAACACGTCTTGTAGTTGTAGATAAAGAATCCACACTACACAACACCCCATAATGCAATCATAGAGGAAATCGAAAACACAGACAACAAGGTACAAGAGGAAATTATTAACGTGAAAATTGAATCTCAAAAGAAACCAACATCAACATTTTTCGTAAATCTTGTATCTGGTCCCAATAACAATACAGTCAACGCCACAACATCTATACATCACCTAAAGAAGAGAAGAGTCTAAGAAGAAATACTCAATCCCACAATGTCAAAGATGCCAACAATATGGGCACTTGATAAAACGATTGCATGCGCCCATACCGCAGTGTCAAATGCGCATAGGCACACAGAACCTCGGAATGTCCGAAGAAAGACCGAAACACATCAGCAAAGTGTGCTCTATGTGAGGGTGCTCCTGCTAATTATAACGGCTGCAAAGTTCACCAAGAGATCACGCATAGAAAATTAGGAAATAGATTAACAAAGGTAACGCTATCAAAAAAACTAACTAACTTCGAAACTGCAAAAGTTAATACAAAAGAGCCACTACATACACCTAAAAAAAAGAAGAAAAATAAAATCACACATCGATAACCAATCACCAACCTACGCAGAAGTCACCAAAAATCATAATTATACAATAAACTCCAAACTTGAAATTCTACTTACACAACAAGCTGAAAAGCCAGACAAACTCTAGATCAATGTCATCAATGATGACTCTCCTTCAGTTATCAGCAAGTTAGGTAGTTCGGTAAAATGTGTGCATACAGAGTGGCAACGCGGAACGTAATTAACTTTTAAAGTACAAACATGACGTGGAAACACTCCTTGATCTTGAGATAATTGGCGTGCTGCTTATATCTGAAGCTCAACTAACCACAATTTTTTTGATTATGGACTATTGTACATACTTCACACAATATCTAGACGGAACGGCACACACAAGGACCGCAATCGTTATAAGAAAATACATTAAGCATGAAGTTCTTCATTTAGTTTTTTCATTCATCATTTTTAGTTGGGTATATAAAACTGAGCAACTACAAGCAACTTCTATAATTGTGCACGATAGGCAAGGTCCACTATTCCTAACAGTGGTATACTGCCAATTTTTTTTATTTCTGCCGCGCTCTGGATGAAGCGGAATGGCGTGTCAGACTTTTTCTGACTTAAACCCATCCGTGCTCCTTCAGTTGCTTGTGCCAGGGTCGCGGTTACTCTCTCTGCCCACCTACATGCAACAAAAGCAAAGTTTTTCGGACTATTTGGAACTCTGGGACAAAGATTCTTGTGTGGAAGAGATTGGAACGCTAAGCACACTCGTTGGGGTTCGCGACTAACTCTACCCAGAGAAGGAAAACTGCAGAAGAGTCTAAACGGTAATAAATAGTCGGATTATTGAGACGCAGCTGTGTTTACATGGCCCCACTTATTTATACCTCTATACCAGCCTTTATAACAGATCTTTTTTACAGAATTTTCTTACCGAAATTTCTGTAAGAAGAAAATAACTCTCTCTATTTTAAGGTTTCTGTATGTATTGTTTTTGTTATCTTGGTGTACAATAAAGTATATATAAATAAATAAATAAATAAATAATCTTACAGAAAATTCTGTGGGTATAATCTTGGAAAAGTGACTCATTTCACACAATTTTTACTCTATAACTGATTTTCTAAAAATATCTCCATGTCACTCATATCATTGCAGAAATGCATTGTAGATTACCTTGTTTTTAGTTGTTGTAATACTTACCTACTGCATTTTATGTTATTTCTTGTTTTATATTTTATTTTTTGTTAGACATAATTTTATATTTTAGTAAGTACGTTAAATTTTGTGATGAGTTTATTATTAAACTTAATAGTTTAAATATCTTGGTAAAGTAACGTGTTAAATTGTATAGAGATCTGCTTATTGTAAGCACGCTCTTAACTAAATATTTGCATGCCAACTTATGGCGAAATGTGTCTTTGTGCTTATTTTTTTATACCATCTTTTGTACCGCATTTAATGCAAATAAATGGCTTAGACTTAACATATATACCCTGAGCACAGGAGAACCTTCATACTGGCCGACTGATCCAAACAAATTATCTGACCTTTTGGACTTCATTGCATACAAGGGTCTTCTAATTTATACCTTTGCGTAGAAAGTTGCCAAGATAGTAGCTCAGGGGGATGACCATAAGCTCTTAGAGTAAGGTTATTTTGAGTGTGTGTAAGGGACAGATGTATATGACTTGTATCATACCCCAGTGATAGCTACCATTAGCACAAATTTTATTGAAAGACCGACAAGATACTTTCTCTGCAATAACAACACAGACTGGGAGGCATTCAGAGACTATATCGAGTCCAACGTAAATTTAAAATTGGCTCTGAAGACAAATGATGATATTGAGGCAGCTGCTGTATATATTACTACAGTACTACTATACAGTTAATACAAACTGCATCATGAAAATGTGAGCTAGAGACATATCGCCAGTCAGGTGCCAAAAATGTCCCTAAAGAGATTAAAACTAAGGTCCTGGAAAAAAGAATGCTAAGTCGAGTTTGCGAGACATAGCAGACGGTATTCGTCGGACAAAAGAGCTTTCAAAAGGGCGGCCTCTGACTTAAAACAGTACCTTAAGGAAATTGAGAATGAGACAATAAAGAGTAGGCTTTAGAACTTGATTGCTTCAGCTTAGAACGAATGTAACCTCAAAACTAATTGAAAAGCTTGTTTCACGGCGATTAAAGCAAATTCTAGAAGACAACAACATAATACCACCTCATCAGTTTTGGGTTCAGAGCCGCCACTAAACTGTGGTGCAAGTACACAGAGTGGTTAACTCTATTAGAGTAGCATTGTAAAAGAAGTAATATTGCTCTGCTGTCTTTCTGGACGTACAGCAGGCTTTTGATAAGGTTTGGCATCAGGGTCTATTATTTAAAGTGAAGAGTCAGCTTCCTCACAATTTAGACTTCCTTATGACATCTTACTTAGAAAATAGATTGTTTCGAGTGAGAGTAAACGACAACTACTCAAGATGCTACAATATAACGGCAGGTGTACCTCAGGGCTCGACCCTGGGCTTAACTTTATATCTGATTTACACTTCAGACATACCCACGTCTGAACATGTTCGATAGTGCTTGGCATTCCCGTACATTTTTCGAATCGCTATCGCGATGCTTTCATTGATAGCATGTCACTTGTCTAGAACCCACCATCGCGGCAATGCGACGAGTAAAACGTCAAAGAATCGTCGTGAGACGCGATCTACTCGCAGCGCGTTCGCTTTGAAACTTTTTCAACAAAACAATTTGTGCACCGATTTTTTTGTGGAAACGCGGGCAAACGCGCATTGAGATCACGCGGCGATCCGTCGCGAGTCGCAACGATACTCAGACGGAAGAATAATTATCTCGACAGCCAATTTGACAATCTACAACCGATAACGCTAGTAGGTAGAAAACGAAGCAATGTATGGGAATGACACATCTGAACGTTAAACCACGTGGTCAGACCATATATATGGAAGGCGTTAACGATTGTAGAAAGAGATTCGAAAGAAAACGTTTGTAACTTGGCTAGGGGGCTGGGCAGACTCTCGGCAATTCACTCGCTGGCAAAGATAACGCCTTAGAGAAAGATCTTCCATCATAAAATAAGCTAGATTTGACCTTTTAGTAGTACGAAATTTATCGAGCGCGTTTCCTTTTCGCACTTTGTCGATTTTTACTACTGACTGCACCCGAATCCTACTTAATTTCCTCGCCACAACAAAATAATTATACGTCTACGTACTGCTTACAAAATCGTGGTAAGATGCACTTTTACGAAGAATGCGCTTGCGCCGGTACGTCGACTAACGGTTCAAATTAGCATTCGCACCGACGGCAGTGTCACGATAGCCACTAATTGTGATACCTAATTAAACTGAATATCATAATAATTGCACGCGGCTCACACAGGCGGCGGTGATCCGACCGGCAAATTAGACGCGTTCATTCAAAGACTGGATAATTGATTAATTAGTAAGTTCATGTTTGTCTGGTTCTAACGTCTCCGCACATTTGAGCTTAACTAGAGGACAGATAATATAATACTAACATACAGATGCCTCATCCCATACAAAGAAGCCGTACCGACTTATGTAGCGTTTTTCGTCTGATTACATTGATTATTTTTTGTACAACGATCGCGTTCGGTTCTGTTCCATGGCGATAAATATACAGTGTTCCGTTCAAGTAATCTTTGAAATGTGAATTAAGATCCCAATATTCCAAAATTTTGTTTAGGAGAGTTGATTAAACAAAAACATAAAATTTTTATATTCAACGTCACAAAATGTAAATTTTACACACAATTCAATAACAAATCGGTGCATATCGCGCCATCTAGTGAGATTTATTTGAACCAAATTTTCTTTCTTAGCGCTGGGACCCCGTGGCTAGAGTAACATAGAAAAGAGGATTGCTCACCAAGCTATAAATTTCAGACCATACAAGAGATTAATATATCGTACCATCTCAAAATCATGACTATTTTATTAAAACCACGTTGGAATTACGGACACATCTATTTCGTGTTATCTTATATTATAAAGATAGAGGCCGAATTTTGTGAGTTTGTTCTCACGGGTAGGGTAATCTCTGGCACCACTATACCTATTTGAAAAAAATCTTTCAACATTTGAAAGTTACATTATTCCAGATGGTTATAGCCTCAGATTATAAATTACTACGCTTCTGCAGGCACAGTTACTAGCTGCTTCAGGTAAAGTTTGTGAGGTTGTAGGGCGTAATCTCTGGATCTACTGAACCGAATAAATGAAATTTGGCATGGAGATAGTTTGAGACCCTGCAAAGGACATAGGATAGTTTGTATTCCAGAAGCTAGTATTTAATAAATTAAGATAACTTATTCCCCGATACAGTCGACTGATACCAACGCCATCTAGGAATGTTAGTAGCGAACTACATTATGATTTTGATACCTCATAACAGCGACCACACGTGGCTGATTATAATCAAGTTTTTTATTATAGTACCTTCAGTAGGTACGTAGGTAACTGAGACAACAGATGGCGCCACGTTAATAAACAAAATGAGTGAAAAATCGCGGCAAAATTTCTGGTATCTTTTTTCAATATTTTCGGTTTTCTTTTCAACTTTCATCCGTGAAACCGTAAACATAAGTTACAAAAGGAATGCAACAATTATGTGTTTCAAAAACTAGCTAATTTAAGGAACCTTTCCATAGACGGGATACTTCGATCAACAATAACCAACTACCTAGTTAACGGAACACGTACAAAATCAATGCTAAATTCTGTACGCGTGAATATATACTTACCAGTTACCATCCTTCATTTACAATACATACTTACCATGACAAACTTAACAAAATAAGAGCTCACGTCTCAAGTGAGCTGTTATTTACCGAGACGTATTTTTTGCGCCTTGTTGGTATTGTTGATCGAAGACGCGATTGAAGCAATTTTTTCCTACTTATTGCAGTGGGCTACCTACGGGGAGAAATTTGCAGTAAGGTTCCCTATTGATTTGATTATACTTACCGAACAAAAAGCAACCTGCTATTGCATAGTGTGAAAAATAATCTATTATTATTTTTATAACCTATTTTTTTTGTCATCCCTTGACTCGCGTTGCACATGCAACATGGAAACACTTAACCAAAATGGTACAGAATCGTTCGAGGTTTATAATCAATTAATCATTAACAATACATATTAAAACCGGATGAAAATTAAAAGGTACCCAACTCAACTCTTATAACTGTGTGATGTATCATAAAAATCATTATTTATGGTATTAGTCACATGCCTTGATGTTCTTTTGTACGTATTCCTTTTCAACAACTCATTTATAGCTTTATGATATAAGTTCAAAATGATACAAACAAACATTTGCTTTCTTACAAAATATATTTTTGATTACAAACATGGTCAATGGTTGTGTGTCTGGCACAAAATTATTTACATAAACTTAAAATAACTGTACAATCAGAATTAACTTAGGTATTATATGTGTTTAACACATAACGATAATAATATAGATTTATAAAACTTCGATGAATCCAGTAGAAATCGACATTAAAATCGCATCGCTTGATGTAGTTCTGGCTTTTTTGTATGTTGTATGGGCCAGTTAGGATAGCGTTAATCCAAATTTGCAACTTAGAAAAACATGTGCTTACTGTGCACCACGCGAAAAACTGTGTAATAATTTTGTGACTGTTTTCACTTTTTACTCTAAAAGTCATAAACTAAGCATTTTCGACAAATATAATTACCGCACTTTTTTAAAGTTCATTAAATTTGCAACAATTAAAGCTCAACCTCAGCTCTATAAACCCCATAGGGGCTAAGCTATGGCCCTTCTATGATGGTCCGTTTTTCACGAAAATAGTAAATTTTTAATTTTGCACCCATCCGGATCTAGACAGACAAATCGCTCATCCTATGCGAAAAGTCATTAGAAATAAAGTTGCAGTACATTTAAGTTTCTTTCATTATAGCACAGAATGAAGTCTGTGAGACTAATAGTTCACTCACAATCTCGAAAAAGGCAAATAAAGGTAGAAATTGTTGAAGAACATGTTGTTTGAAGAATTGAGACAAACCCATCTGACTAACTTTTGTTTGCTTAGCCCCAAAGGAAAATGCATAAGATCATGTAAGAAGTCGGTTAAGAAGGCATTTCAACCCAGCTTTCAGGGCCCCTAAATCCCTTCTTATATTTGCAGGCTTGATTTTGAGAAGGTGATATCTTGGTCCTAATACGGTTTATAGAGTTGGTCTTAAATCGTTGCAAATTTAATTAACTTTAAAGGTAAGGAATATTTTTTGTCGAAAATACATTAAGAGTTAAAAGAGTCCCAAAGTTACGCAGTTTTTCGCGTAGTGTGCAACGAGCACACGTTTTTCGAAGTTGCAAAATTTGGATTCACGCTACCCTCTGGTCCATACAAATACAAAAAATGCAGAACTACGTCATGCTTTGCGATTCTAGCCATTTTTCGATTTCTACTGGGATAGCCATACGAATTAATAATAATAACATAACACTTGTCCTCAAGTTTATAGTCACTAGCAACTACAATAATATTAACAACCCAGGCGCGGATCCAGGTTTTCGCTCAACTCAGGTTTTTCAAGGGGGAAATGTTTCTCCCGGATCAAAACGAAGCTTGACCGTACCTTCTCTTCACAAATTTAATGCCGAAGTTGTATAATCATTTAATCATCGATTTAGGTACGCAGAAAAGTTTCTGAAAAAGGACGATTTAGAATGCGAGAGAGAGTGCGAGCTCGAAAATGTACCCCGCCTCGGGTCTAGATTGGTTTTTCCGTTGTCCATTCATATTTCAATTAGTGGAAGTTTCTTTGTCAAATTACGCATAAAATTTTGAGAATAAAAAATGAAAGAGCAAGGGAAGCAAGCTCAAAAATTTTAACACTCCGCCACAGGTAGGCTAGATTTGTATCGAGAAATCTACATCACGAAATTCAGCATATAACTTAAACGCTGCCATCTAACCATTAAAGACAAGGCAAAGATCAAGTTATCAGCGGAATATAACGAGCGAGAGGAAGATCCTCAGTCGGATATCTTTACACCTACAGAAACGGAGAGTGACCGACTGGCACTAGACATTTTTGAGCCCGAAATCAGAGCTAAAAATAAGCACTTGAAGAATAGAAACGCTACTGGCTCTGATGTCATCCTAATCGAGACCATTCGTGCATTAGATAGCAACGCGGCGTTCATATCTATCACATCACCTGTAATAAAATATGCAGGCATATGGCCATCGAAGTGGGCTCACACGGTATTCATTCCTCTTCACAAAAAGGATTCCACCAAAAGGTGTAAGTCCTTACAAGAAAAATACTGTTGTGCAACTTCAACGAACGGCTGAAAGTATACCTATCGAAAGAAATCGCGCAAAAAAAAACAAAGTGTGGAAGGAAAAGGAACTTAGGAGCAGATTCTCACTGTTCTTCAGATTTATCGAGAAGGCACGAGAATTCAAATAGCTGACCAACATACGCTTTTTTATCAAATGCTTTTGAGATATCAACGTACTGTTGATATCTCAAAAGCATTTGATTTCATGTAATGGCCAACCTTGTTAAGGTGCTACTGGAAAAGGGCACACTAAGAAATCCTTGAGCACCTTCTTAGGAAGCTCTTCGAAGAACAGCATCAAAACGAACAGATCCACATTTCGCATAGTTTCCATCCCGGTCCAGGTGTCCGCCAGGGATGTATTGTTCCGCCACTCTTGTTTAACATCTACACGGCACTTATTATGCTGTACACCCTCGAAGACAGGACTGATGGTGATGCGGTTGGTGGCTACAAAATTGCGAACCTATACGCTGATGATACAACATTGTTTGCGAAGTGCTGACCAAATGGAGGAATAACTCGATGGAGCGCGTTAGTCTTACGTTTGGATTGAAGATTAATCGGAGTAAGACCAGAGTAATAATGATGGTGGACCGTAGCAATGACTCGCCGTACGTGACACAGGTTGCAGTCTGTGACGTAGTTCTACATGTACCTTGGCACTTTGAATGCAGGCAAAGACAGCTGCGTGGATGAGATTAATCGGTTATGACGATGGCTAGAGGGACAATGGGCCAGTTAAAGAATGACATCACATTATGAAGGCGAAGGTTTGTGATAAGTGTATTTGTATGTTTTTTACTTGCACGCAAAAACTACTGTACGGATCTGGATGAAATTTTGGCACAGAGATAGATTATAGTCTACAATAATAGCACATAGGATACCTTTTATCTCAGGAATATTTTCCCTTGGGATAATTTTCGACTTTCACGCGGGCGAAGCCGCTGGCAGAAGCTAGTCGCAATATAACTATAAACACTAAGATCAGGCTCATCCGTACACTCGTATAATATTACAAAAAATACGAAATCAGAATTTTAGTGGAATCTAGTGCAGTATTTTGCATAATTTTACTTTAAAAAAAAACTGATTCTGAACTAAAACCTTTTTTGCTTGCTCCTAATGATAACAGATGTGTAACTTCATTTTTTGGTGTAAAAAAACGAATATTCTACCTATCTATTAAATGTACCCAAATTTCAGATAATTAGACTATCGATATTTCTGTACGCAACTGAGACATGGATACTACAACAACTGAAAAGAAAAAGTAGTTACTCCATAAATGTGGGGTCGGAAAAGAATGCTTAGTATTTCATGGGCAGAATTCTGCACAAACAACTGCTAACTCCAAGAACAAACAGCATTGGTATATCAGTATTAGCACATATTTCTTTGGACACGTCTCGAGGCGGAATGACGACTCCATAGAGCACTCGGTGGTGCAAGGCAAAGTGGAAGTTTAAACGGGAGATCACCGATGAGTTGGACCGGTCAGATTAAATCATCGGTTGGAGGCCCTGTTAATCAGTGCGCAAGCTTATCGTCAAATAGAACCAGATGGGAAGAGATCGTGAAGCGATTTACAACAAAACTAGTTATTGGACAAAATTCGTAGTGACAACGACCGATCGAAGCCCAAGTCCCCTCCCCCCTGGATCTGCGCTTATAACCAACCCATTAGGGTCCATGGAGTTTCGTCAGAACTGTTTCAATATCGATATCGTTAATTTTAGTAGGATTAAATAAATACTGAGCTTCTGGTTTTGTGTTCTTGCTCTCATTTAAAACCTCCTCGGAGCTACTACTATCCTGTTGTCGTTTTCTTTTCACGTCTGTTTTATCCTTAACGTCTGTTATTTCCTCTTCTAAAACTATTTGTATCTTATTGATGCTCTGTTCTTTACTGTTTGGACTATGCATCTTTAACGGTGTATCCAAACTCGTAAGGGTAGAATCAAATATTTCGAAACATTGCGCCTTGTGATCTTTCATTGGCGTATATAGCTTTTCTATATTTGATATTGAACTTACAGCTACTTCTGTTTCTCTGAAACTATATCCTAATTCGCCTCCGCCTTCCGGATCAATACTGAATAACATATCCAAGTCGGTTGCTCTTAATCTAACGGCTACTCCATCATCTATGCATACTTCCATACTAAACTTATCTTTTAATTTTGTAGGCTCTTGCTTCCATCTATCTTTGGCGTCACTATTACAAATAATATAATTATGACTATCTTCATTACATTCATAAACAGATAAATCAAATTCGTCATCTGAATCAGCATCTTGCACTAAATGCAATTCACTTGCGACACTTGTATTCATTTCGACACTCTTATCTAATATTCCTTCTTCTTTCCTTGATTCAGAAATCTCAACATTAATTGTAGAAGCTGTGTCTGCAGAAGGCGGATCCAGTAAGTCGCGTTCTATTATTTTTGCAGTTTCAGCGTCAAATCCTCTTTTAATTAAATCTCCATGTAAAGAGCCCGCATTATCTTTGTAATCAGGTTTACTATTAACAGTGGTTTTAATATACTGTTGTATCTTTGATATGTCTTCAAATTCAGCTTCTTTTGGCTTGACATCTTGGGAACCGTCATCGGACCATCGCAGCGCTATTTGTTCATTATCAGAGTCCTGGGAAGAAACTATAGAAGCTGTGGTCTGATCACGGGTGACGTTCTGTTTAACGCTAGCATTGATATCCGGAGATTCATGGCCAGAACTTTCCGAGTTAAATGTTTTAGTACAATGAAGTTTTCTAGGGGTTGATGATTTTCTACGAGACTTCGTCGGAGCAGGAGATACTACGGGGGTTATGTGAATGTTCTTTTCTCTTGCAATTATTTTTTTGTTTGGTTGTGGTTTTAATGGAGAAAATATTTCTTTTTTCCGTCTAGTTTTTTTACTTTCTTTCGTTGGTGTAAGACGCCTTGGTTTTATTTTCATGAATGAATTCGATTTATCTTTTTTCATTGGAGATTTACGCTTTTTAATAGATTCCAATCTTTTTGTAGAAGATTCCGATTTGGAAGTTTGTTTAAGCTTATTGTTTCTCGGTGTTTTCACAATAACTAATTTACTGGTCTCAAAAGAACTATTCGCAATCGTAGTATCACTGCTAGATGACGCAATCTCCACTTTATCATCTAAAGCTTTTTCTTTAGTTTTGTTACCTATATGGGAATTATTAACATATGAAACATTCTTCGTACACTTTCTTATTGGTCTAGAACTCCTTTTACTGGTGCTTGCTGTTTCTTTGGGCACTTCAACATGCTGCACCACCTCCACTTCTACCTCTTTAGATGACGTCACTGGACATTCTAGATCGGCAATTCGCAGGTAATCTTGGTCATCTGGCTTGTAGTACGAGCCGCCGCTAGAATAGTCAGTAGGCCGCGATGAATATGAAGAAGGTGTAGCTAAAGGTTTTGGAGTATCAAAGAATCGGGGCGTAGGAATATTCATAATCTTAATGTCCGATATTGGCTCATCAGGTAAAACAGAATTTAAAAACTTCGGTGTTTCCATTTGGATATCATACAGAACTTGTTTATAAGGGGTTTCAAGAAATTCTGATATATTCAATCTAGCCCCAATTTCATTGTGCAGGGATAGCCGTTCTGCTTCTGGGGTTTCATTATTATCTTCATTGTTAGATTTATTTTGATTTGGATTGTTTTCTGAAACTTTTTCTACCACTGGCTCTACATAATTGTCAGCATGCACAACATTGAAAGTTGGCTTAACTGTAGCTTTACTATCAGTGTGTGTTTCTGATTGTGCATATTTTTCTTCCTCCTCTTCCAATATCCGTCTTTTCTTTGATTTCTTAAGTTTTGGAGACAGTTTTCTTTTACTACGCGGCTTTTTTTCTGTTGTTTTATCAGCTTTATCAGTAGTTAAATCTGCTTTAACATTTGTTTTATCCACTTTATCATTAGTTCTATCGGCTTTATCAGTAGTTTTATTGGCTTTATCACAGGTTTTATCTAATTTACCAGAAGTTTTACCCTGTTCAGACGGAGTGTCTACAGCTTTTTTATTTTTAGGTTTTCTAGGTCTGGGTTTGGGCTTTGCGGGAGGCTGGATAGCATAACCAGTCGCCGTTGCTAAGACTCGCAAATCAGCATCCCAATTTTTCTTAGTTTTAACTGGTTGGTTTTTATCTTTATCCATTGTTACGTTATTGTAATGACAAGATTCTATTTTGTGAACTTTAACATTGCTCATATCAATGATATTATTTTCACCATTTCCTGTTTCAGAGAATATCAAGTTAGGACTTTTAGCGATGACTACCTCAGCAGTATTTTCTCCAGATTCGTTTGGAACTACTTCATTTATTGTATCATGTAATATTCTCCTTGGAGTTGTAAAGTCCAGTACCCTGATATGCGAATTTCTGCGAGGTGTGGAAGATGACCTCCTCACGGGCGGTAGAACTTGTGGAGTATTTGTTTGAAAAGAACCAGCAATAACGTTATCTTTAGGAACAGATGCATTCTTCAAATCGACGGTTTTTACCAAACCAGACTCCTTTGCAGGTAGTTGTTGATCTACATTTGGTACCTTATCATCAGGTTTATTCATTTCTGCGCCATTACTTGACATAATATCAATAACAAGAGGACCAAGCATTTTTGGTGACGATTCAGAATTAGTTTTCACTTTCTGTAACTTGTGTGCTACAATAGGTTTAGATTGAGAATTATGCGGTGGGGGACCTGAAATAAATAATGCATGTATCAAAATTTTCTGCTAACAGAAAAGCGTAATTACTTTAAGTGAGAAAGAAAGAAAAAGAGTGTATTTACGCCAGGCAAGACGCTTATCATAAAAAGAATAAAACACAAAAGGAAAAACTTAAATACAAATACAAAATATGCGTCACAACTACGTAAAACTGTCATCGCTCAGCTTAATGGTAGGTAAATGAGCTGGGTGTCAGCGATAGCCGATGTCGACAGAGTGTGAGTGCAAGTGTGTAAGCATACATTATAATGATGTCTTACCTTTTGCAGGCACAACAATAATAGTAGGCATTGCCATAATTTCATCTTTCGTGAAGTTGTTGTTCACCATGGGAAGCTTTTGTTTATAAGCGGGCGTACCATTTATGACAATGGTCTGCATTACTGGTGTTGATGTAGTTGCTTTTGAGTTGCACATTGAAGTAAACGGCTTGTCCACTTTTATGTCCGAAAGTATTTTAATTTTTTGGTCCTTACATTTAGGTTTTATTCTAGGGTATGGATAGCTGTTATACTGATGAGATTCTAATTCAGTACTTTTTGCTACCGCACTCAAATTATTACTGAAATCAGTATTGGTATTGTTAGCTACTGAAGCCCTGAAAATATAGAAATTTAAGGAACTTAATTACCACGCTCCATTAATTTTTGCACAATTAATTAGCAACATTTTAAGTGGCAAAATATCCAAACACAACACGTATAGATCACAATTTATCTCAGAGGTACCTACAGAGTTATTGAGTTTTCCGACGTGCTCGAATCAGGTACTGGAACATTCCGATTTTCATGACCTATAAAGTGATGGAAAATTATAATTATGTACCATCAAAGCTATACATACAGCACCCCGGGGTTGACCCATGGGCTTTGGAAAGTGTGAGGCAAACTGGTATGACTCATAGAGATGACACTGACTGCATGATCACAGCCATAACTGGCCATAGCAGATACGGGTATTTGATACAAAAATTGGCCAATTATCAGTTTTTTGAAGTTTCTATTATAACAAAATTGTTTTTTCTTAGAATAGTATAATACATGGTGCACATCATGGCGGCCATCTCAATGCGCCAGAATAAGCGATTGATCATTAGCATCAGTCGGAACATAGCTATTGTCTAAGGTGCACGTGCTGTTCTCGGCGCATCAAAAAATCAGGCTTTTCACGGTGATATAACAAAGTGATTAAGCGTTATTGACAAGTATTGATGATGGATCCCGGTGATGGAAACCTGCATCTCCAGGATGTTGCTTATTCTATACATTGTTTTACTTATGTTTATATCTTTTGAATCTTTTTCATGGTTTAAATTAGAAACTGAAAAAAATATAAAAAAACCGGCCAAGTGCGAGTCGGACTCGCGCACGAGGGGTTCCGTACCATTGTCGCCAAAAACGGCATAAAATGACGTTTGTTGTATGGGAGCCCCACTTAAATATTTATATTATTTTGTTTTTCGTATTTGTTGTTATAGCGGCAACAGACATAAATCATCTGTGAAAATTTCAACTGTTTACCTATCACGGTTCATGAGATGAGGACAGACAGACAGACAGACAGATAGACGGACGGACCGCGGAGTCTTAGTAATAGGGTCCCGTTTTTACCCTTTGGGTACGGAACCCTAGAAATATAAAAAAATACTAATCTAGCTTAATAAATGAGTAGCTTTCTTATATTCCGATTAGAAAAAGTAGTAGAATCGTAATCAGATATATTCTGGCAAGTTAAATAAGAACAAAGATGTTGCGGAAACAAAGGGTTTTTTTTTAATGATTTTATCATCAAGTATATCTGTTCTGCATACGCCCATTGCCAAGACAAAAATCTCAACCGTTTTGTAGTGAAATTATTGAACTACTTCGCCCCCTGGGATCTGGAGTAACTGAAGATGAAAGTGGAGGTATTCTGGACGAGGAAAATTCAGAAAATGGTGAATATAGTGATTATTTTTTTTATTAAAGTGTGTAAGTCTGTATTATATTGTGTATTATTTAATGTCAATCGACTTCGATAACAATTTTATTTTAGTATCAAATATCCGTATGTGCATAAATTCTTTAATAAATATGACTTTGTCATAGGGCTTACAGACAGCCCCCAAAGGAGAACGAGATAACAGCACACCTGCTCCTAAACTGCCTCGTCGAACATCACCTCTAAAACTCGATGTCCTTTTTTTAGGGCCTGTAACTATATCATCATCAGCCCTATAATGTATCCAATGCTGGGACACAGGCATCCTCGCTGTGAGAGAGGTAATGGGCCTTAATCCACCACGCGGGCCCAGTGCGGTTTGGAAAATGTCACAAGTCTTCGAATTTTTGGTTTTGAAACATGCCGGTTTCCTCACGATGTTTTCCTTCACCGTTTCAAGAGCAGTGGTGATGAAATTATTTACACAAAGTAAAGCGCCTGCCTGGGTTCGAACTCACGACCTACGGCACGTAAGTCGGAGCCGTTACCACTGGGCCACCACTGCTCGGTAACTTTATGCAATTTACTAAAATATACATACCACCAAGTCCCGATGCGAAGTCTTGGAACGAGCTAGCATTGGGTACAGATTTATTAAGAGTTTCAGCTTGAGACTTGTTCTTACAAACTTTCTTCAAGATAGTGTTAAATTCTTCAATTTTCTCTCTGCATTCTGGTGTTTCGGCGGGTTTGTTCTGCAATGATAAAAGCCACTATTTTTTAAATGCAAGGGTTCATAATTTTTTTAATTCGGTTGAAATATAAGGAAGAATGGAAGGGAAATGCACGAACTCGCAAAATATAGAAGCAGAGATAGGTCTTTGCCCTGGAGTGGGACAGTGTAAGCTAGCGAAAAAAAAATTCGGTTTACTACATGGCGGCGGCCGGCGCACACATATCCATTCGGAAACGGAACGTCTTTAACCTCGCCGTCAACATAACGTAAGCACGTAACAAAAGTGAATCAACAGCGCCGGCACGTCGTCGAATCAAATACCGCTAGGCGACGTCGAGCTTACCGCTAGCCGACACGTGGCGGACAACTTGATCTCAACTAGTATACTTTTAATAAGTTTGAAGTCGCGCGTGTTATTATGTCCCATTTCACAATGCGTCAGATGGCTACTATAGCCATAGAACTTGATGAAGAGGAAAAATCCTTAAAATCTAAAGCACGGTGACGAATACACGTAAGCGCGGGTATGGCGTGTTGACCACCACCGTTTGTTGCCCTTACGACGTGTGCGTCGTACTAGGGAAATTCACACAAAGAACCGAACAACTCGAGTTGATACTGAGAAAATCCGTTCCCCAGTTAATATGTGTGCGTCAAGCTTAAGCCACTGTGCCCTTCGATTTGTGGGTGTTGTATACTGTACCACGTAAGCAACAGAAGGAAGAATGAATACGACGTGCTCATCATCATCATTCATCATTTCAGCCGAAAGACGCCTACTGCTGGACATAGGCCTCCCCCATCGTCGCCACATTGACCGATCTTGTGCGTCTCGCATTCAACGCATTCCCGCAATCTTAACCAGGTCATCGGTCCTCCTGGTGGGAGGCCTTCCAACGCATCGTCTGCCGGTTCGCGGTCGCAAGTCCAAAAATTTTCGGCTCAATCGGCCATACGTTCTGCGAGCAATGTGCCCACTGTCGCTTAAGTTTGGCAATTCTTCGGGCTATGTCAGTAACTTTGGTTCTCCTGCGGATAACCTCATTTCTGATGCGATCACGCAAGGAAACGCCGAACATAGCCCTCTCCATTGCCCTTTGAATGACTTTAAGCTTTCTGATAAGGCCTATTTATTGTGAGCGACCACGTCTCGGTCCTATTGGTAATTACTGGCAACACACACTGGTCATAGACTTTTGTCTTGAGACACTGCGATAAATTGGACGAGATGATACCGCGCAACCTCCCGAAAGCCGCCCAGCCGAGTGGATTCGACGGTTGACCTCTTCCTCGAAGTTAGACCTACCCAACTGATCTGTTTGTCCCAGGTAGACATAATAGTCTACAACTTGGAGTGTTGAATCTCCGATCTTGATAGAAGTGGGTTTCACATGGGCATTCACCATGACCTTGGTTTTGTCAATTTTTATTTTAAGACCCATTCTTTCGGAAGCTCTACTGAGGTCATCGAGCATTGCACTGAGGCTCTCCATGGTCTCAGCCATGAACACTATGTCGTCGGCAATCCGAAGATTAGCGATGTACTTGCCATTAACGTTGACTGCAGACGAGAGACTGCAGCACAGCCCAAGTCTCGATCGAATCGAAGGCTTTCTCGTAGTCCACAAACGCTAAACAGAGAAGCAGGTTATACTCTTCCGTCTTCTGTATCTGCCGCAGCGTCTTTATGTGGTCTACGGTGCTAAAGCCTTTTCGGGAGCTTGGAAATCGTCAAACCTGCGCGCGAGACAATTCGTGGTGACTCTTGAAAACAACTTGTAGACATGGCTTCGAAGTGAGATGGGACTATAGTTCTTCAGCCGGGCATTGTCGCCCTTCTTGAAAAAGAGTACCACCACTCCTACGCACCATGCCTGTGGCGTTTTGCCCTCGAGTACGACGGAATCAACCAGCTTCTGAAAGGCCCTTCAGGACCCTTAAGAAGCGATTTCCCACCAGCCTTCAGAAGTTCGGCCGTGATTCCGTCATCACCCGACGCCTTGTTGTTTTTAAGATGTTTCAGAGCCATCCTAATCTGTGTATGATGATGTATTCGGTATAGTGTCGGTTCAATCTAGCTCTTCGGTCGTTTGCTAGATTCGCAACGGGCTTGCTGATTGCTGTGTACAACTGCCCATAGAATGTCTCGATCTCCCTCAGAAGCTCCGGTTTGGCGGATACGATCCTGCCATCGTCGGTCTTCAGTTTCGTGAGCTGCCCAATAGCCAGATCCTTTATTTCGCTCAATCATGTCTTTAATACGCTCGGTATTTAAGCGACGGGGGTCTTTTTCCAAGGATTTAGAGATCCGTCTATTGAGCTGCCTGTATTTGCACGCCTCATCTGAAGACTGCAGGATCATGTCACACCTCTCCTTCATAAGCTTGAAAATAGGATCAGAGAGATTTTTGTTTCTATCTGTCCGACGGGTCTTGAAGAACTTAGACCCAACCGTATGGACAGTTTCCACAAACCCATGCTTGTAATCGTAAACAGAGCTCCCTAGACACTTGAAACAATTCTGCAGTTCGAGCTGAAAGTTCTCGGGGTTTTGGACCTGAATCTGTGCTGGACGGAACGTGGACTTCATCAGTCGTGTCCTTTCAAGCTTAATATTAATGTTCAATGTGCCTCTTACCATGCGGTGATCGCTCCCGGTTTTCATCGAATTGATCACAGAGACATTGAACATTTGCTTCTTGGTTGAGATGATGAAGTCGATCTCAATTTTTCGTTGCACCATCGGGGCTCTGCCAGGCCCACTTCCAGTGTTCACGCTTTCTGAAGAAGGATTTCATCATATAGAGGTCCTCTTCCTCCATAAAACTGGCCCGCATGTGACTCGGTGGTTCCGTCGTCCAATTCCAAATTGCCCCACTTACAGCTCATCATCGTCTCGTTTACCCAGTTTCGCATTTAAGTCCCTCATGACAACGGTAAAGTGAGTTTTGAAACCATGCATGGCTCTAGAAATATCCTCATACAAGGTCTCCACTTCGTTGTTGGGGTGTGCCGAGGTCGGGTCGTAGACCTGTATGCCCTTCAGCGAATATCTCGAGGATATTCTGAGTATAAGGTACGCCGCCCTGGTCGACACACTCACGATCTTCACCACGTTATTCACAAGGGACTTGTGGACGACACCACCCTAGGACTGCCGGTCACCCTCTCGGAAATAGAGCAAGGACCGGATTTGAGGATCATCGAGTCCTCCCCCTCTCTTGTCTTCAGATTACCCTATAATACTCCATCATAACCTGCTCAATTCCTCTTTGAGTTCGGTAATTTTCTCGTCGGTCCGGAGTGTGCGCGCGTTGTACGTTGCTAGGTCCAGTCGTCGGTGTTTGTTGGGGTAGCCGGATCTCGTCCGGAAATTCTTAGCATGCCATGCCGTAACCTCGACCGCTACCGTAGTCGAGGGTAGGCAGGCTGCCGGGCACTAGAGGCCATTTTATATTTGTGCTATTCATGGGGGACCCCCATGAATAGCCATAATCACAACGCTTGGCAGGCGGGTTGGCGATCGCAGTATGGTTGTTACAAATGCACAGAGAATGAGAGAATGCTGCTACCCATTCCCTGGTTTTTCGCTTAGTCGCCTCTTAGATACCCACGGGAAGACATGGGATTGTGAAACTCTTTACGTCCGACATCATACGGGACGTGCTTATCTTGCTAAAATAATCAATCTTTTCGTGTTGTGATTATTGAAAATATATGTCGTACCAGCGTCTGCCAGCGGCTACGTACGCCTGAAAGTCGGAAACCATCCCAGGGAAACATACTCCTTTGTCCTATTATACTAACTTGTGTCTTGTGTGTCGTTTCATCCAAATCCGTTCAGCCATTACGCCGTGAAAAGGTAACAAATAGACAAACAGAGTTACTTTCACATTTTTATAATATAAAGTATGAATAACTTTCTTTGTAAGAGTATAAGAGGCAATTCAGCATTGTTCAATATTCAAGCATTATTATATAAAATAGAAGTAGTAATTGTATAAATAAAAAAGTGGATTAATAAATTCTCTTCAAGAATGAAAGACAAGTAGTGTTTACAGAAACGCATACAAGTTTAACCCAAACTGGCAAACCTCCAAGTTACAAGTGTGCAATAATACACAAATAGTGACAGATAATTTACTGCCACAAAAGTATTGCAAAATAACACAGATGTTCTCATACAAACACAAAATTTTACTTGTATATTTAACACAATATTTCCTTATCAGAGTTAGTTGATATGGGGTTAGTCAATTGGTTTTTAACTTGCATTGACTGATAAAATGAATAATAATTTATTGCATAATTTTGTATAAAGCTTGGCAGCTTAGCTGAGAAATAAACCAGCCAAGTGCGTGTCGGACTTCGCAAATTTAGGGTTCCATACCAAACCAACCAACAAATCATGTTGGCTGTAATAGGACAAAACGGCCAAATGCGTGTCGGATTTTTCTTTGTTACGGAATCCTAAATGTATCAATATATTGGTATTTGTTAGTAAAGTATACATAATAATAAACATTATCACCAAATTTCAAGTTCGTAGGTGAATGGGAAGTTAAAAAAAATTCTTCAGCACAAAATTGTGTGACAGACGACATACAGACAGATGGACAGACACGCGAGTGACAGCAATGGAGCTCCGTTAGAACCCTTCGGGTACGGAACCCTAAAAACAACTATATAAAAACCATGAATAGAAAGTTAAGTCATTGAAAAGCAATGGGCCCCTTCAAGGGACACATATTGTATTACAACAAAGAGATAGGTAGCTCAATAGCTGCCTTTGGGTTAATGAACCAAGATTGTAAAGAGTTCTATGGCATCTCAAAAGGGTTAACTTAGAGAGGTAAACTGTAAAAGTTTTGTTAGTACTATAATGACAAAATATACTTACAATTGTACTCAGAGGTAATGAAGAATTGTCACTGGGATTGATTTCAGAACAATGAGTATTAGAATTTAATGTATTCAGTCCAGTGCCGCTGTTGTTTAAGGCACTTGAAGATTGCTTGGTGCTGTCACTTAATCCCATGTTCGACTCTAAAATAATGTCCTTCTCAAGCACTCGAACATGCTTCTTTCTCATCGTAGTATGGTTTCCTGTAAGGATAAAAATTTAATTTAAATGTGGCTATTAAACTGGTGTCTCGCCCCTGATGAATTTTGGTGACTAACTTAATAATGTTTGTATGTAACAACCTCATTTAAGTAATATTTCTTCTGGTGAAAGTTGAACTATCAACAACAAGATAATCTTATAAGATTACCTTGAGGAATTATAAAGTTAATTTTAAGCACAAACCTGGTAGATCTTCCAAAGCTGTGGTTTCCACAGAAGCCTCCATTCCACTTGTTTCCACAAAGCTTGCAGAAACATTTGACTGGTGCTTACTCTTACAGGAGCAGCCTGACAAATTCGAAGACCTGCAATACTCGCAGGCATTTTGTTTAGATGATTGTGATGTATTTTGTTGGACTAGGCTGGAAAGGAAGAAATAACAAGCAATATTAGATATTAAATAATGTATATACATAGTTGTCTTACTACTAGTATTGGAGTGACCATCATAAGTGTGTTACTAACATTTTATAACCTAAAATTGATTATGAACTTTAACATTATCATTTGTTAATAAGAATTAATAAAATTAAGGTTGCATTGTTACAAAAATGACCTTAAAACTATTAGGTTAAGTACCCAACAGTTTTAAAGCAATTTTTATATCTGGAACTATTTTCACCATCAATTATGTTTTATGGTGATCCCTAAACTAGATAAAATACAGGCTGTATTTTAGGGTGTAATAATATTATAAAAGACTCAATCAGTCTAACAACGATATTATTAATTTTAATGGATCAGGAAAATGGTGAAAATTCACATAAGTTTGTAGATAACTGCATGAAATAAATACCTGATGTTTTCAATGGAGGAGTTTTGCTCTTGTATTTTGTTTATATCTGCATTATTTGCTAGGAACTTCACTACATCTAACAAGTTGGTATATTGCACCAGCTTCTTCCTCAAAACAAGAGGTTTACATTGTTCCACTGAAATGTACAACAAATAATTAACACATTATTATTGACCTAAGTTTTGGTTTAACTTTTATGATCTCCTTGCCTTTTTATGTTTGTGATCAAAGCAAAGACAAACAACAATTCATTAAGGGATGAAGATAGGTAATCTGAATCCTATTTCTAAAAGTTAAGTTCCGCATGGCAATTAGTACTTCCCCCACTATTATTATTAATTATAGCCTGTGTTAATCTGATATAAAAGCTATTCTGTTCAGTTTCATCAAAATTCATTCAGCACTTTTCGCATCAGAATTTGCCTTACAGAGAAACAAACATTATCCACACAAACTTTCACATTGATGATATGAGTAGGGTTTAAATCATCAAAAAAACTACCAAGCATGGTTATACAGACATGTGCGAGCAAGCAGCCTGGATTTGTGAAAAACCCATTCAACCATGGACTAACCAATCTCAATCTACCAGAAGGAATATGCCTAGCAAAAGAAAAACATTACCCTCATTTTACAGTTGGACAAAAGCTGAGCCCATTCAGCTATAACTTATCTGGCTAACATGAGGATGATGAAATGTTCTTCTTCTTCTTAGAAGAATAAGAAAATTAGACCTAATATAATTTATTTTCAAGTTATGATAATTTCTTTCTGATAGGACCCTTTGCCCCTTAGATCTTGTTTACATAAAAAAGCAACTTTCTAATAAGTATTGACATAGGATTTGATTAGAATGCTAGATGTAGGTTAACAATCAAACAGTATCTACAATAGATAGCTTTTGCCACTGGCATACAATTTATTGAAAACATACCTGTGACATAACAGAAATTGCGTGTTAAAAACATGTTTCACTGGATAGGGTCAGAGGCAGAGAAGCACACCCAAGAACATGAGGGGTGAACATTAAATGCAAGAACTTTAAAAAAAATAACAAAGAACTCGGAGGGAGCGACCCCACGGTACGAACCATATATTTTTACAGCCCTATATTCTGCCAGAATATTCCTCAGTGATGTCATAAATATCCTGTCATATTCATTTCTGAGAGCGTCCAAGTAAGGGCTCGCTTGCAGAAACTCATCATAAGCAGTCATAAGCTGCTCCTCAGCAAGATATCCTAAAACACAAAACAAAGAACGCGATCATCAGTCATCCCGTCCGTTAATATTGGGATCCAACATTCCCGTTCCCGCCAAATAACCAACGTACCAAGAACTAGTTTAGCCAAATCTTGCGAAGGAAATGGTGGTAAAGTCATTTTTACACGAATTATTTACACTGCACGATCTTATTAAGTAATAACATGAAACTCAAGGTAAACGTTTAACAAATTCACAAATAAAAACAGTGCAAAGCAAACACTCGCTCCAAATTCGTGCACCACAAACACAAAAATACACAGATTCAAAAATAAAATACAACACAGAATGAATGGAAATGAACGAATACGAAACGAATCAATGATGATCAACGAATGTTTTTCTACAACAAACTAAAATAGAGATGCACCCATGGAACTACTAAATACTATAATTTGTTATCAGCTATACATAGCAGGGCCCTGTATTAAACGTTACAAATTGTAATTTTATTTTATAAGTTACAAATCTACAAGTTTCTGTTTGGTAAAGAATACAAATTACTAAAGTCGGAACCGGACTTACGTGTCGTGGCGTAGTGTGGCGCGGGATCCATCAATCAAACGACTCTGTTCCAGCCCACCACGTCATAACGCAACGATTTTTGTAGCCAATCAACTGCGTCGAAAGGCGCCACGACACGCCATGCCACGTAAGTGTGATTCCATCTTAATTTACCATGGTGGAAAACTGTCAAAATTGTAAAATTATACTTACCATTTTACATATTATTTTTGTTTATTCTTTATTTTTAAAATTAACTGTTTCAACATAACTCAAGTTGAACTTGAATATCGCAACTCGAGTTAGCAGAACGAAGCTAAGTTAGAATAAACTATTTATTTGTTAAAATCACTTTTTAAATATGTATTTGGCAGATAAATTCGATAACTTCCTTGAGAAATGGCGAGATGAGGCACAACACCGAAGGAAATGGAAAGTATGGAGGGAGGCCTTTGCCTAGGAGTGGGTCAAGACAATAGGCACTAAGGCTAAGAAAAAAAAATTAAGATTGGTTAACTTATACCCTATTAGCTGAGGGAATTTTTTTTTGTAAACAAAAACACACCTCAAACGGTTATAATCCGACCAATTTAAACAATACATCAACAGCATTGTAACCTTACAACGCTGTTTAAACTATGAAAATATTTATAATTTTGTAAAAATGAGTAATAAAATACTTATAGTTTAAATGTTAGAAATGTGTGTATTTGGTTGTTCTAGGATATATTTTTTTTTGTGATAGCAATTTGAGTTCAGCAGAATACCACTCGAGTCAACTCGAGCTTAAGTGCAACTAGAGTTAATAAATAACTAAAGTTGCACATCTCAAAAAGAACGTTACATAATTGTATAAAAAATGTGTTTAGGTTTGTGTTCAGTAAATTATTTGGAGACCACTGGCCAACTAATTGTTTCGATATCCCTAGATTGTTCATGAAATATAATATATCTATAATAGCAGGCATTTTAGATAGCTCGCTAATCATAATGGATGCTCCTTGGCCAAACGAATCCGCTTAAGTAGACAGAAACGGAAATCATGCTCAACGATTTCAACAACAACAATTTTAACACCAATTTTTCACTAAACCGATCGAATAAAACTTTTCTATATTCTCCTAAATTAGAGATAGAATCGTGATTTTGCTATTGTGCTCCATGACTTTCGATATGAAACAGAAAAATACTCCGACTAAATGCTAAAACCAATCCTAAATATTTTAAAATTCTAAGATTTTTGAAATCATGGTAGATTTCAAAAATCTCGATTTAAGAATTTTCAACAAAACTTACATTCAATGTAAGTTGTAACTTAGAATTAAAAATTTGTAGATACAATATTGTCATCAAAATTTACAGGCGTTTTCTGTTTAATAGACATCATTTGTTATGGTAATACTTGTAAAATTCTTACATAACTGTAAAGTTTATTAAACAGCACATGTCATACAACTTTACAAATATGTCATTTGTTTTTTTTTTTTATTTTTTTTTTATTGTAATTAGGCTCGCGCTTGACCACTATCTCACCTGATGGTAAGCGATGATGTGGTCGACGGTGAAGCACGCTTGCCTAGAAGTAACCTATTCACTCTTGACTTAAAGACCCCTAGATTGTAGTATTGTTTGTTTAAAAAAAGATCGGATTGTAACGTTTATTTAACAGGGCAGATAGTCACAGCCTGCACACCGAGGCTAAAAAATTGTTAGACAACACAGATCATTACTAAACTACGGTTTACAAGTATACAACTGCCGCACTCATCATACACACATCCTGATCAATCATTAACATTATAATCGGGATATTTACCATGTTTACTGTTGCGAGTTTCCTGTGGTAATATCCCGCTTATATTGTAAATGTTAGTGTTAGTGACCATGACAGTTTAAAAACTTATAACCTGATCAAATTTCGATTAAAGCCTTATCACACCTTTACTGGCCTGCAGTCGCAGTACGGCTACGGTAAAATACTTTTCTATGGATAAGAGTTTGTAAGTGCAAAATATTGTTATTTATTTATTGGTCTATCTACAATTGTTGCACTTATAATAACCTTATAATACAAGCAATAATATAATATACGTGTACATAGACACATGATGCGATAGACACAGCATGCAAAAATACACATAAACTATGCGGCAGCGGCAAGTCAAGTGCGTGGTGGTAAAAATTACTCTGTGGGGCAACGGTACTAAGAAAAACTGACAGAAAATAAAGACAAAGAGATTGTACTCAGTAGATGGGTAAACACCCGGAATATTTATATTCGGGTGAAAATTCTCCGGAGATATTCAATGTAAATCTTCAATAAATAACTTCAAACTGCCCGAAATTGTTACAATCCCATGTCTGTATACTGTTCACACCATTTCATAACATAACATCACACCGCCACGCTCTGAAGTGGTATGCCAATGTGGGCAATTCACCCTTATACACTCCAAAGATTACTATTATATGTACACTCTCATTTAAACAGTTATCAATACATAATTAATCTATAGTAATTCAGAATGTTTTTGTTGATAAACCGATTTTGATGATTATTTTTGTGTTGGGTTTAGTTATAGCTCCATGGTGGCCTCTTATTTCGTATGCGTGGGACCTTAAACTGCCAAAATATTCCCATAAAGATCCCATATTCGACTTTTAGTAGGAAATGTAGAAATAGTGATTGAGATGATTGAAACCGATTAATTGATTGTACCTGATTGCTTTTGATTCAATCCCAAAGCAATGTAGGTACTCGTAAGGGGGTTCCCAACTTGAAATAGAATGGCGTAAGATCGAATAACACTTGCTCGAAAGTGTTTACACGATAGTACTTGAAATCGATAAATTATGAGCGCGCAAGTTCACTACCTCGGTGCATCAAAATCTTGAATAACTAGAAATTCGAATCATCGGCAGTGCGAAGGCCCATTATCTTGAAATTTTTGTTTTCGACACCGACTTCTAAGTCCGAAGTCTTCACTATGTTGCGTTTTTTTCGGAATTTGGTTATTTTTTTTGTTAAAAAGTAATATTATTTATCTCTTTTTAGTTTATTTACTCCTGTGCCGCTTATGGCGGGAACAAGGGCACGCGTTAGCACTCACCGCGAACCCGCCGCGGCTTTCCGTCACCGGACCCTCCTCTGGGCAGTATACCTCCATTACCGACGCACCAGAACACATTGCACGTCGTGACCACACCAGGAACCAAACCAGCAGATGGGCGCTAGGCGATCCAGTGTATGGCACCCTTGGTCTTCCTGTGACGGGTCAGTTCAGTGGCCCTACCACCTAATATTTTTCTACTACAGGTTGGCGGTGGCGACCACGTCCAGGCTGCGGAAGACCGACACTCCTATACCGCTGTGGCCTCCCACCCTCAGCCGCGATGCCTCCCATACGACATCGTGGCTCGCCTCAGTTGCGATTGTTGCGATGTCGCCTGTTGACAGACAGTTGACTTTCCGATGTGCAAGGCACGGATCAGTGCAGTTTTTGTATGAGATTTACTACTGCGCAGCACTTGTAGCCAATTCAGGGCGGCCAAGAAGTTCAGCGAGAACTATACTCGCGAAGGATACCATTGATTGATTGATTTGATTGTTCGTTTTAATGTCTTCCTCTGGGTCTTAAAGCATTTAACCTAGGATCCAATAAAATTATTATAGGACGTTTGAGAACACCTTAGTCGATTATAAAAATCAACTATTTCCGTAAATCTGACAGCTGAGTGACAGATGACATTGGCATTAAAAAATTGTAACGCTAATTCGCCATATTTAATATTGGAAGCCATTTTTCAATATCAGTTGTTAAATTTCGCGTTTTGTAATTTTGTTTTAGTTCAGTGGACCTAATTTTATTAAATTTTCGGTGTATCAATAGTGTTGTTTGTTTTTAATAATCATGAGTAACACGGCATCTACACCGCTATTCGCTTGTTCGAAGTGTTTCTCCAGACACCCTTTCGAGGAATTATCAACTGGTGAACAACTTTGTAAGGTACGTACGTCACAATTATTGAATTTAAAATATGATATCGATCGAATCATTATTTACTATTTTTATTGATGTTTCTTGTTGGAAACAGGCATTACGAGTGTGCGTCATACTTAACTGTTAATTTGACGTCAGAAAGTTACGCGTTTGTTGTGTGATATTTCAGGAATGTCGCGGATCATTCCCAGTCGTCAAGTGCACGTACTGCCGTTCCGAGTTTCAACAAACAAGGTCAGTGCCAGCTGCCAAGGCTTGAAAGAACTGCGTATTATGATAAAGATTTTAAGTCAAAAATTCTCCCTCTCACTGATACCATTTTCACTGTTCATACTTATTATCTCAATCAGCTGACATAGCAACTGACCTATTTATTTTCATATAAACCTACCACTTCAGTCAATTACTAATTAAGAATGTTTAATGATCTTTATCATTAGTATCATTTTACAATAATACTGTAAAAAAAAGCTTATGATGCACTTTATTTTTGTAGCAAATCAAACACATCATCAATCTGTAAGAAGTGCGAGGCCAATGTTAAGGCCTATGGCAAGCCTACAGCATGTGAATATTGCAACATCATAGCTGCATTTATTGGTAAGCAATACCAAAAACACATTTTTCTTCCGATTTTGGGTATTATTTGTGCATAGCTTGCTATCATTACCAGTCTTGAGTCTTGTTGACAAACACACTGCAAGAGATCAATAATTTATTAAATAAACAGTTTGGCTGTGAATAACATAGTGTGGTATTTTCAATCCTTTTGATAACAATTTTTGACAACAAAAGAAATACATTTCAAAATATCAATATTTTTATGACTGAAATACAAGCAAGCAAGTGTACAAATTTCAATTACACATGTTCAGTCTCAATTTTATCTTCTTCTAAGAAGAGTACGATTAATTCTTCCACTTTTCAAACTGATATTTCTTTTTTTAAATTACTCAAGTCTAGAGGTGACTTATGTTTATCATATTTTCCTACATTAAAGGTGTCCTCATTTGCATCTATTTACAGTGTGTAAATACAACAATTTAAACTCACTGTAAATAAATGTTTCACACAAATAGGTACTAACTTTACAACAGACTGAAGGTGTGTAAATACCCTTAGCCATAAAACTGTAATCCAAGTAGATATTGCAGAATATGTTTTGATTACAGTTTGAAAACTATATACTGACACTTCATTAAAAATTAGGTAACAAGTGCCAACGCTGTGCTAACTCCGAGCGCAAGTACGGGCCAGCTGTCACATGCGAGCAGTGCAAACAACGCTGTGCTTTTGACCGCCATGATGATACCAAAAAGGTATAAAATTCAATAAAGTGTCTATGTTAATATCAATTCTCAGAAAACTTTTATGATAGATGTTCTAGAATGTGTTAAGTTATTTAAGTTAGTGTAAGAAAAAGGAGAATGACCAATAGTGGTAACAAAAAGTCTCACGCATCAAGACCAAAATTTTATAGTAATTAGTTTCTTAGGGAATTTAATTTTGAGTATAAAAGTATGGATATTGATCTACTCCATATGAATGACGTTCCGTTTTACATGATATGATTAACAAATCTTGATTTTCATCATCATTGTAAAAAAAATATAAATAGCCGATACTACATTAATTTAAAAAAAAACTAGTATAGAATAGAATCTTTATTTAAAAGATTATGATTATTTTATCTATGGTTAATTGGCCGTTCTCAGCTGGTCATAAACATGTATACTCCATTTGCGATAACATTAGACGTTTAAATTAGCCCATTTTACAGCCCGTTCAACTCATTTTGACTTCTATTGCGTTGGTAATACGACAAATGGTAGCTGTAGTAAACAGTTGGTTTTGGTAACACGTTTATGCTTTTTATGTCATCCTTATGTTTATGGGATAAAACTCAAAATCGGTTGAACGGACTGTAAAAAGATTTGGTAACATATCTAATGTTATTTCAAATGGAGTTTAGAACGATTGAAGCCTTACCAGTCATCGTTTCTTTTGTGTAATAAATAACTATAACGTCCATGTATAACATGTCTATATAAATAACGTTGTTGGCAGCTTCGAAAAACAAACCTGGTTTTTAGGTTATTTTTGAGTTTATAAAATAATTCTGAAACCCCGGTTTTGTTTTCAATAAGAACTTTTGTAGGAATTAACATGATCAGTGTAGTCTATAAAAAACAAGGATTGATTTTGATGCATCATGGTACGGGATTCCATACATCGATGAGCATCTCCTTTCTTTCCTTATGTTAAGACTTGACTTGACCTTTGGGTCACCTATTGACTATAAAAACCAAGCAAATTACTTCTGAGGAAGTTCAATAGTAGGACATT
The DNA here is from genome assembly GCA_947562075.1 of Orthosia gracilis. NCBI lineage: Eukaryota > Metazoa > Arthropoda > Insecta > Lepidoptera > Noctuidae > Orthosia > Orthosia gracilis. The sequence goes on along the minus strand of OX387272.1, from coordinate 32,374,491 downwards.
GATCAGTGCCATCCCAATTAAAATATGTTAAATGCTCTCAATCAGCATTGAACTGCAATAAGTTGGTACAACTTAGTGCTAGATTGTTTTGGTATTGACCTAGAACTTGTATGATTGTAGTCAAGGCTAGGCATTTGAAAAATGATGGGAATAAAGAGGCAGTATTTCACAATAGTTTGCATTTGAGGTAATTTAAGATGGTTAATTGGATTTTGATAAAATATGGAACACGGGTAGACCATGACCTACATTAGGACATAGGATACTTATTATCCTGGTAGATAGTGTGTTCCTGAGGGATATTTTCGAAATTTCATGTGGGCTAAGCTGGTGGAATGTGGATGAGTGGTGGCTGGTGGATGATTGTAAATGACAAAGAATGAATCCAAAAGTTGAAATGCATGTCAAAATAAATGAGAAATAATCAAATCCTTCAACGATTTTATATAAGTTTTCCTTATTGCAAAAATAGATGTCTGCATATACTTCCATTCACTTTGTTGTACCATATTGTACTGTGATATCAACTGTTCCTTAGTATTCAAACAAGTCAGCTTCAATGAATAGGTGGCTTAGGTAGGTAGCTTCAATAAATGGTGCCTTTGTGCAACAATAAAAATAATGCTTTGGACACATCCTGTCTACTATCAGTAGACAAAACACTGGGAAGGGTTTATTAGCGGACTGACAGGAAATCCCTAATGTATGCTATGGAAATCCCAGCAATTACAAAGATACAATATACAGGGTCAAATTTAATTACCAAGGGAATGCCACAAGCATCTTTATATATGGCTATATAAAGATTATCCACAGCAAAAGCTCCCACAAGAGAGACCAAAACCTCATTTAATCCTATACGAAGTGTTTCCTCACTGAATGTACACGCAGTGTAACAAATAGAAAGAGATGGAGAAGTCTCAAAAAGATCTATGACCACGTCCATTCCACCAGGAGTGTATGACTAAGAGGTAGAAATAACAATGAAAAAAAAACCGTTTAAGTTCTAGGAATTTCAAGTACAGTAACTGCAGAAGTTGAATTTAAACTGACTGTAGTTACTAGAAATAAGTTACGAATTTTTTCTTCTTTTAGTTTTGCTAGATATCAATGTCCATTCCATCTGAGGCATTGCTATCCAGCTAATTTAATTTCCCTTTTCTGTGAGAGTTATTTATTATTTACAACAGAATGCAAATGTAAAATTAAAGACTACTATATAACGTACCTATATACAAACTGCTAATAATAATTTGCAAGGGCAAATAAAAAGATGAAAGGGGAGGAACTCATCGGGCCTCAAGCTTTGCCACGTTGAAATCCAATGTTGATTCTTTGGCTGAAGACAAGCCCAGACCTCTAGTCACATGAATATTGTACTTACTGTTTACTGATAATCTTGACCCTTTATAATTAAATAATTGTTCTTTGGTTAATCTTACAATTCTTAAAAAAAAATTGTTATTGTAAGTGCTGCATAAATTGAGAGTGTTATGGCTACCATATTGGTGACATTACGTAACATAACGACTGTAATATTTCAACAAAGTCAGGTAAGTAACAGTCTTACCTAACTTAAAGGAAAGTAAAATGTTAGTTGTAGTGCTTCCTTTTTATCAAGTTTTACAAAGAAATCAGAAGTGGGATTAAGGAAAATTTCTGTTATTCTATTTTGAGTAATTTAAACATTTTCCTTAACCTTTACCTGCTAAGGTTACTAAGATATTACAGACATAACTGGCCATTTGGGCTTTACCACAGTCTGATAAAAAATACATACTTACTCATGGACTGTCCACATTCAGTCCTCATTCAATTGGAGAACATCAATTAAAATATTATGATACATTGAAAACAATTTAAGTTTTTGGCTAGCTAATTCGCACTCAGTAATAATATTTTTTTTTTGTAGTAGATAGTTGATTTGACGACACGGTTGGCATAGTGGTTGAGCGATCGGCTGCTGCGCTGCGTGTCGCGGGTGCGATTTTCGCGCGGAACAAATATTTGAATGGCCTACAGATAGTTGTTCCGGTCTGTTTGTTTGTTGTTTGTGTATGTGAGTTTATATGTTTACTAGCTGACCCGGCGAACAACGTTCCGCCTAACAAATTTCTAAAATAAAAGAGGTTTTCTAAAATAAACGTAGCCTAAGTTACTCCTTATTACATCAGCTACCTGACAATAAAAGTCCCGTGAAAATCGGTCCAGCCATTTCAGAGATTAGCCGGAACAAACAGACAGACAGAAAAATGGTAAAAAATGTTATTTTGGTGTATGTACCGTATATATATTCATATACATGTAGTAAAAAACGGTTATTTCAATATTACAAACAGACACTCCAATTTTATTTATATGAATAGATAAATGCACCCACTATACAGGGAACAATTCCCAGTGGGCAACGTTTTTTTTTTTAAAAAATTCGGAAGTAAGTACTTTATTGTTGTTTTGATTTCCGTATGAAATATATAAAGCTGTAAAAATAGCAGCTTTCCTACCATTTTTTAAATAAATTACATTATGTTAAGAGAGTATCAACAACTCTATATACTTCCAAGTTGATTGAGACCGTCCGGTCTGCACTATGTGCAAAGGACAAATGATAGAAATCCAACGAGTGATGAAACACGAAGTTTGCCGAGGGACATTCAGAAAATGTCTGTATTCTATGTGTAATAATATATAGTAAAGACACCGACTTCCGAAACGAAATTTTTTTTCGATCTTTTTAGTGTTTTGCTTTGGAAGTCTGTTTGTTTTTTGAGAAAAAGCTTTTTTTTTGCTTTTTGTTCCTTATTTCGCCCGCGTCGGTTCAATGTTTTTGTTAAAAGGTTTTTTTTTGTATATGGTTGCCTGTTAATAATTATGGAATTTAATAAGGGGGCTTATGTCAAATGTAAAATTGAAGGCTGGACGCATTATATGAGAAATTTCATCTTAATTTAAGAAATGTTTAAGGTTACACTAGTCGATAATTCTTCCATACAAACGTAGCCTGGCAAATACTCCACTGTTTGACGATGTACGTTCAAAATAAAAAAATATATCAATTTGTCTCATCATTATATAGTCCTGTATGGAAACAAAAAAGTAAAAAATATATATATTTGAAAGTTATGAGCGTCGAAAATTCCATATTTCAACACTAGTTTTAACGCATCTGGGCGGAAATAAATACCATAAGAAGAAGGAAAATTGCATAACGGCCTCCATACAGGGATAGATTAGTAATTCAACAATGCAAATAATTTTATTTTGCAAATATACTTTTTGTGGTTTTTTCATGATATCTAGACTTCCAAAGGTCTGTTTATAAAATTTCGCGCGCTCGTTTTCGTCTTAAATCATCATCCATTTCGATACAAATTTGCAAAAGTGCTAATTCGTACGCGAACTAGCTTCTTACTGCTCATCACAGCGTCTATCTTTTTCGCACGTGTTGTCGGATGAGATACCCTCGCGCACAGAATAGTTCGTGCCGTCGACTACGGAACCTTAAATTTATCTTAGTTTTATTTTCATTCTTTTGTGTTTTCACTAGTCTCCTTATGAAAAAATTTCCTTGGGAAAAGTATAGAATTTCATGTGCAAGTTTAGTTGCTTATTCTCATCTGCCTGTATGCTAAACAAGTTTTGCGCAGTACCATCTACAATAAAAAAATTGAATAATATTGTTGCAGGTGGATGGGAAACTGTTGTGTTGGCTATGCACCCAGTCCCTCAAGAGGGCACTGGCTAGAACCAAACAGCACCTATCATCTGTGGACAAACATAAACATCGGGGACACAAGTAAGTTTTTGCATTTTTTTTTATCCCTGGACGTACAATCGAACTGTTTGACACATGACTCATTCACCCGATAATTCGTTTGAAAACTTCGTGACACTGAGGTTTCAATAGGTGTCGTACTATTTTGTGTTCGTTACAGTAGATTTATTAATGGATATAAAAAAAAAAAGTTGTTAAGGGAAATATACTAATAGCTAAACTCGACGTAATTTTATTAGAATACCTGTAATAAAATGTTGATATTTTTCGACATTCCCGCGCGTGAAGCTGCTAGCATGAGCTAGTAGTAATAATTTATTAGACTGGAATCTTTAGAATCAAAAATCTAAACTAACAAGTGCTCTTATTGACCTGTTCTAAAACTCATATCACTTTTCAGGTCTAGGAGTGGTCACAAAGAGAAGCGTAAGTCCGACATGATGAAATCAATGAACTCCACGGATTCTTCCCTCAATGACTCGCAGCCGTCGGAAAAGAAATCTAAGATGAACCCTTTGCAAGGTAAGCATTACTTTTTCATATGCCCATTTCAATAATCACATAATAATAAATTGGATTTTTGGCAGCCTGCAGATTCCTGTATTATGAATTGAGTGATTGATTGAACTAGAATAGTGATCTCTCACTCTTGTATAAGTAGATTAGATAATTCTTTCACCCACTATCTAAAGCTGCTTTTATTGGACATACTACCACAGTGTAAATATCACTTGAACTGCTGTAGAAAATCCCTTTACAGTTATTTTTACTTGTGCATAAAGTTTTAATAAATATTTAATGGATGTTTAGCATATAAGTTCCGCCTTTTTCTCCCACAACTGTTGCTCTGCGAAAATGCTTGCGTTGACCGTCAAATCGGATCTAGTGAGCATTTGGAAGTTGTAAAGTGGGTAAGGACCATAATATCATGTGTTTCGTGTGGAACAAATATAATGGAAAAAGTGCGTCGTTTGCATCTAAGGGCCGATGTGGCCGAAGGTGATCGAGAACTGAACCTTCTTAGGGGATGCGACGCGGTGGACAACGCATACCGTCGTGCCACTGTAAGTGAAACGAAATTAAAAGCCTAGCCTATCTTACTTACCTGCCTTTATTAAATCTTAACATTTTTATTAGCACGTGTCTAATTTTTTTTCGTTAATGAAGTGAGAGGACCATGAAGAGTTTCAGGGCAAGTTAAGAAAGAAGGTCATGTAAATGTGATCAGCTTTTTCTGAGTAAGGTGTGTGGTTTCGTTTAATATCTGGGAACACATATAGATGCTGAATTTATATTATTAAGCACGTTCTCTTAACTCAAATTGGCAATTGGCAAAAAAAAACTGATTAAGTACTATCGGCTTAATTGATTCCTGACCCGTCTTAAGCTTATTTTACTACAGACATTCTAATAAAATTTTAGCTTAAACATGAATTATATATGAGAGCAGTTGTGGCCCAGTGATAACGGTCGCGACTTACAAGTTGTAACTAAAAGTAAAGGTCGTGGATTCGAACCCAGGCGCTTTACTTTGTATAAATTATTTCATCACCACTGCTCTCAATACGGTGAAGTAAAACATCGTGAGGAAACCGGCATGTCTCAGAACAAAAAAATCAAAGACATAACATCCACCAGCACGCGCTGGGCTCGCGTGATGGATTATATTTCCTTAGCAACAAACTAGTTATCGATTTAATATGTCAGTGAAAATCATCTCAATGACATGACACCATTTTAATATCTACTTGACGTTGTACTATTTGGCATTTTTCTCTTATATAAAATACTCTTCTGTTTGTTGATGTCTTCGCAATTTAAAATTGATCTGTACCTCTTTTCTACGCTAATAAAGTTCATTCTGTACGGCAGTAAAAACCACATTAAAAAAAAACTTTATAAAAAAAAACTGCAATAAATAAATTGGTGAAAATTGTACGACATAAGTGTTTTGAAGTTTTTAAACCAATTATCGGCTACGTGGGTCTTGAATTAATTAGTTTGACTGTACATCAGTAACGACAAAAGCAAAATTATAAAACTCAGGTTGTAAATACAATAGATCAAATGTTTTAATCTCCTTGTTTTTTTCTTCTTAGTCATATTTCGCTCCATAGGTGAACTGGATCCAAACAGTTCCGACCATGTAGTAGCGATGACCCAGCTCAAGGAGACCATTGCGAGCTTGACGAAGAAGGTGCAACAGAAGGATAATGAATTACTAGCCAAAGATAAATTGGTACGTATTATTTAATTCTTATGATCAAATGTTTTGTATAATTTTAATTTATTAAATAATAAAAAAGGATTGTACCGACATAAATTACCACGAGGGTTAGCAAACGGGTACATGTGTACTCATTTGGTTACATGCAACCTTACTGTCCTGATTGGGTGCTTATTCGTTCGAAATTACCAACACTTACACGACAAGAGATAATATACAGTCAAGATATACATTCCGCCATAAAATCGTTTAAACCTATCAAGCTCTAAGTTAAAAATATACTCAACATGTACATTCGTCATGTCAATGAAAAAAAAAAAAAAAAATATATATATATATTAAATTACCAGAAATAATTAGTTCCCGTTCCCCTGGGAATACAGGGATAAAAATTAGCCTATGTCACCCGGGGATAGTGTAGCTTCCCAAAGGTTAAAGAATTTTTGAAAACGGTCCAGTAGTTTTTAAGTTTATTCGTTACATACAAAAATACAAATTTTTACTCTTTATAATCTATACATACATATAAATAAAATTGGAGTGTCTGTTTTTAATATTGAAATAACCGTTTTTTACTACATGTATATGAATATACAAAGTTGATACGACAGAGGGGCTTTCCTTGATTCTGCCTATACTAGGTACCATTCTCAAGCTCTGTACCAAAAATCAATTAAATAGGAGCAGTACTTTTGTCGCAAATAATTTTTTAAGTTTTTGCTCCGTTTGAACACGATGTATCTTTCCTAACAGCTGATTATGTCTATACGCATAGGTCATGCACCTTAAAACGATAAATGTGAGTAAAACCTACGACGCGTTGTTGCCGCCCTGACGCAAGTCACAAGTACAACCAAATATTTTCGCTAAAAGATGGCAATGCAAACAAGGAAGCAATAAATACACACACTTGCACTTTCATACGAGAGAGTGACAATCATAGCAAAACATCCCGCGCGTAAAAGAAATAGAAATAGTCCTTGACCTTGCGATCGGACGGGCGGCTCCTTTGACACGAGAACACAGGCCGCCGCCGCCTACCGGCGCGCGTGCGACATTGCCGGCTTGCCGCTTGGTTACCGCCTAGGTATCTAAGGTCAGTTAAATTTGTTTACATAGGATGGTTGCGTTTTATTCTGATTTGTAAGCTATTTAGTCCGTTTGAAAAAAAAAAACTCATTTATGGTGCTTTTGATTTTTATACCTTATCGAATTAATACTAAACACATATAGTATACGTAGTGTAATTTAATGCCCCTCTGTCATATCAACTCTGTATATACAGTACATACGCCAAAACAACATTTTTTACAATTTTTGTCTGTCTGTCTGTCTGTCCGTTTGTTCCGGCTAATCTCTGAAATGGCTGAACCGATTTTGACGGGACTTTTATTGGCAGGTATAACTTAGGCTACTTATTTAATAAGGAGTAACTTAGGCTACTTATTTTAGAAAAATTCTTTTATTTTAGAATTTTGTTAGGCGGAACGAAGTTCGCCGGGTCAGCTAGTATTATTTATAGTATAGATTGATTTCTAGATCGTCGCTTATCAAACCACACCTCTGAAGTGAATTTGTACACTGGCCTCTGTTAAAGTTTATAGCCTAAAGTGTACGAACACTTACACGACAATTACGCTACGCTTTCATCATTTCAGATCACGGAGCTAAAAGCCCAGCATCATAATAGCACACAGGACCTGCGGCAAGAAATGAAAAACAAGGATCGGCTCAACGAGACGAAATTCGGCCTCATGAACACCAAAATACAGAATCTTCTAAAAGAAGTCGCAACGCTAAGCAAGGCTTCTAAAAAAAACAATAAAAGTAATAAAAGTTTAGCGCTCGCTAATACAGAGACAAACAGCGGAAGCGGCACGGATAGCCCAAGCACCAACTAGAACAATTTTCATCCCTAACACATTCATTTCTAGGAATATTACTCAAAAACAATGGAAAATACTTTCCTCTTATTTTTTTACTCTACAAATGATTTTATTTGTAGACTTTTTTAATGATAAGCGTAAGTAGGTTTCAATTTGATGACATGTTAGTTTTTAATTTATTATGCAACAATATTAAAGTTTTTACCGATTTATCTAAAGTACATTAATGTTAATTTATCCAATAGCGTCATAAACTATTGTTACGTGTATAAACTGATGCGGGTTTAAAAGGTATTAAGTCTATGACTACTCAGTTATCAAAGAGATGATGATAAATATTTGGTGATTATTTTTTTGTATAATTTTTCATTTGTCTTCTCCATCTTAACTGAACAGCTTAGCTAAGTTTTATAAACCTAATCATAATCTTAAATAGAAAATTACATAGATTAGATTAGTGTACAACCTAATTCTTAAGGTGCGCCGCCACTTGGAGTATTTGCCTGTAATGTAACGTTACAGAGTCGAGCATTACATCAGTGAGGGAGGAGAACCAAGCATTAGTGAGCAACCTGTAATGTTACATATTCGAGCATTACATTGGTGAGGGAAGAGAACTGAACATTACAAAATCAAAATCCATTTCAAAATCGAATCTGAAATGTTACATTACAGGCTACTTACTGCTTGTCATGTCAGGGAGGCAGTACGGTAATGTAATGCTCAAAATCTGCATCTGAATCTGCTTCATTACAGGCGAACGCTTCAAGTGTAGGAGCACCTTTGGACATTATTCTGTTTCTAAGATGCTAATCTAAATTAATAAATCTGTATCATATCGCATTTTTTATTTTTGTATCAATTCAATCTCCGTTATTATTTTTTAAGTAGTTGTACAGTCTTGTGACAATGAATGTAGTGTATACCTAATAGGTAGATCAGTTTGTATTCACTAATACAAATTTTAAATTATTGGCATAAGTATATTGATGTGCAACAAAGGAAAAAGAAATAAACGAAAAAAAAATGTGTGTGGAATTAAATTATTGTATTCATGTAAGTCCGATGGAAGAAAAGAGGTTGATATGTGAAAATTTGCGTAATTCTGCTAGATTTTAGCAATTTTATTCGTTCTTGAATGTTGTTGACCTCTTTTTATAATGGTGCGTTCACATTACCACTTCAAAATATACTTGTTGATGTACACTTGGCGGAATTAAAATGAGCACCGTGTTAATCAATGTGTTCGCACCCTAATGTGACCAAACCCCGGACTGAATAAATGTTTCATATCAGTGTTAACAATAATTATGTTTTATGAGTATACAGCGCTTGATTCATATTAGTTTTCCTGTATGTGTGTGAACGATGTAGAATAAAAGTAAAATTAAAATAAAACACAACTGAATGCGACACCCGTACTTTATAAATACTGATGAAGACATTAACTCTTAAAATGTATAATTAATTCATAAAATTGAATTAATTTGCTAAAAATAATCATTTTGTGCTGTTATATTTTTACAGGTTAATAGAACAATTTGCAAATAGCTATATACTAAACATTTGATAGTAAGCTGTATTTTTTTAAAATAAAAACTGAATTTGTAAAAGAAACCTTATTTTGTTAAGATTTCAAGTAAATCAAATCATTGCTTGATTGTTAAAAAGTGACGAAGACACGAATTATTATTTTTAAAGGCATAACACAAATTCAATAGCTGTAAGATGTTATTGTTTTCGAAACAGTTTTGATGTGATTTCTTATTTGAGTGATTTCAAACATACCACGTGACGCACAATGGCGAAAAGTATTTTAAATTTTATTGGTGTAAGTAAATACATAGATTGAAGAAGCTACAATTTATTGTATCTGCGAGTGTGGATGTCTCGAAAGAAAAGTAGGTACAGTTGACAAACCACAACACAAGCAGGCAGCAAACTTAGCCTTATTTACAATCCACTAAGACCCACTTGCGTGAAAAACATAACTCCGAATTAGTTGCTAACACTAGGTTAAATTGACAATATTGTATGACATACTAACGATTTAACCTAGTTTTAACAACTAACTCTTATGTATTTCACGCAAGTGGGCCTAATATAATTAGCCAAATATGCCTTAAAATACAACACACGCAATTACGATGCCTATTGGATTGTGCTGAGGTTTTTATTGTTACATGTACACCAACTCTTTTTCCTGTTTGTACATTTTGGCTAAACAGCACGCGTGACACGTGTCTCATTTTGTAAGTGTCAAGCGCTGTCAGGTTAAAAAAAAACGTTGCACGGCCTGTAATTTTCACAAATATTAATACTAATGATAATGAATAAAGACATCACTAGAAAACCTTTTAAATTATGATAGTAAAACGCACTTTGGTAATCGAAAACGTGCAAGTAATTTGGCTGTTAAACAATATAATTAACTGTCGGTAATTTCATTTATACTTAGACGATAAACATATATGTTTTCCTTGTAGACAAAAAGTGGATCAAATCTATCCCAATGTTTGATTGAATCCATCACTAACAAACAAAACACCAACAACGAACGAAACTATTGTCCATAAAGACGGAAACACACGTGTCGTGGCGTGGCGCCTTCTGACGCAGTTGATTGGATAAAAAACTCGTTGTGTTATGACGTAGGTTGAAACAGAGTCGTTTGATTGGAGGATCCTGCGCCACGACACGTAAGTGTGGTTTCGCCTTAATTTTCTTGTAAAATGTCACGTGAGTGTTACAAATAGATTTAATACTAATAAACAATCAATCTTGAAACATGTTAGTATTGTAATAAACAAATTTTCTTAATGAGGTGGAACAAAATATTCCAATAGAATTATGACCTGAAAATATTAAGTATACTTGTTAGTGAAAAATGAACGAAATAAAGTGTAAAATTATATTATTTTCTTTTATTTTTTAACTTCTATTCTACACATAAATACATACATAAACTCACGCCTTTTTTCCATGAGGGTATGCAGAAACTACGGAACGCGACCTGCAGGCTAATTGCGTATGTGAATTTGGCAAGGCAAAGGGTTTGACCGCCATCGACCAATCACATGCGACATGAAAGACGCGATGATGATTTCCGTCCATGTGATTGGTTGATATTAATCAACCAATCACATGGAAAAAACCAAATTCACATACGCAATTAGGCTGCTGCTACGATCCTTACATACTCCTTTTTCTTCATCTATGTCCATACATCTTGTCATACACGCACGCTAGTTATGAGTGCTGCGCACCTAGCCTTGCTGAAAAACATCATTAATAAGATCCGTGTACACTTCTGCATTAAAAAAAAGAATAATATATGGGCGTTTTTTGAACTGTATTTGAGCATACGCAATGATAAAGGTACCCTCGGAAAATATGGAACTTGAACATATATCGATGAGTAAGTATGAGTTGTTATACATATAATACTAGGGCCAGATAGTTTAAAATAGGCAAGACAAGGAAGGAAGTCGAAAGAAGAGTCCAGAATAATTAGAAGACCTTCTGGGCCTTTAAAGAATATAACAGAGATCTTCCAATAACAATCAAAAGAAAACTTATTGGCACGTGCATCCTACCCGTCCAAACCGACGGTGCACAAAGTCGGTCACTTACTGAGCAACAGAAGTCCATACTCAAGATTTGTCAACAGACAATGGAGAGCATAATAATTTATAGGTGTTCTTATCGAGTCGACGGGTAACTCTTTAACTATTTTTGACCCAGTAGCTGGTTGCAGCGTCAGTGGCGTTAGTTAGGTCCTCCAAGGTGCAGGTGTACCTACTTGTAAGGGCGCTCGGGGCACTAGGTGTTAAAAGAACAGGGCGGCTATACCACCCTGCGCTCTATAACTCAAGTGGCAGACGTTGGGGAAGAAACAGCTAGGCTGAAGTGGGAGTGGACTGGCCCAGTGACGTAATAGCTATTACTATTATTTCACATGGGTCCGCGGATAAAAACTAAAAATCTAAACGCTCAAATCATAGTAATTTAGAAATTACTTTAACATGAAATGGGTACATGATAGTTATGCTGTATACAATCAATAGTTACTTTAAGGCGTGCTTGACAAATAGTCACATTAATTCGGCGTTAATTTAGTGGTGAGAAACTCGGCCTAAGACAATTAAAATAAAATTTGTAATGTCCTTAAAGCATTTATTTAAAACCTTAAAAAAAATTAAATTGGAAACTTCAAAGCCTAAGCCCCGGCCTTTAAAGCCTTTTACATCTTATGGCCAACAGAGCAGTGGTGGCCCGGTGGTACTGGCCGCGATTTACAAATTGTAGGTCGTGGGTTCGAACCCAGGCAGGCGCTTTACTTTGTGTGAATTATTTCATCAAAGCTGCTCTCAAAACGGTGAAGGAAAACATCGTGAGGAAACCGGCATGTCCTAGAACTAAAAATTCAAAGACATATGACATCCACCAACTCGCACTAGGCCCACGTGGTGGGTTACGGCCCATTCCCTCTCATAGAGAGGAAGCTAGATTCGGAACATTAAATGGCTGCTGATGATGATGATGATGGCCATTTGTGATTTCTTATGAATCCAGTTCAGAAACTATATCACGATGAACGCTCATCAACGCAAGCCCAGCTATTCGTTCATCTCCCAAGCTGTTTCTCAAGTACCTAGTTTTTTTTTTTAACCTATTTAGGGTTGAAAAACATCTTTCTGGGGTTGCTGTGGACACTGGGGGTGTGGCCAAAATAGTGAGCAACTTTTTAATAAGTAGTAGGAAAGATTTATTCTGGGATTGATTTAGACTTCCTAGTGCGGTGGATGGTTTTTTCGGCATATGTTCCCAATGATTCTGCCATATTTCATACTCACTTGAAAAATGATCTGCCTCAGTTTCTCCCAAAATAATAGTGCTACTTTTTAATCCTTTCGTTTATCCTGGAGTTCTTATTGATATTCTCAGGCAGAAGCATTTGAATACCTTGCATTGTTTCTTCATGTGGTTTAAAGCGTGCATCAAGTTCTGTAATCAATGGTCTATGAAAGGGTAAAATACATTTCTACAATAATACATCTTATCAGTTTCTCCTGGAACATTACTGAACATTACAGTCGTTCTTGGAACATTTATCTCGTTTGAACTGATATTCTTTACTTGCCCGAAATGATATTTTGCCGGGCCCGCGCCCGCTCCATCTACGTCTTCAAGGTGGGATTTCATTCTCTCCTTTTTTGGCAAAAAATGCCAAACGTGATATTTGGTTTGATGACCGTTTCTTAGAATATGGACAAGTAACAAATAACATAATATTTACAATCTGATAATAATTATTATGTCCAAGCGCGTAAAAAGACGGGCGAGGATGAACTCATTAAGGCATCAAAAATTATCTCACACCGCTAACAATGGTAAAACTGAAAACAAGAAAATAGAATTTATTCCGCCCAGAACACTGACATCATTGCCACGACTTCACTCACAGACACTGACAGCGTGGCCATGTTGAAGTGCAATGCTAATGCTTCGGCATAGACCTAAACAAAGGCCAACCCTCTGTTCACGTGAAGGATCGAATAACTCTGTTTACTGATGTCCCGTAAAATCAAAACACGATGAGCACTCGGGACCTCCTCTTCGGATTTGTTTTATATGACTATTTGTTACTTAATCGCCCCCTTCCCGCCTCGGCCGTGGGCATTTTTATACTTCGGAGTACCTAGGGAGGAGTGACAAAAAAAAGGGAAATAAACCTCTGGTTCTAAGCTTAAACTCTAAACTTTCGAGAAATGATGTTTCGTTCGAGATTCTGATGCATCGATCAGTAAGTACATAACTATTGCTTTCGTGATTTGGTTAGTCGAGAAAAAGACATTCGATCTCACGTAGTTTCCCTATAAAAATATTCGTTTTAAATGGATGTCTTAAAAATATACACATTAACAAACATTAACTCGAAATATACACACATAAATTCACGCCTAAGTTCCCCAAAGGGTTAGGCAGACGTGCACCTGAAGTACACCTACAGTTCGCGTTGTAATAGGGTCGAACCTATTGCACATCACCCAGGCACAAGTCTAAATGCCGGCTGCTACTGAGGAATGCCAAATGAAAAACCCAATAACACTTTTCCCGATCCGGAAATCAATAGCACGTACGGTCAGAGTACGTGCGACATCGCGACCACTACTTACTTAAATATTTACCTATGCGTAAATTACGCAGAAAATAATGAATATGACAAACCAATATATAGGTCGTACGTCGTACCTATGCGATATGAATGAATGGAATGATCTCTTTTTACCTAGAATTTAGTTTATTGCAAGTCATATATGCTGCGAATAGGTACACTCAGCGATAGTAATTGTGTCCCTAAATTCGTGAACAAACGAAATCTTTTTGGGCTTTTAAGTTGGCCTACCTAACTTAAGGAATAGAATATATAGATCTAAATATGGCACCTTTGACCTCCAAAATACAAAAGTTGTGAGATTCCCAATGAAATATTCAGGTATCGGGATTCCTGCCTGATTCCGATAACCCTGTAACCTGTATGCGTTTATTTTTTTATTTTTGTTGAGGCTTGTAGTGAAGAAATAAATAAAAATAAAAACCAGACTGATAAAAAGCGAATGAGGATACATCTGGTTTTGGTCAGCCAGCTCGCGAATAACTTGTATGTATCCCCCGACTGCACAGCATGATTTTCTTGTTGATTACGTCTTTTTAGTGCGTTTTTTAAGCAGTCAGGTTTTTAGATTTTTTGAATAAACTTTTTTATTTATAACTTTTTAGTAAAAAATATTTTTTTCGAATTAGGTACATTTAAAAATATAAGTGTTATATATTTTTGAATTTACCTCTTTAAACCCTTTATTTTGATACCCCACACGATGGGATGGATAGATAAAATAAATTGGGCCTCACAATATGGCGCCCAAAAGCAGCCATTTTTCTTTTTTCAATTTTAATGTAGCCAGTGACACTCGCAAGGTTAAGACGAATCGATTAACATAAGAACCATCAAAATCGACCAACGGGTTTGGTCCCTAGAACGCCACATAGGAACAAACATACATAAATAGACTGATAAACACATTATCCTCCTTCGGCAATCGGGTAAAAAATACAGAAGTGTTCTCGAGTCGAGTTTATTACCGCTGACATTATGGCAACTGAGTCGAGAGGAACGGAGGAAGGTTCCTTTATAAGGACTTAGTTACAATCTCAATATGGTCTTTATGCGCCAAGTGTATTCATTTACTTAAGTTACTATTTAGTTGTAGCCGATTACTTACTTATTTAGAAGTTTTTAAAAGCACACTGTACAGGTATCCAATTATTTCTGTACATAATTACTATGTGAAGAAACGTTACGCTCATACAGTTACCTTCCGTTTCGTTGGTACCTACCTGTATTTACCATGCACATGCATACCACCTTCAGGCATACGTAGGGCTCCCTCCCCAACCGGGAATTTCAAGTAGTTCAATATAAGATTTCAAAAATTCGGAATAACGTCAGGAAGTTGAGCAATGATAAATAATCTAAATACTTTCAATGACAAACCGACTATGTGGATGCTTTAAAAGATTTGGCCAGCTTAAGAATTAAGTGAATGTAGGATACAAGAGCAAGCAAAGCGAGCTCCGAAATTTTAGTAGATACTGCCCCAAAAAAGCAAAGCTGGCTCGAAAATTTGAGTACCTGATAGATACCATTTCCTTTTGAACTTAAAAGAAGTCCCAGTCGTCCCAGTCGTCAAAAGGGGTTTACCATAATAATGTTAAACCCCTTTTGACGAATGGGACCCCAGCCCGGGCCGGACCGGGGCTCTCTGGGCCTAATGACCATTAATAACAACGTTGTGGCGTTTTCTGGCACTTCCAACACTGTATGGAGGCTTGAAGGCCCTCTAATCCGCGAGGCCCTGGTAATCCTAGTGTGTTGCAGGGCGGCCAATAGGTTTGGCGCAGTTTGGCGAGAACTATATTCTATTTTAGTAGTGCTTGTACCTTATATACCATGAGGGTGACCCGCCATATTGGCAGCGTTGCATTTTTTTTTTCACAAAAGTCTTGTAAGTCCATTTTGCCTTCAATGGGGGTTGGGGACCTTTTATATCCACGGGGCCTTGGGCTGCAGCCTAAAAAGCCCTTAAATAGATCCTGAAGTTGGAAATTCTATTCAAGAAAGTTTTGAAAGGTACTCACGGGTACGGGTACGGCACATATTTATCGATATTTTATAAATAGATTGACTTTTTTTGGTTTTGTGAACTTCAGAACAGATTATCTGTAGGTTCAAATCCTACTTGTCCCACTAAAATTATACATTTGAAAGTTTTTTGATGTGGATATCAGTTACTTCTTCTTCTTTTGCCAACCCTATTCCCAGTTTAGCGGAATAGGGTAGGGAAGGTTTCCTTGTACGTTTGTGCCAGAGAGCTCGCGCATCGCTAATTTGTGAACAAGTAAAAATTATTCCGGGCGCTTTTTCTTTTCGCTGTATTGTTTTTATTTGAAAATGTCGTCAAGTAATGATGAATTTATTAATTCGACACCGCAGAAGTCTCAGAGGCAGCGAAAAAGGCTACTCTAAGCCTCTTGGCCTAAAAATCGACTGATAGATACTTACAAGCGTATCAAAATTTCATCGTATGGAAAACAAGCAAAGATGCAAATTCATTTTCAGACAGTGTGTTTTAGCCTATTTCATGGAACTTTCTCAAAAATATAAGTCAAGTTCATTGTGGTACTACTATTCAATGTTAAAAAGCACTGTGAAAACAAAACATGGTATTGATATCAAGTCATAGGTACTCCAACTTGCTGGAATTTCTAAAAAGACGCTCAAGTGGCCATGTGCAATGAGTAAAAAGTCGAAAGTATTTTCGGCTGACAATGTAAAGAAGTTCCTAAAAGAAGCTCCAGATTGCCGATATTTGGCAGCAAAGGTCAGTTGAAACTAAATTATTGTTATTAACTTCTTTCACTTTCGTATTTCTTTACAATATAGGTGTTTTGTACGCTGTTTTTATCTCTTTTCAGGTTGTATTAATATTCGGCATAAATGGTGCATTTAAACGTCAAGAGTTGGCAAACATCATAACTAATGATGTCGACAACCATGGGCGGGTTCTTCTTGTCCAGGTCAAAAACACAAAAAATAAAATTCCAAGATCGTTCACAATACAGGGCCTTTTCACGACATAGTGAAGAAATACGAAGCGCTTCGTTCAAAAAAAACGATGTCAAACAGATTTTTTCAAAATTACCCAAATGGAAAATGCACTAGCCAATCCATTGGCATAAATAAATTTGGAGCAATGCCGAAACAAATTGCCACTTTCTTAAATATGGACGATCCACATGAATACGCAGGGCACAGTTTCAGAAGGTCCTCGGCTACATTGCTCGCCGATTCAGGTGCGAACTTATTGACACTAAAACGCCACGGAGGGTGGTGGTCGAACAGTGTAGCCGAGGGCTACATAGATGACTCGATGAGAGATAAAGAAGAAATTAGCTCTCGCATTAAAAGGATTATAAATTTGGAGCCAAGTGTTGACTCTGGTCTCGACCATCTACGAGCACACACGCGTACATTCCACCATCATCGCCGCCGCCGCAGCCGCCTCCGTCTGCAGAACTCTGTGGTCTCGTTTCTCCTACTTTCACTCAAGAGAGAGAGAGAGAGACTGGTGAAATTGTAAATAATAATAATAACTTGACAACATTAAAAATGCCAACCGGCAACGTAATAATCAATGTTACAAATTGTTCAAATTTTTCTAACTGCTTTAACAAGTGATTAAAGATTTATTCGTTTAAGAAAGTCCGAATTTTATTTATTTCCACACAAATATGTTATAAAACGTCGTATGATATACGTGCGCTTTGATAATTACAGCCTCTGCTTTGTTGTAGCCTACGCATATGGCTCGGGCTAGCAATATCGCCTAGGCTGTAATTTTCAACTTACCGCACTTATATCATATTGTACTATTTTTTATGCAATAATTACGTTTTTATTTCTCCTTTAAGACATTCAGGAGTCAGGACGTGACAACCCTAGCCATACGATATTATACCAATAATTCACTCTTCCAGAGTCGTGTAGGTACTTATTACTACTTAGTTCCCTACCGGTAAAATTGACAATTAGTTCTATAATTGTGGTTTAGTTATGGTTAGGTAAAACTTATAATTGGGAATATCCATTTGACGCTTGAATTTTGATATCATTGTTACAGTAGGTAACAAAGAAACTTCATAAACTATATAAACTCATTTAATGTAGGGCTATAGACATTAATTAAAATTATTTCGTGTAGTGCGTACAGATGTACAATAAGGTTGCCATCGCCATGAAGATGTTTTTTCTTTTGTTTTTATTCTTTGCATTCACTTCTGCTCGGCCGGATAGTAACGTAAATGGTGAGTTTTTATTTTTTTATATTACCTACTACTACAGCTGCCAGCGGCTTCGCCCGCGTGATAAGTGTTTTCCCATCCCTAGGCAACATTGTACCGGGATGTGTGTCAAATTTCATCCAGATCTGTTCAGCCGTTTTGATGTGATTGAATAACCAAACATCCACACTTCCACACACACATCCATCAAAACTTTCACATTTATAATATTAATAAGATATTACACATTATCTCACCTGTGGTAGGTAGGCGATGATTTGGTCGACGATAAAGCGCGCTTGCCTTTTTTTTCTGGATTAATGCTCATGCATACTGCGCTGGCACGGGGAGATAGCGCAGTTATGTGGGACTCTAACCCACTAAAACTCCACGGTGTCCTCGTGTGCCGTATATGCACCGGACCCACGTCCGGGAAGCAACCCTCATCACCGGCGCATTGACCGTGCGTGACCCCGCCACCTACTGCTACTACTACTTACTACTTTTCGGCCGCAGGGGATAGGGACAGCAGCCAACGCTGTACCGATACTTCTCCTCCCCTGAGGATATACCGCGTCCGCCATCAGACGGTGGCGACCTCGTGCAGGCCTCGGAGGATAGGCAGAGCGGCGCACCGCAATACCGATATCCCTCTCTCGCGGCGGCCTCCAACCCTCAGCCGCGATGTCTCCGATTAGAGAATGCAAATCCGTCCTGTTTTAAAATCCGGATTTTTAAGAACGGATTTTTGGTTCAATCCGGATTAAACGGATTTTACGGATTTTTCATGAAAATAAATAAATCTACTTATATCAGTTTATTAATATGATGTTTCTTATATTTGTGTAAATGGATTAAAATAAAAACACTGGAAATTCAAATCATACGATTTTTATTTTGTTTTTGATATTTGTTATTATTCAATTTCAAATCAAAATAATAAGTACAAATTAAAATAAACTTTGGAGATCAAAAATAAACACTATTAAAACTTCTTCTCAAATTATTAAACATTACACACGAAAATAATCCGCATTATTAAAATAATCAGTCTATGACTCGTGAGCTGTTAGCTGAGTAACGTTATTAAAATAATAAGAACAAATTAAAATAAACTTTGGAGATCAAAAATAAACACTATTAAAACTTCTTCTCAAATTATTAAACATTACACACGAAAATAATCCGCATTATTAAAATAATCAGTCTATGACTCGTGAGCTGTTAGCTGAGTAACGTTATTAAAATAATAAGAACAAATTAAAATAAACTTTTGAGATCAAAAATAAAGATAAATTAATAATACTGCCATACTACTCCACCGTGTCTTGCAGTCAAGCAACAGTACAAGTTCTTTCCCAAATTCATTTTGGACATACTTTTGTAAGACAGAATCGTTTTTAGTCGGAGAATTTCTAAAGAGTTTTACTGTTGTCCTAACTTTTTTTTTAATGCTTCGAAAGTCTAAGTTTAATGGAGAAGCTGATCCAGCTCTTTCAACGAGAAATTCGCCTTCTATAACTGACTCTTCCTCGTCTTCAGATGAAACACCAATATCTGTATTCAATGAAGGGAGCAGATCATTAACCGACTGCGACGGTAAATGGCAATGGTTTTTGCTGTATAACACATCACATGTACCTAAATGTATCCCATGAGCTAGACATATTTGATGAAATATGGGTAAAAGACGTCCTACTTTGCACATCACACTCGCTCCATCTGTGCTCATGCTAAGAATATCACAGTCATCTAAAGTGAGATCGTATAAAGCCAATCTAGTCCGTATCAAAGAAAAGCACAGCTCAGCCATATATTCGAATCAAACCCATGTGGCGAAAAAAGCCACGTTTGAAGGATCTGTTATGTATATTAATATTTATGTAGCGGTGGTTGTTAACAGTGGTCCATTCGTCGAACGTCAAACCAAATTTTTGGTTTTTTAATTTTAATTGATGAATTTCTTGCTTCAGTCTTTTTTGTTCATCTTCATAAACTCCCATAACAATATTTTTGATTGTATTTGGGGAACTTGGCAATTTTGTATAACCTCCTTTACGTAGTAGAGTAGAGTAGTTTTTTTAGGTCCTCACTTGTGCAAAACAGCTTAAAAGCAATTCCATCTAAAGATACCATTCTCGCAATAACATATTCTAGTGAATCTTCGCTTTTGTAATAATCAGTCATTTTTGGTCGTTTGATAATAGACATTTCATCACCATTGTTGTTGTTGCTACTCGTCGTAGCAGTAGAAGGCCGAATTATGGCATGACAATTGTTAAGGTGATTGTGCAAGGTTGATGTACTGCCTTTAATCTTAAAAATTCGTTGACAAATTTTACATTTTGCTTCCGAGCCATTCGAGGATCTTAAGAAATGAGCCCATACACTTGATGCATCGCCAGATTTTTTGGAATATTCTTTGAAATCCATAGTCTATAGTTTATACTGAAACAAATGAACATTATTATGCAATATAACCAAATGCAATTTACTTTAAAGAAATTAATGTCTTATACCATAGAATTAAAGAACAATGAATATAGATAATTATTTTATCTAGTTACGTACGAAATCGCCGGTCTAATCCGATTGCGCGCACAAAGATGTTTCTCTCGCTCGTCGCTGTCGTCGAATGAACGGAACGCAACGATCCGATCAAGGACGCACTCGCGTCCCGCGTCCCGCGTACTGTGCCGGCGCAGCACCCCGCTCGCGTCCTCCAGAGGCGACACGAATATAGGCACGCGTGATAAAGTTTCTTATTATTCAGAAAATCCGCGGATTTGATTTTCGAATCCGGATTTACAAGTCGAGTAAAAATGGGCGGATATCCGGATATTTCGGATAACGGATAGTCCGGATTGCATTCCCTATCTCCGATGCACGACATCGCGGCCCGCCTCAGTTGCGATGTCGCCCAAGCGACAACGCAACCTACATGTTGGCCTAACCCCTCCTCGGGTTCCTCTTCGCTTCACCGTCTCCTGTGGATGACCAAGCCACGGCTACCGAGTCCCCCCGCCTCGATAAAGCGGGAACCCACCGCAAAGGAAAGCGTGCTTTCCCCGCGGGGGAAAGCACGCTTGCCTAGAAGTTGTTTTGCGCGCTGATTGGGGTTATCTCTGATCCTGAATGAAAGTCGCAAGAAGATTCATACGTATGTGTACTTTAGGCAAGATCCATAGGATGAACTTTGACTTTTTCTAGGTTTTCAGCGAAATACAAATATGAACCTTGTTAAAAACATTGGTTTATATTTATGATATTTGTTTTCGCTTAAATCTAATGTAAACATTATTAGGTAACCCATAGAAAAGGTTCACATTCATATGAAACTTTACTCACTAGAGTCAAAGTTCGATCTGGAAATTTCTTAGGCTTTAGAGTCAGCGCAGACACAGCGCTGATTGATCGCAAAATACTCAATTCAGAAATCGGCCCGTAAATCGGCGTTCAAGAGCTGTTAATGTCAAAATTCTATAGTGAATGATGACAGCTCGGAACTCGGTTCGGACGTGTTAATAGCGTTGAGTTATTTAGTGAAATTCAACCTTAAAAGTGAGCGGCTTACCTTCGTAGCTCTCTGTATAGTTTGTCATGTTCTATTTTTTTGGAGTTCAGAGAAATCTTCAAAAAAGAAAGTTGACTTACAGCTTGAAAGTAAAAAATATATTCCTCGAAGAGGACTTTCAAAAAAACTATTGCATACTACTACTATAACTAAGTAGGTTAATAATTTTTACAAACAATATATTTTTAAATCCTAGCCAAAATTATACACGCTATTTGGTTGTTGGCACCTCTCATGAATAAAATTCCATTAAATTTGGTCCAAGGCTGGAATATTGATAAAAGATGGTGATGAAATTATATTTACACAAAGTGCGGACCTGGCTTCGAATTCAAACCCACGACCACTGGCCACGACCACGCACACTAGGCCATTGCTCTCGTTGTACTTATTACTTCTTCTTCCTATTGATCATTGTTCATTCCTAATTTAAATTTACTTTGACCAATACTCATAGATAACTTACTAGCATGGTTGTTTTTTTTAATTACAATAGACATTACTAAACAATAATTTTGGTCGTCTCTGTGTCATTTTCATAATAACAAAATTAAGCAAAACGTGTTTGCCAGTGAGTGCAAACAAAGATACCTTTTATTTATGTAAACGACACGTTCCGCTCGTAAAGACTTGACGAGTGTCCATCCTCAACCATCGTCACACTCATTATTCTTATCAGTTTTGTTTACACAGCCTGTGGAACTGAAGATGTAGGGAAATACAAAAGAAGTCTTAGTTTTATAGGGCTGACTACTTGACAGCGTACCTAAGCTGCAGTTATGTTCAAGTTCCATGCAATAGGAGGCAAGCTTTTTGCCGTCAACCGAGTACAAGTCTAAACTCCGGACTGCTACTAAAGCATTCATATGGAACAACCACAGATATAATTCTAACTAGATGACGCAATTGTATGTACTTCGCGTGCCAAAAAACAGAGTAAAGTTACGATAAATGATCGTAATCTGAGCTTTTCATTTAGCATTATCGGCACCGGAAATCCACCGAAATCTAGAAAAATGCCTAATTATGCCATATTGTGGTGTAAAGACTGTATAGAAAAAGTTGGCCGAGGCATTCGAAAATGTTTTCTTTCATTGGTAAGTAAATTTGTTTTTAAATTATGTGTGAAAAAGTGGCACGCTTGGTTTTCATACACATGGAGGGATTTACGTTATCTAGTTAGATTTATGTCTGTGGGACCCAAACACATTTTGACCGACCCTGGAATCGAACTCAGGAACTCAGGACTATTACTTGTGTCCCGCGGGTCTGTCTTTTCACCCGACTGCCAAAGGAGTGTATGTATATTTGTTTGTTCCTATGTGGCGTTTTAGAGATCAAACGCGTTGGCCGATTTTGATGATTCATACGTCAATCGATTCGTCTTAACTTTGCGAGTGGCACTGGCTATATTAAAATTGGTAAATAGATAAATGGCGGCTTTTGGGTGGCGTATTGTGGGAGCTCAATATTTTTTCATCCAAAGCCATCGTGTAGGGTATCAAAATAAAGGGTTTTAAGAGGTGATTTCAAAAATATAAAACATTTATATGATAAAATGTACATATTAAAATAAAAATTGAAAAGTTAGAAATAAATAAAATTAATCAAAAAGCCCGACTGCTTAAGAAGCGAACTAAAAAAACGTAAACAAGAAGAAAATCATGCTGTGCAGTCGGAGGAAACATCTGGTTTTGGCCATGCCAGCCAGCCCGCGAATATGTATCCTCCGACTGCACAGCATGATTTTCTTCTTGTTTACGTCTTTCAAGATCGCTTCTTTTGAATTTACTTTTTTTTAACAGAAAAACTCACCACACTAATATTATAAAGGCGAAAGTTTGTAAGTGTGTTTGTTACTTCTTCACGCTCAAACTGCTGAACGGATCTGGATGATATTTTGCAAGCTACCGCTAGATTAGGCGAAACGATGACTTTTTAGAAGCTCATTAAAAAGTTTAGATTATAATAATTTATAACATAATTTCTCAAATTAAGTAAATAACATAAAATAAAATAACAAATGATCGAAACAACATAGATTTATCGACAGACAAATCTTACTAATATTATTAATGCGAAAGTTTGGATGTGCGTATGTTTGTAAGTCAATCACGCTCAAACGGCTGGACGGATCTGGATGATATTTGGCACAGAGATAGGTTATAGTCAGGAATAGCACATATAATACTTTTTATCCCGGGAATATGTTTCCTTGAGATAATTTTCGACATTCACGCGGGCGAAGCTGCTGGCAGAAGCTATTATCCATAAAATTAACCCGCTCTCAAAATTTCGAGACATTTTTTTGAGAAATACGAAATGTAGAGGAGAACAGCTGGACATCTGGACGTACGAAACCATTTTTGTCCAAGCTGAAACGGAAACCCTTCGCCCGAGTTTCGCGCTCGCTCGGTCAACTGTTAGTGCCATCGTGCCATGGGCTACTTTTTTATTACACAAATGCTTGATTTCTATAGTGCTTGTGCCATTCTGTAAAAATCGCGCCGTGATAACAAGGCAAAGTGACCTAGAAGGAGGGTCAGGCACATGTCCCACCGCCGCGCGCCGACGAGGAAGCGATTAACTATCGATTGTTTTCTCGCTGAAGAAACGGACAAAATATACTTATAGATCCCGTGTCAATAAAAAAGACACATATATTAATAGTTGATCGCTGGCTATTCACACTGCCGGCGACCACTCTCTCACCATTAGATTGTCGCAGCGACAAGAACTATCAAAGGTAATATTCGGCGGTCAAAACTCACGCCGAGAGACCAACAACCGACCAACGCGTGCAGTTTTGTGCAGGACTGGCCGCTCCGAGCGAGTGATCTGAATAGTTGCCCGTCGCACAAGAACT
This sequence comes from Orthosia gracilis, assembly GCA_947562075.1. Taxonomy (NCBI): domain Eukaryota; kingdom Metazoa; phylum Arthropoda; class Insecta; order Lepidoptera; family Noctuidae; genus Orthosia; species Orthosia gracilis. The sequence goes on along the minus strand of OX387272.1, from coordinate 32,349,759 downwards.
CTCGCTTATAGCCGAGCTACAAAACTATCAAAACTACAAACTCGCTTCTCGCTGCTCGCTAGCTCGTATCTAGTTTCTAGTTCTACTCGCTTCTCGCTGATCGGTGGGACAAGTGACTCAATCCCTAGCATCTGTTGGAAGGACAGAACTTCGTGTGCTCACTTCATCTTAGTCAGGTCATCACGGTGGGACTGATGTCTACTACAGAATCGACCGACTGTTGTATAGGCCAAAATGCTAGTAGACATTACTTTTGCTCTTTACTCTAGCATAGATTGCTGTGCCATCTAGTCATCAGCTGGATGGCTCTGCCAAGATTTCTTTAAAGTCGTGATTTTAAAGTAGTCTTGAACGAAATGAAATTGATTAACCTGCAGAGCGTCCAGGTTAATCAATTTCATTTCGGTTGATCAAAGATTTGGAAAATTATTCACAGCTATTAATATAAATAGGCACATGGAATATTTTATTTTATTAGGACGACCATACCGAATAAATGAATGAGCGTAGCTAATCATCTTTAAGTTACATAACATAACAAATGTTTTTAACAGACTTTCCAAAAAGGAGAAGGTTCTATGTTCGACTTTGTTTGTTTTTTTTTTTGTATATGTTCACCGATTTCTCCGTCAATTGTGGACCGATTCAAAAAAAACATTTTTATTTTTGTAAAAATGTTTTTATTATTAGATCACACGTAATTATAATTTTTCAGGATTACCTACCTATGTTAGCATAATGAAAAAAAAATGTCAGAATTGATTAGCTGCTCTTTTATTGAAGTCTGTTAAAAAGTAAGAGGATGGAGGCAGTTCCATTCCATTTTTTTTTGTTTTCGGTGGGATATCTTTAAAAGGAGCCTGGGGTTTTTGGGAAAATGAATAAGGAGTGTGGGCTTTTTACCTCATAATAACCACCCCTGTGATCACCATCAGCACATGGAAAAACCTCTTAAAAGAACCCCGAGACCTCTTAAAAGACCCGGAAACCCCCCTGTGCAACGCCTATTAGGGTGCAACCCTGGGAAGACTAAAGAAGGATCTGCCTTGGGCCTCGTTGTGCACGGCAGCACGATCACTCTACAACCGACTTTCCTGGAGTCACTTGGTGGGCGGACAAAGTCCCAAATCTGAGCTAGCGCCTGTAGCCCTGGAGTACCACCTGCTTATGATGCTGGCGGAGTTTCGCCGTTTTAGGTGTCGAGGCGGTTGCCTCCTTGAACTAGGTTTCTGTACGACTTAGGTTTCAGTGTAGGTTCCTTATTATTAACTACCTATTGCCAGAGTTGCGGTCTCTGTAGCATAGAAGAGGTCTATTATGTAACATCGTGGGTTTCCTAAGCAAAATCAATCAAAGTCAAAGTCAAATGTTTTTATTTCGACTAGGCCATTAAGCAGCACTTTCGAACGTTAATAATTAAAATTAACAAGTAATAAAATTTTAGCTTTTACAATATTAAATTACTTACATACATTAATAAATTCATATACGTGAGGACGATGCACCTAGCACTACTAATACTACATATAAGTATTACAAGCACTAACAGATAAATTCCTTCACTTGAAAAATAGGAACTACAAAATATTGCAATCATCGTAGAATCGCATTTAGATTTTGCTGAAACCGGAATCGCGCATATTGTAATGAGTCTAATGACTGATTGATGGTCCAGGGGCAAGAGAACAGACAAAAGTTGGTACTGCTTTGTCACAAAACTACTTACGGCCTAAGTAAGTGCTTACAATTAAAATCAACCTTGTTATGTAGAGACTACAATAGAACTAACTAAGCATAGTGTTATTATAACTATTGTCATGTAAATCGCAACTGGAACAGGGCCGAATTCTGCTATTCAAGCACAGAGGCTTCTTGTATTACGTATCTACTGTCAGCCTTTATCATCCCACAGCTGGGCAAGGTACTCCCCCATAACTGTCAGCCGCTTTGGTCCAGGACTTGTGTGGGCCATTTTAATTTCGTCTAAGGGCCGATTTCACCAATGTTCACTAATCGCAATTAGTTCAACTAAACTCAGTTTATGCAAATATAGAGTTCTGATTGGTTGAGACCGCTAAGAAACTACCAATCAGGTCGCTGTATTTGCATAAACTGAGTTTAGTAGAACTAATCGCGATTAGTTTCATTGGTGAAATCGGCCCTTAGTCGATACGCTATCTTCTTAACTTATCGAAGGCTCATTTTTTTATCCGTAGTTCACTTAACCAATGGTTAAATAAACCAATGGTTGCAAATTTTGGTTAAATGCGTTTATTCGTCAATTGTTAGTCTAGAAAATGGTCAAATATTAACTCTCCAACGAATTTGACCTTTTGTGAGGCTAACAACTAAAGAAAAAAAATGGTGTTTTACCGAAATTTTAAACCATTGGTTGAGTTAACTACCAATCAAAAACTGGTTCTTATTTGTTAACATTTTTTTCGACCAATAGGTATATTGCAGTTGATTGACACGGACCGATGTAGCTTGTGTATTTGTGGTTATGAGTTCTAAGAATTTGATTTCTGATGCACTTAACCCGGTACCCTCCATAGCGAGATGGTCGAGCAAAACATAACTATCCACTTGTACTTTTGCACTTGACCTCCATGCAGTTTTCTAATTTCAATATACGGAACCGTGCCTTCATTTACAAATGTTTGATTGACGTTTGTACTACATAGTAGTTGTATATAACACGAGTAGCGCTGTTTTACAATCAAATCGCGTTCTCGAATATTAGTCGGTGAACAGCCGGTATTACCAGTTGTGCTTATATTTGAACAATGGAAATAAGAGTGCTTTTTATTTTGACTTTCGTGGCTGTCGCACAATGCAAATGTAAGCATGTTATTAATACAGTCGATTTGTTTGAATTTGTAACTTTTATGCAATGAATGAAGCGTTATTTTTTGTGTGTAAAATTCTGTTTTAAAATTCGAAATTGTTGTTTTCAGTGATATCGTTATCATGTCAACATATTCGTGCGTTCGTGGAAGGGCACAATTCCCGTCGGCTCCTTGTCGCCAAAGGAAAAGTTGCTGGCCAGCCCGCTGCTTCGGAAATGAAGATGATGGTATGTAGCTTCCAGCTTCAATAACACTTACCTATTAAATTGCCGTTTTATGAAACTGGCCACTTAGAACAGTGATAATTTTAAAAACGGAATAATTTATTTGAACTTATAATTCCAAGTCGAGAGTTTTGGCGGAAATGTGATGGCGTCTGTGTTGCTTCTTCGTTTAATTTTCCTAAAATCTTGTTAAATTAGATATTAATAGAATAAAAATTTTGGTTTTTTAGTCTAATAATATTTGTGAACGTGCACGAGCTGCGCTTTACTTGCCCACAGGCAAGTAAAGCGCAGCGGTAGCACATGAGTTTGTTCATGTTGTCGACAAAACTCCGTGGAAGCTCCCAATAAAGTTACCGCCATTTTACTGGGGCCTAGTTAGGACATTGGACTTAAAACTAAAGGATTTAGAACTTCAATAACTTGACTCTGGCAAATGCACATTTTTACCCGACTGCCGAGGGGGGGTAATTTGTTTATCAATCTATGTTTGTATGTATGTTTGTTCCTATGTGGCATCCTAGAGACCAAACGCGTTGGCTGGTTTTGATGATTCTTCCGTCAATCGATTCATCTTAATCTTGCGAGTTTCACTGGCTACATTAAAATCGGAAAAAATTATTATATGATTTTGGGTGCCATATTGTTGGGGCCTAATTTATTTTTTCTTGCAAACCCATCGTGCGGGTTATCAAACTAAAGGGCTTTTAGAGGTGATTTCAAAAATATGTACCTAACATTTTGTATGTTTAAATGTACCTAATTCGAAAAAAAAACACGGCATGATTTTCTTCTTGTTTACGTCTTATTAATTCGCTTCTTAAGCAGTCGGGTTTTTTGATTTTTTGAATTAACTTTTTAAGAATTGTTGTACCAAAATTGCAGAAGAACGGGTAAAGTTTAAAGATGGAAGGAAGGCTTTTGCCATGCAGTGAGGTGGTACAGAAGTATTAAAGTTTGCCTAGCTTTTATTATTTCAGTCTTATCAATAGCAAATAAATACTCGGTTTTTATATGGAATGCCTGCCTATCTGATCTCCACAACCCAGACAGACTTTCAGTCTTCAAACTACCCATAACGACTGTCAAAGATTTTTTTTTCGATGTATTTTTCGAGATCTACGAAATGATAAACTTTCAAGTTTTTTTTAGAAAAGTATTTTCTGTTTCTTTATTCACTTCTTGGTTATCAGGTGTGGGATGAGGAGTTGGCTGCCAAGGCATCAGATTGGGCGAAGAAAAACTTGCAAGTACACAACCCAGATAAATCTGTTGGTAAGTATTTTTTGTTCAAACAAGTTTTTGCCAGGGGCTTCGCCCGCGTGAATGTCGAAAATTATTCCAAGGAAACATATTACGGGATAAAAATCTATCTCTGTGCCAAATTTCATTCACTTCCGTCCAGCCGTTTGAGCGTGAAGAAGTAACAAACATACAAACACACACACACACTCACAAACTTTCGACTTTGTAATATTATAGTGAGAAGTGTGATGTACAGGGTCAAATAAAATTGACTAGCAATACGCCGCAGACGTCGTGCGTTCAGACACATCTGTTTATTTTACCGATACACGAATTTACACAATTACACGTCGCGTCTACTTTCGGCAAATAATTTAATTTAAATTCACTAATTACCTATCTTCTGATAAGTTATAAGGGCTGATAAAAAACTTGATATAATTCAAACTTGACGTCAGACGTGACAAAGGTCAGGTAGGCAGGCAGTCTACTTGCCTGAATCTTCCTAAAACCTTTACAGGTGGTAACAAACTTAATAGCGACTCGGAACACTTCACGAGTCGCTGCGCAGTAGCAAATTCATGTGACAGCGGAGGTGAGGGGTGGGCACTACGCAGCCTAGACTCTGGCTATTATAACTATGCATAATTCAAAAATTGTGGGTAACCGAAAATTTGGGGAAGGTCCGTCTGTACTACGAAAAAAGATTTTGATAGTTGTTTTTTTTTTGTTCAATAGGCTACTTTGTTTATATTCCGATTCATTCCTGGTAAAGATAGTCACTTTAGTACAATGCAGTGTGATTGAATTGATACAGTTTTGGCACTGCGAGTGACCGTTTTCTCAGTGTGTGATTACTGCAAAACCACAAAGATTGTTGTAATTTATGAACCGGCCTTCTTGTTAACAACATGAACAGGCGTATGAGTATTCGAAGAAATATTATTAGTTAAATCTATTATGCAAAAACCAAAAGGCAAAATATCAAAATCATTAGATCGACGTACACGTCAAAGTTTCGATATCTTGTAAACATTGTTGTTTTTGGCTATGAACGAAATCGCGCTGTTCCTACACATCTTGGAATTTACATAACATGTCATATAATAACTCCCGCAATCAACTTCTAACCATTTTTCAAACCTACAGCGTAAGCAATCTGACAACTCAAGTACCACGAAAGTGTCTGATGTAAAAGCATACCACATAAAAACTTTTTGGGGACCAATTATTAATAGTTCTGCATAGTTATAATAGCCAGAGTCTAAAAACTAACTTTCCAGCGTCATTATATTTGAATTAATGCATACCTACTATAAAACCACCTTCCTAATTAAGGCTGATCCTGTCTTAATTAAAATATCTAACAGCCCATAAAAAGAAATCATGCATTAAACCGAGATCTACACCTACCTCGACTTTACCGGCAATATAAGTAAAAGTGATTAAACATAGTTGTTGATAAAAAAATTGACAACATGTTCAAGATTTTAGACCGGTAACTCCAAATGTATGTCACCTGTCCACTTTGATGTGGTACCTGTGTGGCATATAATAGAAGTCTATGCTAGTGTGTGGTACGGAGAAAAAATTTGAGACAATAAGACCGGGTGACTGGATAATGAGGTTATCCTACTTTAGTTTCGTAGAAGTTGACTGTTATGTTTTTCGTTCAATAGTACCGCGCGTTCAACAAGCGCAACAGTGGCTCTGCTTTGATACTGTAGCAAAATCGTCATCATGATCAGCCTTTTAATATTCCGACTGCTGGGAAACAGGCCTCCTCTCTGTGAGAGAGGGAATGGGCCTTAATCCACCACGCGGGCCCGGTGAGGGTTGGTGGATGTCACATGTCTTCCATTTTTTGGTTCTAAGACATTGTTTCCTCATCATGATATTTTCCTTCCCCGTTTTGAGAGCAGTGGTGATGAAATAATTTACACAAAGTAATGCTTTTGCCTGGGTTCGAACTCACGACATAAAATTCAACTTCACAAGTGAAGTTAGAAAAAATATTATCTAAGTATTTGAGTACCACCGCGTGTAGACGTAGTGTTAAGCGTTTGTAATAAAGATTGATAAACAGCGTCACGTAATAATTTGAATACTGCAGTATTGCCATTACGGAGATATTCTTCGTTAAAATCTCCAAATATTAGGTAATAGCTTTGATCCGCGGCTTCGCTCGCAGTGAAGCCATTTTTTTTAAATATATATAACAAGTATCCTATGTTACTTCTAATACCTCCAAGAATATGTACAAAGTTTCATGATGATCGGTTCAGTAGTTTTTGCGTGAAAGCGTAACAAACAAACTTACATTCACATTTAAAATATTTATTTATTTATTTAATACTTCATGCACACAAGTACAGAGGCGGACTTAATGCCTTAGGTCGACCTTTGGGTGATGGAGAGATAAACAGTGGTAGGTGCAACAATGAAAGTGTGGATTATTTAAATATACATAATAACTATAAATACAATATAATCATACCATATATATTCAAAATAATACAATAAATACATAAATATACTTAAACATTAGTAGTAATAGATAAATAATTGAGAAACAATATAAGTTATATTTAATATAAGTATAGATGCAAGTGCTGTTAGGCGATATAAAATATACGGACAAAACCTACTGCAACACTGTTAGGACACTTGCATGATCTATACAAGGCTATTATCTTCACATCATTGTTTACTTCGACAGTGTTTTACAATGTGGTGAACATTGTAAGTGTCCAGCAGGGTTACTGAATGTATTCGCTATTTCATTCTTGAAAGTTTTTTGCTACTCAATTAGAGATGTAGTTAGGTCGGATATTGACTTTATAGATGGATATCGACAAAAGAAAATAAGTAATTTAATATTTCTATACTATAATTTAAATTAGTACATAATTTCAAATTGATTTGATTTATAAAAAATATATATGGACGGTATGGAAGAAGAAATCGTGTTGCGCCGACCCCAAGTATAAGGGCGAGAAGATGATAATGATATATACTTTCAAATAAAAAAAAAACCATCTTATTTTTTCGAATTAAGAAATCGGGTATCTATCGATATCGATAATGTTAACCAAAATGCAATTTGTTATACTGCACTCATGAGACTTTGGTAAATATCGACCTATGACGCGAATGTCAATCTTATGGCAAACGCAATCAAGTTTATGATTGCGACCATAGAAGAATACCGCCATCTATGGTCGGGTAGCGGAATTTGCTTGGCGAATGAATCTAGTTGGATTTTGGATTGCAAAATATCGGCCCAATTACCAATACTTACTGCACTCACACAACAAAACAGACTCCCCCGCGCGCATGCGCCATACGGACCGGTACTGCCAACGAATCCGCCCACTCCAATGCGTTAATCGAGCGTAAACAAAAATTTAGAAATAATTATTATTAAGGATGTCATAATTTTATTATTGTATATTTTTACATGGTTCATAAACTTAAATTTACTATCTGTTTTACACAACTAACAACATTATATAAATAATTTGTCAATGGCATTTGTACATAATTTTTACTTTTCCAAGTTCATTTTATAAGTTGGTCGACTATTACTCGTAATGTTGTAAAGCCCACTTAGCTGTGATAGTTTTCCTTTTAATTTCATTATATATACTACTGCCATGATTTTTTTGATATATCCAAAAGCAATCATTTAGCTGGCAGGGGGGGGGGACACACACATAAGGGTTCCTTGTTGACTACGGAACCCTAAAAACAGTGATGTTACCTGGCTAAGCTCTTTGGTAAATGATTAGGTACTAATACCAACAATCGTTTTCTACAGGGTCCAATAGATTTTCATCGGGAGAGAACTTGTATTGGTACTCAACAACCGACCCTAGGTATGTCCTGAAGCCGGATTCAGCCCTCGAGTCGTGGTTCAGTGAAAATGTTAACTATACCTTTGGACCGCTAGACATGAAGGAATTCCAAAAAGACATCGGGCATTACACTCAGGTTTGTGCAACTTTTTTTTATAAGATTGCCACAGTATTCCCAACCACTAAAACTCCTGAACGCCAAAATCAACAGACAGAAAAGCACCGTGGCATTGAAGCTCGACGAGTCAAAAGATGTCTGTCTTGGATTCTGCAGCGAACTTATTTAGAAAAAAAGAACAGGGGGTGTTCGATGTCCAGATCAAAATCCAAAGTTTATTTTTAATAGGCTCGCGTTTAACAACCATCTCACCTGATGATAAGCGATGATGTGGGCGACGATGGAGCACGCTTGTCTAGAAGTAACCTATTCACTCTTGACTTTATTGCTCTTTGGCAATTGAACTTTTAGGTTCTTGAATATTAACTCGCTTTTATTAATATTTCTTTTCTTTTTTTTCTTGCTTCTTTATCTATGTAACGGAATCTTTGAACGTGATTTTCAACCCCTTCAAAACGTCGGCTTAATTTGAAACTTTGCACACTTAAACACGCTTTAATAGAAAACCAAACTATTTAGTAGAAAAATATTTCTATCTTAAATTTATATCTTTAGGTATCTATTATTTCTATCTTTATCTAATATTTGTATCGTGCGCGAGTCCTACTCGCACTTGACCGGTTTTTTTTACATTTATTCTACCTTTTACAGATGGTGTGGTCCGATAGCATTTACCTAGGCTGCGCTATCTCACAAACATTCAAGAACGGGTGGAACAAATATTTCGTCGTCTGCAATTATGGACCAGGGTAAGTTGACAGATATTTTCTATTCCGAAAATAACGTAGCTCCGGGATTAGTAATAAAAAATAGGCAGTCATGCATGGGGACTGCCAACAGTAGAGAAAACTTATAACTTTGAATTAAGTCATAATCATCATCAGTTGCCACTGCTGGGACACAGGCCTCCACTCTATGAGGTGGCATAAACAAGACGCGCAGACACGGTCACATTGGCATGTCGGTGACGCGAACCCATAAGTTTTGTGCCTACCATAAATCGCTCGACGCGGATCAAGAAGTTTTCACTTCAAATATTACTTAAGCATAGAGGTATTTTTGATGCCGGAGACTCTTTTGAATTCATTCTTTATTTTCAATCTCATCAGGAAAATGTTTCTGGATGACTTTGAGAGATAAAGGGGCCGTACACTGACGTGGCAGAACACAGACATAACTAGATAACGCAAATCCCTCCATCTGTATGAAAACCAAGCGTAACACTTTTTCACAAAAAAATTAAGAACTTTTCTTACCAATGAAAGAAAATATTTCCATTTGCCTCGGCCAACTTTTTCCTGAACAGTTTTCACAGCTCAATATCATAATTAGGCATATTTCTAGATTTCGGTGGATGTCCGATGCCGATAATGCTAAATGAAACAGTTCAAAAAAGGGAGTAAAAGTACGATTAATGATCGTACTTTTACCCCTTTTACTTATGCCCCCAATTGTATTGGTCATTTAGGTAGGTACCCTTGTTCCATTGCTGCAGGCAGAATCGGATTCTCAATGAATTTTCTTTTCATTTCAGAGGTAATTATTTGGGAGAAAAGCCGTACAAGGAGCGTAATGGACACAGCAACAAACTAGTGTGTGGCACTAAAAATAAGTGTGACCGTCCATATGGAGCGAACTGTAAAAAGAATTCGCTTTGACTGAATACCATGTGATTATCATTTAATAAGTTAGGTAGTCAAGGAATGATGTGAGAGTAGTCTTTCTTATTGTAATCTAAGCATATAATGTTATTTATTATAATAAAGTAATTTAATAAGATATGAATGGTATTTATTAATGACTTAAACTCTTTCGCCCAAAAAATAACAAAAAACCCGACTGCTTAAAAAGCGCACTAAAAAGACAGAAACAAGAAGAAAATCATGATTTTTTTATTTACAAGTTTTTAGTTAATTTTTTTTTAGAATTAGTACATTTAAACATATCAGTGTTATATATTTTTGTAATCACCTCTTCAAATCCTTTATTTTGATACATCACAGAATGGGTTTGGAAGAAAAAAAAATTAGGCCTCCACAATATGGCGCCCAAAATTCTATTTTCAAGTTTTAATTTAGCCAGTGACACTCGCAGGGTTATGACGAATCGATTGACGTGGGTATCATCAAAATCGGCCAACGCGTTTGATCTCTAGAACGCCACATAGGAACAAACTTACATACATACATACATAGACTGATAAACACATTACCCTCCTTCGGCAGTCAGGTAACAAATAATATTTCGTCTTGTTTAACGTGAATCTACCGAGACTGATCGTTTTTTTCGAAACTTTCTTTGCTCTATTATATTACTTAAGTAGATACAACTGAAAGCTCAAAGTGCACAAAGGAGGCTAGATTCTGGACTTATTCACAGTTCGATGTAGGCTCATGATGAGTATCAGTAGAACTCATCTCGCTCTTTCGTGTATCTCATCATCATCTTTTCAGCCGAAAGACGTCCACTGCTGGACATAGGCCTCCCCTAAGCGTCGCCACACTGATCGGTCCTGTGCGTTTCGCATCCACCAGACGCCCGCAGCCTTGACCAAGTCGTCGTTCCACCTAGAGGGAGGCCTTCCAACACCGGTACGTGGTCGCCACACTAGGATTTTTCGGCCCGAACGGCCATCCGTTCCGCGAGCAATGTGCCCTGCCCACTGCCACTTAAGTTTGGCAATTTTTCGGGCTATGTCGATAATCTTGGTTCTCTTGCGGATGTCTTCATTTCTGATTCGATCACGCAAGGAAACGCCGAGCATAGCCCTCTCCATAGCTCTTTGGGCGACTTTTTATGGGTTTATAGTCTCTTTCTTTTTGTGATGTTCAGGTGCGTCGACGACATCGAAGGACAGGCGCACCGCCACTTACCTACCTACGTACTTTGTGACTTAATCTAGGAAACGAACTGAGAACACTACGTTTTTTTTTATCATGAAGCATCTATTATTAGATTATCGATTACCTACCTAAGTTTTTGCCGTGGTGGTAGGTTTTGACCTTACCACAGCCGCACGCAATCCAATGGGGAAACTATTGTAACCGATATAAGCAGTTAGCTTTAATTAATATAAATTCCTGGTTGTTAATTACTTAAATGAGGGTATTCATTTACAAATCGATTATAGGTTGCAGAAGACTTGTCATCGCAGTTGACAGGCGAATGATAAATTGATTGTTGACTGGGATCATGATTCAATGTAGAAAAGGTACTTAAATATCAATCATTCACATGCAAACGAATAAGACAGTATTATGTAATGTATCTACAGGATCTGTTGGTTACCAGGAATACTGATGTATTCCTGGTAACCAACAGCCCCGACAAGAATAGGTCTAAGAACGTTATGTTAAACCCTCAAACGATAAGTCAGCGATAAGTAGACAATTGGGTACCTACCAACATTAAAATATTTCCTAACTGGCCTATAAAGGACCTAATGAAAGCCACTGACGCATGACGTTGCAATTAACATAGACACCTAAATATTTAAAGATTTTCATCGACTCGACCTTGTTCTTCTATGCCTGAATTTGTGCATATTTTAAAGTTGAGTAGGTATCTACTGAATCTGATTAGTGTAGTTAATATCTATACTAATATCATAAAGCTAACCTCAGGAACTACTGGTTTGAATTGAACAATTCTTTTTGTGTTGGATATTCCATTCATCGAGGAAGGTTATAGGCTATATAACATCACGCTACGACCAGTAGGAGCGGAGCATAAATGAAAAATGTTGCAAAATCGGGCAGAGATATTCCTTTTTGAGAGATTCCGTTGCATGCGCTGCGTTAAGCAGTTAAAGTTACGGCAGAATCATGTATGTAGTGTATGTAGGGTAGGGTAGGTAGGGTAAATGGGTAGGTAATTAGCCGGTTGCCGGGAGCGAAGCCGCGTGGGACAGCTAGTTCTGAATAATCCTAATTCTAATAATCGTTAATATGAGCACAGAGTCTCGCTCCAAGTGTTTGAATTTCTAAACTTTATCGCATACCAAAAAATATTCAAATACATGATGACTTTAAAATTAGGGACGCAATTTAGTGAGAAATGATAAAATTGACAAAACAGGCAAAAAAAATATAGGTTTTTGACAGCTACCGGTAACTTGCGGCAAAAATAATTGTGAAATGCCATCTTTTTTTTTTTGTTTATTATGATTTTTTTTAAAATAAGTCTTTTTGTTATGCTTATTTTCGTCTATGTCCAGCAGTGGACTTTTTTCAGATGAAATGATGTTGATGATGAAGGCTTTTTGATGATGATAGTTTATTTATTTCAGCCTGGGCCGCGGTAATCTTCACACATTTTGGAAAATCCTCCTGTTTGAATTACAGGACTATAGATGTTCTTTTTAGGGTTTTGTATCGATTCTGTTTTAAATTATATCTACAACAACAACAAGGAATATAAAAATTGGTGAGTCTATGAATCTGCTATGTGATTATTGATTTAACATTTTTAGCGCACCCTGTACAAACTGATATCAAAGGGACTAATCTTAATCGTCGGTCATGATAAGGATAAGTAGGTATTCGTTATCAAATAATTTCGTAAAGATAACTCAATTAGGCTATCAAATGTATGTGTAAGTAAATGTGTTAAATATTCTTATAAAAAATGGTAAGTAAACACTTTTTCGTGTTTATTTAAGTTTTATGAGCAGTTAAACAGCTTAACAGTTGAGATTTTTCCTAATTAGGTATAACTGCAACATCTGTTTCACCACCTTTGATTTAATTCCCGTTAGCTTAGGTACTCAATAATTTAAATTAATTTCATACAATTTTTTAATATTTATTTGGTGAGTAGAGTCTATTCGGACATCATGAAACAGAACACAAGCAGTATTATAAAAGTCATCACAATCTAAGAAGCCCGTTGACGTTTCTCATTTTACATGCCGCGATAACTTTCTACGTAAGAAATTGAAAAATCAAATTCATAATCCTAATTATGTTACTCATACACTTCATTCGCAAGCATCAAGTTTAATTATTATTAAGTATTTTTATAGCTGTCAAAACGGGCCTTTTTTTTTGACAACTTTATTATCTGTGCCGTAAGGTAATGTAATTTTATTCGAAACTTTCAGATCGTCTACCTACTATTCTTAAGTTTGTTCTCGACATCATGGGCGAAGGAACCCAGGTTCTTCAAGATGACAGAGGTGGATATGACACCACCTGAAGGGTTCGATGAAGTGTATGCGAGAAACGCTAGAAATGTATACGTCACCTATATATCGATGCCGCTCGATCATTATGACCCGCAGAATCCTACAAATTTTTCCATGGTACGTACAATAAAATGTTCACCAAAGATTGTTTTAAGTAAGAATGGGTTTTCCGAATTGATCCAATCCAATAAATTGTCACAGACTTAATGAAATGAGGTTCCTACTCGGGGTACAGAAATTCATTAGTCTGTATTTGAGGGTACGGATTGGATTCCCACCACTTTTCAGTTGGCATAGCTTAGGCATTGTTAGGCTATAATGTTCCTGATTGTTGGAACACAGGTTTCCTCTCTAGGGGAGGAACTGTGCCGTAAATTAAACCACCACGCGGGCCCGGTGCGGGTTGGTAGATGTCATGTCTTCGCATTTTTGGTTCGATATGCTGGTTTCGTCTCGATATTATATTTTATAGACCGGTCATACTGTATGGATCAGAATAGTTGGGCTGTGAAAAAGATGGATGAAAAGAGACTGCATGTAGCAAAGATGAGAATGTTGAGCTGTACGTGCGGCGTGACGAGAATGGATAAAGTGATAAACGAGTATATTAGATTAAGTTTGAAAGTGGCGCCAGTTACAGAAAAAAGTTGAAAGGAAACCCTTTGGGATATGGTCATGTGATGAGAAGGGATGAAACGCATGTTACTATAATGGTTAATATAAATATAAATGTGGAAGGATGGAGAGGGAGAGGAAGGCCAAAGAAAATGTGGATGGACTGTGTGAGGAGTGATATGAAAGAAAAGGAGAAGGGATATCAATGATAGCGTGACAAGGGACAGGACTGTATGGAAGAAGAAAACGTGTTGCGCTGACCCCAAGTAACCTGGGATAAGGGCAGGAAGACTACGACGACGAGTGTTTTGAGGTCAGTGTTCATGAAACAAGTTACACAAGTAAAGCGTTTGCCTGATTTCGAATGGTCCAAACCCACGATCTACAACTCATATGACGGAGCCGTGGGAACCACCACTAGCAATATGCCTAGACCCTAGCCTTTTCCCAATTAGGTCGGCTACCAGTCCTACCGAATACAGCTGAGTAGGTACCAGTATTTTATATAGATAGAGCGACTGATGCGTATCTAACCTCTACAACTCAGTAACTGGGTAATACGTTTGTTATTATGTTATACAAGCTGACCCGGCGAACTTCGTTCCGCCTAACAAATTTCTAAAATAAAAGATTTTTTTCTAAAATAAACGTAGCCTAAGTTACTCCTTATTACATCAGCTGCCTGCCAATAAAAGTCCCGTCAAAATCGGTCCAGCCATTTCAGAGATTAGCCGGAACAAACAGACAGACAAAAATTGAAAAAAATGTTGTTTTGGTGTATGTACCGTATATATATTTATATACATGTAGTAAAAAACGGTTATTTCAATATTAAAAACAGACACTCCGATTTTATTTATATGTATAGATATAGATTTTATCTTAATTTGTATTTTGAAAGCTAATTTTATTTTATTTTTTATTATTGCACAATTTTAATTCAATTCCAAATTTAACCCGTAGATTATTATTATTTGACATTTTTGTATTCGCAAACACAAGACTGTGAGCGATGTGCACGCCTGTAACCGATCTGTTTGCACAGGACCATTTTCTAATTTAATTTTAACCCTGTAAATGAAATTGCAAATATGATGTTGGTGTGCCTTACTTAAATAAATAAATAAATACGATATAGTGCCCGGCACGTAAGTTGGCAAGGTTTTGGCGTAGTGGGGGTAAGTTCTCACATATACCGCGAACTGACCAACCGCCATATAGAGCGAACAGAACGTGACCGCGACACGATTGGTCAGTCGATCCTTGTGTCAACTGACCAACCAATCGCGCGCTCGCACCGGTCTTAAATGTTTCCCGCACCCCGCTTTACTACCAAAGATACCTAAACGACTTCTGCGCGTCTAACGACTCTTGCCAACTTATAAGCCGGTGATTATACATCTTTGACAAAACTGGTTTCTGATTTCCTGACACCTGAATATCCGTCACGACTGTCGATGATGTAAAAGTGATAACTGGCTTAACGCATTTGCCGAGGCACGGAGGAATCACGGTATGTTAAGATCACCCATCCACGTGCAGACCTCAGCAAGCGTTGCCTTATTTTGAAGATCGACCTGTGCGGCTGCTATTTTTAGCCACGAGCTCCTAGAACCAAAGGGTCACCACTACCTACTCACTCAGTAATGTACAAATTTTCTTTTTTTTATAAAGCGTTACATGTTCAATGAAGAATTTTTCGGTGGTGATGGCTCTCCGATATTCATCATGGTTGGAGGGGAATGGGACATTGATCATCGTTGGTTGTTAGCTGGTAACATGTACGAGATGGCGCGAGAGAACAGGGGATACCAAGTGTACACCGAACATCGATATTATGGAGCAACTAAAATATTCACGTAAGTAGACTTATCATACGATACGATCCGTGCCTAAAGTAAATTCACAAGCTTGATAGAGCAATTTTAGTACCTACCCTTAGGCCCACTTGCACTAGCACGAAAAACTTAACACATTTAAATTGACATTTGTCATACAGTATTGTCAATTTAACCTCGTGTTGTAACTAACTCTGAATTAAGTTTTTCGTGCAAGTGGGTCTAGTGGCGTAGTTAAAAAAAATGGGAAGAATGTGACCATTTAAATAATCTTTCACTCCATTCTTTCATAGTAACTTTATCTTAACTACATCGATTTTTTACACAGCGACTTCACAGCCGAAAACTTGCGTTTCCTAAACATCGACCAAGCCCTAGCCGACCTTGCGTACTTCATTACTGAGATGAAGAAGCAGCCACGGTTCGCTGAGAGCGAGGTGGTACTGTACGGGGGATCTTATGCCGCCAACATGGTCATGTGGTTCAAGAAGAAGTATCCGCACTTGGTGGTCGGCACTGTCGCTTCCAGTGGACCTATTCTGGCGAAAGTTGACTTTCCTGGTAGGTGCTAACTTTTGACACTTAGGGATATGGCATTTGACGCAGTCGAAGCGAAAATCTATTTGCGTGTTCTCTCAAATTCTCGATGAGTAGATATTTTCGCTTCTGCTCTGCGTCAATGTGGCTTGATCTTTACTGCCTTGTCTAAGCATTGGTAGGTACTAGTTGTCAATTTAATGTTGAACAATTAAAAAAATATAAAGTACCAATAAATGTCGTAAGTAATGTAACAACGATCAATTAATTTTGTGTCATAACATTGGTGAGTACCTACCTTTTTTTAACTTGGGCAAGGGCACCTGGAGTTTTGGGTAACAGACCAGGGAGTGTGAGATTTTTACCTCACTAAAACCACTCCGGTGATCACCATATCAGCACTTAGAAGGAACCCCGTAACCTCTCTAAAGATCACCTCTCTGTGCAATGCCTGTTAGGGCACATCCCTGGGGAGACTAAAAAAGCGCCTCCCCTGAGCCTCGCTGTGCACGGCAGCACGTGATCACTGTGCCACCGTCTTTCTTGGAGTCCCTTGGTGGGCGGACAGAGTCTCCGATCTGACCACCCGCAACCCTGCAGTCTGTCTACAGTCACTGCACCTAACAATCAGGCGCCAGAATGAGAATTAAATTTTCTTAAAATATAAAATAGTTACATCTTCATCCATATTTCAGAATATTTGGAGGTGGTTCATGAAGCTTTCATGTTGGAGGGTGGCGAGGAGTGCATAGGTCAAATCAGACGAGGCCTAGAGGACACAGTCGCAGCAATGCAGACCGAAAGCGGAAGGCGCCTCGTAGAACAAACGTATAGGTAAGTCTTGAAGGTTCTGTAAGGTTCCATTTCCAATCACAAAAGTGGTTCCACGGTCCAATTTTCGCAGCTAAAAGCTCGTATCTGATCTAATTTATAATATTATATATAAGTTACACAATTGACATAAAGTTAATTACGCTTTGCAAAATTTCCTAACAAATTAGGTAGGTACTTTTATTCCGCCCCGCAGTAACGTCAATTGACCATAAAACTCAAAACAGTCAATATTTTTTTTATTTTTAACCGACTTCCCAAAAAGGAGGAGGTTCTATGTTCGACAATACGTATGTTTTTTTTTATGTATGTTCACCGATATCTCCGTCAATTGTGGACCGATTTTAAAAATTCATTTTTTGTTTGAATGAGTACCTATTTTTCGAAATTGGTACCATTTTTATTTGGTGAAGATCTGGTGAAGAACTTCGGAGATATACAACAGAATTCTTAATAAGTAACGTCAAATCTCTCGGGATTGCTGCAATCACATGTCTGTTTATAGTTTATACCATTTCATTACATAACATCACGCAAGGTACGCTCTTAAGGGGTACGCAGATCTCTCATTTCACCGGTTATGTTCATATTTTATGATATTCGGGTAATCTATTCTGGCGTTATAGGTACCTTACTAAACAACTTGCCTATTAGGCAAAGTTTTATTTATTTTTCACTTTTTAGTTGTACCTACAACTAAAAGTGAAAAATAAATAAAACTTTTTCAAAAAAATACTACAGACATCCAAATAAAAAAAAACTGCAAAGTGAAAAATAACTTTATTTTTGGAAGTCGGTGTCCATAACGCAATAAATTGATACCTATGAAAGACATCGACTTCAAAAAATAAAATTATTTTTCACTTTGTAGTTTTTTTATTTGGAAGTCGGTAGTATTTTTTTTTAAGTTTTTTTTTTTATATTTATTGTGATAGGTTCGCGTTTGGCCACTATTTCGCCTGATGGTAAGCGATGATGTCGTTGGCGATGAAGCACGCATGCCAAGAAGTAACCTATTCACTCTTGACTTAAAGACCCCAAGGTTGTTGCTATCAGGAAACAAAGACTCCGGCAGGGAATTCCACTCCTTAGCTGTACGCACAATGAAAGTATTCGCAAAACGCTTTGTGCGTATGGGATGTCCACCATATAAATTATTATTTTTCCTGCAGGTTGTGTGAACCACTGGACTACGACAATGAGTATGAGTTAGGCGTTTTCGCAGGACTTATCAGTTGGACGTTCTCTCTCTCAGTGCAGCGGGCTAGACCTGGGACGCTAATGGATATTTGCAATAATTTCACCGATCATACTAGCTATGGTAAGTTTAATTTTCTAATGCCAGATTGCTGAAGAGTTTGTCGCTAGTCCTCGTTCATTAATTCTTTGTTGATTTTTTTTTGTGGCTCTTTCTTCAGCCGTCATAAATTAAGTCCTTGAATTACAAGTTTCTCATGTCACGTTGCAGGTGCAACTCCAATGGAGAAAATTAGCGGATACCTCGCGATAATTCGTGGATTAGACGACGAAAGCTGTTGGCCTATTAGTTACGATAGTTTCCTGAACGGCTATAATGTAACATCAAATTGTAAGTGATTTATTTAACTCTACGATAACAAATTTCCCATAGATAAAGTTTTTCAGTGATGAACCTTTTGATCAACTCCAATTCTCCTAACATTACCTGACCATAGACATATTAAATAGTTTGGACTAGAAATACCTACAAAAAAAAGGTGTTTACCTAAACCTTAAAATGTCACTTAAAATGGCTGCCGATGCTATGGTTGTGTGAATCAAGGAACACACACACACTCACAAATCTTAATAATACAATCAGTAAACAACCATTTGACAGCAGGCCTACCATAAGCACAAAAATCGTCACTTTCCTACAACTATGCCTACAACTGTCACTACTGGAAAGAATGTAACAACACGATGTTTCACATTCTGTATCGTAATTCACTCATATTTGTATAAGCTAATGTATGTATAGAACGTCGCGGTGCCTCCATGTTTTTCCTTTCTCAATGTTACCTGACAATAACGGATCATGTTTATGCGTGCTGTCTATGACCAGTGTGTGTTGCCAGAGCTGAAAAATGGTAGCTCATAATGGGCTTCATCAGAAGGCTTCGTCACTCTAAAGGCAATAGAGAGGGCTGTGCTCGGAGCTTCCTTGAGTGATCGAATCAGAAATGAAGATATCGTATAAGGACAAAGGTTACAGATGGCGCCACTTACACTCACCCACTGCCACCCTTTTTTTTATATGTTGCCCCACACTAGGAATTTCTTCCTGTATCGTGGGTGCGTTTACAAACATATAAACTCACATACACAACACCCAGAGCCGGAACAAGTATCAGTAGGTCATACAAATATTTGTTCCGTGCGGGAATCGAACCCGCGACACGCAGCGCAGCAGCCAATTGCTCAACCATTGCGCCAACCGTGCGCCCAAACTTAGGTTGGCTATGTAGTCAACCTACATGGCAGTGGGCAGTAGTGCATATTGCTTGCAGAACAGAAGGTACGTGAAGACGCAGCGTTGGAAGGCCTCCGACTAGATAGAACATACACCTGGTAAAGGCTGCGGGAATCCGCTAGATTTGGGACGCACTGAACCGATTGATGAGGCGACACTTGGGGGAGGCCTATGTCCAGCAGTGGACGACTTTTGGCTGGAATGAAGATGATGATGAACGAGCGTTAAACTGTGTAGAGGACATTTTTTTTATCAATAATTGAAAACCGCACTTGTTTTCAGCACGTGCGTGGTATTATCAAACTTGCACCGAATATGGGTATTACCAAACAGCACCACGCTCTGGCACAGTGTTCGACGGACTGAAGTGGCTTAGCCTGGATTTCTATACCGATGTTTGCAAACGGATTTTCGATGAAAGGTGGGTACTTGTAAAGCTTATTGTTGGGTTTATAAATTTCAAATCAGGCCAAGCTAAAGCATTGTTATATATTTCGAGAACATTACCATTTTCCAGTAAGTCATGAGTCTCTTAAATGACCGATTGCTTGCCACTGTCTGGATTAGACGCTGTAAAGAGAGAGCCGACAAAAAAACCCAAGGTTTTCGAATCGAAGATTACGCGTAACCCGTGTGAAAGAATTTAACCATGTGTTTCCTTGTAACAGATTCGACTTGGCTTTCGTGGAAGCCGGAGCTGAGCGAGTCAACTCGATTTTCGGCGGCCTAGAGCCTGTAGTCAACAATACTATCAACATCCACGGCTACATCGACCCATGGAGAGCGCTCGGAGTGTACAAAGACGATATCTCCGAGACTTCGCCTACCTACACTGTAGACAGGTCAGATATGATTTTGTTTTACTGTTAATAGACCCGTAGAATACGAACAAAACTGCGAAAAGGAGCAGGGGATTCAACGAACGAGAAAAAAAAATTGTATCTCCCGTACCAATTTTGGTGAGCTGACGTCAACTGTGTGTGAAAAATCTATTCTTTTTTTTTCGATTTGAATGACTTTCTTAGGCTCTAGACAGACGGACTGCATTTCAACTGCAATCCAACTGCAAATTTGCAGTTCGGATGCAGTTGACTCGACTGCAATAGAACTGCAAACCAACCGTCCGGTCCAATTGGAGACGGCGTGCAGTCGTGTGAACTGCACACCGACTGCAATCGGACTGCAATTATTATTATCGGCAGAAGAAAGGATTGCAATTACTTTGAGGTAAGCTTTTAACAATTTTAAACATTATTATTTATATTGCAAAGCTCGATCTGTCGCCATTGAATAGGCATTATGAATTAAATTACAAAAATAGTTACTTAAAAAATATATATGTATATAAACAGAAGAAAATGATTAACCGAATACGTCGTTTATGTATGAGCTATCATCGCTGCAATTATGATAACCGTGCAGTCCAATTGCAGTCGGTGTGCAGTTCACACGACTGCACGCCGACTGCAATTGGACCGCACGGTTGGTTTGCAGTTCTATTGCAGTCGTGTCAACTGCATTCAAACTGCATCCGAACTGCAAATTTGCAGTTGAAATGCAGTCAGTCTGTCTAGAGCCTTAGAGAAGCTTAGAAGGGGAAACCAATACTCAGCAGTGGGTGGTATAAGGCTGCCAATCGTGATCATAAACTCATTTCCTTACGATGTTAATAGTTTACAAATTTTTATTTTTGTAAGTGCAATGTTCTTTCATTGTTTATGAACTTCAGTATTTTTACTCGGTGCGCGAATTCGACTCGCACTTAGCCAGTTTTTTAAATAGTGTTATCTGTCTCTAGGGCATCCCATTGCTTCGACATGCAAGGCTGGTTATGGACAGACACCATCCAGATGACATCGGTGCAGCAAACAGCAAGGAGGATTGTAGCTTCTTGGCTCTCGAGTTCATCCAGTTCCACAACTACATAGGAAGCAATATTTTGAATAAATTCCTTGCAGTAAATATTGTAAATGTTTTTTTTTGTTTAAATTGTAATTTTAGTTTATCTTGGACAATAGTTATATGGGTTTAACCTTTCTTGTATTTAGTCCGCGTTCGTAATAATTGCTGTCGTGTGCCGTCAAAAGTCGCACGCGTCACCAGATAGACCCAAAAACCAGATTCAGATTAGACACACAGTGCAACATTTCTAGAACATGGATCCACGTCTCAAACACATGAAAGGTTAAAATCGCTAACCCGCCTTGAGCAAGCGTGGTGATTAATGCTCGTAACTTCTCTGTATGAGAAGAGACATTTGCCCTGCCGTGAGACTGTAGATAACAGGCTGGTATCATACTTAAATTATAAATGTGAATGTAAGTTTGTTTGTTACGCTTTCACGCAAAAACTACTGAACCGATCATCATGAAACTTTGTACATATATTATTGGCGGTAATAGAAATAACATGGATACATTTTAATAAAAAAAGGCATCACTGCGAGCGAAGCCGCGGGTAAAAGCTAGTTATATCCATACTAATATTATAAATGCGAAAGTACCTCTGTTACCTTTCACGCTTAAACCTCTAAACCGATTTAGTTGAAATTTGGTAAGGAGATAGTTTGAGATATATAGTTTTTATATCCTATCCTATTTTTTAGACTCCGGAAATCATCCTTAAGTGGATGGAAGTTTGTATGGAAAACTTATATTTGCGCAATACAAAAAATATTAGCTATTCGAAGTATTAATGCTTCGTCGACGAAGTCGCGGCGACAGCTAGTTTCCAATAATTTTGAAAGCAGAATATTGGTAGTATCAATGCCATGGTTCGCGTTAGTCATGCTTGAATTCGGAAGTAAGCAAAGATAGCAAAAACTGTTCGCAATAATTTCAAGGTGAACATTTTATCAACATAAAAACGGCACGAGGATTTTAGCGATTGGCGGCTCCGCGCTGTTATGTAAACTATGGTTTCAAAGCAATGTAAGCCACATGGATGAACACGTATTCGTTTGCATAGCAACGAGTTTTTTGTAAGGAAACCTATTCAGATTTCTCATGCGAGAAGCCGAATTAAAATAAAAGTACGGTTTTTTTTCTCCCGCTAGTTATCCGGGAGGACATAATTTTATTAAGTTTAAATTCCACAATCTGACAAATTGATAATCCACAGAAGTTAATCAGAAACTTTAACAGGTCAAAGATGAAACAGATCAAAAAATATAATCGGAAATACTCACTAACCGTCCTAAGCAATAGTTTTAAAACTATGTTAATCCCTAATGTCACATGTACGGTTAGCATTTCGCCTAATTAAACCTACCGGCGGAATTACATTTAGGAGTAAATGCACAGTGCACTACTGCCCTGGTCTAGTCGGTGTGTTTTCAAAATGGCTCTTTTCCACGACAATCCTTTTCGGAAACACAACACAAATTGTGCTGCGCGTGAGGGTAACCTACATTCTCATGTGCTAACTTTTCACAGCAACTAAGGCATATTTTAGCTAATATTGGAAAGTACTAATACAATATTAGGGGAAACGTCTCCACGCAGCACTATAAATATATTTGCAGTGAAGCGAAGGACGGTGGAACAATACGATCTACCGACACTCGCTCGACTGTGACGCGACCAGACAAGTAGTCTACTCTACCGATAAATCATAGCACTTACATCGTAAAGCGTTAAGTGAAGAACATTCGAGAATATAGGCAGTCCATAATTTAAGTTGTACATAATATAAAATCAATTCATTTATAATAAATGGAAGTTCATTTACTTAACATATAAAAAACAGGCAAGGCAGTGTAAAAATCAAACAAATCTAGTTATAGGAAACTGAACACGTGTTCTTAAATAAATAGGACTGCCATTAAAACCCGTGAACTAACTCAAATTCAGAAATGACGGCACCAAGTTAAACCTATGTGTCTATTAATCTAGAGAATACTTAAATATAGAGTGAACCTCGTAAAAGTAACCGTCGCGTGTCCGCCTGGTAGCGACACTCGTGTCAGTTCCAGTGGCGAGGTTCGTCCCGTACAGATACAGATACAGATAATGTCTAAAGAGAGACATCAGCGACATTCCCTGCGCCCTCGCTACAATTACACACGTAGATTAAGTGTTTATAACATACTGGTGAAAATATTTACAATGGTCTAGTGCTTAAGTTGCAAGTCATTCTACAGCCAATGGTTTGGGATTCTCCCACGGAAAGCCTTCTCGTCCGAAGTGACCGTAAGTACTGGTTCTCTGGTATATGGGTGCTCGGAGGTTCAATTCCCTGGAAAAGAAACAATTAAATGTTAGTATTAGGTTATCGGAATTATTCAAAACAGAACTGTTAAATATAATGTTTCAAAAAATGATGTAAGAATAACAACTTACTTGACAATTTTGCCCGGTCGCAGGTCAAAGTTCTTTTGTACAATCGCGAGGAGTTGCTGTTGGGTCTTGTGTGAGGTGCCGTAGTCGAACACGGTGATCGATAGCGGTTCAGCCACACCAATTGCGTATGCGACCTGTAAATAACCAAAAAGACATAAGTATTAAATTAAACGAAAACAAAAATTAGGAGTCAGAGATAACGTGACAGGGACGGAAAAGAAAATTAAGTTAAATTTAAGTTACCACCGAGATATTTTTCTATACTAATATTATCTGGACTGATTTCAAAAATTCTTTCACCGTTGGGAAGCTGTACTATCCGCGGGTGACATAGGCTATTTTTATCCCTGTATTCCTACGGGAACAGGAACTACGTGGATGAAACCGCGAGGCATCCGTTAGTATTTAAAGCTTTTTAAACTACATAATTTATCTATTAGTAGACACGCTTCGATCGACAATCTATCGAACCAATTCAAACAATAAGGGCCGTTTTCACAATGTTCAATAACCGCGATTAGTTACAGCGCTAGTAGCAACTAAACTCAGTTTATACAAATACATCTTTCTAATTGGTTGAGATCGCTTAGAAACAACCAATCAGAACGCTGTACTTTCATAAACTGAGTTTAGTTGAACTAATCGCGATTAGTTTAATTGGTGAAATCGGCCCTTACGGTTTGAATTGGTTCGATAGATTGTCGATCGCAGCGAGTCTACTAATAGATAAATTATGTAGTTTCAAAAGCATGAAATACTAGCGGACGCCTCGCGGTTTCAACCGCGTAGTTCCCGTTCCTATAACTTTTGAACGGCTGAACCGATTTTCATCAAACTTAGCTAAGAACTCTCGAAAGTTACCTTTCAAACAAAAAAAAACTAAATCAAAATCGGTTCATCCGTTTATGAGCTATGATACTACAGACAGATACACAGCCACACACGTCAAACTTACAACACCCCTCTTTTTCCGTCGGGGGTTAAAAAAGGGTTACCAACCTCAAGTGACATGGGACAAGGCAGGAAGATGAACGATAAGAAGTTATTTTCGTCACCTAACACAAGCCCGACTTTTTAACAAATAGCTATATTTGGCCCAAAGATAAAAAATACATGATAATGTCTACACAAATAGAGAAAAGAACATTCGAGATCATTATTTGCTTCTGTACAATCAATACAAGTCAAAGGACAGATGATTGAGCGGTGTAAATTACAATTTGTCTTTAATAGTGTCGCGACGCATACGTCAACGGAAACCTGGCGCCAGCGACGCGTCATCGTGACGTAGGATAATCATCACGCAACAATTATTTGGGACGTCTGGCTACATCATAGGTAAGTGATGAGGATGACGACTAAAATTTTCTGGGGGAATAAACTCACACAGTTTGTGCAAGTAGATGACTGAGAAAAGGGCATTGTATTTTTATCAACGTGGGATATGTTGAAATACAACTTTATGTCAATGTAATAATGGTGTCAATGACATTGCACATGACTGTGTCGTCGTGAATCGGTGCAGTTAAAAGTTCTTGCTATTTTTATTAAAATAATAATATGGATGTTTCACTTGGGTTAGCTGTTAGTGAGTAGAGAATCAAGAGTTTTGCAGTTTTAAAATACACAGGTTGGGTACTAGGTTGCGGGTAGGTTAATTTAAATCTAAGTCTTTTATAAGTGTTTTTTTGTTTTGTATTCAATAATCGGGGTGTCGTTTTCTTTATAGAAAAAACCCTATAAATAAATAAAGATTTAAAAAAAAATACACAGGCTGGCTGATGCTGAAGTTCTGGGCTCAATCACTTGGTAAGGCAGTATTTAGTTATTCATGAAAGTATTTCTGATCTTTTTAGTTTTTCCTATTTGCAAGATTGATTCAGGTATTTTTAAATAGCAGCCCAGTCTGAAATTGTGTCCGAGTGATGGCACGCGTCCATTGTTTCCTAAACGGAACCAGCGAAATGCGTGCAAGCATATAACAAAGTTAAATCAGCAGCATGTCTCACCTGAACCATGCAGCGGCGGCACAGCCCCGCCTTGACCAGCGACTTGGCCACCCAGCGCGCGGCGTAGGCGGCCGAGCGGTCCACCTTGGTGAAGTCCTTGCCGGAGAAGGCGCCGCCGCCGTGCGCGCCCCAGCCGCCGTAGGTGTCGACGATGATCTTGCGGCCCGTCAGACCTGCATCCGACTGCGGAAACGGAAAATAAAACATTCATTCTTACTCTTAAGGCATGATATGTGTCATTCGTTGTGCCCACACACAAGACACCACAATGGCGGTTGAGTGTGTCTTGCTCTCTCTAATGTCTCTCTGATGGTAGCACACGTTTTTTGATAATTCGGTTCCCTTCATGATGGTTGAGCTGAGTGATGCCAATCCATGCGTCATGTTCGTGAACGGGCGCCATCAGTTGAGATTGGTCATAACTTAGCTGCCTCGGCTTGCTTTCAATTACGTACTTATTGTATTTTTGAATTGTTTGTTTTACTCTAGAAGCTTTTACGTGCGCGTCTTTTTACATCGTTCTCTCATATGTATTTTTTCAACAAAAATGATGTAACCAAATAATTGTAATTAAAACTGATGGAAAAGAATATCCGTGGAGTTTCTTGCACATTCTTCTCCATAGAGACCTACTGACGCTTGCGAATGCAACTAGATTCATATTTTGTTTGACAATTCAAGTACCTTTATAAGATGAAGCTGCACAACAGCTGTCCTCCTTGCAAGAAATACTCTACAAACTAAACTCTAAAACATCTAACCAAGAACACATCACAGCAATGCTGCTAGTCTTTTGGGCACAATTCCTGTAGACAACGGTGAGGAGTTTTTCGACGATATATTTTAGAATAATATATTTAGGATTGCATAGTTAGTAGTTTTTCTTTTAAGTGTATATGTTTGAAGTCTTAGTTAATTAAATATTATACACTATATATTTTTGTCTATGTAAATGAATGCTATTAATTATTAAAAAAAACCGGCCAAGTGCGAGTCGGACTCGCGCACGAAGGGTTCCTTACCATTATCGCAAAAATTATTTTTTGCCCCACTTAAATATTTATTTTATTCTGTTTTTAGTATTGTTTTTATAGCGGCAACAGAAATACATTATCTATGAAAATTTCAAGGGCCTAGCTATCACGGTTCATGAGATACAGCCTGGTGACAAACGGACCGTGGAGTCGTAGTAATAGGGTACCGTTTAAACCCTTTGGGTATGGAACCCTAAAAAACAAATCTGACTATAGTCTATCAAGACTGATGGCTGATATAAAAGCAACAAAAAAACCTACTATTGTTACTTTAGTTTTTTTTGTTCTCAGACGAGGTCACTTTGAGCAACAGCTATGCACTGAAATCTTGGTCTATTTGTAAAAAGTAATTAGATCTCCTTACATCATGACCATTTAGCAAATAGCATTTGATTTGATATTGAAAAGCACTAGCTAAAGATTCTATAACACCTATGTAGTATTGTTTGTGATGGTGGGAATGTGAATGTTGGTCGAAAAAAAAAGGAATAATTGTCCTTACCTGAGGTCCACCAATGATGAACAGACCGCAAGGGTTGATGTGGATGACGGTCTTCTCATCGATGTAGTGAGCGGGAATGACTTCCTTAATAACCTTCTCCCTGATCTCCTCGCGTAGAGTTTCCAGAGTTATCTACAAATTGAAGTTAATAATTAACGAATATGAATCACTATCTCATCATAGGTCACGGCCTAAAATTTTCAAGCATTTTATTATTCAAGTAAAACACACCAAATAATATCTTATCTTTTCATTATATAACATAAAAGCATAACTAGATTTGTTTATATGTAACCTAAAAACTTATCTCAGTGGAATGGTCACATTAGTGATGCTATGATACAGTTGTGCGTAAGTTTTATCAAGAAAATTACTCGTGTGCTAAGAAAATTATTCACACATGATAAAACATAAATGACGAAATATTTAATAAAAATGCCGTGGCATGTATGCTATTATAGGAATAATTGATTTTTCTTTAATGTTCTTGATTGTGTAGAATGTTCAAGTACATGTCCCTTGAAAAGTATGCGCTTCGGGAGTTTTCGTATTTCCGAATTAGCACGAACCACAGACATAAATCTAACTAGATAACGCAAGTCCCTCCATCTGTATGAAAACCAAGAGTGCCACTTTTTCACAAACTATTTAAAAACAAATTTACTTACTAATGAAAGAAAACATTTCCAGTGCCACGGCCAACTTTTTCTATACATTCTTTACAGCTCAATATGGCATAAAAATGCATTTTTCTAGATTTCGGTGGCTTTCCGTTGCCGATAATGCTAAATGAAAAGCTCAGATTACGATCATTTATCGTAACTTTCTGTTTTTTGGCACGCGAAGTACATACAATCGCGTCATCTAGTTAGATATATATCTGTGGCACAAACGTAACCACCTCAAAGGAAAACCTTCTAAGGTATGAAGAAACTTACCTTCTCTGAATGTTGCAGGGAGACGACGAGTGTGTGTACTCTCTGTGGCACTGTGGCGCCTCCAGCGAAGACGTACTCGCAGGTCACCTGAAACCAAACACATAAAATTATAAGAATTATTTTTTTACTGGAACCACCGTAACTTTTCTCTCCCCGCAAAGTAACATGAGCCTTATCTCCAAGTTCTAAGATTCAAATCTGTTCAGTAAGCCGCTGTTGCTAAGTAAACCATGATGGCCACTAAATGTGATTGAAATTCGACCCCACAGTTTGCTACCTGACGCGACCCAAGCAAGGCGGACCTACCCCGCAAGCACAGCTATTGTTGGTTATACTTGAAACGCTACAGAATAGTATGAATCGACGAGAATACAGATTTTTATCATACATTCATAAAAAGTTCTCTAGACTTAAGGCGAACGAACTATAAAATTATTCGCTAATTTCCTAGACACAAAAAAATTAATCTGCCTACAATTTAGTTTTTTTTTTATTATCATATTACACATCAAATGAAATCAATTTCATTCCTTCATATCTATAAGTATACAGTAAGTGTATCTATAAAGTTTTAATGAACTATTGTTTCTATTAGACTGTTTTTTTTTTTTAATAATTCCTATTAACATATTAGAAATGCTACACCAACCATTATTTTTTGTTCAATAAAAAAATGCGCGAATACAATAAGATGTTTCATATTTATTTGTAACCTGACATTGAGATTTTAATATCTTTTACTAAGTAAATTAACTACTACCCACATGGGTGAATGAATATCTATATACCTAGCAACTTTGGTTTTGAAAAGGAATTAGTTTGCGACGACACTGACAGTAAAATATGACACCATTCATCAAGTCATCAACTTCCTTCCCTGTTTCACGTTACTTGGGGTCGGCGAAACTCGTTTTTCTTCTTCAATTCCGTCCTGTCAATCATCATGATCACTGACTAACTTTCCTTTCACGCCACTTATTAAGAATAAAAAGCTTACTGAAAATAAGTCCCCAAATACATTAATTAATGAAAGTATAGATTAAAACCTTGAAGAAATGACAAGTGCTTATTGTGTGCTGTGTATAATGCACATGTCCGCGATGTATTTAATAGACCTATCTCAGATATCGCTTGACACTGGTGTCAGTTTTATCACCCAGTCATTAAACAACAATTGATATATTAGATATTGATTACGTCATGTGAGCTTTAGAACGAACAGGAACAGCATTAAAAGACGATATCCTCAAGAGTTCTTTCATTAGAGTACCTACACACAACAGTTGGCCATTATTAGGAAAAATAGATTAGCTGGTTCAGTTCAATTCGTGAATAGTGTCTCCGTGTGCTTGGCTCTTTGCATGAGATACCTTGCTGACTTTTTAAACGACTCAATCAATCTGCCTAGCCTTTTCCCAACTATATTGGGGTCGGCTTCCAGTCTTACCGGATTCAGCTGAGCACTAGTGTTTTACGTGGAGCGACTGCCTATCTGACCTCCACAACCCAGTAACTGGGTAACACGGTACCCCTTAGCAAGACTGGTGTCAGATCTCAAGCTTCTGACTACCCTTAACGACTGTCAAAGATCTTCAAATGACAGCCGGGACCAACGGCTTAACGTGCTTTCCGAGGCACGGAGGAAACTCGATATGTTGAACATGGTCACCCATCCACGGACCGACCTCGTCAAGCGTTGCTTAACCTTGAAGATCGATCCGTGCGGCTGTTATTATTTAGCCACGAGCTCCTCCCTACTCCTACTGCTACTCCCCACTTTTTAAACGACTATGGGAGGGTAATGTTTTTATTAAAAAAGAATATCTGGTAACAAGGCGCCATCTACATTGAAGCATTTCAATTATAGCAATCCCGATTTACAAGGGTTAATTGGTCAGAAGAATACCTAACTGTCTCGACACCAATATGCATCAATCAAAGATCAAAGCTACTATAATGTTGCACAGCACTGGGTCAGAGATCGAAACAATGTATTGTAACATTGTAGCTGATTGGCTTTCTCTTGCTATTGAAATGACCTACACGTCTAGACATTTTAGAAGCCCGGATAAGGCGCAACTGTGTCTTCAATACTAGATAGTTGTTTTTATTAAATTTTTTACTACTCAGACTCCTAGAGCAAATATTGGATTTCAGATTAAATAATTTGAATATTAAATATGCTTCAATATTTAAAGAAAAATTCAATGCCGGAAAATGTAATGTGCCTATAGTTCATTCTTGTTTTCGACAAGATAAACGACAGGCTAGGTTTACAAAAATAAAATAATCTTAAATTAAATAAATTTTGGCCTTTGACATCAGTGAGCATACCAAATAGCTGCAAAGGTCAGATAAACTATCTGTTCCAGTTAATCAGTTCATTTGTTAAAAATATTTATATAATTATTACTAAAGAGAAATGATTTCTGAAGTCATCGTCTTATCAAGTTTTTTGGGTAGTAAATCTACCTGTATTTAGATAACACTACTCCTCACTCCTAGAAACTGTATCTATAATCTTGCTGTGCCCGACAGGCTCCCTAATAATTGGTTCTCTTACTTACATTTACCACTTGTATGCACGTTATGGATGCAACCACTTGTATGCATGTTATGGATGCAATAAATTTAATTTGAATAATGAAATCAAAGTGCATATTTACCTGAGTCTTAGAATCCGGGCGAGCCCACCAGAATTCGCCGTTTCGTCGTAACTCAGCGATTTTCTGGTTTAGTCTGTGTGCTAGTACTACTGTAAGAGGCATGCATTCTTCGGTTTCATCTGTTGCATAACCAAACATTAAACCCTGGAAGTAAAATAATAAATTAGAACACATGGAAAAATATCTGTACTATTGTGTTGAAATACTGTAGACTAGTTTTAATCTAGACTTTTAAATTGAGATTCATTATAAAGCATTGTGATTGATGGTCATAAAAACTTATTTCAAGAATATGACCTTGAATTTTTCGTTTCCTGTAAATTTTTGGTTTATTGTTAAACACAGCTGTTACATAAAGGTCACAAAAATTAATGTAAAAAATGCATTAAAGAAAGTTTCAAAGACACATGCTAGTTACAAAGGAAATTAAGTTATCCTCAACATTGCACAATTCAAAGCAATAAAATTTTCACATGGATTTTTCCTAAGTAGAGGTAAGAAAACATACCAGTGAATCATGCTCATTCACAATAACTGTCTTCAAATGTGTAATGAAATAGCAATCATTTAACAATTCCTGGATTTGCGAACAAGTGATAATTGCCTGATAATAATTTTGTGGAAGATAAAATCTATGCTTTTGATGTATCAGGCCAATTGGTAAAAAAATAAAATTTTATTGATGGAAATGAATATAAATGTGTTCCCATGAAATGTATAAGCTGATTAATGCACAGCTGCTAAAATATGCTTATCATTAATAAATAAAAAAAACAATACTGGACAAGATGAATTACTCTTCAAAATCAACATGATGATTTTAACATACCTGGTCTCCAGCCCCAACTTCATCATCATTGCGGTTCTCATGCACTCCTGCGGCAATGTTTGGTGACTGCTGGTCCAAGGCAAGCATCACGCAGCAGGTCTTGTAATCAAACCCTGATCCCAACATGCTCATTTTAGTACTAATTAATGACAGACAATGAAAATAGAGGATCAAGTGACACTGCGGCCAGACAGACATAACAAATATAATTGAAATGTACATGCACTATTGTCAATGTGCTGTCTGACCACTGGAATGCATTTAAGATTGACAAGTAGGTATGAGTTTTATGAAATCAGTGAAATGGACACCCATAGTTATGGAGAACTCTGTTCATTCTGTAAATCATGCAGAATGTAAACCCAAGTCTTCAAAATAGCCAATAGACCCATTATTTCTTGCAGCAAATTCTTATGCAATTTGTACCTGATCTCCAGCCCCAACATCTAATTCCTCTCTATCTTGATAGACTCCATTGGCTATGTCTGGACTTTGCTCTTCAATAGCCACTAGTAAATTTAGTGTACGCCAATCAAAACCTAGTGTGCACGGAATAATATTCATCCATTACTATGAGGGAAGTCAAATTAGAATTTAGAGTTTGTCTACACAGAACTGGCTTTAAGCCAAGGAGCTGCATCTGTATACTTCTGGTAACAGATAGTAATTCAAGGATAATATTAACATACCTTTAGAGGAATCATCATAGCCAATGTGCTTCACTGTCTCTCTGACAACCTTCTGGTAGTCAACATTGGCTTTGGATGTGATTTCACCGCACAATAACACCATTCCGGTCTTGGTCACCGTTTCTGATAATAAAGCACTTTAATTAGCAAACAGTCTCACTATTTCTAATTATTTCACCGACATCATGGTATTTTATGACACTCACCGCATGCTACTTTTGCGTCAGGGTCTTGTATCAGATGTGCGTCTAAGATAGCATCACTAATTTGATCGCACATTTTGTCTGAAATAGAAATACAGCATAAATTGTAAATACAAGTAAAAGTGCAAGTGTATTTTATCATAAATTTCAACGTTGTTTGGCTCAGACCACGTGTTGCGATTATTTTGACAAATGTAAATTACGGTAATATCTGAGAGGACCATGATGTAACAAAACATTGCCATTGAATAAAGCATGCTAGTCCGTGTGTGTTATTGCCGGACAGTCAATGGTTTTTGAAGACTAGAACAAGTAATATTGTAAACAAAAAGAATCCTATTTATACTTTATCTACGCACATGCTAAGGCGGCCATTTTTCGATGAACAATTCCTGCATTAGAGTTATTGAAGAAAACTAACCTGGGTGGCCCTCGCCGACGGATTCTGATGTGAATAAAAATGTAGATCCTTCTTCCATATCATAGCTATGTCCGTTTGTTTTTGCGTATCCATTCATTTTTGAGGTCTCCGGCATTCTGAATTTAGAGTTAGCTCACAAAAATAACCCGAAAGAGTCCCCTTGAATTAACACTGTGGAAAAGAGGTCTGGTTTGTGATCGCGCCGATATTTATAAGGTCGGAGAGGCGCCACAGAGCAACTCTTATTCGCCAATCAGAATTCTCGCAGCCGATGGTGCTGAATGCTGCTATTGGTTGAAATATATTGTTTTGATTTTGTATAATCTGGAATGCAAACGCGGTAAGTTTTGAACATACGCCACTGCGACTTTTGTAATTAAACATTTTTATCAGAATACAACTAGTTAATTTGCTCACAATGGGAATTTAAAATAAGAGTTAAATGTTTTAGCAAATTATTATGAGGTAAACTCTTTTGAGAACATAGAAATATAATAAAAGCAGAAGTAAAACCTCCTTGTATTAATTATTTTTAATATAAATCAGCGGTCTATTTGATTGCTATTTCAATGCGCTTGATTGTTTGGTGGTAAAAAATCTGTTATTTTATTTACTGCTACTTTGGTCGATCCTGATAAAAATTATGTACCTACACGCGTCGAAGGTCACAGATTGGAGCATACTTTGTTTGCTAAATCTCTATGATATCAGCTGGTAAGTAATTTGTCAACTTTAGCACATTATATAATAAGTTCATCATATTGAGCATATACATAAAACAATAGTAAAGGAAGCACAATTAGGTAGGTACCAAATAAACACTGCAACACAAAAAAAACAGTTATATCTATTGATAATTTTTAACTAAAAACTAAATTGCTTCATATAAGTAGACTAAAACAAATAAAAATTATTAAATACCTCTTCAGCTCAGCAATGTAAAACTATTAGATGCACCACAAAATAATTCTTAATAACAGTCACCACTTTTGAAGATCCGTAATGTTACAATAAATTTACAAAAGATATCCAGTTTAGGGTAGTTTACCACAAGAAATCTCGTCGTCAACTGAGGGCTAGTTTGTTGTTTCATCTGTACTTAAATACGCGACTATGCATTTATTTATTTATTCAAGATCCCGCGAGTTTTAGCAAGTCATTGTGTTGAAAAATTAATTTAGATATTTTTTTCGCTTGTTTTTTTGTCAACGGTTATCATGATAGTATTTTAGAGTTCCGCGTCGAAATTAATAAAACGGGACAGTTATTTAGTCACTTCGGTGATTCGGTGTCTGTCTCAAGCTGTTTACTCTGAAACAAAACGCTGTACGCCACTGTTATCTAGAGATGAGATTCTGATAGAATAGTAATATCGACCGTATAGAAAATGGATACCTGGGTATGGGTATGAATTTAGTAGGTAAGGTAAGTTAGTTGAATTTTTATCTGCCATTAAGAATTATTTGGGCAATTTATAAAAATATAAACTTTTCCACAAAAAACAAACCGACTTCTAAAGCAAAACCTTCTGTCAATAATTATTGATCGATGAGCAAAACACAAAAATGTGCAAAACTAACATTGCGTTTTGGAAGTCGGTGTCTTTGGTACTTGTTGTTTTTATCGTTTTTCGACACCGTGTTTTGTTTTGGAAGACGGATTTTTTTTTTTGTTAAAATGTTTTTATTTTTCTCGTTTAGTACTTAATATTACCTTGATAATCATTCATAGCCAGACAAAGAGACAAAAAAAAAACAAATTGAAAAAGACAAATTGTCAAGCACGCGTTATCTGCTGTGATTGGTTGAATGAATTTTAAAAAGCCAATCCCAGCAGATAACGCGTGCTTGACAATTTGTCACATTAATTCTGCGATACTTTAGAGATGAGAGACTCGGCTAAAGTAATCACCCATGCAATCGATGCATCTTTGCCAACGCAGTGGCAGTTTATTGATGCTTCTTTAAGA
Source organism: Orthosia gracilis (assembly GCA_947562075.1). Taxonomy (NCBI): domain Eukaryota; kingdom Metazoa; phylum Arthropoda; class Insecta; order Lepidoptera; family Noctuidae; genus Orthosia; species Orthosia gracilis. The sequence goes on along the minus strand of OX387272.1, from coordinate 32,314,369 downwards.
AATCAGTTCTGGAAAAAGTAGAAGTGTGTAGGCGCAGTCGCTTAACTATTTCACATATCTTATAACCAAGACATTCTATGATTAAGAACTCGGCTAAAGTAATCACCCATGCAATCGATGCATCTTTGCCAACGCAGTGGCAGTTTATTGATGCTTCTTTAAGAAATCAGTTCTGGAAAAAGTAGAAGTGTGTAGGCGCAGTCGCTTAACTATTTCACATATCTTATAACCAAGACATTCTATGATTAAGAATCAATTTCACCAAATGGTTTTTTGACTGCTAATGCTTGCCATGTTAATGAAAATACCAAAATCACTACGTGTTTGCCTATAACATTTGCCTATGATCCTAACCTGATGACCTGGGACCACCTGTGAAGTATACCATTTCAAACAAAAGAAGGATTTTCCAAATCAGTCCAGGTCCAGTCTTTGAGTAATCGGGAAACATACTAATAGTTTCCGACGAATTGAGAACCCTCTCCTTTTTTTTTGATGTTGTTTAAAATATTAAATAGTTTATCTAGGGAGCAAACAACTATTTTAAAGGCGAGAGTGTTTCTTTGAATCCAGAGCAGAGCGAAGGATTCTAGAGTAGAATCACGAGCGTAGCGAGGGGTTACAAAGTAGAATCCTGAGTGCAGCGAGGGATTCAAATTACGTCACTCGAGCTTAAAACAGTGTTGTCCCGAGGTGGACACTACTTTTTATCACCCTCTATGAGAAAATAAGTAAGTGTAACCTTATGTTTATTTATTTACATAAAATTAAGAACCATAAGACATAAAACAAAATAATTAGAGGCTAATGTTTATATTTGAACAATTATAGAAGTGCGTAAAAATTTTGTTAGTACCATCCGTTACAGTTGTAGATTTATTTACAGCTTGGGAATTAGAAATAGTCTCAGAAAACGGTGTCTCAGGATGTAATTTTTGAGACACTTGAATAAAATACTTTCACTTGAGAAGACGCACTCATTTAAAAAAATTAAAAAATCTGAATTTGAAAATTTTTCAGCCAGTCGCTTATTCAATGCATTGATCCCGCATGGTTTGTGATTCATCTCTTTGCTGATTGAAACATTTACTAACAATATCCACATTCCAAATTCAAATCAATTTTGGTCCCTAAGGGATTAATGAGCTATTTTGGTCCCTGTTTACTAGGAATAAACTAGCTCTTTTTGAATAGATGTGATAAAAATATTTTTTATTACCTGACCTTCCCTTCCTTATTTCAAATAGTAATCTGCGAGGATTCTGGCAAAAATTGGCTGGATATTTGTTATCATGTTAAAATTCCACAAGGACTTCACAACTACTGACATTAAAAAAAACAATAATTTATACATTGTTACAAAAGCCACCTGCTTAAAAATATCAAAATACTACGGAACCCTATGAGGCAGCCCCGCTGGTATGACTTGCACTTATCTTGTCTCTGCTACTTTGCTCAATTCCAGTTTACAATTATTTGAAGGGAAAGTGGTACTACGGCACTACAGACAGTGATAGTATTTTCAGTTGTATTTTTTGGGACTTACACATTTTAATTACACATCAAAGTGGCCGATACCTGCCTGGGACCTGCTTTGTCGTTCTAGGACACAAATCGAGTAATTTTCACTAAGACTGGATGTCGAATACACAAGAAATCTACATCTGAGACTGCTTGAGACCCTGCATAATGACGACACACGAGCTAACCTTAACATGCAATAGCGTGAGAAACGCAAGGAAATCAGATATCCGCAAAGATAGGAGGCAGTTGGGATGATGGTATTGCTGATAGTGTGTGTTGTATAAAGCTATCAAAACCCTGGCAGGTAACAGCAAGTTTAAGAAGAAGCCGCTTAACTCCAAAGCAATTCAGCTCACGCTCACACACAGCGTCAGTACTACGCCGCCGTCAACATTTGGAAGAGGTATTTCGTTTAACAGCACCATCGACCCCTGACACCCTGCAAGTTAGTACTTCACCATCCCGGCTCCTCAACATCAACACGGAACCACCGTCAGCCTCTAAAATTGCTGAAGCAGTCCGCTCTTTGAAAACAGGCAAAACACCAGGATTAGACCTTATAACTGCGGAAATGATACAAGCTGATTTATGCACCGGCGTCGACGCTCTGATGCTTCTTACCGAATATATCTGGACCGCCGAAGAGCATCCGAACGAATTGAACAAATGAGTGGGGATTATCCAACGTTAAAAAACTTTGATAACGCCGATGACCTATGCTTGCTAAAAAACACACGCCGATATGCAAGCAAAATTTAATGATCTACGTCAGGATGCGGCAAAAAAGCTCCTTCGCGCAGCTGAGACCCTGTTTGGCAATAGCGTAAACTGACCCGCAGGATTAAACTCAAAATCCTTAAGTCAGGTCCAATGTCAAATCCGTTAGTAAGTATAAGTATTGTCTACGGGCGTGAAATTTAGAAGATCACAAAAGACATCTCACGCGAAATCCAAGTCTTCGTCGCATTCTCGGATTTTACTATCTGCTGGAGAAATGCGATTGGCCGTCAGATCAAGCGTCGCACGTGGAGATGGATCGGTCACACGCTTCGAAGGGATCCCGATATACCCAAGAAACGTTGTACTGGAATCTCAAAAGGAAGAGAAAGCGTGGCCGTCCTCGTCAAACCTGATGTCGCATCGTGTTGGCAGAAGCGATAAGCATTGGAATGACGTGGAGCGAAGTGTTGCATGAAACTCAAGATAGTTCGCGATGGAGGACTTCTGTGGATTCTCTGCCCTATCTAGTCTAGGGGACATAGGATAAGTCAAGTAAGTCAAGGCATTTTAAATGATATTGTGCCTACTACTAGATACTGCCTCCTACTGCTACTATATTTATCCAAACAACGAATTTTCAATCCATGCTCTTGCAGGACGCATTAGACAACTCTGGTTGTAGCTACAGATTTGTTTAATGCATATTCTCCTTGTCTCTAGTTTCACCTAGTTGTGTGGAACGCGTCCCACTATGCCTATGATCCGCAAAATTTTCTAGGCTTGACAAAATATCGAGATTTCTTTCTTCTACGGCGAATACCGAATGCATTTTGTAGTTTCGAAGAACTAAGTATTGTCAGTTGTGTCTCATCCCATACAAAGAAACCGTGCCGGTACTGATTATATTGATTATTTTTTGGAGATCGGTCGCGTTCGGTTCCGTTCCACGGATACAGACGGTGATCTAACTATCGCCGTGGAACGGAACCAAACGCGATCGATTTACAAAAAATAATCGGTATAATCAGATGAAAAACGCTAGTTACGTCGGCACGGTTTCTTTGTATGGGATGAGGCATCTGTACGCTAGTATTATATTATCTGCATTGTCATGGAAAGATACGAAAAGCGACCTACTTATATTTTATTTAAGTATATAATGTATTATTTAATAGACAGGTAATGAACAACTAAACACCAATAAACCGGTCATAACATAGATATTTAATTATCTATGTTTTGTAAAAATGTATATTGATGTGAATGGTAAGTTCTCTTTTATTACGTTAGAGATAATAACCGGAGCAAGGGCAATCCTTGATAATTTCTGATGTAATTTATCTCTTGTTCTGCATAACGTTCGTAGAGCTGTTACAGATATTTTGAACATAAAAGCAATAAAGTAAGTACATAAGTACCGTACATTATTATTGTTACTACAAATATTATATTGTTTTTTAATGATAAATTCGGATTGTTAGCGTAGAAACAATACTTCGTTTCTAGGAAAAATTTGCTCGTGGGAAATTATTTGTGAAAATTAATAATCACTTTAACAGTTGCGGTTTATTACCTAAATATAAGGTATCTTCGTACTCAGTTCACATCCAAATAAATAAAAATGAATGTTTGTGTGTGACAAACATACAAACATTCACTCTATGCGTTCCTAAACTATTTATCCGATTGTGATGAAACTTTGGTGGGTTTTTCCTGTTCTACGTACTTCCGCGGAGGTTCTGAGTTTGGCAAGGCGAAGGATTTAACCCCATCAATCGACATAGACGGAAATCCACAACGCGTCTTTCATCTCGCACGTGATTGGTCGATTGATGGGATCACATCCTTCGCTTTGCCGAATTCACGTACGCAATTATACTGCGCCAACAAATTCTATACCTCTATACACCGTTTATCTATACTTAATATTATAAAGCTGAAGAGTTTGTTTGTTTGTTTGAACGCGCTAATCTCAGGAACTACTGGTTGGAATCGAAAAATTCTTTTAGTGTTGGATAGTCCATTTATAGAGGAAGGTTATAGGCTATATAACATCACGCTAGGGCCAATAGGGGCGGAGCATAAATGAAAAATGTTGCAAAAATGGGCAAAATTATTCCTTTTTGAGAGCTTTCGTTGCTTGCGCTGTGTCAGTGGGTAAAGTTATGCAACATTCATGTATGCAGGGTAGGTAGAGTAGGGTAGGTAGGTAGCCAGTTGACGGGAGTGAAGCCGCGTGGGACAGCTTAATAGTATAAAGCTGAAGAGTTTGTTTGTTTGTTTGAACGCGCTAATCTCAGGAACTACTGGTTGGAATTGAAAAATTCTTTTTGTGTTGGATAGTCCATTTATCGAAGAAGGTTATAAGCTATATAATATCACTCTACGACCAATAGGAGCGGAGCATAAATAAAAATGTTGCAAAAACGGGAAAAAATATTCCTTTTTGAGAGCTTTCGTGCGTGCGCTGCGAAAGTGGTTAAAGTTACGCAAAATTCATGTATGTAGGGTAGGTAGGGAAGGGTAGGTAGGTAGCCAGTTGACGGGAGCGAAGCCGCGTGGGACAGCTAGTCTTCTATATATATAAAAGAGAAAGTTTGTATGTTCCTTATAGACTCCGAAACATGTGGACCCATTATAAAGTTCTTTCACCATTGGGAAGTTACACTATCCCCGGGTGACACAGGCTACTTATTATCACTGTAATCCCACGGGAACGGGAACTACGCGGGTGAAGACGCGAGAGAGTCCACTAGTTTTAAATAAATTAAAACATGCGAGCTCTGTAAAGAAATTTGATTGAGTGTCGGTAAAGTTAAGGTTATCAAGTTTATTTATTAAGAAAATGTAGGCGTACAGTTTTCCACCATTATTATCTACCACCATATGTTCAAGCATGCATATCTGCTTGCTTTGAACATAATATTTTGTAATGAATGTTATTATGTTTGGAATATAATTGCATGCATTCATAGGTACGAAAAGCATGGCTTACTGGAGTCCAAAGTGATTACCTAGTTTAAAAAAAATGGCATCACAGACAATCTATAGCGTCAACCAAAAACAAAATAATGGTTCATTGATAAAGTCAACAGTGATAATGATAAACTTTAAACTTTCAAATACCAAGTTAACGCGATTATTAAATATTTTGATTCTGACGCAACTTTATTTGCAATTGATTAAGATTAACACGATAAAACCTTACATGCGTGGTGGGAGAATTCTGATGGTTTATATATATGGAATCTTTATTAGGACAGCTGGATAAGGGTTTAAATAAAACAACGATGTAAAGTAAGGTAACACATTAAGGTTACACTAGTCGATCATTCTTCCATACAAACGTAGTCTAGCGATTACTCCACTGTTTGAAGATGTACGTTCAAATAAAAAAAAATGATATCATTTTGGCCCATCATTATCTAGCCCTGTATGGAAACAAAAAATAAAACATTTAAAAGTTATGAGCGTCGAAAGTTCCATATTTTAAGACTAATTTTAACGCATCTTTGGACGGAAATAAATACCATAAGAAGAAGGAAAATTGCAAAACGGCCTCCATACAGAGATAGATTAGTAATTCAACAATGCAAATAATTTTATTTTGAAAATATACATTAAGTCGTTTTTTCATGATATCTAGATTCCCAAAGGTCTGTTTATAAAATTTTGCGCGCTCGTTTCCGTCCTAAATTATCATCCATTTCGATACAAATTTGCAAAAGTGCTAATTCGTATGCGAACTAGATTCTTACTGCTCATCACAGCATCTATCTCTATCGCACGTGTTGTCGGATGAGATAGCTTGCATTTTAACCTCGCGCACAAAATACTTAGTTCATGCCGTCGACTAGGGGAACCTTAAATTCAGCTTCCCCAAACGTACCTACTTATGTAGTTGACGCAGTGCACTTAGCTCGTGAACTGTTGGACCAAACAGGCACAGATAGAAACCAGGCTATATTTGAAAACAAACGGTCCAAAACTTATCAACTTACGAAAACTTACTTACGAAAATAAAATTCTTCTTAGTGTCCAATACTTAGGAATACCAAATTCAAAATCATATCTTTTGTGGAGAGGAAACATGGCTATTATCATTTCAGACAGTAGGTCTGTACCTTTTTTGGCTGGATCTTAAGATTTGCTACCTACTGAACTTCACAACAATTCAGCTGCTTTTGTCCCTGTCATCATCACCAAAGAACGAACTTGCACAGATATTTCCCGCCTACATGATTGGCAGTGATAGCTGCCATAAAACTACGCGTCAACTGAAACACCTTTGTGGTCCCCCCGGCCTCGTTGATCAATAACAAACCGATGTTAACTTTTGTGGAAGCTGAATTTAAACTGGATCCAAAAATACTTACTGTCCTACTCGGTCGGAGAGAAGAAGTGTTTCCACAACAATCGGTCTCTGGTTTGATGAGCTTGGAAAGCCCACTTTCTTCTCCGACATGCTACAGCACTCTTTGGGCACAGCCAATCTGAACTCTAGTCTGATTACTGGTCTAAATTTAGAATGCCGGTATCCTCTCGGCGGCGGCAGTCTGAAGGCAATTAGTTCGTTTAATATTCTGGTTTTTACCCGCATCCGGCTGCACGGGAACTCAATATCAACGCACTTTGAACTACTGTCAGAAAAACAAACATTTGCTTTTTGGAACATATGTTTTTTTTTTAAATCGTCCGATTAATAATAGACAAGCATACCTACGGGTTGAAAAGAAGTTTTTATGTAACACTATTTTTCTTATTGAAATTAATAATAGTTTTGGTAAGTTATCGCTAGCTGTTATTGAAAGGGTTGGGTTGTACATTAAATCATAATATTATGTTACGTCAGTGTTGTCAACTGCTCACTTGGCTGCTTTAATCGCGTATTATGTGTTATGGTTCACACGTTGCTATCAAGATTTTATCAGTGCGTAAGCATTTGGTATATATTTTAATATGACTTCGGGTCAGTCCGTCTTTTACATGTATGTACTGTCTAGGTAATTTGAACTGCGAAATTCAATGTAAGTATGGCGATTCTTCATTTTACATCGAGTCGAATGGCACGGTGGATTTGCATGATATGAAAGGGGGCAAGGGTATCTGAGAGTATTAAATCGAAAACTAAGTCTACGTATGACTGAATTATAATGGTTTGTGCGTTTAACTAATTCAACTTCTTAAGAAGCATTTATCAAAAATCTTTGTTTTCGTAGCGATTATAAACTACTTATGATAAGCAAGTGACGTTTTCGGAGATAGGTCAGAAATCGGTGCCGACATTGGATAACATCGAACGTCACAGTTCTCAGTACAAAAAAAACGAAAAGATATGATTGTATAAAAAGTGGTTCCTGGAAAATCTGCCTACGGGCTACGCGGCCTACGATCCAGCTACGAGGCTACGAGTCTATAACGCGTAGTACAGCACAGATTTGTAGGTCGTAGGCCGGGTGAATTTTTCTTTCTCGACTCTTTGTGCTCAGCTGAAAATCCAACATTGCGTTTTTATTTTAGTATTCATTACGGTGTTGCCTAAGTGGGCATACGCAGCGATATGAATGAAACTGTTATCGATTAACGCCGATTTCTGAAAAAAAAATGGATTTGAAGATGAGTATTTGTCAAACTCAAATTTAGCCTGAAAAACCTGCTACAAATTTGCAGTAAAGCAGGGATTGATACGTTATCTGCAAATATACAAATCAGAAACCCACCCTAATTAATCATAGAAATAAATTATGTTTGGATCAAATCATACGCATCAAAGAATATAAGTTCGGTATATCTTATGAATAACAACATGACGATTCTTATTATTAAGTATGTTGATATTTGTCAAGAATAGTGAAAAGTTGGTTTTGAACAGTTTTGTTTGCAAAATATTATTTGATTTACATATGCTATGTCAGTTATGAGGAAATTCCAGCCATCATTTTTCTGTGTAAAAATAATTTTCATCAAACATCCAAGTCAATTTGGAGGAGTATCCAAAAGTTGCGAAAAATATCGTGTTACTAATTATTTCTTTAAAGCAAAACTATTTGTTATATGAAAAAAACAATGTTTTAAAAAATAATGTACATGAAACATTAATAAAAAAATATGTTAAACATATATATTTATTATATAGGTTAAAACCTAGCCATTACTAAGGAGTATGCTTCAGAAAGTTACCATTTTACGGCACTAAAGCGTATGTAGGGCCTTAACGAAGTTGCTATGGTTAGCTCCCGGCTTCACAATGATACCAACTCCATAATACCATATAATTTCAATGCTTCCTAAGTTACAGTACAACTATTTTCTTAATATCACTCGGCAATCATCGATTTTATCAATTTTCCTCCCATTTATAAATAAATTACATTAAGTTAAAAAAGGGAAATAATTAACCGGGCGAAAAATATACTGAATGGGCGACTATTATACTAAGTAAGCAATTATTTATCCGGTTTGAGGAATACCTTTTAGGAGGTTTTTGTGAGCTGCAGTAATAATATTGTGACATGCTATAATTGTATTTGGGGTTCTATTTTTTCTATATTAGCATATTATTCTTTTAAAAATAGCTAAACAACTCCAAGCGACTTCATCGTAAATGAAGGCGACATCGCTGTGCAGCGCGGGAATTCGGGTATAATTGTGTTTTCAACGAATTGGTACAAGAGCAAGCGGAGCGAGTTCGGGAGCTTAGGGCACTCGTTCGTGTTAGGTTACTTTAGACCCTGCGGACGGAAATAGGAGCCCCGCGCTGCGGGGCTCCGTCGACTATGTTGCCAAAGTACTAATCAAGTCGCTGTTTTAAACATTTGTATTCGCCCACTGTTTGACGCCCACTTAGTATTTCAGTAAGCCATATTCAGTATTTTGTACACCTTTAATTTGAATTTATTTTCGCTCGTTTAAATACTAGCCGTTAAAAAAATATAACCGTCTTCCAAATAAAAACACTAGTAAATGAAGTCGGTGTTCCTGTTTTCGTTTCTTCATTTTTTGACACCGCCTGCCGAAATTGAAGTTTTTTTTCACTTTGTAGTGTTTTGTATTTGGAAGTTGGTTGTATATTTCTTTCCCTTTTTAGAGTTACATAATGGACAAGTTCTATAGTAAAGTACCTATAATGTCCACACTAATGCCAGAATAGATTACCCGAATAACATGAAACTTCAACATAACCAGTGGAATGAGAGTGTATTGTACACATCTGCGTACCCGTTTAGAGCATACTGGCGTGATGGTATGTTTTGAAATGGTGTAAACAATAAACAAACATGCGATCTCAGTAATCCCGAGAGATTTTCCGTCATTTATTGAAGAGTTCTGTAGTATATCTCCGAAGTTCTTTATCAAATCTTTACCAAATTTAAATGGGACCATTTCGGAATAAACTTCTTGCGAGCAAAGCTGAATTGTGCAAATCTGTTTTTATATGACGGAGTTATGCCCAAATATACATAAAAAAAATATGAACATCCGAATTGAGAACCTCCTTCCTCCTTTTTGGGAATTCAGTTAAAAAAAGTATTAACAACTCTATTTACTTCCAAGTTGATTGAGAGCGTCCGGTCTGCACCAAGTACAAACGGCAACTGATAGAAATCCGACGACTGACGAAACACGAAGATTGCCGAGGTACATTAAAAAAATAGTTGTACTGTACATAAGTACACCAAATTTCAGCTTAATCGGATGCCAGGAAGTTCTTGAAAGATGGATTACTATGTATCGGACACACTTACGAAAGCAAGATAATATAAAACTTGTAAAAAGTAACAAATAATTTGCTAGTCACGTTTATAGTTAACTTCCACTTTAGGCAAAAGCTGAAAATTATGCACAATAATAAAGTCACGACCTCGCACTTGGCTTGCAATTTTATAATCAACAATATTTATATTGCAATATTTGATAAAATTTCATTAAACAGGTAATTATTATTGTTTAAGAAACATTTAGATAATATAACTGGGGTTTTAAAACAGTTATCTATTTAAGTACCTATCAGTATTAACTGGTTTATACTAGTGTAATAGTTATGCAAAAAAGAACGAAAGCAAATGAAGATCGTAGCAGGTGGCGTTAATGCCTGCCTACCTCCAAAAGCGTTAGTATATATCTTGTGATAAAAAGGCAGCCTTGTTGGTAATTCTTTGTCAAGTTTGTGATTTCAATCGACGCGTCTGCAAGTGGTAACACTTCAGTGAAAGTTGCTGAAAATCGATCTCTCGCCCAACCGAAGGCTTAGTTTCGATTTGGCAAAAAAACAAATTTCGGTCGCAGTTTCGGTTTCGGCCAAAAGTGGTTGAATATGCGGCCCCACGAAAACTAGCGTTCTGGAACTGATAGATATTATAGACAATTAAACGCACGTCACACGGGCACGGAATGTCGTAATATTGGTGAACTGGTCCCATAGGCTATTGGCCGTGGGACACACAATGCAATATTTATATTGTTTTTCTCTTTTTTTATTGTTGTTTAGTTGTAAGTTTTCTTTTTTATGTTGTTTGCTCTAATTGCTTGTGACAAATAAATGTTTTCGTTTTTGTTCTCTCTTTAAAAACTGACTGCATCGGAGTTGATTCATTTGTAGATTGGAACCACCCCCTCCAAGTCGATCAGCAGCCTGAGACAGAATTTGTGCTCAGTTAATAGCAACACGCTTTTATTGTTTTTGGGTATGATTTCAACTGGCCAAATCTGTTTAAGTACACGTGCATAGTGCGGCCTAGCTCTGCGGGGATAGTTATAGGCTTCAAATTAATAAGTAGGTACTTATGAGTTAGAATAGAATATAGTGGTGGCTTTATAGGAATCGTTGACTTTGATTTTGTTTGACAAATGACCATCACCCTCTACATAAGTACAAAATGCATTGTAATCATATTTATTCATTTATTCAGTTTTTATGTAAGACTAATAATTATTCATTTATTACATCATCATCATCATCATATCAGCTGAAAGACGTCCACTGCTGGACAAAGGCCTCCCACAAGCGTCACCACATTGACCGGTCGCATACAGCAGATCCCCGCAACCTTCACCAGGTCATCGGTCCACCTGGTAGGAGGCCTTCTACCGCAACGTCTTCCGTTTCGTGGTCGCCACTCTAGAATCATTCTGCCCCATCAGCCATGCGTTCTGCGAGCAATGTGCCCTGTCCACTGCTACTTAAGTTTGGCAATTCTTTGGGCTATATCGGTAACCCTGGTTCTTTTGCGAATATCTACATTTCTGATTCGATCGCACAAGGAAAGTCCGAGCATAGCCCACTCCATTGCCCTTTGGGTGACTGTAAGCTTTCTTATGAGGCCCGTTGTGAGAGACCAAATCTCAGTGCCATAGGTCATCACTGGCAACACGTCATACTGGGTCATTTTAATACATTTGATACACAGAAAAACATGCAATTGATAGGTACTAATTACTGAAGCAGATTCCGATAACTTGCCCACATAATGGAAAGTGGGGTCAAAGGCTCACACGTGTCTCTACTTTGCAGTTCATCAGAAACATTAGCTATTAAATTTCTATTCTGTTTGTTAATTTTCTTTACTATCTTTCTGATCTAGAAATGTTTGTATTTTTCTATTGCCTACAATGTATCGATGGAGATACCTAGTACGTATCAATGGTTCGTTGAGGTTTTTACGTTTTGTGTTTCTTTATAATGAAAATTTGCATGTGCTGCTTACACTGTCGAGTTTCAAATCTAGATGGAACGAAAATAGGCTCTTGTTGTTGTAGGTTATTCACGTCTAAATGTGGTTTCAAATAACCTACGCAAGGCCTTCTCGCATTTGCATTGTACAATGTGTTGTTGTCGATACAAAGTAACGTAAAATTTTGCATAGTAAGTAGTAGCACAGATAAGATATATAATACTAGCATAGTAGTAGATACTTTTACACTTGTCTTGCAACTTATACTGGGTTCGCACTGCAAAAATCTGCAGGTATTTTGTTTTTGATGAAACTTGATTTTTATGAATGATTCTTGACCTCTGTTCTTGACAGTAGAATAGATTACCTACTGCGGGTTTGCCTGACCGCATTTTGCCGCAACTAGTTTTTCTTTTCTTTTTGTTTTGATTTTTACTCTGCCCTTCATTAAGAACCTCTCCTAACACTATACACTACGTATGCCACACCAACTAGCTTTCAGTTAGATGCCCTTTAAGGCCAGGTTTAGTAGGTAAAAAAAAAAAAAATAATAATAATCGTTTAATTCAGACTATTTAAATGTCCATATTTTCTTAGTATTACATTATCTTAAAACTATGTTAGTCACAAATAGGTAATACAAATGATTGAATGTAAATTTAAATTTTATTGAAATAAATGATTGAAAAGAATTTAAAATTAAACTGAAATAAAGTGGTAACCCACAGCTGGTAACTGAGAGCTGGCAACCTTATGTTTACTATTTTTTTCTACACCAGTTTCTTTCAAATTACGTTGGCAATTAACTTACAAAACTTTTAAATTTGGGGTTAATTATCAAACATAAATGTCAATTGGTTATTGTGAATAGACATTTCCAGGCAACTCTGCAGCAATCTTTCTTGTACAGCACGGGATTGGTTTTCATCATATCTTCGTGGTCGCCAGCAGGCAGTACGTGCTGATCAGAAATTACCTGATTGGTGTGCTCTGGAAACAGGCGTTCCACAAGGCGGTGTACTTTCTCCACTCTTATTTTCTTTATTTATTAACTCTATTACTGCCATTCTCAAATACTCCTACCATTTGTATGCTGATGACCTGCAGCTTTACGCGCAATCTGACATTCTTAATTTGGAAAACTGCATCTCACTGTTGAATGCAATCGCTGACTGGTCTAGCAGATTTGGGGTTACTGTCAATGTCAGGCTATCCTTGTTGGTAGTTCGTATTTTCTACGAACCTTGGACACTAGCCTTCTATTGCCGCTTATTTGCGGCAATACCGTCATCCCTCTCTCGCCTCACGTTAAAGACTTAGGCCTATACATTGAAGACAAGTTAAGCTGGAAAAAGCAGGTCGCTCAGATTAGCCAGAGAGTCACATTCTCACTGCGGTCTCTCTATAGATTCAAACATTTTCTTCCGTCTAGCACTAAAATCACCTTGGTTCAAGCTCTTGTACTGCCTATAATCGACTATGCTGATGTTTGTTACTCTGATCTATCCCGAGAACTTCTTAACAAAATGGATCGACTTCTTAACAACTGTATTCGCTTTATTTTCGGGCTGCGTAAATATGATCACATTTCTTCCTTCCGTTTTCAGCTTAAATGGCTGCCTATCCGTCAGAGGAGATCCCTCAGATCCCTCTGCATGCTCTTCAACATCATGCACGATCCTTGTACTCCTGATTATTTAAAACAATATTTTAAAGTGTTGGGCAGTTCTCACAATCTTAACCTTCGAGTTTCCAAAAACTTACTTCTCCATATTCCTTCTCACCGCACTGGGTTTTTCTCTTATTCTTACACTGTCTCTACTATAAAGCTCGGGAACGTGCTTCCCCTTGACATAAAAAAAGCTGAGAATAAATTTTCATTTGAGCGTAGAATCCGGAACTATTACTTGTCCTCTCTTACATAGTTCGGTCTTCGCCATAGTTATTATATTTAAATTTCTGTTTCATTTAAAATAATAATATAGTATTTATTATAAAATTTAATAATATATTGTTTTAGAAAATATTTATGTATTTTATTAATTAGATAGTTTATTAATATCCGATTTTAATAATTGTTAATTTTTTTTTGTACTCCTTCCACTGTTGTTTCCTTTTTAACCCAAAGGTTGACTGGTAGAGAACGCCTTGCAGCATTAAGTTCGCCTATGTATCACCATTGTACATGAAGTTTAAATAAATGAATAATCTTTTCTACATAAAGTCTCTTTCATGTAAAATAAGTTTAATCGAAAACCCTGTTTCTTATCTTAGGCTAATTGTAGTGAAGAGCAGATATGGAAAAGTTCAGGGGGCCTACCCCCATCTTTAACAAAACGACCTCAATTTGAGTACATTTTCTTTCAAGCTCTTATTGAGAATTCTCATTATCGTACCCTCACCTTAGTTAAGCGATGTCAATTTAATGCCGAGTAGTGTTGGAAATGAACGAATGATTTGAAATTTATGTCTATGGACCCAATATAAGATCGTTTTCCATCAACTTTGACTGTTAAATTCGCGCAAGGTCCGAAGCGTATTTACAAGATGTCATATAGAAAAATAAAACTTTAGTTAACATTTAAAATGTTAGTTCTCATCAAAATATCATTTATTTGAGAAATTTCCCTAAAAACGAAAATTCTTTAAAGATTTTTTGGTTGCGATGCAAGGAAAGCAGTTTTCAAAGTAATAAAATAAGCTGAGTCTATACAGTTTAATATTCATAATATGAATCGGAACAAAAAGTTTGTGTTTTATCTGTGAAGCGCAGCACAAGGCTTGAACAAAATAGGTGTCAACGAAGCGCGCGCGTTTTCAAGATTCATTTAGTTTTGAAACTTTATATAACTTTATAAAAATGAACAATAATGCGTAAGTAAAGAACCCTATTACCATATTACTTATTCCAATTGAATACATGAGTATCAGTAGATTAAATAACTATTAAGTACATACACAAAGCCAGTACATAGTAAATCTTTCAAGAAAAAAATTTGCAGACGAAGCCATCAGCGTGTTATATGCCACCAGCTCGACCTACTGTGGGAGTTCCTGAAGTCCAACCGGGATGTCGCAACAGCGTACAATCGTACAACGCAGGCGAAGGCATACGCCAAGGAAAAGTGGCGGGAAATTTCCCAAATTTTGAACGCTCAGGGTGACGGCGCCCATAAGGATTGGGCGGGCTGGTGTAAAGTACGACCTTTATTTCTTTATGCTTATAAATATAAATTACCAAATCGGGCGAGCCATTTTTGAAACTCAAACAGACTATTGACAAACGGCAATAAATAATTTATCTAGCTACGTTTGCAACTGAGCCGGAACATTCTGATGCTCAAGAACCGAGTGAACCTATGGAACGCAGTGCTGCGCGGTGATTAGGCACCACCGCGACTAGGCATATCTCTGTCTTCAGCAACGCTTCAAATGGCGGCCACACAACATCCAAGTTCGTGTCGGCGACTCCGGTCTTCATCCTGTATGACTAGCTGCCACCTATGAAGTGGCTGTACCCAGGCGCGGCGTACGCTCCTGCATACGCCGTCAACTCTTCATAGATCGACGTTAGAACAGAGAAAGGCGTCATTCATAAGCCCGTCTCTATACTAGCCCTACTAGATTCACAAAATGTTCCCAAGGGAGAAGGATGTTTAAGATGCAGGTGAGCTGGAACAATCTGACGCTCAGGAATATTACGAAGCAGATCTCCGTGGAACGCAGCAGGGTGATTGTTCCGGCGCCGGCGCCGGCCATCAATTTCACTCACTATAACGTTAGATTGGAATCTGACCCCAACATAGTTGAGAAAAGGCTAGGCAGATTGATTGATCCATATTAAATACTATAATTTTTTCAGTATTGAGTGGACTTGAAGTCAAAAATTAAGAAGAGGGTTGCTGCGGTGCGGGCTTCTCATGTGCGGACGGGAGGAGGACCTTCCACTGAGAAGCCCCTAACCGATATAGAACTAAAGTTTCTAGAGATACTTTGGGACGATTTTGGCATGGGCCTGCCAGGCGTTCGGGTGGAACTGGTAAGAAAATATAGTGCTTACTTGTTACACATTATTTATTATTGTTTATAATTTTAACCGAGTTCTTATGTTATCTCTTTTGCAGCCTCCAGAAATTAATGACCCCGTAATTGTCTGTGCGGTGGCTTCATTTGACCCGTCACCCTCAATATTGTAGAATCTGGTTGTTGAGACGAATGGTGTAAATTCTATCCAAGAATTTATACCATTCATTCAACAGCCAGTGACCAACACCCTAACCGGAACTCCATCCCCATTATCCCAACCACCTGCATCACACTCCACTTCCAACAAGCGTATATGCTGAGATACACCCAGCACCTCCTGCATCACCCTCCCCGCATCCTACAACAAGCTCCCCATATCCTGCAAGAATCTCCCCACGTCCTGCAACAATATCCCCACGCCCTGCAATAATCTCCCCACGCCGTTGACGTCGTAGGAGAGAGCCGCCTATGACTCAAGAGGCATCAAGACGTGCCCTAGTACATGCCGCACAAATGCATGCGGAGGCTGCTGTGGGGTTGACCGAGGCTGCTAAAAGAATGAGCGCTGCAGTCGAAAAATCAGTAGACGTACTGATGCGCATTAAAAGGTAAAAAAGTAAATTAAAATATTCAAATTAAATGCCTGTCTGTTACTGTCCCACTGCAGGAAAGACCTCTTTTCATACAGAGAATGCACGAGCATTAATCGCCACGCATGCTCTTTTGCCACGATATTTTCCTTGACCAATTTTGTGAAGGAAAACATCGTGAGGAATCTGTAGCCTTATTGCGTAAGTGAATTCGTCAAGGAAAAGGGCAACAAGTATGTACAATCGACCAATCACATAGACAGAAATCCACATCGCGTATTTCATCTCGTATGTGATTGGTCGATTGTTCATACTCTTTGCCTTGCCGAATTCACTTATGCAATTAGGCTGCTGGTCTTATCATTAGTATACGTTTGTGAATGCTCCATTGGTGTAATTGCTGCAAGGAGATTCAGTGCTCGGATAAAACAATAAATCATGATTATATAGAATTAAAAAACATTGTTTAGATAGTAGTAGAAAAGCAATTTTATTTCTTACCATTTCAACTGTAGCTACTGTTTACAAACAAAATATTTAAGCATTTTATAAAAAAAAAAAAAATATTTAGTACCTCTATATTTAGAAATACTACAACTAATGTAACAGAAAAATATCCCTTGTATTTTTGTTTCAGCATCTTCAGAGCCGCTTACCGACAGTAGCTGCACAACAGTGTTTTTTTTAGCCCAAAAAGTGACACTTGCTTTTTATTGATTATTTCAATAATAATGAACAACAAAGATGTCACTTTTTTAGGGCAAAAATAACACACTGCTACATTCAGAGCCAGCCACAGTTTATTATTTATATAAATAAAATATTATCCTAGCACATTGCGCTTTTTTAAACTAACTGTACATTTAAGGAGTGGTAGTGCTTTCGGCAGTAATAGCGCTCCTCATGCACTACTGGGGACATTGGTAGGACCCAGTTGCGTAAAACGACAATGCAATCAACACCTAGAATGAAGAAATATAAGTTAGTATATATTGTGACTAAGTGGTTTAACAGCACATACATAAAGTACGTCTGTTTTAGTGTATTATTTGCATTATTTACCTATAATTTATAAGGAAGCCTATCTTCGTCCCCACAGACAAGTCAGTCGATCTTTTCGGGCTCTTCATATGTGGCCTCAGCTCATCACACAGGTTACGTGCTAACTCCTTCGACAATCGGTACCTTTTTATAAATTCCGCTTCGTTTAGATCGAAAGGGTTAGTTAGGTTAGTCTTCACGCAACTGCATACGACGCCGCTTTCTTGAAGTATTATTTTCCGAATTGTCGGCTTCCAAGAATTCAAATATTTGGTATACACTCGCCATTTTCGCAAGGAATTGAAATCTGATAGACTAGAAACAAACAAGTAAATAACTTAAAACTTACCTAGGTATGTACTAAATTATTCGTTGCATTGAGTATCTAGAATCAAACAAGAAATAATTACCTATGAAAATGGAACGTGAACGTTGGGGTCTTGTTGCAATCCACTGGATGGACTGGACGATGTAGCAACGTTTGGGGAAAACCTATATCCAGCAGTGTACGTCTTTCAGCTGAACCGCTGAAATTATGATGATGATTATGCATTAAAATCGCTTGAAATGCAATTCAATCAATAATTTTACAACAACAAAATCACGCCCGTAGGTGGCCTAAAGGTTTGAGAAAAGTTATTGTATACACTGACTTATGTAAATAAATACAATTTACTTACCGTTTATGTCACGGAAATAATGTTTTGTAACTTAGTCTGAATAAAAATATTAAATCGAGCCCGCCAAAGCAACTTTTGTTAACTGTCAAATAAAACCAAAAATTGTAGTAAAAACGATATCGCTAGTTGTCAAAAAGCACGCTGTGGTTTGAATTTGAATGAACTATAAGACGATACGTCATCAAAATACTATCAAAGCCTAAATAAAAACAACTTCGTAGCGTTATCAAAATGAGCTTTCTTAAACGACGTCGTGGTACGAAAACGCGAAATAAGGGCAAAAAGATACCGCTCTAAGAGCTTGTGGTCACCCCCCAGGGCTTTTAGTACATCATTATCTAATCTTCTAATGAAATCGTAGAGAGGGTGTTAAAATTGGAACAGAAGTAAAATAGGTAAAAAATACCACATTCCAAGTCAGTTTGAAGCATAGATATAGTATGTACAAGATAAACAGAGTCAGATGAAAAGCGAAACCAAAAAAATAAAATCTATGTGTGAGGGAAATTGTCCATGTGTTAGTTAAAAAAGTGTTGTTAAAAAGTCCATGTTCAGTATCGATATCGATACTTGGTGAACACAATAAGAAACAAGATTAAAGGGTTGCTGCCGTTGTTGTTTATATTGAACTGTTATAAAAACTGGGCAAAATACATGCTTGCTTATACAGAATACTATCTAGGTTAGCCACTAACTAACCATACGATAGGAAGTGTCATTCTTACAGGCACAAATAAATTAGGTATAGATTCTTTCATTAGGATTCGTCGATGTTTTCTTAGTATGCAGTAGGTATTTCAATACGAAATGTTTACTAAATATTGTAGAGACCATCCATCTCTGTTTAAAATTCGAATCCATTTTCTCTTAATACAGAATTATTTGGGCATCTGTAGGTACATAAACATTACAAATTATTATTTACACAACAGAACAATTTGCTGGTGAGCAGAGCACTCATGTATTCAAGACACTGTAAAAGTAATAAATGCAAACAATATGACATTCTTAAACCTACTCAAAGTAATAAAACATCAAAACTCTCCGAAACATTTTGAAACACAAAGGCTAATATAATAAACATGCAACTTAAAGTACAGTTTAGATGAACACATCTTCTCAATCGTAACTTAAATCTATTTAAACAAAACTTGACTAAATAAGTTTGTATTCATGCCATGATGTCACTATAAAAAGATTAAGTTTTTATCGATACTCCTGACGTCACCGCTTTGTCAAGCCCTAGCGTAAACAAACAATTTTCTCTTTTACATTATATTTTAGAAAATTCTGTTTAAATATACGAAATATACTTTTATTAAACAATAGAAATCAATATACTATTGTAAGAATATTTTTCTGAGCCGATTACTAGCAGAAATTTGTCAAAATATGGTTCGAAACAATCCAAGGACAAAATTGTATTTACCTATGAAACATTGTATTTATTGGGGTTATTTCGTCTTGTAACGACACATTCACTCACAAAATAAGCCAACATAGTTGCATAATTAATATTATTAATTTAAATCTAAAGATTATTATTTAAATGCAAGAAATTCACCGCTGTGTAAAACAGAAGGGACGCTATGGACCCCTTCTCGCGAAAAAAATGACATATTGGTACTTCATTCACTCTCTCTTTTTCTCTTGGGCGTTTAGTACTTGATTAGGGTTTCTCGCTCGCACCCTTCGTGTATCTTTTTGCGTAGCAAAAAAATTCTAAATCTATGGTTTGAAGGACCTCCTTCTTCTTAAATCAGTCGCCGTGACAATGGAAAAACAATCGACTACTTTAACTATGGTGATTTAGGAACTTGTCCCACCATCGACGAGTAAGCGATTAGCTATGGATAATTTATTCGCTGAAGAAACGTACAAAAGGTAAAAGATCCTGTGTCAATGAAAGACACATATAGTAATAGTTGATCGCTGTCTGTTCACACTGCAGGCGAGTCCTCTCTTACCACAAATTTGTCGCAGCGACAAGAGCTATCAAGGTTATACTCGCACAGCGATGCTCGCTTGGTGGTCAGAACTCACGCCGAGAGACCAACCAGCGGTCATTTCTACCTACAGTGCGGCTGCCCCGAGCGAGTGGTGCGTGTAATCGCCCATCGCACAATAACACTCGCTAATAGCCGAGCGACAAAGCTATCGGAACTACACACTCGCTACTCGCTGCTCGCCAACTCGATTTATTTACTAGCTTTACTCGCTACTCGCTGATCGTCGACGGTGGGTCAAGTGCCTTGAGTTGGAGAACATGGCTTGGAATATCGGCGTCACGTAAAGTTAAATATCAGTTTATCAAATTATTTCGAGTCCAGATTTATTATTTCTTATGTAAAGGCATATTTATTTCAGGAGAAGTAAGGTAAGCATAGATAGGTTTTGGCAATAGGCGTATAAGTTGCCTTAGCCAAGTCTTCCTGGGTACCAGTTGAATCTCAAGTTGAATCAGAATCAGAATCTTTATTTGAAGAGTAGATACTTAGCAGTTCTGGAAACCCTATGTGTAGACGCTAATTTATTGGAGTAGTATAAGTGACAGTGGCAAATTTTTTGTTGCTGACCGATTCGGTTAGTGAAATAATTATTTTTAAAGAAAAAAGAGAAGAAAATAACTTGATCAGACTTTCAGCACTTTGTCGTGGTGGCCCAGTGGCTAGGACCTCGCCTCTCTGTTTGAGGTCGTGGGTCCAAATCCGGGCAAGTCTAATGTGACTTTTTCAAATTCATATGTACTTACTTTCTAAGTTAATCTTGGACATCACAGGTAACGGTGAAAGGAAATAACGTGAAGCAATCTGGACTTATATAGTTAATGTAAGTCTGAAATAGCCAAGTCAGAGGCCTATGGGGTTCCCAGAGGCGACTTAATTAACTCTAACACCAGAGGTGGCCACATCCTCACACGAAAAGAAGGATAAGCACTTTACCTAACTGGTTGTATACTTAGTGTAGGTATATCTCTCAAATTGTTTATTTGTTCCATATCAGAGTTATTTTAAATACTTCTAAAGCTGAACCTAATAAATAATGTAACTAGTGTAAGTGACATCAACTTGTTATCTAAAATGATGAATAATGGCCCGTACGTGATTTTCGATTCAGGAAAACTAAGGGTCATTGAAGATTTATTTATTATTAAGACATTGACCCTTGCTTCGGCAAGGTCATCGAATAATATACACACTGATAACTCTGTTCCTGTTGAGAAGAATGCGTTATCATGCCTATTTGCTATCGAAGCACACGCTTAAAAGTCTACCTACGTTTATTAAAACACTAGCTTCTGCCAGCGTTTCGCCCGCGTGAAAGTCGAAAATTATCCCGAGGGAACATGTTCCTGGTATAAACAGTACCTACCCAATGTGCTATTCCTGACTATAATCTATCTCTGTGCCAAATTTCATCCAGATCCGTCCAGCCGTTTGAGCGTAAAGAAGTAACAAAAATACAAACACATACACACCATCAACCAGACAAACACCACCACGGTCAGTACTCGCAGTGGCCCGACTAAAAGTTTGCACTTCATCCAAGCAAACCTTCAACACTCCAAGCTTGCGACAGCGGAATTCCACCTTGCGGCTCAGGAAAAAGGGATCAAAGTGGCACTCGTTCAAGAACCCTACGTAGGAAGAACGGGGACCATGAAACAAAACCCAGGCACTCAAGTCATCCAGTGCACCCTGAGCCGTCAAAAACCAGTAAAGGCAGCCTTAGTTGTCTTCGGGGACGAGTTGGAGGTCATTCATGACCCTCAGCTCGTTACTGAAAATATTGCCTCGGTAATAATAAAGGTGGGCGACATCAAGTTTGGAGTAGTGTCGGTCTACTTCGAGGGTGACCAACCACTAACACCATACATAAACACACTCAAAACTATACTCACTAAAACACACACACACACACCTAACACCATCATCGGAGGAGACATCAATGCTTGGAGCCAGTGGTGGGGAAGTAATTCCGAAAACCACCGCGGCGCAGAGTATAACTCATTCTTAAACGAACAGGATCTCCAAATTGTCAATCGAGGACAGGTTCCGACCTTCGAGACTTATAGGGGGGACAGGCTGTATGCTAGCATAGTCGATGTCACAGTGTGCAGCTTGTCGCTTCTTGACAGGATCGAGGCTTGGAAAGTAGACAGAGGCCTCACCTCATCTGATCATAACGCGGTTACCTTCGCGATGCGTCTGGGGAAGCCCCTGGAACCGTTGAGACCAGTCTCAACACGCATCTATAACACCAAGAAGGCGAAATGGCCAGAATTTAGGGAGCACTTCAGCGCCTGTCTAGCTGACGGTAACATCACACCCGGGAAAATTGCGCAAACCTCGACTCATGAGGAATTGGAGAGCCTGATCGGCGAGTATACCTCTGCGATGCACCAAGCATGCGAAAAGTCTATTCCGAAAATTGGCACAAGGAAAACTGATTCCAAGCCTCCGTGGTGGTCCCCTTCTCTAGAACAACTCAGACGAGACGTTCTCAGAAAAAAGAGGAGGATAAGAAATGCGGCACCATCAAGGAAAGCTCACACAATCCAGGAATACGCCTTAGCCAAACAATACTACACAGAGCAAGCCACTGAAGCCGCCACGGCAAGCTGGAAAGAGTTCTGTTCCACACAGAAAAGAGAAAGCATGTGGGACGGAATTTATAGAGTTATAAGGAAAACCGCAAGAAGGGAAAACGACGCGCTCCTCAGAAACCTAGCGGGAGAGACCCTGAGTCCCGAGCAGTCAGCCGAACTTCTTGCGAATACCTTTTACCCGGAAGACTCAACTCTAGTGGAAACATCTCACCACACCCAGCTAAGAGACCGAATACGAGAGGGATCAGACGATCTCCGAGGTTTGTCGGCCGACGACCCACCTTTTACGCCTGCGGAGCTTGAAATGGTTTTACAAAGTCAAAACCCAAAGAAAGCCCCAGGACCGGATGGGTTGACGGCCGATATATGTGCGGCTGCTATCAACTGCAACAGGGAGGTATTTCTTGCCTTGGCAAATAGATGCCTGGCAATATCGTGCTTCCCGGGGCAGTGGAAAGTGGACCACGTATGCATCCTCCGGAAACCGGGCAAAGACGACTACACCCATCCAAAGTCCTACAGACCTATTGGACTCCTGTCTGTCTTAGGTAAGATCGTCGAAAAACTCCTCGTCAACAGGCTTCAGTGGCACTTAATGCCTACACTCAACACACACCAATATGGCTTCATGCCGCAGCGCGGCACCGAGGACGCCCTCTACGCCCTAGTGACGCACATACGTGCAGAAATAGTAGCAAAAAAGATCGTGCTTCTGGTATCACTGGACATAGAGGGTGCCTTCGACAACGCGTGGTGGCCGGCCATAAAACACCAACTACTCACCAGAAGGTGTCCAAAAAACCTTTACCACACACTAACATCATACCTGGAGAATCGAAAGGTACAGGTGAATTACGCCCGAGCGAAAAGCGAGAAGGAGACCACCAAGGGATGCGTCCAAGGTTCCATTGCGGGACCATCACTTTGGAATCTAATCCTAGACTCGCTTCTGTCGAAAATTAACAGCTTGGGAGTGTTTTGCCAGGCCTACGCGGACGATGTAGTCTTGGTCTTCTCCGACCGCGAGGTCAGAACCCTGGAGCGAACGGCAGAAAGGACGCTGGGCGTTGTGTCCGATTGGGGTAGTCAGAATAAGCTTTGCTTCGCCGCGCACAAAACGAACGCGATGGTGATGACAAGAAGGCGTAAGTATGACGACCCGATTGTTCACATGTCCGGTGTCCGGCTGAGTCTCGTCAAGGAGATTAAGCTTCTAGGGCTGACCATAGACAACAAACTCACCTTCAACGCACATGTTTCCGCCACCTGTAAGAAAGCCGCGGACATTTACAAACAGCTTGCATGTGCCGCGAGGGTGACTTGGGGTCTCAATCGGGAGATTATCAGGACCATATACGTGTCGGTGGTGGAGCCAATAGTGCTGTACGCCGCAAGCGCATGGGCGCCTGCAGCTGAGAAACTGATGGTCAGAAAGCAGTTAGACTCACTGCAGAGAGGCTTTGTGCAGAAGATCTGCAAGGCGCACCGCACTGTGTCTCTAACATCGGCTCTCGTCCTGTCGGGGCAGCTGCCTCTCGACCTCCGGGTAAAGGAAGCATCAACCTTGTTCCTCGTAAAAAAAGGCCATTCCCACGAGTTGCTACCTCCAGGCAGAGAAGTGGAGCGAAAAGTGGGACACCTTCAACCACCACACCCATCGAAACTCATAATCACGGAATACCAGCAACTGGAGGATTTCGATCCCGAAACCCTAGAAACCCACCACATAAACGGTCCCCACATTTACACCGATGGCAGCAAAATAGAAGGGAGGGTAGGAGCTGCCATAACGTGGTGGAGTGAAGGCAGGGAATCGAAATACAGAACCTTCAGGCTGGAACTGCACAACACTGTCTTCCAATCGGAACTCTACGCGCTGTTCAGAGCCACAAAATTGGTGAAAGAAAGCAAAGTGGACACGGCCAGTATTCTAAGTGATTCGAGATCGTCGCTGGATTTGCTGAGGTGTCCTTTGGCAACCCACCAATTGGCTTTCGATCTCAAGGAACTTGTGCGTGGGATCCGAGAAGAGGGCAGAGATGTGCGTTATTTCTGGTTGAGAGCACACGTTGGAACACCAGGAAATGAAAGGGCGGACGAGTTGGCCAAGAAAGCGGCGCTCACCAAAAAGACGGCGCCGGACTACGACAAAGTGTCAATCTCCTTTGTGAAGAAGCGCATACGCGAGGAGACAGTCAAGAAGTGGCAGCAAAGATATGAATCCTCTAGCACAGGATCCGTGACAAAGGTATTCTTCCCAAGCGTCCTAGGCGCGAAAAGAATTATCCGAGACATGGTCCTCACTCCAGCTCTGGTCCAGATTTTCACAGGACATGGAGGATTCTCGGCATATCTACACCGCTTCCATCTGAAGGACAGTCCCGCATGCGTGTGTGACCCATTCACAGAGGAATCAGTCTGGCACCTTCTGTTCGAATGTCCAAGATTTAGCCACGATAGGATGAGGCTGGAGAGTGAGCTGGACATTACCCTGAGCTCGTCGACTCTCAGCTCCATCTTAGAAGGAAAGGCTACCAGACCACCTTTCTTGGAATTCGCTCAGAGGATCGTCTCAGTCGCCGCAAGGGCAAACTCGTCGACCGCCGTTCATCCAACACAAACATCAACAATCGCACAAACAACCAACTCTCACACATTGACAACACATACACGAACACAGACCACTACAATGACAACTACCCAAATAGCCACAACACCAATACAAATACCAATAGACACACATATGACCACAACACTAACACCAACTTCAGTTTCGACAACACACATTACCATGACAACACAGAATCCAATTGTAACACTGACACAAACCCCAACAACACCTACTATCAATATGACTAACACAAAATCGACTACAACATCAATTTCAAATCCAACTCCAGTACTGACACGACAATTACACATAGAAATCTCGACACAACCCCGACCACTATCACTGACACAACCCAGTCCTAATACGACACAAGACCAGTCGATAGCAGAAACTAGCATTGTCTCAAGTATCCCAACTACATCAACGGACCAACCATTAATGGACAACACAACCGCCACTCAGCAAATGGATCCCGAACCTAGCTCCATACCGTGCTTCTTGGCATGGGGAGCAGTAGGTGATCCCGGCATAAGACTACGAGGAGTAGCCCTGTTTATGAACCGGCCGCAAGAGAGTTTGGGAGTTAGCTTCTGTAGGGTAAGACCGAGTGAGTCCAAAGTTGCCATACCACCTGGCCTTGCGGCCCTGATCAATGGAAGTACTACCAAGACGAGCATCACGGGCAAAAAATACACCAAATTGCCGAAAATGGAGATCCTCAGCATCCGATGCCGAGTAATGCAATTTAAAGACAAAAGAATTGCACTGCTCGAGTGGGGAGAGGAGACTCCATTCGCTCAAGCAAGCTCGTTACTCCAAAGATTGGGACCGCTCGTAGAACACTCGGTTCGAGCAATCAGCATAGACGCCATGGTCATCGATGGCGAGAGGGGCGAAGTTGCAGACCACCTTGGGTGCATAAAGGCCGCGGAGGCGCATGAGGTTATCGTGTACGAGGACAGAGGGGAGACTTTGAGCTACCTTAAGTCCCCAAAGAAATCGTGCACGGTATCGCCATCAGCCTCGCTTAGTGGCTCAGCGCGGATGCAACAAAAAATCGCCGAAGACAGGGAACGGGTAGCGCTGAAAAGAAGCACTCCAACGCGACGGGAACAGGAGTCAAGCCGACTTTCCGGGATAAAGACTGGCATCAAATCCTTTATCAAAAACATCTTCACAGACCGACGCAGTGGGTTAGCCCACTCAGACACTTCCGGACCGTCACAGGGAGAGGCTCTCTCCAACTTCCTGAGGAGATCTCCGAGGAAGGCGGGAGAGTCGTGCCCGAGAAAAGCCTTATCAAGAGCCGACAAGGGACAAGTCAGGCCTCCAAACTACATCTCGGTGTCAGGACCCTCTGACCACATACAAAACGCGTTCCTCGAATTTTTGGCGATTGTAAGAGCTACAAAACAGGTCAACACCTTGACCTGCAAAAAGATCTTGCAATCGTTCAACTTACAAACTGAGGGACTGCTGAGGGTCTTGATCGAGGAGGCCGAGGCTGCTGTATACGACAACCGCGAATCCCGAGTCATCACGGGATGCATGACGAAGTCGTATATGGCGGCATACAACGCAACTGTCGGCTTTGTGACAAAAAACAAGGCAGAAACGGCGAAGAAGGGAAAGCCAGTCTTCTACACACCTGACGAGGACCCAATAGTGGTGGTTGCACGATGTACTGAGATAATGCTAGACGACAAGATTCTCGAGATGGCCCAAACTATCTCGGGAACGGACTCCATAACGGACTGGGACATCAAAAATATCAAGTGGGTAAACGGGGTTCCGGGGTGCGGAAAAACGACGTGGGTGGTTAGCCACTTCGATGGGGAGAACGACGTGGTGGTAACCACGACAACTGAAGCGGCCAAGGATCTGAGAGGAAAGCTCTCGCACCGTATCGGCGAGAAAGCCAAGACCAAGGTGCGAACTATGGCCTCCGTCCTAGCAAGTGGATTCAGGAGGGGAGACAAATGCCAGCGTTTGCTGGTGGACGAAGCCCTCATGAACCACTTTGGGGCCATAGTTATGGCTGTTAAGTTGTCGGGTGCAGACGAAGTTGTCCTCATCGGGGATGTTAACCAACTGCCATACTTGGACAGAGAGAACCTTTTTCCACTAAGGTATACCCGTCCAGGCATGGTGGCCACAATCACTCAGGAGTTGCTTTGTACTCACCGGAGCCCTATGGACGTAGCATACGCGCTCAGTGACATCTACGGTGGGATCTACTCGTCGAAGACCTGTACGAGTAAGATTCACTCCCTGAGGGTGTGTGGCTTCACGGGTGCGGACATCCCGAAAAACTCCCAGAACACGCTGTTCCTGGTCCACACTCAGGAGGAGAAATCCATTCTGGGTGACCAGGGATACGGATCTGGCGAGGGTGCCCGCATTCTGACCATACACGAATCTCAGGGTCTCACGTATGAGCGCGTAGTCATCATCAACTCCCGCAAAGACAGAATTCGTGTCCATGACAGCGTCCCCCACGCGGTAGTAGCCGTGTCGAGGCACACATCCAGCTGTGTCTACTACACGGATGACGCAAGTGACGCCATCAGTCGGTTCATTAAGAAAGCCATGGGTGCACCAACAAAAATAGTTGTCGACTACAATCTTCAGACAGCTATGCTGCACCGAAACATGGCGATCGTGGAGGCGTTGTTGACTCTCCATAAAACCCTAACCTCTTCAGTACCCATTCACTAACAATATATTTAGTATGCCTGTAAAATTAAGTTGAGACTAGTAATAATAATAATACATAATTAAGCTTAATTTAAGTTTTAAGAATCTTTGTAGGTTAAGTGTATAATAGTTTGTTACCCCCGGCCATTGGCGTCCTATCAAGAAGTCGATGGGATCGGGCGCCGAGAGGCTGGGGGCTGGTCTTAGCTTAATTTTTGTCAAGAAACTATTCATTGCACTCCTCATTTTATTTTCTCCTTTTCACTCAGGGTGATGGACCCTACTTGATTATGTTTAGAATTTAAGACAAAACAAAAAAAAAATGAAAAGAATTGTGACGGCTCTAATAGAGCGGAGTTTCTGAAATAAAATAAAAAAGCAGAAATGCATTAGTAGCGAAAATTAAAAATATAATGTAAATAAGGGCGCGGACAACTGGTCCGCGGTAGTATAATTTGTAAAAATAAAAAAAAATAAAAAAAAAAAACACATACACACCCACACACCCACAAACTATCGCCTCTATAATATCTGCCTATTGGTACTTTGGTAGTAGGTAAGGCATTTATTTTGTAAAAAAAAATGAAGTTCTATTTACACGAAGTACTGGTAAAGTGCGATCATATTTAAATACTTTTTCCAATAAATAAAACTTTTTTATTCAAGATTTTTAGCTTACCGTGCATTGTCATCCAAACCAAACGTGTATGCAAAATTTCATCTTTATCGGTTGAGGATAACTGCTTTTAAATTCAGTTGCAAGATTTGACCTGAACACACATACATACAGTGCAAATGAATAAAAAGCTTGTAAAACTGCTTCTGCATGAACAACTTTCTCCATGGAGTCATAGAGAATTCTCAAAAAAAGAACTAGGGGAGCCCTAGAAGGGATTTAGGGATTTACTCAAGCGTGGCAGGATAACATAAGGGGGGATACCTTGTACCCAGTTAAGTACCCGCCCTTCAAACCCGCCGTAAGTAAGGCCGCCCGTCAAAGATAAAGAATCAGAGCAGTAAAAAAAAGTTGATCATCAGAAATTCTCGAGCGCGTTAGATTAAGGTAGGGTGAGTTAATTACATGCTAAAAAGTGTATATTCTACTAATCTGACAATTTGAGAGTGACGTAAAGAAAGGGGAGGGCTACAAAGTTGTGAAAAAAAAACGTCAACACGACATTCTCGAGCGTGGCTAATTTTTATTTTATTTTGAAAGAAATAATTCAAGGATAACGAAAAATATATAATCTGAAGATTTCCACAAGCCGAAGTAACAAAAATTCGTTGATAAAGTTTAATGCGTGCAGCTGCGTGATGCCTATATCCCCCTCTTCACGTTTTTATTCCTCTCTCACTCTTTCTGTATCTATTACTCTCTCACTCCGTTCCCACTTTGGTTTTCGTTGCCATGACGCCTAGGGACACGGTATCGAATACAAAGTATCGATTCTGTACTGGTGAATAGTATCGAAACAAAAGTATCGATTCTTCAAATTATCGCGTACTTTTCTCAGGGCTCCCAATGCACATATAGCATAGGTCAATATCAGTCAGTAAATAACGTCAGTTTAACTTCAGTAGGGCAGGACATGAAAAAACAAATGTTATTGGTACACAAATTTAATACAATAATAGAAAAAGACAACTGTAACTTCAAAAATTAAAAAAAATGGAAACGAAATTAAATTATTTAGTACTAGCGAAACGAATACGATAAAATTAAATGACAACGGTGAACGAGTGAGTGAATGAGTGATTGATTAGAAGATTGATATATATATTTTGATTGATATTTATTAATTTATCGATCCAAAAGAGGAAGATGATTCTACTGATGAAGATGATGATTAATTAATCAATTAATTATAAAAAAATAAATTTCATTTGGCCTTTTTTTATTATTTTCCTGTAAGTATACTACTTAAAGAACATTTTTTTTGCGTGCTTTTTCCTGAGCATTTCAATTAATTCAGTTCAATGATTTTTTTTTCTTTTTTGCCAGATTAGGCAAATCCCTCTACATAATCGACAGATTATGAGACAGCACGTCTAGGACATAAAGATGAACCATATATATCTTAATTTGACGCGCTTGAGTATTTCAAAATGGCGAATTTTTTTTGCACATTTTATAATGGCCGCGAGTTTGCGTCACATCGAAGTCGTCAGATTATTGAATGAGAGCTTTTTTTAGGTTCACTTAACACCCCCTTAAAAAATCTGACACGCTTGATTACATTCTTTTATTTTTTCATTTTCAACCCTTACGTACGACCACCTGCATCATGCAAACGATCAGATTAACATACGTACAATATTAAAAATACGTAGGACATTGATGCTATCAATATCTGACGCGCTCGAGTATGTCCATGGAACAGTATTTTTTTACATATTTAAAAATCTATAGCCGCTCCCCCCACCGATGAAAAGGTATACATTATATAACATTTTTTCTTCTTATCATCTAAGCTTTGCAACCCAGTAGGTCTCTATGACGCTCGAGTAAATCCCCATTTAGCATCGTGGGCTCCCCTACTATTACTTCTCCCATAAAAATTTTGGTCAAGTGACCTGACGACAACTTTGTATGGCAAATCTACTTAATTATTTTTTGGATATTGCCTTGACATTCTTGGATAAAATTTTACATTAACTTGGGCAGAAATGTAGGCAGAAGCAGTTTTTAGGGTTCCGTACCAAAATTGTAAAAAGGAACCCTTATGGTGCGACTCAGTCTGTCTGTCTGTCTGTCACAGCTGGATATCTCAAGAACTACTAATGCTATCAACTTGAAATAGTTTTTTGGAACTACAACGTGATAACAAAAACTTTTTTTTACAAAAAATTACTACCGGCTTCCAAATAAAACACTACAAAGGGAAAAATAACTTTCTTTTTGGAAGTCGGTGTCTTTGGTAGGTACCAATTTTTTTCGTTATGGGCACCGACTTCCAAAAAGAAAGTTATTTTTCACTTTGTAGTTTTTTTATTTGGAAGGCGGTAGTACGTTTTTGTATTTTTTTATTTGTCACTTTTTAGTTTTACCTAATAGGCTAGTTCTTTAGTTCCTTTAATGCCTGAATATATTACCCGAATATCATGAAACTTGAACCTAACCAGGGAAATGAGAGTGTACCAAGGCTGTACACATCTGCGTACCCCTTTAGAGCGTACTGGCGTGATGATACGTTATGAAATGGCATAAACCTATAAACAATAAACAGACATGCGATTTCAGCAATCCCGAGAGATTTGCCGTCATTTATTGAAGTGTTCTGTTGTATATCTCCGAAGTTCTTCATCACATCCTCACCGAATTAAAATGGGACCAATTTGGGAACATACTCTTACAAATAAAAAATCATTTTCAAAGTCGGTCCACAATTGACGGAGAAATCGGTGAAAATACAAAAAAAAAACATAGAACCTCCTCCTTATTGGAAAGTCGGTTAAAAATCAAACGCAGGAACTGGTTTCTCGAGCTTTTACCTATCTGATAATGCACTTTTGTCTGTCAAATATCTCTCAAATGTGTTTATAAATTTCCCTGTAATTTATCCATTTTCGTGATGATGATGTAGCTGTACAAAACTTGGCGTCAATATTAGATTATACGATTTAAACCGATCTAAATCAAAATTAAAAAAAAAAAATTGTGTTTTAAAGTATCTATCTAAGTTAACAGAAATAATTAAAATCTAAATAAACTGTTTGCCTTAATATAGATATTATATTCTGCTGCAGTAGTAGTGTATCTAAGTAAGTAGGTACCCGCTTTCTTATGCCCGTCATCCGTTGAAAAATTTATCTTGACGATGAGTAACATTTTTAATTCCAAGATAAGATACGGACGAAAAACAAATCACGACACGCGACTGGTCTCCGTAATAAAACAAATAAAATCGCTATAAAATTTAATATATTTAACTTATAAATTGTGTAGGTAAATCACTCTTTAATCCATGCTAAAATTTTATCAACTCAAATCACTTTATTTACTCAAACATGAGTACCATACATACATAACAAATTGTCAGCAGAGAAGTGATGTTAGGATACCAAATAATAGAACGTCACGTTTGTTTTGAAAATGGTATGCAAATAATAATAAATAATACAAATCAAAATAATTAATAGAATGTAATTTTTAGCAATGAGCGCTGAGTTTTTTGTTTTTGTACTCACACCATAAATTATTATTATAAGTCTATATGTGAGGATTAGCTTTCTGTTGACTATGATTTCCTTCTTTGTTTGTTTTCATTTGCTGTAAGTCCTCCATGTACTAAAATAAATAAATAGATAAGTAACGTTTTGTGTTTTTGCAAATTTGGCTATTACGCGGCAATCGATCTGCCATGCGAGTAAACAGATGATTATTATTTCTTAAACATCGACCGAATACCGAATGTTCTGACAATAATAATAATTTTTTATGGATATTGAATTTTAATGTTATGTAATATCTTGCATGCTCTTGTATGTATACAATGTTTAAACAAATATAAGAATCTTATCTCATCTAATATTAATTTTTGTTTGATATTTTATTGATAATTACATTATTCCTATATGATTTTATTTTATTTGACATTTGATTTATATTTTTTTGCATAGTTTGTTATGATTATGATGCGTTATTGCTATTTTGCATTTGATTGATGTTTTCATTTCGACATTTTATTAAATTTTATATTTGACATGCATTATTTTATATGACATTTTATTTATATTTTTTTGCATAGTTTTGTTTTTGATGCGTTGTTGCTATTTACATTTGATTATTTTGTACATTGATTTTACATGCATTATTTACATTTGATTTATATTTTCTGCGTAGATTTAATAATTATACGTTATTGCTATTTGAAATTTCTGATTGATATTATTATTTTAATTTCGTTGATGATTGAGATAACTGTTATTATCATTAATAATTTTCACTTTTAATTGTTGTTCTATTGTTGGCATTAATAATTATGGAATTAATTTATAATTAAACTTAGTCATTGTTTTCATTTATAATTTAAATTGCACAATATTTGCACACCATAGCATGTGGCAAACATGTCGGCATCTTTTGTTATTTTTTTGTTATCTTGCATACATGTTGTATGTGTTACCCATGTTTAAGCAAATAAAATATATCTTATCTTATCTTATCATATCTCATCTTACCTCTTTTGAGTTTTAAAAACTAGTTCCCTATTACTTGAGTTAGCCGTACCTACGCAAAATACGCGCTTGGTCGTGGAGTTTCGGAAACCAGCCCGTTTTAACCTAACCTAGTCGAGTTAGCCCAGAAGATGATACCGTATCTTAAAATGGACTCCACGGGGCCGCAGTATGCGGTAAGCAAAGCATCAATATTAATCACTGCAGCGACATGACATGTGTTAACCTTTTGCCAATAATAAGTCTTAAGAATTTAGCTGTATCGACTTCGTCAATAACATTGACGATATTATTAATATATTATTAAAATTGATGTCAAAATTATTTAATGTCAAGGAGTGTTGACTAAAATGTATGATTTTAGTCTTATTTAAATTATTATTATTAAGGCATTTTATTATTTTAGTAAGGAAATAAATAATGTCGCATTTATATGTCTATCCAGTTTTACCCTCAATTATCACTATACTGTCATCAGCAAAGAGGGTACACCATACATAACCACACGCTCTTGCGACCGATGTTTCTCTGCTCGTTGAGTTATTAGTGAGTGCATTTACCCTTTTGACTTCTGTAATTTGCTTCCTGTGCTGTAGATATGACCCAAAAAAATTTAATGCTTTACCTCCAATGCCATATGCTTCGAGTTTTTAAGTAAAAACTTGTTCAACATAATCAAACGCCTGAGTAATATCACAATATACTGCAAACTAGTTTATTTTGATCCATATCGGTCATCACTGTATGCAAAAAATGTTTTTTTTTTCTCTCAATCACTTTTGTTCATTGCAGAGAATCTTATTGCGTTCTAAATATGAGTTAAATTATTTGTAGACATATTTTTCAAAGATTTTAGAAACTATAGGGAAGAGCGAAATCGGTCTATAATTCACCATCAACTCTTTGTTGCCTTCATTAACAGCAGCTTTATGACAGATGTGTTGAGTGCTGTTGGATGTACACCAGCACTCATATGATTTGTTTATTTGAAATATAGCATAGCCACATCACATGCTTTAAAAATCGACAAAACAATCCCAACAACTATTGGACCACTGCATATATGACAAGTACGGAGTACATAACACTCATTGTAACTTTACCACCCTGAGACAACTATAAAATTAACAATTAAAATCACAAAAAGTAGATTAAACAAAAAATACAAATGGATAAGTACATATAAATCAAACTTAAATAATTAAAATATTTAAAAATAACTGTCAGAAATCCAAATCATAATATCAATAATCAAAATTATAAGGTCAAAATCATTCAAAAATAAAATTAACAAAAAAATAAACCGACAACCAAAAAAAATACTGCAAAGCGAAAAATAACTTTCTTTTCCGAAGTCGGTGTCTTTGGTACCCATTGTTTTCCGTATTTCGACACCGACTTCGGAAAAGAAAGTTATTTTTCGCTTTGCAGTGTTTTTTTTGGAAGTCGGTTTATTTGTTTGTTAAAAAGTTTTTTATTTATCTCTTTTTAGTTTTGATAGGTACCTCCAATTGCAAATCATATATAGCCAAAGTACATCTCATGACGATCCCAATAAGCCCAAACACGACTAGGATACATTGTTTTATTTCGGAGTTCCAGTGCCTACCTGCCGGCTTTATCATCAGATCAGTTCGATGGTACCATTTTCATAAGTACTATTTATTTATAAGTACCTATTTGCTTTATCATAGTCGTTTAACTATTCCAGATATCTTAAACCCGTGACATACTTAGTATTAAGGAGGAGTAATCTGTGGTCTTCCTCACCAGTTCTCCAAATGATACTTTCTGAGTGCAAATGATTGCATTTTTGATGAAAATACCAAAATCACTATATGTATGCCTATACTATTTGAAGAGTTACCTCGATTTCTCCAAGATCCCACCATCAAATACTGACCTGGTTACTATGGGACCAACTGGGAACTATACCCTTTCAAACAAAAGAAGAATATTCGAAATCGGTCCATGCGTCTTTGAGTAATCGGGGAAAATACATAAAAAAAAGATGTCGACGCATTGAGAACCTCCTTTTTTTTAAAGTCGGTTTAAAATAGAAAATCATCAAATGTCAGAACACTAAGAACAACCTGGCAAGGACAGTATGATTTTTCTTCTGAACCTCGGTAGCTTGTCATTGAATATATCTAGTTCAGGTAAATTTAAGACTGCACTATTATATTCATCGCTCATTCTTACAATGGCAGACTGTAACCCCAGATTGGTTTTGACGAAAGGGATGTCAAAAATCTTTTTAACTTTTTAGGTCCGTAGGTAAGGCAACTGCATTGAGTTTTTTCATTAACGACTTTATGAAGTAAGCAAAGTCTAAGAGACGTCTACGATCACGAAGGGTAATCATTTTAAAGTGATTAAGACGCTTCCGTAAGGCTTTCTATGTGAGAAATCTCTTGAGTTGAAGGCAAGATATCTCGTGAAGGCTCGTTATATGCTTTCCACTCGTTCTGAGTGGACTGCATAAAACGGACTCCATACACTGCTTGCATATTCAAGAACATGCGCACTAGGCCATTGTAAAGAAGCAACTTGGTCTTCTGGTGTTAAAAGCCTTTGGAGTTCCGCTTCAAAAATCCAAGCATTTGAGCGGCCTTTGTCACTGCATTATCAATATGCGAGGCAAAACTCAGCCTGCTATCTACTGGAGGATGTCTTCAAGGTTCTGGACTGGAGAGGGCCAGGCTTCAACGTCAATGGCGAGTATATCACTCACCTTCGGTTTGCTGACGATATAGTGGTCATGACTGAGACCATGGAGAGCCTCAGTACAATGCTCGACGACCTCAGTAGAGCTTCCGAAAGAGTGGGTCTTGGGATGAACATAGACAAAACCAAGGTGATGTTGAATGCCCATGTTACACCCACTCCTATCAAGGTTGGAGACTCTACAATTGAGATTGTGGACGACTATGTCTACCTAGAAAAAACGATCCAGGTGGGTAGGGCCAACTTCGACAAAGAGTTCACCCGTCGAATCCGACTCGGCTGGGCAGAGTTCGGGGAGTTGCGCGGTATCTTCTTGTCCAACTTACCACAGTGTCTCAAGACGAAAGTCTATGACCAGTGTGTATTGCCAGTGATGGCCTATGGCTCTGAGACGTGGTCGCTCACAAATACTCACAATAGGCCTCATCAAAAAGCTTACAGTCACCCAAAGGGCAATGGAGAGGGCTATGCTCGGAGTATTAGTAACTTGCGTGATCGAATCAGAAATGTAGAGATCCGCAAGAGAACCAGGGTTACCCACATAGCCCGAAGAATTGCTAAATTTAAGTGGCAGTGGGAAGGGCACATTGCTCGCATGATGGCCGATGGGGCAGAAAAGTTCTGGAGTCGCGACCGCGAACCGGAAGACGTTGCGTTGGAGGGCCTCCCACTAGGTGGACCGATGATCTGGTGAAGGTTGCGGGAATCCGCTGGATGCGGGACCCACGAGACCGGTCAATGTGGCGACACTCGGGGGAGGCCTATGTCCAGCAGTGGACGTCTTTCGGCTGATATGATGATGATGATGATGTAGCAAGAGTGTGCAACTGTACATAGTGAGTCTCTATGCGCGATTGCACATGATTACTATCCCTAAATGTTCCTTATAAATTCAATTAATTCGACGTAGTAGTAAGTATCGTCCAATACTAGGTGTATTCGACGTAGAATGATCTCATACGCTTTGTTTCTATATAACACATGTTTTCACCAAATTCAATCACAGCCGAATATACGTAGAGATAGGTCCATAACGTGATTAATCTATAGTTATCAATTGATTGTGCCTGCAGATAATTTGTAAACAGTGGGTTGTTTAGCACAATTAGTGCGGCGGTCGCCACGAATGAAAATACATTCATACAGTGCTGTAGACAATCAACAAAGCTGTTATGACTTTTCCCCGTGCCGGAATGTTTGATGCTATTCGAATTCCAAACACTTTCGTGCAGTGTCTTGTGTAGGCAATTCGTCGTACTTAATTCTATAGTGACTTGTATCTGTGATTTTTAAGTGACTGTGCTTTGAAATCTATTAAAATATTTTTAATTTATCATTATGTTCTACGAGTGCAAAAGGAGTGCTTTACTAAAATTATGCAAGAACGACATATAATATTGAAGTTGGTTCGTTGTATCATATGGATTTCAATTGTACAAGGGACGCAGGTATTTGCTTTATTTACTAGAATATGTTATGGATTTAGAATGTGATGTAGAAATTCATTCATTTTTATTTCGGGTTGATCTTATAAAGCTTTTTCGTAAAAATATTGAAGAGATTTTCAGCCGAATCCGTAACCTTAACCCATTTCCCTTCTAATTTCGGCTAAAACTGTAATAGAAAACGAAACTTACCCAGGTACGTTGTTATAGAAAAATTGCAAAAATTCAAAATCTCACAAACGAACCCCGAAGAGTAAGTTCGAGGTGCATACATAGTGCACCCACATTTTGCCTGTTATTTTGATATCTCACATTGTAGACACGAGCCAATTGCCATGAATCGACCGCAAACCTTGTCTCCGGACTACTGACCGACTGGTAATCGAATTCACTGAAGATTGCATTCACAGTAAACGACACAGTCAAATTTTAGTCACCAATCAAATTACATCCATCAGTTCAAGGACGCTAGTTTCGGTCGAGCCTAATATTCGGCTACTATTAGGCCGAAAATAAAACTGCGGCCGAAACCACTTTTTTGCCCGAGACTGACCGAAACCGTAACTAAAAACTGAAACTTTGGACGGACACTAAATGAGGCTAGCAAACTGCCATTTGACGAAGAAACTTAGTTTTGTTTGTATTGAGTCTACTTACTCATTGCATGCTGTAGGTACATACACAGTAGGTAAATTAAAACTGATAAAACACCTACCTGTGTAGGTACACCGAAGTACACAAATAAAAACATTTGATTGATTTTTAATCTTCGGTTGGGATGTTTCCGAAAGGTCATTGTATTCTTTATAGATAAGACATATAAGTAGCACCCACCCTAATTAGGAACGTCTGAAAAGTACGTGATAATGATAAGGGACGTAGGTACTTAATTAATAATATTATTGCGCTTTTTATAATTAACCGGAAACTTATTAAATGTTGTGGTGGCCCAGTGACTTAGACTTCGGCTCTCGTGCTTGAGGTCATGGGTTCAAGACTTTTTCAATTCATACATACATACTTACATAAACTCAAGCCTTATTCCCATGTGGGTAGGCATAAACTACAGAATGCCACCTGCTACGATCTTTACTTTTGGTTCACTCACGTTCATACCTAGTCATACATACACAAACGCCGATAATGAGTACGGTGCACCTGGCCTTTCTCAAGAACATCACCAATAAGGTCTATGTTTTTCAATTCATATTATGTTCTAAGTTTATCCGTGAGGAAACGGACCCCTACTTAATCACACTAAAATTATAAAGGCGAAAGTTTGTGAGTGTGTGAGTGTATGTGTGTGTGTTTATATGTTTGTTACTTCTTCACGCTGAAACGGCTGGACGGATCTGAATGAGATTTGGCACATAGATAGATTATAGTCAGGAATAGCACATAGGATACTTTTTATCTAGGGAAGATCTTCCTTCGGGATAATTTATGAAATTCACGCGGGCGAAGCCGCTGGCAGAAGTTAGTATAAGTTTAAAATTGCTAATCCGGTTTGAGCAAATGTGGTGATGCTCGTGCCTTTGAGTTACAGGCTAGTATAATTTTTAATAAATTCTTCGTTGCTCTAGCTATTGGTCGCAAGTGCATGAGGAGGTGGTGAGGTGGTTGGAGGGTTTAGGTACTAATAGGTGCACCTCTACAGGGCCGGATCATCGTAATAGCTATTTGGACTTCAGCCCAGGACCCCGTGAATATAAAGGGCCAACAATTAAATTATTTAATATTCTACTACAGTTTTGAGAAAAACGGACAACTGCTGTCTAATCGTAGGAGGCAGCCTTTTGACAACGCTGCTAATTTATGGCGGGTCACTACAATGGTGTAGGTACTGGTATCACGGACGTTACCGCAGGAGACGCCCTGGGCGTCGGGAATCGCAAGCCGATTCCCGGCCACCGTAGGCGCGGGCTTGCGGACGGCGAGTAATGGGTAGCTCGCCGTCTGATAAGGACCAGGCCCGAGTCGACGGCGCGTAGTGTTCCATGCGCGCCTCAAAGAGATGTCAGCACTCACAACTGACGGGGTCCGCTAGGGCCGATGCCTGTCTGGGTCGCGGATAAATTTGAAAAAGAGTTACCCGCGGCCCTGGCACAAGCAACTGAAGGAACACGGGTGGGTTTTAGTCAGTAAAAGTCTGACACGCCCTTCCGCTTCACCCAGAGCGGAAGAAGTCATTGGATGATTTCGCACCCAAAAAAAAAAATAAGGCATCACAGACGTTGGGGTTTCGAAGAGCACTTCGAGTGCCTGGTTCCCCGCGTTGGAAGGGCAGTGGGTGTTTTGCATAGACTGCTGCCTAATCTCGGGGGACCTCGTGAAAAACTTCGCCACCTCTACGCGGGTGTAATGTGATCGATGGTCCTTTATGGAGCACCTGTTTGGTCAAAAAGACTGTCAGGTGTCTGACGCTGTAGGACTAAAATCAATAGCCTGCAGCGGCAAACCAACCAATAACCATACGAATCGCCCGAGGATACCGTACGGTACACTTTGAGATGTTCTCCTGGCACGCTTTCCAACGCTGGACATACCGGCGAATATGGTAGCGAGGGTCTATGACTGGATGCGCGCAAAAAAGTGGCAATAGTGTGCCAGGAATCGCTGCGGTAAGGCTGGCGATGGCGCGAGCGGCTACAGCAGCCGCAATTTTAGCGGAAGTGCGTTGTCGAAGCCGTCCGGCCGTACTTCGAAGCCTAGCTGAAAAGAGAGGAGCGCATCTACTACAGGCTCACGCAGGTACTCACCGGGTATGGTTGTTTCATTGAGTACCTGAATATGATTGGGTAAGAGACCATGGCAAATTGCCACCATTCTAGTTGCGACCTGCGGCCTAATTGCGCAAGTGAATTCGGCAAGGCAAAGGGTTTGACCGCCGTCAATCGACCACTCAAATAGACGGAAATCCACATCGCGTCTTTCATCTCGCATGTGATTGTTCGATTGATGGCGGTTAAACCCTTTGCTTTGCCAAATTCACTTACGCAATTAGGCTGCTAGATTCTGCACAGCACTCGCTCGAGGAGTGCCCTGTGTGTACCTCTGAGCGGTAGATTCTGGTTGCCAGGACCGAGCGAGACCTACTTCTGTCAGCAGTAGTGATGGCTATTCTGAGAGAGACAGAAAACTGGAAGGAAATGGCCTCCTTTTGTGAGACCATGATGATCGAAAAGGAGGCCGCCGACCGGGGTCGTGACAGGGCTGATGCCACTCGGAGAAGAAGGCGTCGTGGAGGCAACCACCTGGACGCCTAAAACGCCGTAACCCCGTCTGCAACATAGGCAGGCGGGACTCCGGGGTTACGGGCTGACTCCAGGTAAGACGGGGGCACAGTGGTTACGTGCTGCCGTGTTCAGCGTGGCTCAGTGATACGCTCTCGCCCGACTCGCTCTAGGAATGTGTCCTAACAAGTGTTGCACAAAGGAGGTTCCGAGGTAGTGTTTTAAGAGGTAACGGTTCCTTGTGCTGATAGTGATCACCGGGATCGTTTTAGTGAAGTAAAAATCCCACACACCGTGGTGTTTTCCCCAAAAGTCCAGGCGCCTTTCAAAGGTTTCCCCCGAAAACAAAAACAAAAAAAAGGTACAGGCACCACTAAAACAATACTAAGATGCAAACTGTTAAATCCCACTAGTGTGTAACACTAAAAAACTGTTTAAACACTTAGATGGTTCCCTTACAGTGTTGGCCGTGACAGCAAACGGCACACCTCTCCTCTGCCAAGTTACTTTTTAAAAGTTCAAAAGATAATGCCTCGGGTAGGGTGCAAAAATTTTCGAGCTCGCTTCGCTTGCGCCCTTATGGCTAGAATTTATTTGATACTTCACCTAAGAGGACCTGCATTCGACCTGCAGACGACTAACTTACTTCCTCCTATTTCTGTGCAAAAGGTTAGAAGAAATTCTAACCTTAGGCGCCACATTTTCTAATTATTTCGGCGCTCGCTTCGCTTGCTTTTACATTCATTTGTCCGCATAATTAAATTAAGTTATAATTATTTCTGTACGAATGGGCAATTAAAAAGCTATACCTGCTTTCAAGATGAGGTCGTATAATTTACTTATCTTGCTTCGATTGGTCTAGCATTCTTTAATTTTCACCGATTCATGAAATTATTGCCAGGGGCAGAAATTTGCATATTTTACCTACTCCTATTTCTGTAGGAATTGACAAAACAAAAACTAGCCTGGGTGCAAAGTTTTTGACATCTCTAACCTCTGCAATGGAGTTCATGAAAGTTTTACAGAAAAGGACTTTGGCTTAAGTACTTTGGAAACTCACGACCAGTAGTAGGGGTTTTTAGACGAGATGGGACTAAAGGCTGCGGTCGCACCTTTTCGCCACAACCTACTCCTCTTCTTTGATCAATCATTGTCGGGAACGAAAATGCATTCTTTCCTGTGTGGCTTCCCGCTCTTTAGTTTTTGACAAAATGACAATTAGTTTGATCAATTAGGTAAATTTTAATTTACGCAATGGCGTACGATTATAATCCAGCATGAAACATTAAGATTATCAGCATTATTAGATGTCGATACAAATATATAAGAACCTGCAATTTTATTTCAATTACAAAATATTATTTATACCATTCCCCCTCTGAAAAGCTTATTTTATTTACTGAAAACAGTGAATAAAAAGCACTTTTAATCACTGTTTTGGTGTTTGAATTTAGAACACACCAATACATATTCTACCTCCAACTCAATGCTATACAACCTCCTTGCGCATAAAATAAGTACTCGATGCAAACTTCTTGTGCAAAGAATATTCGATTTTCAAACTCCTTTGTCGATTTAATTTTGAGTTTGTTTATATTTAGGATTTTAATAATGATGTTGATTATGGTCTAGGATATTTAGTGAATACTTATTTAGATTATAGGTAATTCTAGTATTAATTGCATTGGTGCTTAATTAATTATAATTATGTAACGTAACGGAGGTGGTCACTGGCGTCTGACACACACTACTTAGTACAGCTTAAATTTACAAAAAATGTGGAACCCTGAGGATTCTCATTTTTTCTAAAATTTTAAGGTAATTAACCATTTATTTATTTATTATTATCCCTTGTGCTTTTTGCTTAAATCTTTCTTTTTCTCGTAGTCATGGTATAAAATATAGTATGCAACTCTTGAATAAAACGGATTTATATCGAGGACCATGAATCACTCGCGTCGCTCAGGATTCTAACACTTGAATCACTCGCTATGCTCGTGATTCAATCATCATGAATCACTCCCTACGGTCGTGATTCAGTTTTTAGAATCCTTCACTCTTTCGTGATTCATCTATGGCCCTCGCTTTAAATCCGTCCTTTATTCACTAGTTGCATAATATACTATTTTATTGATTTTATATAAAAGTAAAAAAATACCATGCAAACAAAAAAATATTTAAACCATACCTGTGTCAATTAATAAATTAATAACAATTTAAACGAAAATAATAATCTAAAAATAAAAATCATATGAACACGGAACACAATACAGGGTGTTTGGAAGGGAGCTGTACATACGCCTAGGGTAGAAACTAGGGATAGTCTGCTACCTACCCCCGCCCATTATATTGACCTTGGCCTCAAGGTTTTTTTTTAATTTATTATTATTTTTTATTTGACTTTTTTATGATTTTTTGACTAAAACTACCTGTAGCTCAAAATCTATCCATGGGACCGGTCGGCTAATGGTCTTGTTTTAATCGTTAGAGTCTTAGGGTCCTGCAAAAAATTATTTTACACCAGAAAATTGTGGAGAAGAAAAGTTATGGGGCCTGAAGTACCGTAGTAAGGTAAAGAAATAATTTTAAGGGCAACTTTCTATGGGGTTTAAAAAAAAACTAACAGGGTTGGAGTTCTTCTGATTTTTTTAAAACATCCTCAGTCCATGCCCTTTCTAACGATATGCTAAAAGTGTAATTATCACTTTTAGTTTTAAAGTTATTAATTAATTTCCGCAACTAGGGCACTTCAAGCAAAAATTTCAACTAATGAAAATTAAATGTGTTCGATCGTAAAAGGATGGCAAATGAAACAAAAAATTTGGTAATGACTAATGTCATTAAATTACAAATTTTAATTAATTACTAATTTTAATTAATTACAAATTTTGTTCAAATTGATGACCATTGACCTGTAAACATGCTCGGCACCTCTTCCTCATCTCCACGGTCACCGTTCTAAGCAGCAGTTCCTCGCGCATTGTATCGAATGCGGCGTGGATCCTGTTAATTAGAACCTCCCTTGTTGGTACTTCTTCTGCGTACACCAACTCTTTCGCCCTTCCCCAGACGTAGAAGTCGAGTGGGGTAAGGTCAGGCGACCTTGGGGGCCAGGGAATTGGCCCACCCCGACCAATCCAAGATTATTAATGTTAATGTTCCCCGATCAATCTCCATCACTGGGCACCCAGAGATCAAAACCCGAGAGTCAAGAGGCACAGAGGTTTTCAACGAAGGTTCTCCGTGAACGTATGGGCAGGCGTCATCGGTAATCGGTTGATAGGGCCGCACTTTTTGCCAGACAACCTAAACGGGCAAAACTACTTAGATTTCCTCGAAAACGATTTGCCTGATTTAGCGGAAGAAGTGTTTGACGAAGATCGGCCCATAGTCTTCCAGCACGACGGCTGTCCTGCTCATTGGAGCCTAGCAGTGAGGGAGCTTCTGGACAACTGCTTTCCTAATTCTTGGATTGGTCGGGGTGGGCCAATTCCCTGGCCCCCAAGGTCGCCTGACCTTACCCCACTCGACTTCTACGTCTGGGGAAGGGCGAAAGAGTTGGTGTACGCAGAAGAAGTACCAACAAGGGAGGTTCTAATTAACAGGATCCACGCCGCATTCGATACAATGCGCGAGGAACTGCTGCT
This sequence comes from Orthosia gracilis, assembly GCA_947562075.1. NCBI lineage: Eukaryota > Metazoa > Arthropoda > Insecta > Lepidoptera > Noctuidae > Orthosia > Orthosia gracilis. The sequence continues at coordinate 32,269,970 of OX387272.1, read as the reverse complement.
TAGAACGGTGACCGTGGAGATGAGGAAGAGGTGCCGAGCATGTTTACAGGTCAATGGTCATCAATTTGAACAAAATTTGTAATTAATTAAAATTAGTAATTAATTAAAATTTGTAATTTAATGACATTAGTCATTACCAAATTTTTTGTTTCATTTGCCATCCTTTTACGATCGAACACATTTAATTTTCATTAGTTGAAATTTTTGCTTGAAGTGCCCTAGTTGCGGAAATTAATTAATAACTTTAAAACTAAAAGTGATAATTACACTTTTAGCATATCGTTAGAAAGGGCATGGACTGAGGATGTTTTAAAAAATCAGAAGAACTCCAACCCTGTTAGTTTTTTTTTAAACCCCATAGAAAGTTGCCCTTAAAATTATTTCTTTACCTTACTACGGTACTTCAGGCCCCATAACTTTTCTTCTCCACAATTTTCTGGTGTAAAATAATTTTTTGCAGGACCCTAAGACTCTAACGATTAAAACAAGACCATTAGCCGACCGGTCCCATGGATAGATTTTGAGCTACAGGTAGTTTTAGTCAAAAAATCATAAAAAAGTCAAATAAAAAATAATAATAAATTAAAAAAAAACCTTGAGGCCAAGGTCAATATAATGGGCGGGGGTAGGTAGCAGACTATCCCTAGTTTCTACCCTAGGGGTATGTACAGCTCCCTTCCAAACACCCTGTATAACACCGTATACAAATAACCACATGTCAGTTTTAAGAGCAACAAGACTACTACAAATCATTTATTGATTAGAGCTAGAGTTATCTTTCCAACAGGAATGCCTTTAATCTTGCCTTAAATGAGCCTGTGTACAATATGATTTTCAAATCAAGCGGTAACTTATTAAATATACTGCCTGATACTGTGTTACTATTTTAGAATATACCAAAACGCGGTATGATTTTGTTTCCAATATTTTTCCTATGCGTTTTTTCCCTTACCGCAGACTGAGATGATCCTTCAGTCTTCAGATGAGGCGTGTAAATACCAGCAGCTCAATAGACAGATCTCTAAATCCTTGAAAAAATATCTTCGCCGCGCGCCGCTCGTATTAAAGACACGATAGAGCGAAATAAAGGCTACAAGGTGTATTCAAGGGATCTGGCTATTGGGCAGAGCCAGCTCACGAATCTGAAGACCGACGATGGCAGGATCGTTTCCGCCAAACCGGAGCTTCTGAGGGAGATCGATACATTCTATGGGCAGTTGCACAAATCAATCAGCAAACCCGTTGCGAATCTAGCAAAGGACCCAAGAACTAGATTGACCCGACACTATACCGAAGATATCCCTGACGTTAGTTTGTACGAGATCAGGATGGCTCTGAAACAGCTGTAATACAACAAGGCACCCGGGTAATGATGGAATCACGCCCGAACTACTGAAGGCGGTTGGGAAACTGGTGCTTAAGGCCCTTCAGAAGCTGTTTGATTCCGTCGTACTCGAGGGCAAAACGCCACAGGCATGGTGCAGGGGTGTGGTGGTACTCTTCTTCAAGAAGGGCGACAATGCCTGGCTGAAGAACTATAGGCCCATCTCGCTTCTTAGCCATATCTACAAGTTGTTTTCAAGGGTCATCACGAATCGTGTCGCGCGCAGGTTTGACGATTTCCAGCCTCCCGAACAAGCCGGATTCCGAAAAGGCTTTCGCACCGTAGACCACATACTTACGCTGTGGCAGGTTATACAGAAGACCGAAGAGCTTCCTGCCTGCCTCTCTGCTAAGCGTTTGTGGACTACGAGAAAGCTTTCGATTCGATCGAGACTTGGGTTGTACTGTAGTCTTGCCAACGTGCCAGACCGACTACCGGTACATTGAGGTGTTGAAGTGTTTGTACAAAAACGCCACCATGTCAGTCCGTCTTCAGGATCAGACCTCGGAACCTATTCTTCTCCAGCGTCGTGTGCGACCGTGAGATGTCATTTCTCCGAAACTGTTCACTGCTGCGATGGAGGATGTCTTCAAGGTTCTGGACTGGAGGGGGCTAGGAATCAACGTTAATGGCGAGTACATCACTCACCTTCGATTTGCTGATAACACTGACTATAGAGGGACTCAGTACAATGCTCGATAACCTCAGTAGAGTTTCCGAAAGAGTGGGTATAAAAATGAATCGATGAACGAACAATGAAACGATGATAAATGAACGGATGGACAAAACCAACATCAACACTCGAAGTTGTAGACGATTATGTCTACCTGGGACAAAAAGTTCAGTCGGGTAGGTCTAACTTCGAGATAGCGGTCAACCGTCGAATCTGACTCGGCTTTCGGGAGTTTGCGCGATATCATATCGTCCAATTTACCGTAGTGTCTCAAGACAAAAGTCTATGAGCAGTGTGTGTTGCCAGTAATTACCTATGGGTATCATTTAAGCTATCGCCAATTTAATTAGTTTTGTGTTTCTTAAATAATAGGGTTTGCCCGCAAAATAGTAGATTTGTCACCAAAATTTAGTCACCAAACAATATAAAATCAATTCCACAATAAATCACCTAAAATCATGGAGATAAAGGTCTAGTACCAAATAAATGTTTTTGTATGTATTGTAATAGGTTTGTCCTAATAAGTATTTATGAAAACTAATTTAAAGAGATCACCAATAAATCATATATTATGTCACTAGAAAATTTTATAAAGTTAGATTAGTGTATATGCAACAGAGTCGACGGAGCCCCGCTGCGAAATAATATCTCAGTCATTTCCAGCGTTTGTAGTAACCTCATAGGCTTTCAAACTTAATTCAGCTTTATGAAAAAAAATTCGAGACAGTTTTTTTTTGATAATTTTTTTAGCTTACTACAAACAAAAATAATGACACTACAAACCTCTTCATACCTCTACAAACGTGTATCAGTCATTTTCAGCGATTGTAGTAACCTCATAGGCTTTCAAACTTAATTCAGCTTTATGGAAAAATATTCGAGACTTAAAATATTTTTTTATAATTTTTTTAGCTTACTACAAACAAAAATAATGACACTTCAAACCTCTTCATACCTCTTAAAACGTTTCTCAGTCGTTTTCACCGTTTGTAGTAACCTCATAGGCTTTCAAACTTAATTTAGCTTTATGAAAAAATATTCGAGTTTTAAAATATTTTTTTATAAGTTTTTTAGCTTACTACAAACAAAAATAATGACACTCCAAACCTCTTCATACTTCTTCAAACGTTTCTCAGTCGTTTTCAGCGTTTGTAGTAACCTCATAGGCTTTCAAACTTAATTTAGCTTTATGAAAAAATATTCGAGTTTTAAAATATTTTTTTATAATTTTTTTAGCTTACCACAAACAAAAATAATGACTCTACAAACCTCTTCATACCTCTACAAACGTTTCTCAGTCATTTTCAGCGTTTGTAGTAACCTCAAAGTCTTTCAAACTTAATTCAGATTTATGAAAAAATATTCGAATCTTAAAATATTTTTTTATAATTTTTTCAGCTTTCTACAAACAAAAATAATGACACTACAAACCTCTTCATACCTCTTTAAACGTTTCTCAGTCATTTTCAGCGTTTGTAGTAACCTCATAGGCTTTCAAACTTAATTTAGCTTTATGAAAAAATATTCTAATCTTAAAATATTTTTGTATAAATTTTTCAGCTTTCTACAAACAAAAATAATGACACTACAAACCTCTTCATACCTCTTCAAACGTTTCTCAGTCATTTTCAGCGTTTGTAGTAACCTCAAAGTCTTTCAAACTTAATTCAGATTTATGAAAAAATATTCTAATCTTAAAATATTTTTTTTATAAATTTTTCAGCTTTCTACAAACAAAAATAATGACACTACAAATCTCTTCATACCTCTTCAAACGTTTCTCAGTCATTTTCAGCGTTTGTAGTAACCTCAAAGTCTTTCAAACTTAATTCAGATTTATGAAAAAATATTCTAATCTTAAAATATTTTTTTATAAATTTTTCAGCTTTCTACAAACAAAAATAATGACACTACAAACCTCTTCATACCTCTTCAAACGTTTCTCAGTCATTTTCAGCGTTTGTAGTAACCTCATACGCTTTCAAACTTAATTTAGCTTTTTGGAAAAATATTCGAGTTTTAAAATATTTTTTTATAATTTTTTTAGCTTACTACAAACGAAAATAATGACACTACAAACCTCTTCATACCTCTTTAAACGTGTCTCAGTCATTTTCAGCGTTTGTAGTAACCTCAAAGTCTTTCAAACTTAATTCAGATTTATGAAAAAATATTCTAATCTTAAAATATTTTTTTATAAATTTTTCAGCTTTCTACAAACAAAAATAATGACACTACAAACCTCTTCATACCTCTTCAAACGTTTCTCAGTCATTTTCAGCGTTTGTAGTAACCTCATAGGCTTTCAAACTTAATTTAGCTTTTTGGAAAAATATTCGAGTTTTAAAATATTTTTTTATAATTTTTTTAGCTTACTACAAACGAAAATAATGACACTACAAACCTCTTCATACCTCTTTAAACGTGTCTCAGTCATTTTCAGCGTTTGTAGTAACCTCAAAGTCTTTCAAAATTAATTCAGATTTATGAAAAAATATTCTAATCTTAAAATATTTTTTTATAAATTTTTCAGCTTTCTACAAACAAAAATAATGACACTACAAACCTCTTCAAACGTTTCTCAGTCATTTTCAGCGTTTGTAGTAACCTCATAGGCTTTCAAACTTAATTTAGCTTTTTGGAAAAATATTCGAGTTTTAAAATATTTTTTTATAATTTTTTTAGCTTACTACAAACGAAAAAAAATACACTACAATCCACTACTAACGCTTACCTATCAGATGCAACCGGAAAAATTCAGGTTTTGCAATGTCGGGAGCGAACATTTTTTGCTGTCCATATTTTTTTTTTGGCACCACTACTTACGAAATTATTTTCACTACTATCCACTACTTACCGATATCTTTCAATCATACCAAGAAAAGATCATTTTTCCAAACTCGGGTGCTAGGTTCACAGAGCCTCCCCATTGCCTATGGGACCGAGACTTGGTCGCTCACAAAGGGCCTTATCAGAAAGCTTAAAGTCACCCAAAGGGCAATGGCGAGGGCTAGGCTAGGAGTTTCCTTGCGTGATCGCATCAGAAATGAGGATATCCCCAGGATAACCAAAGTTACCGACATAGCCCGAAGAATTGGGAAGCTTAAGTGGCAGTGGGCGGGCGGGATACATTGCTCGTAGAACGGATGGCCGATGAGGCCGAAAAGTTCTGAAATACCGACCGCGAAACGGAAGACGATGCGTTGAAAGGCCTCCCACTAGGTGGACCGATGACCTAGTTAGGGTTGTGGGAATCCACTGGATACGAGAAGCACGGGATTGGTCAATGTGGCGACGCCTGGGAGAGGCCTATGTCCAGTTGTGGACGTCTTTCGGCTGAAATGATGATAAAAATGATGATAAGTACACTCTGGCTAACTCTTTGAGGACACTTTTTTCTTGTAAGCAATTATTAAATGTACCTCACCGGTGTGACAATCGTTATCACAAGTTCGTTGCATTGATTGATATCGTACCTACTGATAAAATTAAGTTCGTACTACTCATTTTTAAATTCTAAAAAAGAAAGAGATTACAAAGTAAATGTACTTTGTTATCTATTCATTGTTTTAATTGCCTGACTGAAATATCTAAACATAGATATGGCATAGAATGTCTGCGAAATTCCGGGGATGGGCTGGGTATCTTTTCGTTGGAAAATAGAAAATGTCTAGACTAATCCTACTATCAATACATATTATTAACTAGCTGTGCCCGTGGGTTCGCCCCCGTCAACTGCCTACCCTACCCTACTTAACTACCTGTACAGAATATTACTCTAGGGAGAAGAAATTCGATTTAATACAAAAAAAGTAAAGGCAGTTTTGTTGCGCGCCATCTAGTAGCACTCCAAAACACCACACTGAAAAGAAAAATACCTATCCATAGCTTGGACTCGTAACCAGAACCATGGACTTAGTAGGCCACCGCGTTTATCATTAGGCTATCCAGACGGGCAGTAGTGGCGGCAAATTTACGAACCACATTGCACACTCGTCAGCGTCATCATTGACATTAGTAGTGTGATTAGATACCTAAAACCTCATTAAACGTATTTTTTTTTGTCACGTGTTTTGGTCTCGAATTATTATTTTTACTCTAGCCACACCTGAAATCTGAAATCTTGAAGGTAAGTCGTTCGACGTATAGAGTTTACACCCCCTGCCTATTCTCTAGTTCTCGCCAAACTTCTTGGCTACTCTGAAGTTAGCTACAATGGCTGCGGATTAATAAATCTCATACAAAAACACATCCATTTCGTGCCATGCGAATCAGAACCAGCGAACTTTAGGGCGGCCCAGAATTTTGACAATAACTATATCTGCCTACCCTACCTGACATATCTACCATTTTTTTCTAGTGTCATTCTTCCACGGAGAATCTTAACACTGCCATTCAGAAAATGACGTCAAATGCACAACACCATCTACCAAATATGGAGTTCAACTGTCCGAGTATCTGTATTACGTATGTTGTGATATTTAACTTCTTGAACATTTAACGAGTAAATTCATCTAACTTTTGTTAGAGTGAACCGATTGCAATGAAACAAAAACTAATACAATACTTCAAGTTACGCATAATTTTTATGTAAGAAGTTATCTACATTGGTTTCGTACATTTTACTTATTTATGTACACACAAACCAAAAAAGCACAAAGGTACTGCTTATTACAATAGAAATTTCTTCCAGCAGACCTGCGACAGGATAGTTGGATGATAGACGAAGACACAGTGTGTAGAAAGAAATATGAAAACCTAAAGTAGACTAACTTAACTAATTATATATAAATTATACATATACCTTAACTAAATATAAGTATAGAAGATAAAAATACATAAATATAATATACGAAATTACAATATGATAGAGAGACAATGTTCTTTGACTTGTTTTTTTAATATAGATACATTTTGAGAGTCACGGATTTTAAGTTGTAAGAGAGTTCCACGATCGTCATGACAGAGAAGGAGTGGGAATAGAAACGAGTTTTATGGGATGGGAAATTGAGATGAAGTTTAAGGCGGGATCTACACAGAGGAGCGCCAGGGCGAGTAAACGAATAACGATCGCGCAGGTAGCCAGGGTATGCAGGGTTAAAAAGGATGTTGAAAAGGAGACATAATATGCGACTGTTCCTGCGAAGAAAACTGAGAATTTTACGTGATGCGTGCACAAATAAACAGACAAAATTTCAAAAAATGCTGGAAATGGGTTTTGTTAGTTATCCTTTAACACCCTATTTTTTTTGGAAATATTTTCGATGTACAAAAACGACTTTTCTACAGATTTATTATAATATATGTATTGATGATGTAAAAGTTTGTATGTTTGTGTTTCAACCATGAAAATTTGCATACAGATAGTTCATAACCTGTATTAACACAAAGGATATTTTCATCCTGGTATAATATTCCCTTGGGATAATAAAACACTTCGCACACACGCGGGCCGAAGCCAGTATGATGTCCTAATCCGATTACCGCTGAGTGGCAAGCTACTTTCTATTCCAGTAAAAACCATTGTTTTTCAATCAAGCAAGCACTGTTTAATCTAACTGCAGGTATACGATTTGTTTGTAGGTGGGCGCTTACGACTTCAATGATGTCCTGAACCCTGTGAACTTGGACATCGATGTGTGGCACCAACGCGGCACCAGGGTCGCCATCCGGGCCAATGACCGCCTCGCCTGCGAAAGGCCCAACATCTACATTTGTGAGGTAAGGTTACAGGAGAACTTATGACGATACCGTGTGTTGAAACGTCGCGTGGTGCCGCGCCTTAGTAGGTACACTTTTTACTTATACTTAGAATTGACGTCAAAAGCCCCACCCCTCTCCTGACTGTAATTTGCTCTATCTTTGTCATTTTTATTGGTTTGACAAAGCAAAAAGTACTTGTGTAATGTTTTGATAAAATCTTACTGAAGGACTAAATACGTAATTTGTTGTTAAAACGTAGCTATTATTCGTACACAATCATCGTCCCTTTTGGACTCTGGTACCCAAGCATTCTTCCACAACGGTTTTGTCTCTAATTAACCCACATATTCTCATAAATATCGAGAATGTTCCTACATAGGCACTGACAGCAAATACCTTAGTATTAGGTACATGAACTGCTAGTATACTGCGCAAGCAAAGTTCCAATAACAGAGCCTGAGAACATTGCTAGTGGAAAGGCATTCCTATTTGACAGATACTCGTAGATTCATTAGTCGACATCCGCAGCCGAATTACGTAAGTGAATTCGGCAAGGCGAAGGGTTTGACCGCTATCAAATCGACCAATCACATGTGAGATGAATGACGCGATGTGGATTTCCGTCTGCGTGACTGGTTGATTGATAGCAGTTAAACCCTATCAAATCGACCAATCACATGTGAGATGAATGACGCGATGTGGATTTCCGTCTGCGTGACTGGTTGATTGATAGCAGTTAAACCCTTTACGTTGCCTTATTCACTTACGTAATAAGGCTGCCGATCTACTGATAGGATACGCTTGCATACAGCTTCAAACACAACATAATTATATCAATCTATCGGAACCACAATCGTACGTAGATCGAACTTCGATTATTACTTAGAGTGATCAATCACAGCGCAGACTTGCCATCGACGCGGGTGATTATGCACAAGTGTGTGCGCAAACGCAAGTGCACTCTCTCTTCCCTTTTCATTCATAGTCCTTTGAGACGACCAAAAATCCGATTCGACCAGGGAGAGCATCACACACCTTTGCCTCGGTAAGTTTTAATTATCTAATATCTGGAGATAACGTAAAGTTAAATATGTATTAAGTTTGTTCTTCAGTGTGTAAGAGTATCTAGGTCCAAAGTTCTTTAACACGTTCATGGATACGGATTAGGTAGGCGTGTATATGTATAGTTCTCGCCAACCTTCTGGGCCACCCTGCAGTCTTCGGCAAGGCAAAAGGCAAAGAATATGAAAAAAATACCAATCACATAGACGGAAATCCATATCGCGTCTTTCATCTCGCATGTGATTGGTCGATTGATGGCGGTCAATCAAGCTGCTGAAGTTGGTTTTCCGATGCGCAGGGCACGGATCGGTGCTGTTTTTGTATGAGATTTACTACTGCGCAGTCATTGTAGCCAACTTCAGGGCGGCCAAGAAGTTTGGCGAGAACTATACCTATAAAATATCAAGAAAAATCAATTCTCTTATTCCCAACACTTTCCCTTAGGAGCCACCAGACACGGTACCACCAGACGCGAGGAAGACCTGTAACTATCGCAACGTGCGCTACCACGAGCAGGTGTTCCGCTGGGTGGCAGGTCGAGGATGCCTGCTGTATACACCTGACTTCCTCTACGTTGCCGGCACTAACACCATCAACCTGAACGCTGGCTGCTTCTATGGGAACTGGTTCGCGCCATGCTTGGAGATCGTAAGTTATATTTTTAATCCGCGATGGAAAAAGAGGGGTATTATAAGTTTGACGTGTGTACCTGTGTTTTTGTGTATCAGTCTGTGGTAACATAGCTCCTAAACGGATGAACCGATTTTTATTTCGTTTTTGTTTTTTTTGAAAGGTGACTTTATCGAGAGTGGTCATAGTTATGCTTGATGAAAATCGGTTCAGCAATTCTAAAGTTATGGGCGGTTTCGCAAGATATCGTCAGAATTACGTGTTCAATAGATTGTCGTTCGAAGCGTCTCTATTACTAGATGAATTATGTAGCATGAAATAAAATGTGTCGGGATTTTTTTTTAAATTTTACTTGTGTATTATTCTTGTTATTCGTCGGTACACTTTTGGCAGAGCGGCCGTGATCAGCATGTTCAGTAAGATTTCGGGCAGCAGTGGGAAAGCAGCGGTGGTCCAGTGGTAACGGCCGCGACTTACAGGCACTTTACTTTGCGTAAATTATTTCATCACCACTGCTCTCAAAACAGTGAAGGAAATCATCGTGAGGAAACAGGCATGTCCCAGGATCAATTATGCAAAGATATGTGACATCCACCAACCCGCACTGGGCCCGCGTGGTGGATTACGGCCCATTCCTTCTCACAGAGAGGAGGCCTGTGTCCCATCTGTGGGAACGTTAAAAAAGGCTGATGATGATGGTGATCGGGCTCCATGATTCGCCTCACAGTGCGATTCCATCACTGTCGGCTGTGACTCGTTTGGACTCATGCGACGGGCTGCCTACATGGGCGACCAGCCGTGCGCTCTCGTTCCTTCCACTACTACTTCATACTTTTTTATCCGGTTATTTTTCTTTCTCATGACCTTTAAGAAAGAAGCTCAAAATCAACAATGCTCTACTATCACAAATTCTAAAACTTCTCATTCCATGAAGTATGTACAGTAGCTACCTATAAAAAGCATATACATTTGGCTACCTAGTTGTAGAACATCAGTCCTTAGATATTTAATCTTTGGCTAATCACATAACTAGATCGCTACAAAGCAATTTTTGATATAGGAACCAAACAAATTTGATATGCCGAAATACTCCTGAAATTGAAATTTAACTAAAGAATTTTGCTCGAAGGTTTTCTCCCAAAATGCATCACTAAACTGTCCGCCGCAATACGGTCTTTATCAGATCCTCGATCTACCTAGTCTGGGGCTTCCACAAACTATACTTATAAAGGACTCGTCTGCTCCCATGTCCATTCGTGTTCTCTTACAAGAACGGTTAGTTAGACAAAGATATTTTATTTCAAATAGGCCACCAAGCGGCACTTTTGAACGTTACATTAAAATTTACAAGGAATAAAAGTTGATTGTACCGTGCATTCGGTAAGTAGCTTGTTATGGAGAAGAACGGCCAAAAAACTCCATACTTACTCTTTTAAAAACTTACAGACCACTGCTATTTCAGCATGGTTACTATACAAATTATGTCTGAGGGGTGACCATAAGCTCTAAGAGTAAGGTTATTTTGAGTGTGTGTAAGGGACAGATTTATGTGACTTGTATACATCTGTCACTTACGCGATATCAAAATAACCTTAATGTAAGATCTTATGGGTATCCCCCTTTTGTGCCCATATGAAGAGTTTATGGTGGGAGATCGTATGCCCACGGTATGAATGCGATTGGTAGCTACAAAAAAATGCTTTGCACCAGTGAAAAAACTCGAAGTGTAAAAATATTCTAGGTACTTATGATGTTTGTCCCTAAAAATTTCCAAAACGAAAGATTTAATCTACCTAAGTGTTGTATTCGATTAACTATTATTAGTCTTCAACTCTTCAGCGTAGAAGCGATTGTAGCGATGAATATCGTACCGATAGTGGATCACTGACAGAGATATGAACTTGTGATAGTCTTGTACAATGTTCATTATACGAATAATATCTTGATTATGTGACCTTGTACCCAAAAAGAAATCAGCTGTAGATGTTGCTGAAGTCAAGTAGATTCATATACTACGAATAAATAGGAAATTCGTGTGTATGATGTCAAATGCTTTCATTGTATGAAAAGCCTTGGTTTTGTAGGTGATTCTGACAAAATATTTTTAGATTCTATAGGATCAAAGATCAAACCTATTTTAGACTTATAATGCGTACCGTACTTATTTTTAACTTACCCAATAAGTGCCCCAGATCTTTGCAAAGCTTTACCGAAACTCCACGTCACACACGTCACACGTCTGGTTTCCACCAGTTTTCATAGGATTCTGTTGTTACAGGCTAAAGAGGACGGTTCATGTGGGTGCTATCCTTTCGACCCTGGTTTGCAAGAGGTGGCTACAGCGGTGCGCGAAGCACTGATACCAGCAGCGCAAGGGAGGTGGGAGCGATGCTTCTATGCGGCCAGTGACTGCTGCAGCCATTATATGCCAGAAATCTATAATATTTCGGGTAAATTTAGATGTATTAGGTATAGGAATGGGTGATTTATGTGGTGGTGACCTCGCATTACCATTTTCTTCTATCCTCCTAAGTATCTAGAAAAGTTAAGTAGGTAAAAAACTTTCGACTTTAGCTGGTATGAACCAGCTAAGGTCAAATGTGATAGAAGTAAACAAGACTCTTGAAATGAACAATTGCGATCCGATATTGTGTATTAATTTTTTTTTTTTTTTTTCGATTACGCTTGCGCTTGAGCACTATCTCACCTGATGGTAAGCGATGTTGTGGTCGACGGTGAAGCACGCTTGCCTAGAAGTAACCTATTCACTCTTGACTTAAAGAACTCTAGATTGTATCCATCGGGAAACACAGACTGCGGCAGGGAATTCCACTCCTTAGCTGTACGCATAATAAAAGTATTCTCAAAACGTTTAGTGCGTATGGGTTGGATGTCCACCATGTACCGATTGCGCATCGCCGTACCGCGTACGTCTGGTAGTCCGATGATGAAACGGTCTGGGCGGCATTACATCATCGCACACTCCCCGAAATATAAATGATAAAAAACCGACAAGGTGGCCACTCGGCGACGATGTTCAAGGCTCTGGAGCTTTGACTTAATCAGTGCCTCATTGCCGATGAGCCTCTTGGTCCGCTTTTCGATCGACTCTAGTGCATCAATATGCACAGGTTATGAAACTTTATTTACTTTTTTTAGTTAATCAGTGTGAACACACATTCGACGGTTGGACTTGCTGGCAGGAAGCGTTCAGGGGAGATGTGGCCACCGAAGTGTGTTCAGAATTCGCCTACTCCAGCACCGGTCCTTCGTGCCATCGTATGTTATTTTTTTAATACGTTTTAATCACAAGATTTGATGCGATCTAATCTAAGACTATTTAAATTAGATCGGATTAGATGCTAGTTAAGAGCAAGATCCCAGAGCCTCCAGACGTTTCTTCCCAAAATGTGTGGGATAGTGTTAGTATTCACTCTGAACGCTCTTGGATCTTGGACCATATAATATATTTTATATCTTGTCTGACTGCAGGGGTAAAGACCTCCCTTCTATTTTCTGCTAGTGCGGGCCAGTCCTTCCTTCCGTTAAGAGTAGAGCTCTTCCCGCCATCTTGCCATTGCTCATGCCGCCAAATTAGATGATTATATTCAAGATAAGAATGCTTGGAAAGTTCTCCTCCATAGGGTAATCTTTAATGTAGACAAAGTCAAACTGTTGGTTGATTTGTGTTATATTCATAATTATAGTAACGCTTTATTTTATATTTATCTACTCTTTTTGTTTAAAAAAATATATGACTCGCACACTGTTCCTTTGTTGTTGAATTAGGTAATTTACCTATGTTTGCAATATTTGTAAGTATGTGAGAACCATGTTCCTATTTTCAAGTGAAGGAATTTACCTATTGCTTGTAATACTTACATGTAGTATAGTAGTGCTAGGTGCATCGTCCTCATTGCTATGAATTTATTAATGTATGTTATTTAATATTGTAAAAAGTTTGTTTTTAATAGAGTAAGTATGGAGTTTCTTGTGCGTTCTTCTCGATAACAAGCTACTTTTCCGAATGCACGGTAGAATCAATTTTTGTTACTTGTTAATTTTTATTGTTAACGTCCGAAAGTGCCGCTTTATGGCCTAATCGAAATAAATACATTTGACTTTGACTTTGACATCTCCGCCTCGGTCTGCCACGATTTCATCTGGCCTTTAATGGGACCCATTCGGTGGTGGTTCTGGTTCTTTTAGCCCATTTCACGTCAGACATGCGACAGAAAACTAAAATTGTTTATGTATTTCCCACAAGTTTGTTAGTGACTATAACTATATAGATTTAAAGCGACTGCGCTATACTATTGTGCTATATAGTATAGCAAAGAAGGACCTAATGCTTTAATATATAGTATGGAGTTCACATTACGCGATATTATATCAAGCACTTATAGTAAATAGCAAGCTCAGTTGACCGCGATCTTTGAAGAGTCGCTCGTTTTGCTTGCGGGACGGCCGGGGGTGAGGGAGGAGGAAGAGGGCGGCGCATGATATAGTAAAGCATGAACTCAGCGCATGGCACCAATTTTTACTCGACTGCCGAAGGAGGGTAATGTGTTTATCAGTATGTATGTATGTATATTTATTCCTATGTGGCGTTCAAGAGACCAAACGCGTTGGCCGATTTTAATGATTCTTACGTCAATCGATTCATCTTAAATAAATAAAATTGGAAAATAGAAAAAAGGCGGATTTTGGGCGCCATATTGTGGGGGCCCAAATTTTTTATTTCTTCCATACCCATCGTGTGGGGTGTCAAAATAAAGCAGCTCGCGCATATGTATCCTCCGACTGCACAGCATGAATTTCTTCTTGTTTACGTCTTTTTAGTTCGCTTTATAAGCAGTCGGGTTCTTTGTTATTTTTAAATATTTTTATAAGCCAATAATATAAAGTACAGTACAGCGTGAACGTGTCCATAACAATGTATGGTGTGCGATATTGTTGTGCTATAAGCTATTTACTATATGCTATTATATTAAAGCGTAGTCTGAAAGCCGCTTAAATTTAATCGATTAACATTGGCTGGTAATTCGACCTTTACATTCTTTACCTACACTATCTCTCACGTGCTAAAACGTAGGTTTGTACCTTTCGTTTGTCTGAAAGTAGAGTTATCAACTTAAGGTCAGTTACCTGTGAAATTAAACACAGTATAGTTCTCGCCAAACTTCTTGGCCGCCCTGAAGTTGGCTTTCCGAAGCGCAAGGCAAGGCGCGGTGCGCGGCGCCGCGGTACTGCATTTGTATGAGATTTACTACGGCGCAGCCATTGTAATTTCAGGGTGGCCAAGAAGTTTGGCGAGAACTATACAGCTGGGTATTATTAGCCACCTATTACTTTGCATAGCCAAAGTGCTTTGCAGCACCCATGGGCCAACTTCATGGGCCTTATTTATAAAACTTTTAACCATAAATGATTAGTTCACATACTAGTTCGCCGATTCTTAATTCAAACTCTCCATAGAAAGTTTGACTTAAGAATCTATAGGGGAGTATAGACTAGAGAATTTCCTTGTAACCACGGCTTGTAACAGAACATCGAGCATTCTCTATTTTTCAATTTACTCGAACCACAATAATGAACGCAAGGTACAAAGAAATGTTACAGGTAAATGCTCAGTCGCCGTGAGCATTCCGTCGAACATTCGTAAGAACGTTACAATAGATTGTAATGCACGCGAAAAGGCTCTAGTATATACTCACCGTACTAAGCAGTATATGTCCAACTTTCCAGACTACAGTAGCAAACAGTGCCACTCAAACGCAACCTGGGAGCTCCAGACCGACTACAGTACTTGCAGCATCACCCCTCGTCTCCTACGGCGATACCAGCTCTACATCGCCGTGCTGTCCATCTCGATCATTGCCTGTCTACCCGCAGTCTTCATCTTCTGCTTCTACAAAAGACTGAGAATAACACGCGTGGCTCTACACAGGAATCTTCTCATTGCCATCGTGATCAGAAACGTGCTGGTGATTGTCAGCAGAAGTGAGGTAAGTTGGAGACAATAGACTGACATCATTGGTATGGATGGTTGTATTGTATGACTTCAAGTGTTTACTATTATTGTGTGAAAACATTTACGATTTGCTTTTGTAAACACTTTGGTATCCATTAGCGAGGCCGTAAGTAAGCTTTTACGTACTTATGACGGGTCTGAGGATGTAGATGCAATCTTGAGGTCCTCAATAATGCTTGTGTATTTTCAGAGCTTGACCTCGTAGCAACTTGTTAGGTCGCTACGATAATTTGCGTGGTGCACCGTGCATTGTTAGAAATAGGGGTGTAAATTTTCCCTTAGCTACTGTCTACTAATCTAAACATTTATAATGAAGTTTTTTTATTGTTTTTACTCCGTTAAATTATGGTCGTTACAATCCCGTGGAGGGTCGCGTCGATCCAAAAACATAGCGCACTACCTAATTTTTAAGATCTTGCATGGAATTATTTGTTTTCAAGATCTTGCATAGAATCATTACATATGTCACAGATAATATAATAGTAACATACAAATGCCTCATCCCAAACAAAGAAACCACGCCGACGAAATTAGCTTTTTTCGTCTGATTAAGATGACTATTTTTATAAGCACTTCGTCGCGTTCGGTTCCGTTCCACGGCTATAGATGGTGTTAGCAGCGATTTGCAAGTAAAAGGGTGTTCTCGGTTCGTGACTATATTT
Source organism: Orthosia gracilis (assembly GCA_947562075.1). Taxonomy (NCBI): domain Eukaryota; kingdom Metazoa; phylum Arthropoda; class Insecta; order Lepidoptera; family Noctuidae; genus Orthosia; species Orthosia gracilis. Next base: position 32,253,822 of record OX387272.1, on the reverse strand, counting down.
TTCTTTAATTTATACAGTGACGATTTGTTTTTTTTTTTTTTGCATGTTTTTACAGTTTCATTGTACCAAAATGTGTTACAATACAAATTTAAAAAATCGACTGGTATGCCTCAGAAATTTAAAGCCGCTTCATCTATTGGAATCAATTTTAAATGATACGTTCAAATAATCTTTGAGATGCCCAAATCTTTGATGAGCTCAATTTAATAATTCTGTGCTTAGGAGAATTGATTAAAAAAGAACATACAATGTTTAAGATCAATTCTATAAATGTTAATTTTACAGACAATTCAATAACACATGATGCATATCGCGACATCTAGTGACATTTATTTGAACCAATTTTTCTAAGTTCACATTGCTAGCTGTGACCCCTAAGTTTAACAAATAAACTATTATGATTTCTGAATTCTGATCGCCGGCTACTTTTCAACCTGGATAACCGCTCTTCTGTTCACGAAAGCGAAACCACGAGATAAAGTCAGTTACTTCATAAATAATTTACCACATAGTTTAAAAACTATAAGTCGTAAATACAATAGGTATTTATACCATATAGATCTACATCGACGAGCTAACGAACACGGGGGAGACGGTGATGTCATCACATGCCCTTGCATGTCGCATCCTGGCGTTCGCCGAACGCGTTGCAGGGAACGCCGTATTTGTGTGCATGCTCGTTGAAGGCCTGTACTTACACCGCTCCATCGTTGCCGTCTTCAAGCAGAAGCTGAATATGAAGTGGATGTATAGTATTGCTGCTGGTATGTATATTTTATAACTACCGAACTAAATTTATGAGAGAGCTTATATCCCTGCTATGCATTACAATTTTATTTTATTTGGGCGCACGGTTGGTCGGTTTGTTTTGTGTATGTGAGTTTATATGTTTTTAAACGTAGCCACCATACAGGAGAAATTCCTAGTGCGGGACAAAATAAAAAATAATAATCTTTTGGCATCTTAGTACCAGTAACTCGTGATGGTGGCGCTCGTGGCTAAATAATAACAGCCGCACGGGTCGAACTTCAAGGTTAAGCAACGCTTGACGAGGTCGGTCCGTGGATGGGTGATCATTTCGGCATATCGAGATTCCTCCGTGCCTCGGAAAGCACGTTAAGCTGTTGAACCCGTCTGTCATTTGAATATCTTTGACAGCCGTAACGGGTAGTCAGAAGCTTGACATCTGACACCAGTCTTGCCAAGGGGTACCGTGTTACCCAGTTACTGGGTTGTGAAGGTCAGATAGGCAGTCGCTCCATGTAAAACACTGGTACTCAACTGAATCCGGTAAGACTGGCAGCCGACCCCAACATAGTTGGGAAAAGGCTAGGCAGATGATGATGATCTCAGTACCAGTAACCTTAGTCTAGTTCGCTACCCAAGTTCCTTACAACGAAATTATCCACCTGCTCCACAAAATCACTTGTTTACCGACCGATAAGGTACTTACATCCATTTTGAGAACTAAAATTAATAAACACATCGACAATAACTCCATAATGTCGGTCTCTCAAAGGAGCTACTCCTTTTAGATATGGCCATTAGCTAACAGGTCCGGCGTTCCCGGAAGGACCTGTCGACATGTTGGATATATTATAAGGAGGCCCATGACTTGGTGGCTCACACATAGCTCATGAGGGTGCTAGAATTGTATAAATTAGATAAAACTCTACGCACCTTCCTGATGTCGTACATGGGGCTATGGGTACAGTACCGGGTTCCTTCGCTATCCAGGATGTCGAAATATCCAGAGGAATAGCGAACCTTTAAGAATCGAGCGAGATATATTCCAGTAGTAGATACTTTTAGTCCAGTTTGGTTTTGCCTAGCCTTGCATCCTCTAAGCACGCTGCTAGAGAATTCAGGGCAAGGCTATCGGTTGAAGAGAGGTGGTCAGGTTATATCTCACCTCCTTTACGTGGATGATCTGAATCTCTTTGCCCCCAGCAATCTTAAGCTGATAGAGCTACTGAAGGTAACTGAAACTTTTAGTAGCGCCATCAGGATGGAGTTTGGAGTGGACAAAGGTGCAGTCATGCATGTAAAGCGAGGGGATATTGTATGGAATCCGTGGGAACTCAACTGGCGAATTCCATAAACCTGAGATCCTCTCTCCAAACGAAACCTTTAAGTATTTGGGTATGTCGGAAGCGTTAGGTATCAACGCTATTGACATGAAGCAATCGTTGAAGGAACGCTTCTTTGGCCCATTGAAGAAGGTCTTCAATAGCCTTCTTTCGGGCGGAAACAAGGTACGCGCCTTCAACGGTTAGGTCATGCCGGTATTAACGTACTCTTTTCAGATTACTTACATGGACTCAGACGGAACTTGACGCTCTGGATAGGAGGGTCCGTACACTGCTTACCACAAATCGTATGCATCAACCACGCCACGGTCAAGCTGTACCTAAAATCAATACCAATTTGAGGCGTACCTATACAACGACCACTCCTGCTAGCTGATACACACAGTGCAGAATATACAGTGGGTACTGGATGCTCCTAGCATCACTGCTGTTCAATACCGGCTTTTTCATCGACGCAATAAGTTCACTCCTGTTACGTTAATGATACCCTTCCTACAAGAACAGGCAAAATCCATTTTATAATCCAGTACCAGTTCTCAAAGTGGAATCTCAAAAGATTAAACTGACTTCAAGGCTGGATTAAGATGATATGAAATTTGTACTCAGAGTTGTTCGTCTAAAAATTGCTTGTAGTTTAGGTGAACCCCGCAAACCTTTCAAATACGATATTTTATGGCCAATGAAGTGTAGGTACCAGGGTATATCAAGTACAGAAAAAAGTAGCTCCATTAATTTTGAGGATACTAACACAAGAAATAACAAAAATAATCATCATTTGATCCTCAGTAATAGCCCTAGCACCAGCAATAGCATGGGCAACTGTCATGGCAGTACACAACGACCACTCCTGCTGGCTGATATACACCGTGCCGCACATTCAGTGGATACTGGACGTGCCTCGCATCGCCATCCTGCTGGTCAACACTGTCCTCTTCATCGATGTACTGAGGGTGCTGTTGACGAAGATCAGGAACTCGGAGAATGCTAATCAGCTGTAAGTGGTACCTACCACCTGTTGTAATTTTTTAGGGTTCGGTTCACACAAATGTTCGGCTATATAGAGCGCCGACTCTATTACTCATTTTGGTGAATCGGAACTCTCCGCAAGTTGCTGCGAAGTAGCAATTTCATGTGGCAGCAGGGGTGAGGACTAGGGTACTGCGCAGCGAGTAGCGAACTTCAGAGCCGCTATTAAGTTCGAATCAATCTGTACCCTAAGAGTCTTTCCCTCCTTCGATGTGTCATCTTTACGGCCAGGTACAGTGTCTGTGTGAAAGAACTTTTAATTCCTAATTTTATTTATTTTGAGTCTTAGTACTTAGGTGTATTGAGTATCTTAGTGCTTCTAGTCGTATCAAATCACGAGAGTTCATCAAGTGATGTGTCATTGACATTTAAGGCAATTTGTAATCATTGACGATCTTAAAATGCAACAGCTGCGTCTCCTGATGCCTAAAGGCATGTTGCCTCATCCTAATAATTATTATAGAAATGTTTCAGAACTATACTTATCTACACCAAACAATTTTTTTTTGCATATTTTTAATTATTTTACATTTCACGACGACATTTTTATTTATGATTTTTCAAATTTTTCTGTAGACAGATACACGAATAAGAAACATTTATTGACAATAACAATTGTATATTGTTTAGTACAATTGTTCGTAAATCAAATTCTTAGTAATGCAGAGATTATCCAAAGCCAGATTTAGATAACAGAAATAAGGTTTCTGTGTCTAGATATCAAGTCAAAATATGCATTACTTCTTAACCGTTTTAAAACACCTTACCACACATCTGCATTTTTGGCTAAGACTTTATAACAGTTTAAGTATGTAATAATAATTCGTGTGTCTGTGCGAATTGGAGCAGAACTGCATCTTGTGACTGAAAATTACTCTCAAAGATAAATTTTGCAAAACCTAATTTCAAACTTTATCTATAAAACAAAATCTGCACCAAGTACTTTGAAAACTTTTCAAAAGACGGCTCTCTCGAGGCATCCTTTCATCGCTTACCTTTCTTTGAGCTTGTGCTTGCTTTTTTGTGAGGCAAAGTCCTGGAAAAGAGTTAATTATGGAGACGAGAGACGAAGCATTCGATAGATACTCAAATACGGTACCTCAGACGCCTTGACAACATTCAGGAATAGAGATAACAAATATGTATCGTGCCCTCTCATGTTGCAGAAGCACAGCCAAAGCAACATTGTTCCTGATGCCACTATTCGGAACACAGTTCTTGCTGACTGCGTTCAGACCATCCACCGACAACTGCAATGAGGAACAGATATATTACTACGTCTCATACACTGTCGAGGGGTTGCAGGGACTCGTCGTGGCCATGCTGTTCTGCTACGTTAACAAAGAGGTAGGATATCAATTTTTTTATCTAAAAAACAGAATATTCCAAACCTCAAAATGTACAACACTTTGAATTTTATTTCCTCCAGGTCCACGGCTTAATCAAACAAACATATAGAAAAACAGAAAACGCAGTAGTATCCCGAATTAGAGGAGACTCCTACCCTAGAATGAGTATGGGTCCAAACTCCGAAAGAAGAATCACTTGCAGTACTGGCCTACCTAGCCCATCAGACGACGTCAAAGAGCAATACGCCAATATAAGACCCAAGTTACATGTCGCTGAAATCATATCGATACAAGCCAGCGAACGACTGGCTGAGATCTTAGAACCAGTCTATGAAACTATACAGAATGGTATCGCTAATGAAGGATACGACTCGTTAGATAGGTCGGACGTGGACAACGATTCTGGCTTCATAGCCAACAGAGATAACAAAGTAGAAGACTACTATGGCTTCACGAACGCCTCGAGCATTTCGATCAATTGCCAAGACTGGATTCAGTGCGTTTCATCACCAGCTAGCAGCGTTTACAACAATTCCTTGAATGATTACGAACCCAAATATATGGACAAGAAATATCCGACCCAATCGAAACTCGGCGAGATTTCTGAAATTCGCGAAAGAAATTTTGATCAGATAATTCCGAATGTAAATTCGTTTAAATACAGAAATGATTCACCTAATGTAAGTGTTAAGACAGAGAACGGCCCTGAAAAAGAGCCCGTCACAGTGAAGACGAAAGATGAAGCTGAATACGAAGATTGTGAAAATATGCTCGAGGAGATAATGCAATACATCGAAACCACGGACACTGCGGCCAAAGATACATTAGACCCGAACGTTCTAGCACCGAACAGGCCCGATGGAGACAAAATTGTATTTCTAAATGAATAATTACGTACACCGTGTTAACATTATCATGAAATCAACTTTGTTTTTTATATCTGTAGAGTTGTCTGAACATATATTCTGATAACATTTTTATCATCATTTCCTAATCGAAATCAACAGAACTAGGTACACAATTATTTTTGTAATTACATCGCCTAAAATTACAACATACATAAAAATTTCGGTTTATAGGTATATTAATTAACCTCACGACTTGTAACTAATAAATAAGCTTATAAATAGCTTTGGCAAAAAGAAGTCAACATTTTTTGTGCAATAGGTTATTAATTCTAATTTTATTCTCAGCTATAAACATTACTGAAGTCTATGTAAATGATACTTCATGTAAGATTAAGTCCATAACTAATGTCGAAAAAGTTATATTTGTTTAAATAAAAAAAAATATGTATGAAAGTTAATTTCATTTCAATTTTCATTGACAGCAGGTGGAACGTGGTCATGTGTGCAATCACATTAACGATATGCCTTCGACACACCTTAACATCCTACAGCATTAATGATCTATCAACTTGTACTGAGATCTAGATCCTTTCGAACTCGGCTTACAAAACTGACTGCGGCAGCATACTCACGCACAGTCGAGCGCGAGGTGTGCAGTGTTAACTTTCAAATTTCGAACATAGAATCAAAATTTTGTCCTATACACACTACAGGCTGGCAATAAAAAACGAATCATAGTTTGCCCTGCAGTGGATCAGTACCTACTAGCTGATTATAAAAAAATACAGAATCAGAATGTTGTCGAAGCTGATGCTAGGGTTAATTTTGTGCTGGGGTGTGCAAAGCTTCCCGGACGGGGCACCGATCGACACGTGTGTGAAGAGCCGTGCTAATCAGCCCAATCATGGACAACACAGGACACAACCCTTGTCCACTCTACCGTATCGGGTAGCCGCTTCGGCGCTGGTTTACGGGCCAAATACTCCTGTCACAGGTGAATACACTTTTCTTGTTAGTTCTTTATACTTTGTTGTTGTTATTTTTTGGAAAGATTAATATGGGTGACAATTAGTATGAATAGTGAGTGGTATGATTACAGAGTTTTGAAACTGAGGTTAATGAAAAATGCCTATAATTTAGGAACTGTTAGCAACGAGACACTTTAGGTTTTGAAATCTAAATTTGAGCACTAAAAATAACGGGCCAGATGTAATAAAGATTTTTCGTTTATTTAGATTATATCTGAATCTGTGTGATAGTCGACATTCGTTGCTGACGATACCATCTGGTTAACCCTTCAAGTTCTGCTAAAATATTTTTTTATCGATGGTAAATTAAAACTGAATATTATCTATAAGCTATATTATTTAAGATGTTTTGTACACTGACCTCCCTATGTCTATCTCCTCTAGTTCAGTCAATCCAAAGGTTGTCTGTAAGAGATTTCCCTGTGCGTTAAAACCGCCAATTGTACATCTTTATAAATGTATGTCCTGTAATTTTTATGTGGTGTACAATAAAGTATATAATAAATAAATAAAACCAGGAAACGCCGCGACCTCTTGAGAGAGATATTCGGAGGTAGGTAAACAAAACAGGAGTCTGAAGATTGGCACAATCATAAAGAAGACTCGATATCACCCACTGCTGGGAATTTGGGACCTCACCACTGTGGGTGAAGTTGTATTGTGGATGTTAATGATGAAATTGATCGATCATGATGAGTTTGTTTGTTTTGTCTCGTGCTAATAAACAAATAATTTTGAACTTGGAAATGGCCAAGCGATCAAAATACAAATCCTCAAGAAAGCTGGGTGAACTTTCGACCAGGGAGCTTTATCTCGCTTCCACACGCGTTTTAATGACGTTACGACCACTAAAAGGTTTTCACACATTCATTCCTTCGATCTTTCATTCACCATTTCGTTAATTTAAACTAAAAACGAGTTGACAGCGTTTCACAATCGCAAAACACAAACTTTCATTAGTTATTTCGTATCTCCTAATTATTTTGGCAAGCAAGCAATTCTGTGTTACAAAATAACAAAACGGATATAACAAGATTAGACGATAAAGTTACTATAAAGTAGCATTCATTGATAAAATCTACCGGTGGGCAGCGAGTGCGTAATATCTACAAGTTCGATTACGCAAACCGTATGTATGAGTATTAGTATTGTAGGTCACACGACTTATGGTGGTCTAACCGGTTTGTCCCCAAACGTATTGGGGTAACAGGATAACAAGACGTTGAAAACTGTCTGTTTGATGAACAGCTGCGGTATAAAAGGGTTGGGTGACCAAAAGATGAAAGGATAAGTTGTATGTTGGAGTCTATTATGTCTTTTTAATTTGGTTTTCAGATTGATGAATGAGAACTAAGCTGAGGTTCTCATAAATGAAAGCATTGATTATCCTTTGAAAGCAAAGGAGATGGTAATGATACCAGATATCAGCGGAAGCTTTTCAATATAGTGTATAATGCAGCGGTTTGGTATTCGGACTAATGACTAAGTTGCAATACCTATGGGGTCACAGGGTGTGAGTGGATGACTCATAGTCGGAGCATTCAAGCTGATCGTATGGTACCGAAACAGTATTATTAAGTTTTGTATTAAAATTATCAACTCATTTCAAGCGAACTTCAAGAAAATTGGTTAGGACTTAAACATAAAATCATACCTGTATTCTCGTAAGATTTATGAAGAAGAGCACTTTGGTACCTATAGAGAGTGTAAGGGACATCGTAAGTCACAAACGACTGATGCCCATGACAATAAACAATTTTCGTCAAGGAAGTTATGGTCATCTCCCAACTTTCATATAAATTTATCATCCGCTGAAAGTTTGTATGGATGGATGTATGTTTGTTACTCAATAACGCCAAAACCGCTGAATGGATTTGGATGAAGTTTGGCATAGAGATAGATTATAGTCTGGAATAGCACATAGGCTTTTTATCCCGGGATAATGTTCCCTTGGGATGAAAAAATACTTTTCACGCGGACGAAGCCGCTGGCAGAAGCTAGTTACATATAATAGTCCACTCATATCTGTCATGTTTTTTAAAAATGGCACGATCTTTTACTCCGAAACATGGCAAACAAGGAGGTAACTTATCAAATATTTTATTCAAATTTCGAACTGGCTTGCTTTTACATAGCTGTTTTTTGAAAAAAAAACAAATGAACACTTTAACGCGGCAAAAATTATTGTTGTTCGTTGTTCGTCATTGATTTTGGAAAGAAATTGTATTTGACAAAATGAGTTCTAGGTACTACTTAGTTTTAATTTCCGCGCATTATTTGAGAAAAGTTCTATACAAGCCTTTGCCACAACTTGGCATTGATGGACTAACGTTTGCACGTTCGTCCATCAATGCCTCTTTTGCTGGCCGCTGCAGTAATGTTGTACCTGTAAGTCCTAGTAAGTTGGCAAGAATGTTCTAAAAATCTCAAAAATCTACATTGTGTGTCTAACGGCCAGCAAATGTTCAGTTGTTTACCATTTCGGTATGGGCACGCACAACGCAATTTTATTGTCTTTTTGCTTCTCTGTTGCATTGTGATTGTTGCCATTGTGTTATTTTTTGTTTTGAACAATTGTTTTCTATTGTACCTATTCTATTCGTTTAACATTCATAATAAATATATGCATTGGTAATTGTAAGGTGCTAATCCAAGATTCAGCGCAACATTAAGGATTATCAATACAAATGTATGCAGAAAAGTCGGTGAAAAATACAAGAACGTCAGTGAATGTTCAACGGTCATGAATCTAAATAAAAATGCAAGTTTTCCAACTCAAACAAACCACGTCTAAAACACTAAATTGAAACTATGTACAAAAATCCATCATTTAAGATCCGCCGCATTGACAAGACTATGAGCGCGACCTACTTCCAAATGTAGGTCGCGCTCATAGTGCAAATATGTGAGCCTACTATTGGTACTACTTAAGTTATTAGTTTACACAGCTTAAATGTAAAAAAAAAACATGTACATACACCGTACAGTAATATCTGAACTCTCAATTTCCAGTAACAATCGAAGGATCCGAGCCCTTCAAAGGGTTCTTCATTCAAGCGCGGTCAGTCGAGCACGACGAATGGATTGGAGCGTGGGAACCGGCCCCAAACACAACTGTGCATCCAGAATGTTCGAGCATCACACATGGTGACCCTGAATTCAAGACAAGGGCCACGCTACTGTGGAGGGCACCCCCTGATGGCCATGGAAGGGTTTATTTCACGTAAGTTCTTAAAAGTTGTTTACTGAATATAAATAAATACATTTAAGCAAAAATGCTGTAAGTATAGTAAGTCTTTTTACAATGAAAAAGTCTTTGGAAAGATCGCTTCGGTATCATAAAATCGTTTTTGGAAAGATCGTTTCGGTGCGATATAAAATCGTCTTTGGCTATGAAAAAATCGTCTTTGTCAAGATCGTTTCGGTGCGATAAAATCTTTTTTGCAGAGATGCATTTGGCTATGAAAAAAACGTCTTTGAAAAGGTCGTTTCACTTTGAAAAACACGTTATTTAGATCTGTCTAATATCTGACGCACGCCTAAATTATAAAGTAAATATATAGAACAGTATTTACCTTTTCGAAAATGTATGTATCGTTTTCCTAAGGGACATTAATACAATAACATAGACATGAATTAATAATAAACGTAAATAATGAGCAATTCTAGACACCATATAACTTCAGTACGTTCAAAACACATCTTAACTTTAAAGGCCGACTGGATTTTCCTGCTACAATCTTGCGACATCCTGAAATGATTTAATTATAGCTGTCAATCTAATTGATCGACCCATACTTGGATTTTGAGGCAAAACGTGATAATGAGGTTGTCGACCCATGCCCTAATAGCGCTACTCCTTTCACTGCAGATACATATGTGCACTTGCGTAACATCCATGTGCTGGCATGATCATTAGTTAACGTAAACTGACCTTAAGATAAACCCTGACTACGTAGAATGTGTATCAATCGAGAATGATCCTACTACACTAGATCATTTTAAAACGTAGACATAATTAGCCTTGAATTTATTATTCTGGTAGTAATTGCGATGTTGGCCGTCCGTAGGGTTGCCAACCATACTGTTAAAAACAGTATTCGGTGTACTTTATTTCGCTCTTCAATCTTGTTTTTTTTTGTCAAGAAAAAACAGTATTCAAAAAACTGCATCGCTGGTATCTGGAGCCAAACTTATATCTTCTTCTTTTCGTTTCGATGGTACATTTGATTAAACTATTTGAGCCCAGTAGGAGGCCACGTTTATTGCAGCGTCAGAGGCCCTATAGAGGTCATCCAAGGTGCAAGTGAAAGGACAGTCGGGACACTCCAGCAAGGAGTTCAAACCTATATAAAAAGTAAACTTATAAACTTAAACTGCAATTAATGCCAAGTATAAAAATTTAGTCCAACATTTTTTAATTTTAGTTTTAAATTGTGAAGAGGCGAATTTAAAAAAAATGTCAGTAAGTTGTTGATTTGCGAACAGCTCCAAACAAAATTTTATTAAATATATAGTTTTTTTTTATATCTGACTTTAATTTACTTTATTTCTCATACAAAAAGTTATCAACCCTAGCCGTCCAGTGACTTGCGCATTGAATAATCACCAAGTTTATATGATACACAGTTTTGTAATATTTCGATTATTGGACATTAATCAGCAAGTTTTAATGATATTGAAACGTACCTTGGCTGTTTCACAAGCTTTTTGCAGAAGTGATAACCCGAAGATGATTGTCGTAAAACTAGATTCAACAAGTGTGTTAATGGTGTAATAGGTCAACTGTGTTGTACGTTTGAAGTAAATAATCAAAGTGTTATTCGATTCTGTGCAAAAAAATTGTAGCAATCTGTAGCAAGAAAATAAAGATGGCTGACCAATGAAAATAAAGTTGCACCTAGACCTACCTCAATATCGGGTAATGAGGAGCTAGTATGTACAGTCAAGGGCCAAAAGTGCAGTCGTACTCCGTAAAATCTCAAGTGCCTAAAATGTCTTAAGTTAAATGCTATGCTACCATAGAATTAAATATAGATGGTAAAGAATCAAAAGTACCTATACATTAAACTTCTTGGACCGCTGATTTTTTTTTGGAAAAGGAATTCTGTGTTTTGTTTTTTTTTTTTAAATTTTGGAAGAATGCGACTGCAGTCTTGAACGTATACTGTACACATTGCTAGGATCTTTGAAACAAAGGTAATGTGTAGATCAATTATCGATATTCATTAGTCGGTAAATCTGTAAACAGTGTATACCTTATTAGCTCCCTCGTGAAATAAGGGTCACGTTTATTAATTCGAGTTAATTATGTCGCTTATTTGAAGAAATAGGTAACGCATATGATTTTTTCATGTTGCCTAGGGAAAAGATTTCTAGAAAATGTGCATCATACAGTTTCATAGCGTAAATAAGTATAGACATGACACTGGCAGGGAAAGAAGCCATAGTTGAACTGTCCTATGTAAAATCGATATTAAGAATAGATAATGCAATAGACTAATTTTATTTAACAAGTCATCTGACGCACGGTATGAACGCGTGGACAAGTAAACAAAGCAGGGCTTTGGTACTGATCTCGGCCTAAACAACAAATCTGTCATACCGTCTCGTGTAATCTCAGCGATTCTGTAAACATCCATTATTCTATTTTCCTTGTATGATATTTGCAATAACATACATATTATTTCTGTTTATTCATACTAGCTTCTGCCAGCGGCTTCGCCCACGTGAAAAGTGTTTTCTTATCCTATAGCAACATTATACTGGGATGAAAAGCCTGTGCTAGCATATGTGCTATTCCAGACTAATCTATCTGTGCCAAATTTCATTCAGATCCGTTCAGCCGTTCTGTCGTGACAAACATACATTCACACTCCCACACACGATTTATTAGCTTGACGTCGAGTCGGCGCCACGTTTACTTCGAAAACGTCCGCTTTTATTCCCGACTCGTCGAATCGTTGAAAAAATCTCTTTTATTACCGCAACGTCTAACATTTTTATTTGATGTAGCTAATTGTTGGGAAAAAATAAATAAAAAAATAGAATTAATGTTATGTTTATGTTTTTAAAGTTATTGTCAAAAAAATATAAATATTATGATTTGAATAATTTGTTTCTTTGACTGTACATTTTGTCAAATTCGACGTGGCGGCACCAGACAGAATTATTTTATCGTAGTAATAAACATCATTCAAAAGAACAAGTAGACGTGGCGGGACTCGACGTCAAGGTAATACATCTACACACATGCACATACAAACAAAAACATGTGCACATGTGCAAACTTGCACATTTATCATATTAGTAAGATGTTGTTATTGTTTCAGTAATATTTCGTCTGCCTCGTTTTTCTAATGCTACACCAAGCGCCACAGTGCTGCTGTGCCTGGATTCGATTCCCGAGTCGGACAAAGTGCTATTGGATTTTCACATCTATAATCCATTTGAGATAACATTAGACGTTTAAATAATCCCAATTTACAGCCCGACCAAGCGATTTTGACTTCTATTGCGTTAATGATATGACAAAATAATTTTGGTAACAGGTTTATATGCTTTTTATGCCATCCTTATACTTACGGGACAGAACTCAAAATCGATTGAACGGACTAAAAAAGGGCTTGTAAAAAATTCTAATAGTATTTCAAATGGAGTATAGAATTTCTGAATAGAAGCACATCAGGATTTGTGCCCGCTTGATGGCAGTAGGCTCGCGTAAAGAAATATTTGTTATTTGACAAGTTAATCGATAAAAATACCAGAATAGAATACTAACAGTGAAAACAGAATCAAAATTGAACGAAAAACGAAAGAGATGTAACAATTTAAAGAAATATATCTGTCCCTCTACGAAATCGCCGTTTTCGGCAGCTGTATAGGCGTCGTGCCATGTGACGTCATTTGGCACATCGGACTTCTCGTTACTTTGACGCTTTATAACTTCATCTCTGATCGAGATATTCTAAAAATTCATCCATATTTGTGTACTATAATTAATAAGTATTACATTTAGCAAATAAAAAAAAATACATGCATATTCCCTATTGGTGAAATGTGGGTGTACCTACAATTCAACTCTACCCAAACCTTCGGCGAACACAGAGTGATATTATGTTATGTTTACAGAGGCACCGTTCTGAAGAACTACGGAACTTTTTGGTCCAACCTCATCGCAGACGCGCCACAAGACCCATCGCAGTTACAAGTACTCGGCTGAAAAGGATACCACCAGTTGGATTCTTCAACTGATATTTTCGAAAACCAATAATTTTGCTTCGAAAATTGTTGCTTTAAACCCGTATGTAATACTCTAGGCTAAAAATAATTGTAAATAAAACAAAATATAAATAAATAGATAAGTATATTAGAATTACATTGAGTAACATAAATGCATCATTTCACATCAAGATCAACCAATACATTTAAGTGAGAATCTCGCAGTTATCACAAATTAGCAAAACGTGTTAAAATCATTATCTGACAACGTGTTAAAATATCATTATAGTGTCAAATGTCTTTACTGATAAGCTGTATAAAAATCTGAATCTCATATTTCTGTGAAGGTACGTTTTCATAGGCTAGAACATAAAAATCTACCCATATTTATAAAAATCACGACGCTGTTTAGCGATTGCTTTATTAACTGCTCCCCGATTCTTAATTCGAAATCTCTATACAAAATTTGAATATAGAATACGCTGAACGAATGCTAAACACTGTCGAGATTTTGACACAATTTCCATTTTTTATAGATTTTATACAAACCAAAACAAGTTTCATAGTCGGATATACCCATGACGCATCGATCGCACACCATGTGCGCATATGCTATTGTTTTTGTATTGTCTCTGTAATTAGACGCTCAATGGGTTAAAAGAGTACATATTTTATTTATAAACAAAAAAGAAGCAAGACATTTATTCGGAACGTACATTCGCTCGATCGTAAATTTATGCTCGCGCAGTAAAAACGTACCTTAAAACAGAACTTCATAGCACGTTACTGTATCACATTAGCATGTTAATAATAATATACTCTTTAGCAATAAAAAAGTGAATAGTGCAGCTATTGAAGTAACCGCTTGCAATCATCAATCATCATTAGAGGCCGGATTATTTCCTAACAAAAAACTACTGAAATATTCAAGAAACTTTGCCTCATAGAAAGAAACGAATGTAGTGAGAAAAACATTATTTTGTTTTTAGTCTCTACTGCGCAAAAACTTCAAATTTATTATTTTTTCAATAATAATAATTTGCTAATGACATAGCTATCTGATAGAAACCAACAGAACCGGCTTGGCAGTGCAGGATCGAGAGCCTTGTTGGTGGGGCCAGAGCACTCATCGGCAAACTAATTTATTTCAGGGACAGCAATACTCGCCCAAGAGTGATGCGCTTTGTGAGACGGGCGTTTTCGGGGACTGTTATCAGCCAACGAGACTACATATCTCATGTCACAGAACGCATCGACTGCCTGAAGCAATAAGTGTATGCATGGGCGATTTAGTAGGTAAAGGCTGCAAGTGGAACGTAACACCCAGGTTCGCACATTTCAAAGTAATGGAAGGTGGGTATTTAGGACTTGGGAGTCACCGGATTAAGGTGTGTCTGTCCTGCCGGATGACGACGCCATGTCAACCATGACATGCTCATTCTGGCGCAGCATCTGGTCGGTGCCTGTCAGCCACACCGAAGGTGACTAGGAGGTCAGCGCGATCCATTACCAGAAATGGGGGAATCACGATGATCCCCTAAGTTGTAGTCCATCCTTTGCTTAACTGGAAATATCCAAGGACAGAAGAACTGTACAACTTATGGATTAAGTGGCTACAAAGACCACACGCTCGTTTGGCATCTCAGTACCAGATAGCCTTGGAGTCTGGTTCACTACCAGAGTTCTTTACATCAGGAGCTACCCACCCACCTACTACACAAATCTAGTAGCACCCGGGACCCAAAAATTATAGACCGATCACGTTTTTACCGACAGTCTATAATGTTCTTACATCCATTTTCAGAGCTAAAATTAATAAACACATCGATAGCAATTCATGTTTGCCTCTCAAAACGAACGTAGGTATGGCTCCCGCGGTACTAAGGAGAGCGAATGCATGGGAACCCAAACATTTTATCGGGGCCCAACATAAGCCCGATGTGGACGAATAAGCGTCCGTACACTGCCTGCCGGTGACCTCTTTGGGGAAATCGAAGGTTTTGTCTGTGCAATTATGGACGAAGTTATCATGTTGAATAACCGGAGATTCATTGTGAGGGATGGCACTGTTGACATCGGTCGAGCACGTTACCGGCCGGGAGAATCAATCCGCCATATTATGCCTGGTCGTATTCGTCTAGCTAACAGAGAGTATTTGCATAGACACAATCTTGTAGCCAGGATTATATTTGCGGATGGATAATCACCCGAAATACACTCTTATGGAATCGGTCCATTACTCCTGACCAGTCTTGCTTTTAGGCGTTTCACAGGATATTCGAATAGATCTTAAATAAAGCAGGAATAGTTTTATACAATACTGATATCGAAAGACAACCTAAAATATAAGAAGAGAGCTAAAAGACTCATTATTATAAAATAATCCGGTCTCTAATTCCTACCATAAAGCTATATAAGCGTTAGTGTTGGTACCGTAATACTAGTACGCAATAACCTTACGCGCCCGGCTTTTGTTTCATGACCGGTCGCTTGATGTCCATGAGATCGCATAGTTCGTTTCTGATGGGCCTTAGTTCGGATACTTCTTTCTCCCAGTCTGTTTCTGCCAGGACTGACATTATCTGCGAATAGAGAAAAACATGTAAGGTACATATACATAAACTCATGCCTTTTTCCCATGAGGGTAGGCAGAAAGGGAACATACCCATACAGGGCCATACTACGTGACCCGTTCAGGAAGGGAAGAACCCCCGTCTTCAAAATACCATGCTTGGTCACAAGGGCGGAGTGATGCTAAGGTTTTTGTCACGTAGTCAATAACCTCTAGGGAAATCTCGAGCTTTTGCAAGCTATATTCAAATATGGGCTTTTTAGGTATGTTAAAAAAAATATTAAAAAGAACAATTCGACACCTCGTATATACGAGTATGTAATATTGTTAGGATTGCCCAATATTCACATGTTACTCTAATTGGGCTTCTAAATATGCGTGCCAAATTTCTTAAGTGTGTGTATGTAGGAAATGTCCCTAGTGGCGGACACTTAAGGTTTTTGGAAAAATAAAAATAAACTATTTCGAAAAATATATCTTTATTTATGAGTTAAATAAGGAAACAAACTTTAAAATAAAACTCAATTAACAGAAATGCAACTTCTGCAAAAAAAATCTGCACAAAAACATTCCTGGGGAGACTGAAGAAGGACCCGGGGTGGTCTTTTACGAGGTTCTGGTCTTTTCCCCAAACGTCCTGGCACCTTTTTAAGGATTCACCTCGTTAAAAAAATAAATGGGGCAGAGGGCATTCACATATGTACGCCATCGCGATCGGTCTTGAGTTTTACGCTTCACCTCGATTCACGTCAATCCGATGCTCGCCGCTTCTGCCAACACGGTGCGACGCCAGGTTTGACGGGGACGGCCACGCTTTATTTTACCTTGGGGATTCAGTAAAAAAAGTCTGTCTGGGTATGTGATCGAGGACCCTTTGGAGCGTGTGGCCAATCCATCTCCACTTGTTTTATGCTTGATCTATCTGTCGTTCGAGCTCTTGTGGCATTTCTCTAAAAGCTTTACGTTAAGATGGCCGCGAGCCAGTAAATGCTGAGAATGCGACGAACACAGCGGTTGACTAAAACTTGGCTTTGGCGCGAGACTTCCACGTTTCGCACCCGTTGGCGGGCAAAATAAGGTTTAATAGACCCGTCTGATACCTAGTGTGAATGCGGTGCCCCTTTGCAGACTATGATTCACATGCTGGTGTGTCTCAAGTGCCCGTCCATACACCTGTAATTTGGAAAACCTTATGCTCGCCACTGACGCCGCAATTGGTGTGGGCCCAAAATATGTAAAGATATAAAAATGAAGTGGAAATGGAGCTGGAGTCCGACTTTGGGTCGCTTCGCGGGTCGATCAGGCTATGGCCCGGGCCGGTCCAGTCCGCCAGCCGGACCAGCCCGGGCCAAAGCCTGGCCGCGCACTTTTTGTAGCTAGCTGCAGTTTAAATACTTTTTTTTTTTTTTATTGTATTGTAAATAGGCTCGCGCTTGACCACTATCTCACCTGATGGTAAGCGATGATGTGGTCGACGGTGAAGCACGCTTGCCTAGAAGTAACCTATTCACTCTTGACTTAAAGACCCCTAGATTGTAGCTATCGGGAAACACAGACTCCGGCAGGGAATTCCACTCCTTAGCTGTACGCATAATAAAAGTGTCCCCAAAACGTTTTGTGCGTATGGGTGGGATGTCCACCATGTACCGATGACGCATCGCCGTGCGTCTGGTTGTCCGATGATGGAACGGGCTGGGCGGAATTAAATCATGCAATTCCATCGCACACTCCCCGAAATGTAACCGATAAAAAACCGACAAGCTGGCAACTCGGCGACGATGTTCAAGGCTCTGGAGCTTTGATTTGACCAGTGCCTCATTGCCGATAAGTCTCTTGGCCCGCTTTTCGATCAACTCTAGTGCATCAAGCTGGTATTTGGCAGAACCGTCCCAGAGGTGAGAACAGTACTCCATGCACGATCGAACTTGCGCTTGATACAAGTTGAGCAGCTGTTCCGGCGTGAAGAACTTTCTCACTTTCGCAAGGATCCCCAACTTTTTGGAAGCCAGCTGAGCCTTAGCCTCAATGTAAGGCCCAAAATTGAGAGTCGATGTCAACGTAACGCCAAGAAGCTCAAGATGGTCCGTTATTGGCACGGTTACACGGCACGGCATCACGAAAAGTTGGAGCCGGGTGAAATTGGCTCTTTTAAGCGGAAAAAAGACACGCCTGGGTTTTAGTAGCATTAAACTTGACCAGATTGGCATCACCCCATTCGGAGACTGCCTGCAAGGACAAGTTCAAGCGCTCCACCATGGCCTCACGAAGAGACCGGATCTGTGGCCCGGTAGCCCGTGCGTTGGACAAGTATCTCTCAGCAACAGTGCTGTCGTCTGCATACCCAAAGGTGCCGGGTTTAAGCAGATCGTTAATGTGCAACAAGAACAATGTTGCTGAGAGTACCGACCCCTGAGGGACCCCGGCATTAATATCCAATTGGTCCGACGAGCAGCCATCAATAACTACTCGAATGGACCGATCTCTCAAGAAGTCTGCGATCCAATCACACAGACCACCAGGCAGACCGAATGAAGGAAGCTTACCGATAAGGCTTTCGTGCCAGACCCTATCGAAAGCCTTCGAGATGTCGAGAGAAACGGCAAGCGCTTCCCCGTGCCTCTCGATGGCCTCACTCCATATGTGAATGGCATACGCTAGAAGATCCCCAGTAGACCGATTTCGGCGGACCAAAACGCTTTACTACCTGCTGGGTAAGAAGCAAGTTTGGTCCCTATTCGGCTAATGTGGTCAAACCGAGCCCTTTGCAACACCAACTTGCAGGACTCGGCAGTCCTGTTAAAGGCCCTCTTCTTCTGACCCACGTCACTCGCTTTGCGCGATCGCGCATCGACCCATGCCAGGTACGCCTCATGTTTAAGGGCATCGGCGCGATGACATTCGGCGCCAAACCATGGCCGGTCAACGCTGGACATTGTTACGTCAGAGAACGGAATGTAGTACTCCATTCCCTGACGCAACACACCCGTCACGGCGTCCGCGCACGACGAAGGATCAGCCGAAGAAAAGCAAGTAGGCTGCCAAGGATAGCATGCGAAGAAAGATCGCATGCCATCCCAATCTGCTGACCTGTACCGCCAAACCCGCCGGGTGCCTCTTGGGCTGGGATCGGGCGGGGAGTAGACGGACACAGACTTCACCAGACAGTGGTCGGAACTACCCAAAGGTGAAGCTACCGACACAGAGTATCTGTCTGGATCTGTTGTCAGCAGAAGGTCCAAGCAATTGGCCGTGTGCGAGTCAACATCCGGTACCCTCGTTGCTCCCTGGACCAGCTGGGTAAGGTTGAGCGCAAGCGAAAGCTTTCGCATCTCCCTCCCAGCATGGTCAGTGCACTGGTATGGGAAGAGCCACTCCTTGTGGTGGGCATTAAAGTCCCCCAGTAACACTAATTGGGCGGAAGGGTACCGCTGCTGTGCCGCGTCAGCAGCCTCACTGATGTACTCTGTGAGCCTGGTTGTCTCCTGGTCTCCGCTGTGCGAACGGTAGACACAGGCGTAGATAATTTTATCCAGACCTGTGTCCACTAGAGCCCACAGCGTTGAGAATCTGGAGTCCTCAAGGTTACGGAGACGCCGATAGCAAGTGTCGTCACGGGCGTACATACACACACCCGCGCGTGGTTTAAAATTGTGCTCCAGGGTAAACCCTGGGTAAGATAAGTACGACACATCTGACGGACTCGCTATCTGCGTCTCCGTAAGGAAAAACAGCGCTGGTTTCTCAGCCTCCAGGTGGTAGTGGACTGCAGAGAGATTTGAGTGCAGACCTCGAATGTTGGTGAGGTGCACTTTGTGGGGGAGGGGGTGCAGCCGCTGTTTAAGACCAATTTTCTTTTTCCTTCTCATATATTTATTGAAGTGAATGGAGGTAAGGAGAAGGAAGTGAGACGAGGTTCCACGCTGCTAACCTACAGACACGCACTGAAAAAGACGCTATCATTGGGGCACTAGTCCGGAGACTGCGGGGACGCCCGAGCCCCCCCGGAATGTCCATCGGGCCCTCCCCATCTGGTCGCCAACCAGCACGATGGTGCATTCCGGGATTTTTCGACAGCGGCGCACCGTGCCTCGGATCCCGCTACCCTCCGCGACTAGTCTTCCGATACGTCCATAACAGCGCGCCTCAGGCTGGTCAGTCTGCAGTGGAACGGCTGTCTCGACCCAACTCCTCTAGTGGCTACACCGAGCATCGTATCGGAACACGGCTAGGCCGCTTGGCGATACGTCTTTGCCCGGTGGGTGGTCGCAAGCCTTCGGCCGAAGCCTACCACCAGATGTCACCTGATTTGCACCACCCGGGGACCACGTGTAGGGAATCAAAGGGTACACTCCTACGGACGTGGGTGACTCGGCCCCCAAAAAGTTGCGGTAAAATACCGCCAGTGAGCTTGTATTGTTATAGGAACAACAGCGGTTAACCACAGTGCGACCTATTACCGTTATCTCACTAATCAAGACTTGGCTCTATATAAAAATGAAGGGAATATGAAGCTGGAGTCTGGCAACCGGCTCGCTCCGTGGGTCGGTCAGGCTGTGGATACCGGGAAAAGTCCCGGTACTCCATGGGACCATTCCGACCCTGATCACTCGACAGCTGACGTCTCGCTTACCGCATGCTTACCACGCGCTTCAAGCGGGCGGCCCGCGCGCAGTAGACTGCTCCCTTGAAGCACGTTGCTAGCTTGTCGAAAACGGTGAGGCGAAAGCGGTCGGCGCGGGGACAGCTCGTTGACTGCTAGCTGTAAGCGCATGAACAGCTGGTTGCCTGCTAGCTGTCCGCGCTTGGACAGCAAGCAGCCATCTCCGTTTAAGGCGGTGTTGTGCGGGAGCGGTGTTAGACCGGTTTGGTGTAAGTAAGCTACGACCTTCGATAAAGTCCGTACATTAATCCCAATTCATTTACGTTTTTTTATAGGCAGCCATTGACACATTACATAACAAATGTAAATGTTTACGCAATTTATATTTTAATTACGTAATTAAAAATGTGTACAAAAACAAAGCGCCATTTTTGTGCGTATAACCTTTTGACCGATGATGATGAGTCAAATATTATTTTGATTGTTGTTACATAACCACTATCTACGTGCACGTTCTCTCTATTTACTTTTGGGGTCAACGAGTCACGTGCCATTTACAAAATATCTTAAGTAATTCGTTTTTATTTACTTACCATTCTATATTCTTCATCGTCACATCACACACACGGTTCTAGGAGGACAACAGCCCTTAACATGATGTTATTTTTTTTGTCAGCCTGGGGTAATTTAGGAACAGTCACCACCCACCACATCAGTCACGTCATCGTAAAGGTCGATCAGTAATAGATTTTATGTGACTACCCTACGCCATCTACGAAACTTTATTAACGTGACTGCTCGACGAGATTGATTGCAGACTACGTCTCCTACCTGAATATTCCAGGCAGCAACCAGATGCTTCGAAATCAGTGAAGGCCATGGTCGAAATAACATGATATAAGGTACAGTAGGTACGAACGATGATTCGTGGCCCGTCTGGAATAGGCTTCGCGAATTTTCGCGCATGTACACTCGTGAAGAAAACAGCCATTTGGTTCGTAAAGTATGTTCTGCGCAACCGCAGGCTTTCGAATTGTCGAATGTATACTCGTGAACATAACAGCCATTTGGTTCGTAAAGTATGTTCTGCGCGACCACAGGTTTTCGAATTGGCGAATGTACACCCGTGAAGAAAACAGCAATTTGGTTCGTAAAGTATGTTCTGCGCAACCACAGGCTTTCGAATTGTCGAATGTACACTCACAGCCATTTGGTTCGTAAAGTATATTCTGCGCAACCACTTGGCGCTAACTTCAGACGGGCCACAAGTCATCGGTCGCGCTGTATATCACTTGACATTGATTTAGCGGTAGGCATTTCATTTGTTACATTTTTTTCCACTTTCGTTGATAGAATATCATTAGGTTTCTAGAGGCTCAGGGTAAGGACCTAGACTGGTGGTGACGGCAGGCGCAAAATATCAACACACACACACACACATGCGTCGCAGCGGTTTCGCTAGCGAGCGATTGTCTATTCTATCACCCTGAAAAATCACATCTAGCCTTTACTTTATTGCCCGCGTCAACAACTCACGATGCACTATGGCCACATAACCGCGCCCACTGTCGCCCTAGTCACCGCGCATTCACACGGCACCAGGCTCTAGAGAGATCGCCCACGACGATTTTTTGCATCGATAAAGTAAAACGTTTCGATAACGCGCCGATACACAGCTTCTTTTGGCCGTCTGTCGCATTTGTGACAAACGGCCAACAGAATCTTGGTGCATAATCCAGGCTCCATACTGGCATCGTGTTTGGGATGAAGTCAAGGATACCCTATCTTACCAGATTATCACTGCAGTGACCAACCTGGGCCCGCAATCGGCTCAGAGATTTCCAGATAATTTACCACCTTGCCTGCCCGCACAACCACCTGCACCTTCCACGACTTGAACGAGGCCAACGTCAGAGGTCCAGGCGGCCACATTCTGATCGGCTAAAATTTGAGTCCAATCGACTCGCAAAGGAGAACAGTTACGTGGGCTTAGGTATAAGACCAGCGACAGCATAACGATCTTTTTGCTTCTGAATCGCTGTATAATGTCACCAAGGGCGAACTCCCTCAAAAATTAGTATCTTACCTGATCGATGTTATCCTGTGGCATTGAGAATACGTCGCCATACAACGTGAAAGCTTCATAAAAGACGCGCGGCGGCAAATCGTCGCACGTAGCCGTCGGCGTAGCATAAGTAGATCACTAGCTGGCCAAGGGACTTGCTGAGACTACTCCTAATGAGATGCTTCAGATCACAACTTTGCGTTCATAGTAAAGACATCGTGGCGGGCGACGTGATGGGGAAACACGTCTGGACTCTACTGCCTGCTACGACAACTCCTCTGCTACGATGCACTATGGCCAACTAATCGCCCCGTACCCCGCATATTCCCCGCGCGTTCTCTTTGCACCCAGCCTTAACCGGTTAAATGCCGTAATTACCGAAACAATTAAAAAGCCATTGTGTCTCGCGTGGATCCACGTTTCGGGCACTTAAGGGATTAAACATTATAATCTCACCTGATCGATGTTATCCTGTGGTACTGAGCACACGTCTCCGTACAGCGTAAGCGCTTCGTACAGGCGCGCGGCGGCACATCGTCGCACGTAACGATCCGCGTAGCATAAGTAGATCACCAGCTGGCCTAACGACTTGCTACAGACAGTCCCTCCCACCTGGATGAAAGATTGTTAGTTTTTAAACAGGTTTGGCTATGGAAACTAAGGGGTACACATAAGCGTACGTAGACTTAACGCTAGCTAAGTGCATTATTCGTGTCAAGCGAATATTAACCTTAAACTGGTACTTATAAGGTACAGTTTCATTTGAAACGAAAACTATACTTGGATTGAGTAAAACTTAGGTCCGCTGTGTAGATGTAAACAATTAAATTAATGTAAACAATTAAATTAATGTAAACAATTAAATTAATGTAAACAATGAAATTAATTGTTTACATTAATTTTTAACGTTTTGTTATTTGTGTTTAGGCCTCGGATTAGTAGATAATATCTTATCAAATCACTGACTTCAGATCTATAGTAGTTTCAGTAAATTCAACAATCCTTTAACACAAGTGTTTATGTTCAGTTTTAATACGAGAAATTCTAGTACTGGATAAATGTGCGGGCTTATGACCCGAGTAGTCATATCGCCACTTGGGACATTTCTGCGTTGGCTTATGCTTATTTAACACTAAATGACCCCCGCGGCTTTGCTCCCGTCAACTGGCTACCTACCTACCTACCTACTACTAATGGTGAAAGAATTCAAAATCAGTTCAGTAGATCCAGAGATTAACCCTTACAACCTCATAAACTTTACCTCTTTATAAGATATAAAGTATAGATAATATAGATGTTGTTCAATTTAAGAACAAGCTCTTTGATTTACGTTAAATAGATATCTTACAAACATTTCACCCAATCCACCTTGACAATCTAAAAAGTAAAGACATAACATAATACAAGTTCTCCATAAGATTACCTGAATTAATTGACACAGAACATTGATGGAATCCAAGAGCTTGTAAATGTTCTTCGCTCCCCGCAGTTCCAACTGTAGATGCTTCAATATATCCATGGCAAACTTCGATTCTGGATCGTCTAGTATCGGCGAAATGGATCCTAGAAAATAATATATTAGTAAAAACTAATTCACGATTTCTGAAAGAAGAATTCCAAAAATAGAGTATCTGTCGACCTCTAGCATGCAAACCTGACAAACTTTGGCTTTAAGAAATGTAAAAGACTCGCAAATACTCTAGTCAGAAACCGGCTCTATTTCGCGTTTTACTTTCTATCTTATTACCGGTACATAAGGACGATTATTGAGACCAATGACAACCTAAACATTAATATGTTGGACAGGCGATTGATATAATCAAGACCGTGCACCACAATACCGAATGTCCATTTAATTTAAACCGTGAGTAAATTAAATGGACTTTCATTCATTTCATAGTAGTGACGAATCAACTTAGGTTATTGCTGGCTACAGCCAAACATGTGTCTTCTAAGCTACGCTATAAAACGGTCTCATATTCAGTGTTCCTTTAGTATTCAGGAGGCCAAACGACCGTTATTTTGTGAGACGTGAGTCGCGTATTTTGAGTACCTCAATTTACGTTCAACTGAAATCCAGTTAGGCTCCCAGACGGACGGACGTAACTTCAGTTGCCATTCAACGTTGTACGGGGCGCTGACGCTTGCCTCACTCTCTTCCCTCACCCCTTGCGCAATTCGGTTGTAGTATATATATTGCGCGTAGTCAGCAGACAATTCATTTTAAGTCGCCTTGTGGTACAAACAGAACTTTAGAATTAAAACAAATGCAGACTCATTTGAGAGACTTCAAGAGACTCACAGCGCAAAAAATTACGCTCGTTTGGCCTCACCCTTAAACCAAAGGTCTAAAGCTTACCTGAACTCAACAAACGATCTAAGAAATTGAAGCGACTCACAGCGCAAAAAATTACGCTCGTTTGGCCTCACCCTTAAACCAAAGGTCTAAAGCTTACCTGAACTCAACAAACGATCTAAGAAATTGAAGATAGGTACAGTTATCCTCTTCACATGCAAGTTGTCAGCGAACACTTTGATGATAGTGTCACAGATTGACGTCAACATTTCTTTATCGCTGTGCAGTGTGTTTAAATATGCGTACAGAGACTGAGTTGTGTGTTTTACCTGTGGAGAAACGACGGCATTATTTTATAGCTTCAAACATAAGTACACAACCCTGGGCGATCGTATTTTCAAATATAAAGCATTAGAGTCGAGCTGCTCATAGATCACTTGTGTGAAGCTTGTTTAATTCGGGTTATTTGCTTCGCAACCAATACAAAATTAATGATTATAATGTTGATTAAATTGAATAAATAGTAAAGAAGTTTAAAGATCTTTGGAAATGTTCCGTATTCCTTTTGGGCCGACGTCCAGCCATAATAGAATCAGTGGGCAAAGCTTCTTTTTTTTGGAAGATCTTATCAATAGGCCACGCGGGCCCAGTGTGGGTTGGTGGATGTCACATGTCTTCGAATTCTTGGTTCTAGGACAAGCCGGTTTCCTCACGATGTTTTCCTTACCGTTTTGCGAGCAGGGGTGATGAAATAATTTGCACAAAGTAAAGCGCCTGCCTGGGATCGAACCCACCTACAACTTGTAAGTCGCGGCCGATACCACTGGGCCACCACTGCTCTCAATATATACATTTTTTAATTTAAAATAAAATGAAATATGTTTTTTCTAATAGGATGACTACAATTTGTAGTATATTTTCAATGTTGTCAAATAGCCTATTCCTGTTACCGGAAGCTCTGCTTGGTTCATGTTTCAAAGGCGTGTCCATAAAATTCCCAATACATAAGATATCTTAACTTTGTGTTCGCATATAACATCAGTAGCTGACCCCGCGGCTTCGCTCCCGTCAACTGGCTATCTATCTACCAAATGCCAATCAAATGCCAATCTTAAAAGATAGACATATGCTGTCGCGGACCTTTTTTTAGAACTTTTAAATAGGAACAATTCCATCATACATGATATTTGCGTTACTTAAACCGTTAATGCAGCGCACGCAACGGAAGCTCTCAAAAAGGAATAATTTTGCCCGTTTTTGCAACATTTTTCATTTATGCTTCGCTTCTATTGGTCGTAGCGTGATGTTCTATAGCCTATAACTTGCCTCGATAAATGGACTATCCAACACAAAGAATTTTTAAATTCCAACCAGTAGTTTCTGAGATTAGCGCGTTCAAACAAACCAACTCTTCAGCTTTATTATATTAGTATATATGTTACGGCTAATACCCGTTCGTGTTAGGTTACTTTAGACCCTGCGGACGGAAATAGGAGCCCCGCGCAGCAGGGCTCCGTTGCGTGGCTACACCTAGTACTAACCGGCTAAAACTAGGTGTAGCCGCACTAATACTAGGTGTAGCCGCACTTCGGGTATTAGCCGTAACATATATATAGCATTGCTCTGTTGTATTACGTTATATGCTTACACAAAGTCTTTCCTCCGTCATTACAAGCTTTTATTTAACTTGCAATGTATGTATGTCAGTGTTCGGGTCAAATCTTGCAACTGAATTTTAGAGCAGTATCCTCCACCGATGAAGATAAAATTTTGCATACACCTTTAGTTTGGATGACAATGCATGTTTAGCTAAGTGACGTCAGTTTAAATTCAAAATGGCGGACGATCCAAGATGGCGGCCTAGTTATTTTTTGAGCACTGCCATGATATGAAGTATCAAAGGCAAGGGTTTTGTGAGAAGAATACGAAAAAAAACTAGTTTTAGAAAACGATTTTTAATCAATTTTTCTAGAGAAAAAGCCCATCTAATTCTGTCTCAAGATAATCATAAAAGTAGGAGGACTTATCTCCAATCAATAACTTACCAAACTCTCAGTCAACTCTCCACCGCTGACGACCAATCCCTTGATAACATTGTATCTATAGTCGGGATAGTTCAGCAGCTGTACGAATCTCGGCATAGTATGTCCCGGGAACAGCCACAGTACCACGTTCGAGTTCTCGCTCGTGATTGGTTGATCAGTGTACTCGACCTCCTTGGAAGATGGCTTCAGTTCTACCTCTTCGCAGGGGAAGATGCGTTTTAAGGCGTCGTGGTGGGGGATGTTGGATATTGGTGGATCGCTGTGGATAGAGATATTGTTTGAGAATAATGTCTTTGATACTGGCTGATTTAATTGTGCCATCTCCATCAAAAAGCGAATCGAAAAAGAGATTTTTTTTAAAGACGAGCAAAAGCTCTGCCAGTACCGAATTTCTTTGGGTTTATTTATACAGTACTGTGCGTGTTGTAAACCTGAGCATGCTAATTCCAGGTATTGGTTGTGATTTGGACCAGTCCTATAGTTATTTCAATAGAATAGAATTCTTTATTAGCACTTAGCAGTCTTAATTACAAGTTTTAATTTAGTTTCACATGTCCAGTTGAGTCTCCGATTAAGCTGAAATTTTGCACACACATTTGTTTTTCGTGACAATGCAATTTTTTAAATAATAGAGCTTGTTATAGCTGCGCTAGATTTGAACAATTTGTGAACAAGCAATTAACGCTATTTATTTTGAAAACAATAAGCGAGATAAGTAGACCAATACATAGAATAGGCGTACAGGAATCCGAAACTAGACCGTATACGAAGGTTAGTTCTCACTTATAAATCAAGGAGGTGAATATCCTGCCAGCATGCGCACGCGTGCGGTCTATCTTCTCGACGGCTTGCTGCGCCACGCCGCACATGATTTCTTTAATCACTTGTGGAGAGTTCAGCTGGGGGGCTTCCACGGCGCATTGGCGGCAGATTGACAGGAGTCCTAGGGTATGCAAGGAATTAGTTGAAGAATTCATAGATAAGTACAAGTTGAAAGAAATGCTTGAACACACAAGAGCATGGAGATTGACGCAAGCAGAAAGAGGTCTACACAGTAGACTGCAGGATGACTATGATATTTTTTTTTTTAATGAACCCGACACTAGGAATTTCTTCCTGTATCGTGGGTGCGTTTACAAACATTTAAACTCACATACACAAGATACCCAGATCCGGAACAATTATCTGTAGGCCATACAAATATTTGTTCCGTGCGGGAATCGAACCCGCGACACGCAGCCCAGGAGCCGATCGCTCAACCACTACGCCAACCGTGTCTTCAATGATGAACCGCAATCGACTCATGTAGGGTTGGGTAGCTTTCCTTAAAAACATCTAGAATCCATTTAAACTGCTTATATAACGTCTCAGTCACTGCTAAATACAGGGTTTTTACAAGTTGCACCATAACACTCGCTTTTATGCCTGATTTGCTGTCCGTCTCAATTGACAGAAGGTTAAATGAGCCGTTACGATTAGTCAATAGCCCAAAAATCTAACAAGGTCGTTTAAAACATTAAAGTAGTACAATCGAGTATTAAACAAAAAAAATAAAACTCACCTCAACCCCTGGTCACGAGGTCTCAGCGCTAAGAAAGAAATTTGGTTCAAATAAATCCCACTAGATGGCGCGATATGCACCTATCTATTATGGAACGTGTGTAAAATTAACATTTTCTAGAATTGAACATGAATATTTATTTATTTATTTATTTAATACTTCATGCACACAAGTACAGAGGCGGACTTAATGCCTTAGGCATTTTCTACCAGTCGACCTTTGGGTGATGGAGAGATAAACAGTGGTAGGTGCAATAATGAAAGTTATGTGGATTCTTTAAAATATACATATCATAAACTATAAATACAATAAAATCGTACCATATAATATATTCAAAAAAATAAACTAAATACATAAATATACTTAAACATTAGTAGTAATAGATAAATAATTGAAAAACATTAGCGCTGTTATGATACTACTGCCAACTTCTTACGAATATGCTCGCGAACTTTAACTTTGAAGGTAAACCGGTTGGTTGCCATCCTGATTTCCTGGGGGAGCGCATTCCATAGAGAAATAGACTGAACGAAGAAAGAATGGTGAATGAAGTCAGTGCGGTGAGTAGGACATTGAAGAAGGCGGTTATGTGATGACCGTAGATTTTTACTGTGGTTGGCGCAAATGTATTGAAAGTAAGGGGCCAGGTAACTAGGGAAATTGGAAGAGACTAGAAATGAGAACAAGGTAGTTAATGCCCTTTGCTCTCTGCGCTGGCGTATGGGCAACCACATTAGAAGTGATCGATGCGCAGAGACATGATCATATTTACGCAAATTGAAAACAAATCGAATGCAGTAATTTAAAAGACGATCAAGTTTGTTGAGAAGATCTGCATTCAGGTCGTAGTAGCACACATCACCATAATCGATGATAGGAAAAATTAAGGTCTGCACAAGCATTGCCTTTGTGTTGATTGGTAATAAATTTATCAAACGATACAGAGCCCGCAGTGTTCCAGTAACCTTCTGACTCACACTTGCGATTTGAGTACGCCAATCAAGAGTATTATCGATGTGCAAGCCCAGGTCCTTTACATCAGTGCTGAATGGAATGATCTTACTGTCAAATAAAACAGGCGGCAAAATTGCACCATTCACTTTAACAATGTTTCGATGACTCCCAATGATGATCGCCTGACATTTATTGGGGTTTACTGCAACACCAAATCTATCGGACCAGGTAATATTGTATGTTCTTGGTTAATCAACTCTCCTAAGTACAAAATTATGGAATATTGGGCTCTTAATTCACATTTCAAAGATTATTTGAACGGATCATTTAATACTGATGCCAACAGATGGCGCGGTTTTAAATTTCTGAGGCATTCCAGTCGATTGTTTAAATTTGCATTGTAACACATTTTGGTGCAAAAAATTACTATAAAACAAACCTTCACTGTATTTAAAGAAAAAAATATTCACGAACCTAGTAAACCCTTTTACTTGAAAGTTGCTGCAAACACCATCAATCTATCGCCGTGGAATGGAAACGAACGCGATTGATGGACTTGAAATAATCAGTTTAATCAGACGAAATATTCTAGTTACGTCAGCACGTTTCTTTGTATGGGATGAGGCATCTGCGTGCTAGTATTATATTATCTGTGCCCTGGTCAATCCCTGACCCATATCTGCCCCAGGTCCGATATCGCCCCTCATATACTCCGACAGACAGTCCAACAGAGCCGTTACGATCTTTTCTACATAATTCTCAACTCCTCCAACTATTCCTTGAATTTGACACACTTCGGTAAGGCGAAAACTGCGACCCGAGGACCTTGTCGCATATGAATAACATATCGCACCCTTAATAATATAAGGGCTCAAGTCAAAATTTTTGTAATGTTTGATTTTGAATGCTAAGGGCACAAAACGAAATTATCTACCGGCTATCGCTGACAGAGAGAGAAAAAGAACATTAACGGCTCGGTAACTATATTTGTGTCTCTCTCACACGCATTTTATTAGAAAAATAAGCTGGAATGTAACAATTCAGAATCTTTAAACACGTATTCCCAAAAAACTACATTTTTGGTTTAAGCCTTTATATTACTAAGGGTGCGATATTTTGCCAGCCATCATCTGCTTCAAGTTTAACCGAATAAATCTAAAACACCGGTAGTTTACATGAAGGGACTGCCTATTACATCTCCACAACCCAGTAACTGGATAACACGACTTAGAGCGGTTACGCACTGCATCCGATCCGAATTATTTCGGCCCGAAGAAGGTGTAGTACTTCTTGTAGAGGAGGTTACGCACTGTATCCGAACTCCGTCTGTCAGAAATCAGTACATTTCCAATTCAGATTGAACTCTGATCTCGGATTCGGATAAAGATCGGATGCAGTGCGTAAACACCCTAACTGGGCTTCTGACAACCCGGAACGACTGTCCACCATTAAAATAAAAATTGCTCTCACTAACCTGACATGCTAGCCTCCCGGACCCACGCACCGATATCGCCTCTCATATCAATAGTATACTCCGACAGACAGTCCAACAGAGCCGCTACAATTTCTCCCAGATATTGCTCCACGCCTCCAACTATTCCTTGAGTTTGACACACTTCAGTTAGACCGACGACCGCGTCCCGACGTCCTTCGGCCCACTTCTGAGTGCCTTCCGTCAGTTTTGTGCAGTTTATCAATGATTGGATCACTATGGGTAGGTGTTCTGATAGCACGAATTTTGGGAGGGAACCTGAAAAGAATAAACAGTCTTATAGTTAAACGTTCGTAAAAAAAACATGAATTCTAAATTTAATATCGCAGACGGCTCAAGATTGCGGGCTAGTTGTTTTTTGTGCACTGCCATGCCATGACTGTCATATCAAGTGAAAGGGTTTGCTGGAGAATACGAAAATACTTGTTTTAAAAAAAGATTTATAATGAATAATTTTTCACAATATATGTAGGAATATACTAAAGGCATCATTGAAGGTTCCCAGTGTAAAAAAGGGATGGCATTATTTGTCTACTAAGAGACATCCCATCAGTTTCTTGACTAATGAGTGAAAAACTTCATATCAATCCTTCTAGCCTTTTCCAAACTTTGTTGGGGTCGGCTTCTAACCGGATTTAGCTGAGTACCAGTGTTTAACAAGTAGCTACTGCCTATCTTTCCACCACAACCCAGTAACTGGGTAACACAATAACCCTTGGCTAGACTGATGTCAGATCTTAGACTTCTGACTATCCGTAGCGACTGTCAAAAATCTTCAAATGACTGCCGGGACCAACGGCTTAACGTGCTTTCCGAGGCACGGAAGAAACTCGCTATGAAAGATGGTCACCCATCCACGCACCGACCTCGGCAAGCGATGCTTAACTTTGAACAGTGCAGTCATTATTAAATAAGCCACGAGACCCTCAAAAAAAAAAACCTTTTGAAGTGTCTAATATAGTCGTTTACTTTTTAGCATGGGGATAACGGACATTTATCTACCTACGTTAATTGAAATTCTTCATTTCCAAGGATGTACAAAATGATCACTAAATAATAACTAAAAGAACAAGATCATCACACTAATATTTTTTTTAGTTTTTTTTTTATTCTTTATTTTTAAAGGAACTTTTACGCATAGCGTATGTCAGTCCCATCATATCCTAAACATACATAAAACAATCATAAATGCCTAATATTATAAAGGCGAACGTTTGTGAGTGTGTGTTTGTTACTTCTTCACAGTCAAACGGCTGGACGGATCTGGATGAAATTTGGCACAGAGATAGATTATAGTCTGGAATAGCACATAGAATACTTTTTATCCCGGGAATATGTTCCCTTGGGATAAATTTCGACATTCACGCTGGCGAATTTGCTGGCAGAAGCTAGTCATCAAATAAAGCCACCCTAAATCTACTGGTATTTAACGATTTATGTGGCCACAAAAAATGTTAACTCACCAACAGCCCTAGCATACCCCATCCTGAGCACCAGTCCATTGACCCCAGTATTGCTCAACTGTTCACAGTATTTCTCCATCAGTTGCTTGCGTTTCTCCTTAGCCGTCAGGTCGCCATACTTCAAGTTGTCGTCTTGCAAGTAATGGTCGAAGACCAAGGGAAGAGCGTAAATCGCCTTCTCGCGGATAGCTTGAACTTCGTGGGATAGACATTCTTCGATGAGACTGAGCCATTCGTCTGGAAATAAATATTAAGTTTATTTCGTAGTTATAACATCAATACGGTAGAGGAAACCTGTTTCTTGCGAATTCGATCGATATTTCGACAGAAGAAGAATAGAAGAGTTTAGAGATACAAATTGCATGCATTCTGTCGAATAATTTTTGAGTCGGGCATCATCCTTTTTGAGTTCTTGATTCAGAAGTATGGTTCACCTTCGTAGTTAAATTATTCTTCGATGTAAGCGACGTTCATCCATCACAGCCACGAGGCCTTTTGAGCGACTCAAATCATATTTGTCTGGCACAGCCCAATAGATGCACCACTTCTATAGTCAGATAACAAGAAGCTTTAATTCAACCTAGATGAGGAACTTAAAAAATCAATAAGATTACCCCCTTCTTATGTGCCCCGCCGCAGTCAGGTAAAAATATAAGTTTCACCAATAATCTGATGTCCATGATTAGACGCGTTCACGAGTAATATAATAAGGCGCGTTGGCGAGCGACAGAGAGGCGATGCAGTGGCAGCAAGCTTGCCGTATCAGTTCTCCTCCCAGACCGCGGAACTATTGGCGAGAGCGCAGTGATGCCATCAGCCCTCGTACTTATAACGATACGTTTTTTGATATTAGCTCTTACACACAAACTCACCAATGATCGGATGTCCATGATAAGGCGCGTTGCCGTTGGCGAGCGACAGAGAGGCGATGCAGTGGCAGCAAGCTTGCCGTATCAGTTCTCCTCCCAGACCGCGGAACTATTTGCGAGAGCGCAGTGATGCCATCAGCCCTCGTACTTATAACGATACGTTTTTTGATATTAGCTCTTACACACAAACTCACCAATGATCGGATGTCCATGATAAGGCGCGTTGGCGAGCGACAGAGAGGCGATGCAGTGGCAGCAAGCTTGCCGCATGAGCTCGCCTCCCAGACCGCGGAACTGTTGGCGAGAGCGCAGAGATGCGACCATACCTCGTACGGAGACTGACACTTCTTCCGATATTAGGGTGTCGGCGGTTTTTCCTGTAACAATGGGAGGAATTAAATGTTTGGGCGAGTCTTGCTTTCATGTTGTAAGGCCGTTGTTGCCGTTCCGCGATGTGTTTGGTAAACTCTTATCAATTTGCTTTAGTTATATTTTTGTTTCAGTCTGAAGTGGCACTTATACACAGCAGTGGCACATTCAACAGCTTCTATATACTCTCACTAATATTATAAAGGCGAAAGTTTGTGAAAGTGTGTGTGTGTGTTTGTATGATTGTTACTTCTTCACGCTCAAATGGCTGGACGGATCTGGATGAAATTTGACACAGAGATAGAATATAGTCAGGAATAGCACATGGGATTACTTTTTGTCCCAGGAATATGTTCCCTCGGGATCATTTTGACATTCACGCGGGCGAAGCCGTTGGCAGAAGCTAGTTATTATAAATAAGTCGCAAGAAACTAGACAATTTCTGAACAAAAAGCTGTTTTAGCTTTTACAAGGCTGTTCTTACAGAAAGACAGCCTGAGTGACGACCTAGAGGCTTTTATGGTGATTGGCCGTAAATGCCTCTAGGTTTCGTCATGCGGTTACATTTCGGAGAGTGTGCGATGGATCTCTAATAACACCAGGAAGAGACTCATTAGAACCCTGATATTCTCAATTTTCTTTTACGGCTCCGAATCTTGGGCAGTTCGCTCGGTGGATGGACGAAAGATTGAGGCTTTCGAGATGTGGTGCTGGAGGAGAATGTTGCGCATATCATAAACAGCAAAACGCACAAATAAGTCCATTCTCGACCAGTTAAACGAACCAGACTCTCCACGATCTGCTACCAAAGAGTCCTAAATGACTTTGGTCACATCGCCCGGCGACAGCCAGATAACCTGGAAAAACTGGTTGTTGTAGGCAAAGTGGATGGGAAAAGGCAACGCGGACGCTCACCCACTCGGAGGTCAGACCAGATCAGGGCGATTACGGGACACACGGTGACCACTACCCTGAGAAGAACCGAAGACGGTCACGGAGTCATTGACGAGCTGCTTCCAAGCCACTCTCGCTTGGAAGCAGCTCGTCAATGACTCCGTGAAAGCTTTCCAAGACGGGCACGACCTTCACAGTAATGAAAACAACGAATAAGAAAAGAGCGATGGAACTGCACAATTTGATTCTGCCTAGCCCTTTCCATCATCGGACTACAAGAAATACGGCAATGCGCCATCGGTACATGGTTGACATCCCATCCATACGCACAAAGCGTTTCGCTAATACTTTCATGGTGCGCACAGCTAAGGAGTGGAATTCTCAGCCGGAGCCTTTGTTTCCTGATAGCTACAACCTTGGGGTATTTAAGTCAAGAAGGAATAGGTAACTCTTCTAGACAAGCGTGCTTCACCGTAGACCACATATCGCTTACCATCAGGCGAGATAGTGGTCAAACGCGAGCCTATCTTTAAATAATAAAGGCTATGAGGAAAGTTTTGCTCAGCAGTGAGATAAGATAGGTAACAATAAAATTTAAGATACGCATAATAATCTCAAGCCACGCTTGAGTCTCCTGACTAATAAATATGAGCAAAATAAGTTGCACCAAAAAATATTTTACTAATATTATAAATACCAAAGTTTGAATGTGTGGATGTATGTTTGCTACTCAATCACGCCAGAACGTCCGAACGGATCTGTATGAAATTTGGCTCAGAGATAGAACTTCTTCTTCTTTTTGTGTGAGGAAGCGGCCACCTCTTCTTTCTTGTTCTTTCTTTTTTTTAAACTTTATCCCACAATAGAATTTTCTTCCTGTATCTTGAATGCGATTACAAACATTTAAACTCACTTACACAAGACACCCATATCCGGAACAACTATCTGTAGGCCATACAAATATTTGTTCCGTGCGGGAATCGATCTCGCGACACGCAACGCAGGAGCCGATCGCTCAACCACTGCGCCAATCGTTTCGTCGCAACACAAGTGCGCGTGCGTGCGTGCGTTTCTGTCTCTGGTGTCAGAGTTAATTAAGCCGCCTCTGAGAACCCCAAAGGCTTCTGAATTGGCTATTTCAGACTTACATTAACTATATAGTATGTAGTAGTATGTATTATGTAGTCTGGTATAGCACAAAGGCTACTTTTCATCCCGGTATTGTTCCCTTGGGATAATAAACACCTTTGACGCGAACGAAGCCGCTGGCAGAAGCTAGTAGAGTATAAAACTTACCATTTGGAAGTTTAGCCTGCGACAGTGCATAAATAGCTTCACCGATGCCGAGAATAGCTCCATGTCGTACGTTCAAGTCAATAGACTCTGTCTTCTTCACCAGTTTCGGAAGCACTTCTGTGGCCACGTAATCAGGGATCTAAAACAAAACAGAATGATAATTATGGAATAGTAGTTTCTGCAGTAGAGCCGTCATAGTTTCTCCAAGTAACATGCATAATGTATCTGCTTAGACGAGAAGCCGATTAGAAGTTGGGAAAATGCTGGATAGGTGATGGGCACGAGATATTATACGAGCGAAATAAGTTCTCTTCGTTGTGAAAACATTCATCAGTACAAAGCCAAACATACAGTAGTCACAGTGGATCTTTGTGCCTCTGAAGTTAGGCTCTGCGAACCATTGCGCAAGAAACGGTTTGTCATCGAGTATACTGCATACAGTAAGGCCATTTGTTTACGACGCGACACACGATACGACAAAATGCAGTCGCGATTCAGAGCTCCATATATTTGTATGGACCTTTTGTTCATTGCACGACACTGCACTACACGCGACACGATTTACAAACGGTCTTTCAGCTATTTCGTCGATGCCGCTATGTCGTGGCAACCTTTTGCAGTGAAGATTTAGGCCGTGTGTTCAGGACGCGACACACGACACCGCAAGATGTGGTCACGTTTCAGAACTCCATATATTTGTATGGACCATTTGTTCATCGCACGACACCATACCACACGCGACACGATTTACATACGGTTGTTCGGCTACGTCGTCGATGCCGCTGTGTTCGCGGTTTTTTGCGGTGATGATTTAGCGGCTGTACAAAATAAGTATGAGCTTGTTGATGACACGACATACCGCTCCGCACGGCTCACGCGTGGTTCGTCACTCACGCGCTTATCAAACAATACAAGTGCACTGCAGTGTGCAGAATCTGCTGTGTGTCTAGTGAATAAACGAACGGACGACAGACCGTCTGCGGTGTGTCATGTGTTAAAAACCGCGACCGCAAAACGTGTCGCAAAATGTTTGCATCATGCGACACAAGACACGACAAAATGTGGTCAAGATTCAGAACTTCACATATTTGTATGGCCCGTTTTTCATTGCACGACACCGCAATACACGCGTCACGATTTTCAAACGATTTATCAGCTGTGTCATCGCGCCTTTTTCGAGTGACGATTTAGCGGCTCAATAAAACAATTATGAACTTGTTGACGGCACGACACACCGTACCGCACAATTCACGCGTGGTTCGTCACTGACTCGTTTAAAGAACAATACAAGTGCAGTGTCGTTGCAGAATCGTGTCTAGTGAACAAACGAACGGACGACAGAACGTCTGCAGTGTGTCGTGTGTTAAAAATCGTGACCGCAAATCGTCCCGTGCGGTGCCTCGTGAACACTAATTGCGAGATAGGACGATGCGAAAAACGTAAGCGAGGGAAAGAGGCAGTTACACAATGCTATCTTCTTCAACATTGACACAAAAATAGCAACTACGCAATGTCTTGCAGCTAACTTCAGAGACACAAAGATCCGCTGTGACTATTGTTCTTGGTCAGTTCTAACTTCTGCTTTGTTCGGCCTGTGATCTGTGCGTCTGTCTTTAGAACATTCACATTGTTTAGGCATGGCACAATTTTAGATTCACATTTTTTTAAGACATCTAAGACCAAACTTGTCTCTCCATGAATGAACAATCCTTATTGCGTAAGTGAATTCGGCAAGGCGAAGAATTTGATCCCAACAATCGACCAATCACATAGACAGAAAGCCACAACGCGTCTGTCATCTCGCAAGTGATTGGTCGATTGATGGGATCAATCCTTCGTCTTACCAAATTCACTTACGCTATTACGCTGCATTTATCTAATTTGACTTCCTCATCTAATTTAAGCTTCGTAGCAAAAATAAACTTACATCTCGCATCTTTGTATTTTCAGATATTCAAAAAATAGTAAAAGGTTTGTAATAAACTGTAGCACGAAAATGGGTATTAAACATTAAATATTCTAAAAATAATAAAATAAAACTAATCCTACTTAACCTAGAAAGTAGCACAGAAAACTATGACATTAAACTGTCAAGCTATCATTTTGAACATTCTAAATTTAAAATTCTCGCTGCAATGTGTTGGTGGCTAGTTCAAGCAAGAGTAAAAAAGATCCTATAAAACCTCTTTTAACAGCAAAGCTAACTTTGCAAGAAACTGAAATGGCAAGTTAAGACTTATTATTATGACGAAATATTTACTGCAGTATGTCCTGTTGTAGACAGTAGAATGCATAATAGCATATTATTAGTCCATTTTTTTTTTATTATTATCTATAGTCTCGCGTTTGACCACTATCTCACCTGATGGTAAGCGATGATGTGGTCGACGGTGAAGCACGCGTGCCTAGAAGTATCCTATGTTAAGTAGGTATGTTACCTACTTGTATTTGTCTGTGGTGAAAAGAAAATAATATAAGTAGATGAAAGGTGTCAAGGTAATTCTGTATAAGATGGCTCATGAAAAATAAATATTGAAAACCTATAATAATTGTTTTCTCTAGCAGTATGCTCTCTGCAATATCATAAAAGGTTATGGGCCGCATATTTGTGCTGATATAAAGAAGAAAAATGGTAAATTAAATGAAAATATTTAAATGGGAAGAAAATTTTGAGCTGTCAGAGTAAAAGAAAAGTATAAAAATGGAAATGAGAAAATATGAAGCGATGCCATTTCTGAAAGAGGAAGTAAATTTTCAAACATGGAAATTTCGAATCAATTTACTGTTGGAGGAAAAAGGAGTTGTAGAAGCGATAAAAAGTGAGAAAACAACTAAGGAAATGGATGTTAAAGCAAGGTCAATAATCGTACAATGTGTATCAGATAAGTACATATCATATATAAAGAAATGTACAACATCATTAGACATGATGAAATGTTTAGAAGCTATCTTTGAACGAAAATCTGTTTTCAATAAATTGCAACTAAAAAGAAAATTGCTGAATTTGAAATGTCATAAAGATACAAAGCTTCAGGAACACTATCTAAGGTTCAATAACATAATAAATGAAATTGAAATTGGAGAAAGCATGTCTGAGTCTGATAAAGTGTGTCACTTATTATTAACACTGCCAGATAGTTATGAAAACGTAATAACATCACTAGAAACAATGTCAACAGAAAAGGAAATCACAGTTGATTTTGTGAAAGCAAGGTTGTTAGATGCTGAGCTAAAAATGAAAAGTTATAGTGAAAATAGAAACCACGAGACAGGTACTGAGACAAGTTTTTCGACGGAAAATATAGTATGCTATAAATGTAAGCAAAAAGGACACAAAGCATATCAATGCAGGAGTAACCAAAGAGGTAGATACTTTAGAGGAAATGTTTTTGGAAGAGGCAGAAGAAATGATAGAGGTAGAGATGGACAAGCAAACATTACAAAACATATGTTCACGGCGTATGATGAAACAATACATATAACAAATGAGTACATTGAGTCAAACGTAATTGAGTTTATAATAGACTCAGGAGCTTCAGACAACATGGTACAGGATAAATACAAAAATTATATGACAAAAATTCAAACATTGAAGGAACCAGTAAAAATAAAAGTCGCGAATGGCGAGTATTTAGAAGCAAATGAGAGAGGAATGTTAGAGACAGAAGTAAAAGGCAGATGCATAGACATTGAAGCCCTAATCGTGCCTAATTTAACGCAAAACTTACTTTCAGTAAGTAAATTAGTTGAGAGGAATAGTCATGTAATATTTCAAGGAAATGTTGTAAAAATTATACAAAATGACTTGAGAGGGTATGGAGAAAAATTTGGAAAATTATATAAACTACAACTGAAAATAAAAACAGAGAATGAATGTCATACAACTGCAAATGATACAAATCTATGGCATCAAAGACTAGGACATTTGAATAGAAATGAGAATGAGAAATTTAAATTTACCAAATGATAAGAAAACATGTGACGTGTGCATGAGAGCAAAATCAAAGAGATTACCATTCTATCCAGTAGTTATGCCAAAATCAGAAAAAGTTTGCGAACTTTTACACACTGACATTGCAGGTCCAGTAAATGTACCCAGCATAAATGAAGAAAGATATTACCAGATAATTGTAGATGATTATACACATTTTGGAGTAATATATCTGTTGAAGTATAAACATGAAGCAACTCAAGAGATATTTAGAAAGACAGAAACAAAATAAAGTAAAAAGGATAAGATGCGATAATGGTGGTGAATTTAAGAATAGAATAATAAACGAATTTGCGATAAATAATGGGATAAAAATGGAGTACACAATTCCTTACAGTCCACAAATGAATGGAGTATCAGAAAGAATGAATAGGACTGTTTATAATAAAGCAAGAGCTTTAATGATGGAATCCAACCTTCCGAAAGAATTATGGGGAGAGGCAGTTAAATGTGCAATGTTTCAAATAAATAGACGTCCATCAGCAGCTATAAAATTTAAAACACCAGCAGAGTTGTATTATGGTAAATATGAAATAGATAATATGAAAATATTTGGATCGAAAGCATGGATGATTGTATTGCCAAGAAAGTCAAAATTTGAAGAAAGAGCAAAAGCAATGAGATTTATTGGATATAGTCCAAATGGATATAGATTGTGGGATCCAGAAAGTAATGAAATTAAAATCTCAAGAGATGTACATTTTGATGAAACAAATGTGAGATTATGATGGAATAAGAGACATCGAAAGAGCAAATGTAAGGTCAGTAATATACAGAGAATTAGATGAAAAAGAAAGCAAATCAAGTACATCAGGACTAATAGAAAGAAAAAGTAAAAATGAGATTAAAGTTTCACAATGTCCTACTGTGACTGAAAATGATGAAGACAGTGATGATGAGGATAAATTTGATGATGCAACTGAACAAGTGAAAGAGGTAATACAAGAAAAGTTACCAGAGGAAAAATATACAAGAAGTGGAAGAAGAATTGTTAAACCAAAACGACTACAAGAATATGAGACACACTATACTTATTAGTGTCACCATAAGTTATTTTTTTGTTATTGTCAAATGTAGAATGTTTTGATTTGATTTTTTTTTTATGCGATTAAGAGTGTTTGATTTTCAATAAAGCGCTATTAATCGAGGTGGGGTGTTAAGTAGGTATGTAACCTACTTGTATTTGTCTGTGGTGAAAAGAAAATAATATAAGTAGAAGAAAGGTGTCAAGGTAATTCTTAAGTTTGACAATTCTTCGGGCTATGTCGGTAACCTTGGTTCTCTTGCGGATGTCTACATTTCTGATTCGATCACGCAAGGAAACGCCGAGGATAGCCCTCTCCATTGCCCTTTGGGTGACTTTAAGCTTTCTGATGAGTCCCATTGTGAGCAACAATGTCTCTATCTCGTAATCAATCACCGGCAACACACTCTGGTTATAGCACAGACATAAATTGAAATAGATAACGCAAGTCCCTCCATCTGTTTGAAAACCAAGCGTGCCACTTTTTCAAAATCAATGTAAAAAAAAAATACTTACCAATGAAAGAAAACATTTTCAATGCCTCGGCCAACTTTTTCTATACATTCTTTACAGCTCAATATGGCATAAAAAGGCATTTTTCTAGATTTTGGTGGATTTCCGGTGCCGATAATGCTAAATGAAAAGCTCAGATTACGATCATTTGTCGTAACATTAGTCCGTTTTTTGCATGCGAAGTACATACAATCGCGTCATCTAGTTAGATTTGTCTGTGGGTCAGACTTTCGTCTTGAGGCACTGTGGTTTATAGGTATAATTAACCCATAATTCAGGGAATACAAACAAGTTTAGTTTACTTTTAGGAAAGCGTGCTTCACCGTCGACCACATAATCGCTATCGGTGAGATAGTGGCCAAGCGCGAGCCTATAGTAAATTAAAAAAATAATTATTTAAAAAAAAATACAAACCTTATCAGCCAGCTTATTCAGCGCTTTAGCAGCCATCTCCCTTATGGCATAGTCCCAATGTTCTATTTTCAAATCAACCAAATGGTCTATGAGCGGCTGCGTGTATTCCGGATAGGAAGCCACTTGCGGGGCGATGACTAGGTAGGCGTTGTTCCTAGGCCCTACTGAATGGAAGTCGGCTGTGGTGAGGATGTCGATACCGTGGGGGAACATGCCATGACGGCCGACGTTCTCTTGGTAGGCTGCTGCGGCTGCGCGGCGACAATTGATCTGGGGAAGAAAGACAGGCTTATTAAGACATCACAAAAATATGTTATGGGTACTTGAGTTTATTGAAGTTGATTTCATATACATGTTACGTGTTGTCACGATGTAGGTCTGGATTATCATTGGCCTCCTTCTGTGGGACTGCTACGGTCCAGAAGGAGGCCCCCGAGCGGGATAGTGAGAGAGCGATCCTTCTCGGAGAAGAAGGCGTCGGAGAAGTAACCACCTCGATGCCTGAAACGCCGAAACCCACCTGCAGCCTCGTAACCCGCGGTGGCGCGCTCCTCCTCACGATTTAATGCGCTTGCGATCTATCATCAGCCTGTAGAGTTCCACTGCTGGATATAAGGCTCTCCAATCGCAAAATCTGTATTCTAGGTAACTCTCATTTAGCTGCTACAAGCCATCTTGCGAAGGTCGTCGCTCCATCTAACCTGAGCGTGCCCCATCTTATTTTTACCGATTCGCGGTCTACACTCAAAAACACTTCTACTCCAACGGTCATCGGTTCTACAAATAAGAACAATAGTAGGAATAAACAAACTTACCTAAAGATCAAAACACGCCTTATTGATCAAGGCATTAGCCAACTACGCCCTAATAGCGAATGGCGCCAGCACGATGGTGTCACAGACGTGCGCGAAAGCCCACGCGGCGTTACACGAGGAGATTCTCGCGCCACGCCCCCTTCCCTTACCCCTCACGGCGTCTCGCGTCTCTTCGCGACATAACGCATTCACTGCAATTTCCTACTGCTGGATAAAGGCCTCTGCCATCGCACGCCATTTACCTCGATTCATGGCATCTCTCGTCCAGCTGCTGTCAGCCACCTTACAACACTTAGCCTGAAGGCGTTTGAAGAACGCGGCTTCATGTTTTATTCGTGGTCTCTAATCAAAAACACATCTACCCCAACGGTTCTACTAATAACAATAATCTATATATGTAAAAATGAATCCCTTTTTCCCTTGGTCACGGCATCACGACTGGACCGATTTCGCTAATTCTTTTTTTGTTGTGTTTGTTATTGTTAGTAGAAGGTTCTTATGAAAGAAAAATAAAAAAAAAGAATTGTAGATAGGTTGGGTAGTTATGGAGGTAGGGTAGGTATATAGGTACGGTA
Source organism: Orthosia gracilis (assembly GCA_947562075.1). NCBI lineage: Eukaryota > Metazoa > Arthropoda > Insecta > Lepidoptera > Noctuidae > Orthosia > Orthosia gracilis. The sequence goes on along the minus strand of OX387272.1, from coordinate 32,210,452 downwards.
GGTATGTAGGTAGGGTAGGTATGTGGGTAGGGTAGGTATGTGGGTAGGGTAGGTATGTGGGTAGGGTAGGTATGTAGGTAGGGTAGGTATGTAGGTAGGGTAGGTATGTAGGTAGGGTAGGTAAGGCAGGATAGTTAAGGTAGGGTAGGTAAGGCAGGGTAGTTAAGGTAGGGTAGGGTAGGCAGTTGACGGGAGCGAAGCGGCGGGCACAGCTAGTAGTAGGATAAAACAAACATACCTCTCGATCAAAACACGCCGTACTAATCAAGGCATTAGCCAAGGCCCTCGCGTACGGCTCCAGCGCAGTGGCGTCATAGGCACGCGCGAAGGCCCACGCGGCGTGGCACGCGGAATCTCTCGCAGCACGGCCGCCTCCGCCGCCACCAGCAGCGGTGCGCGACTCGTCACGACGTAGCGCGCTGCACACGCTAGCGATGCCGTTACCCACTTGGATGGGGGATAGAAGGCCGCGACGAGCTAGGTACAGTTAAGAAAAAATGTTGTAAGCTGCCTACACATTACTGTGCCATGTCGTTGCGCGGGATACACTAATCATACGAATTTGTCCAAGCCTTCGTCATATCACAACGAGTCATATCAAGTCAAATTTCTTTATTTTCAAACGTCAAAAATTTTAATTTATAAGAAATAATAATTGATTCTACCGTCCATTGCAAATATAGGTAAAATACCTAATTCAACAACAACGGAACAGTATGCGAGTCAATTTCTTAAACAAAAATAGAAGAAAAAAATAAAACATTACTATAATTATGAATAGATATATAGATTACTCAGTTTGATTTTGTCTACACCACAGATAATATAATATTAGCATACAAATGCCTCATCCCATACAAAGAAACCGTGCCGACGTAATTAGCGTTTTTCGTCTGATTAATCTAATATTTTTTTGTACATGTAACGCGTTCGGTTTTGTTTCACTGTGACAGATAGATGGTGTTAGCAGCGACTTGCAAATAAAAGGGTTTAATAGGTTCGTGAATATTTTTTTCTTTAAATACAGTGAAGGTTCGTTTTAAAGTATTTTTTTATTACCAAAATGTGTTACAATGCAAATTTTAACAATCGAGTGGAATGCCTCAGAAATTAAAAAAAAAGGGAAATTTAAGGTTCCATTCAAATAATCTTTAAAATATGAATTTAGAGCCCAATTTTCATAATTTTGTACTTAGGAGAGTTGATTAACCAGTTACAATTTTAATGTTCAATTCCAGAAAATTTTAATTTTACATACATTCAATAACAGATCGCGCCATTTAGTTAGATTTATTTGAAACAAATTTTCTTTCTTAGCAATGAGACCCCGTGGTCTACACTAAAGAGTGCCCTATGGAGCAGGACCAGTATGTTTCCAATCATTCTTATCTTGAATATAATCATCTTTGTAATATGCTTGTTTACACAGTGTGCTTTTAACAAAAGTTTTAAATTTTCATATAGTTTTAATATATCACAAGGTAATTTGTTATTACCTTGTGTTCAATTTAACACCGTACTCCATGAAAGAAGTGTGTACTTTAGCTAATCTATAAAATGGTCGATCTAACTTATCTTTATTTCTAGTATTACAACTTTACTAAAGAGATGTATATTTTCCTAACATACATAATACAGTCTTGTAGCCAATCAAATGCGTCATAAGGCGCCACGCCACGCCACGACACGCTTGTGCTTGTCCATTTTGCTTGTGCAAGATATAAGAGGGCGGAACGAGTAGAATAAAACGAAATAGTCTTAGGACAATAGCGCAAGGAGAGGCTTTTCTCAGCAATAGGGTGTGATGGTGAAAGCTGTCAGTAGCCTTACTGGCTGGCTGGTATTCTCCAGGATAAGATAACAACTGTCAACTTAGGTCAGAATTATGCCAATTCCTCCTCATCATATTATTAATCATTCTTATACTATGTCGTCCAACATAAAATAAATTATCAAGTTTTATCGTCTTTATCCTGTTTTTTTTTTAAATTTGCCTCACAGTAGTAATTTCTACCTGTATCGTGGATGCGTTTACAAACATTTAAACTCACATTCACAAGAACCCCAAATACGGAACAACTATCTGTAGGCCATACAAATATTTGTTCCGTGCGGAAACCGAATCCACGACACTCAGCGTAACAGCCGATCGCTCAACCACTACGCCAACCATGTCATGTCATGTCATCAAGCAAATGGTTGATCAGCGAACTATGGCATTACACTATATTGGGAATTAATAATACACAGTCTTACTGGCAACCTCACACCTATGCGTAAAACCAACGTCAACGTCATCATTATACAATTACCTAGTTCAGCCAAAGCCATACATCCTCCATGCCAAGCGGTCTCCCGTTCGTTCTCAGCGAACAACGACAGTACGCTGTCACACACGTCGGCAGCCGCTAGAGCTGGCAACCTCGCGCCGATGCGGCCCACTCCTTTAGCAGCCGACCATCGCACCACTGTATCGTCGTCGCGGAGGGAGCAGAGTAGGAGTTCTACTACGTCTTCTACCTGGTCAAAAATATAGATTTTCATGAATGCATTGTTGAAAATAGGTGTGATAATGTAGGCTTATACATCTTGTCAAAAACATTTTGGTACCATAGCAAAAATTTACCAACTCAATATTATTACCATTACCTGCTTCTGGAATGTCTTGTTGTCTCTGCAGGGTCTTCCTTTTGGATTTTGGCGTTAATAGGTGAGAAACAGTTTCTGACTAATGTAGCTATCTTTGTACACAATCAAATTGTATGAATGTGTTTTTATTATTATTACTTGACTAACTATACCAGAAGTCCAGAAAGAGAGTTAAGTTTTATCAGTCTTGTTACTGGTTTTGTTAACTTGTAAGTCATAGATAAATACGATTATTGTTGGCTTTGCCAAACCAACATACAATAAGTTATCTGCCAATATTCAATAATATGCCATACCTCCTGAGGAATATCCTGATCATCATCATCAGGAGGTGAGGTGATGGGTTCAGTATCACCAGCGGCCGCGACTCCACCTAACGTCACGGCTAGAGAGCGGGACCCACGCGTGTATCTCCAAGACACCACGCGAGGACGGAGGAATGTTAAACCTAGGAAAAAATTAACACATTATGTACATATTGTCATATAACTTTAGGCACCAGCTGTGTTTTAATAAGGGATCATTAAAAATTTAGTATTATAGATTTTATGACTGTAAATGCCGCAATCATTAGAGGAGCTCGTGGCTAAATAATAACAGCCGCACTGGTCGATCATCAAGGTTAAACAACGCTTGGCGAGGTCAGTCCGTGGATGGGTGACCATTTTCAACATACCGAGTTTCCTCCGTGCCTCGCAAAGCCCATTAAGCCGTTGGTCCCGGCTGTCATTTGAAGATCTTTGACAGTCGTTACGGGTAGTCAGAAGCTTGAGATCTGACACCAGTCTTGCCAAGGGGTACCGTGTTACCCAGTTACTGGGTTGTTGAGGTCAGATAGGCAGTCGCTCCACGTAAAACACTAGTACTCAGCTGAATCCGGTATGACTGGAAGCCGACCCCAATATAGTTGGGAAAAGGCTAGTCAGATTGAAATGCAGTCAGTAGGACATTTTATAAGACAAAAATCTGTTGGCACTTTTTGACTATACTTCTCATACACCCTCAGGCTTATTACATATCTTTTGCAAGAGCAAAACATGACATAAAGCGATCAAACGCTTTATGTCATAAAAGTCGGTATTACCGGCAGTGTAGGTATGGTAGGGTACACAATCGTCTCGTTGTTTGTCAAAAGCACTTATTTAAAAAAAAAAACGCCAGTACTCTAAAACTTCATCATGGAAGAGCAATTATTACGCATAAATTGCTATCGTTTTGCTCTTGCAAAAGATACGTAATAAGCCTGCCAGCATAATATATGGAAATGTTATTGCACAAAATTCTGGTTAATGGTATTGTAAAATTCATGTTCCTGACTATATTTCACTGTAATTACAGTCAGTAATACTGAAATGGATGCACCAATGCCTTGATGAATTTCTAATTGTAACAAGATTGAAAATTTTTGCTAGAATCTTACCTATTCTCTGAACAATCTTCACACCATATTTCCTAACCAGCATAGCCTTATGTTGCTGATAATTCTGGTTGGTGACCCAAGATAGTATCTTCGGGGCCAATGGTAGCAGATCATCCCTCTTTCCATGTTTCAATACTGCTGCAACTGCGGCCAACACACCATAATAAATATTCTCTTCCTCTTGAAGATTGGAATGTAGATCACAGGCCCAGTCAAAGAACTGACTCATGTAAAGCTCTTTTACATCAGACCTAAGAAAAGGCAGAAAAAGTTTAGGGCTAAATGAGACTCTCCGATTCAAGACATAGGTCATGGAAGTCAGGACACTTTCCAATACTTATAAATAATTGTAAAATAACCGGATTGGACACAGTTTAACAATAATAAAATTATTCATTAGAAAATCTTTTTATAAAACAAGCTTTTTTCGTATTATACAAAGCAAACCCTTTCATTTGATACCCATATCATGGCAGTGCACAAAAAATAACTAGCCCGCCATCTTTGGCCGTCCGCCATATTTGATTTAGAATGACGTCACTTAGCTAAGCATGCACTGTCATCCAAACTAAACGTGTATGCAAAACTTCATCTTAATTGGTGGAGGACAACTGATTTTAAATTCAGTTGCAAGATTTGACCCGGACACACTTACATACATACATTGCAAGTTAAATAAAAGCTTGTAAAAGGACAGGTTTCATTTTATTTTCATGACAATCGAATGAGAGAGAAATTAACTAAAACTTTTTTTTAGTTTGAGTTCTGTAATTATAAGATATATGAGCAAGTAGTTGCAAATAAGATTTGTATGGATGTGGCCAAAGTTAATACCTTACCTTATAAGGAATTTGGAAGCTAAATAAGCACTGGCTTCAGCACAAGAGTCTTTGCTCATAGCATAAGTCTTGCAAATGTTGAAAATTCTTTCCATCACTGTCAGTTTCTTTGCACCCTCAGCAACATCTAGAAGAAGTTAGTAATTTCCATCAATGTTTTTGGTTGAAAATGTCTATTTATTAGTAAATCTGCAAGTAGCAACGGACTTATTGTAACCACTTGGTACTATCCCAATGGTTTATATATCATAACAGAGAAACAGGCCATTGACAAATGGGTAACATTTATGTTCTCTTTTCTCTAGGGTCAAGTAAAATTAGCAAGCAAAACTGTACTCTTGTGATGGGTATCCATTAAAAATTGTTGGTATGAGGTTTGGTTTATTAAACTCATTTAAAAGAGTAACTTTCTATAGCATACTCCTTAGTAACGGCTAAGTTAAAAGGTTTGAAAAAAAAAGATATATTTATTATTGTTCATGTACATTATTTTTTAAACATGGTTTTTTCGTATAACAAATAGTTTTGCTTTAAAAAAATAATTAGCAGCACGATATTTTTCGTAACTTTTGGATACTCCTCCAAAACAAATGTTTAAAAATATTTTTACACAGAAAAATTGATGGCTAGAATATCTTCATAATTGAAATAGCATACGTAAATCAAATAATATTTTGCAAACAAAACTGTTCAAAAGGAGGTTCAATATTTATATTCCGAGCGGGCCCACAGCCAGTACTGCTTTAACATTGGGGCGCATATATCACCTGAAGTCCTGGCTGAACAGAATATTTTATGTTAGTTCTTTATTTTCAATGGCACATGTCTTGTCATATTAAAATAGGTGCTGACTGATTATCATATCATGTCTTCAGGCTAATCGAGTGTTCACATTCAGAGCTACTGGTTTTATAATAAGTTTATTTTGTGAGATTACCATGATGTCTCTTGTTACATAAATATATGTTTGCTACATTCCACCCTGGATTTTATAACAAAAATGATGACAAAACAAAAAAAACATGTGTTCACCACATCATTGCATATTTTAATTTGAAATGATAAAACACCTCAAACAAATTACCTGGTTGTCCGGGGGCAAAGCCATCAAGGCGGCTCATATGGAAAGGAATGATGACCACTATAGAGAGCCACAGAAGCAGCACAAATCTGCTCCTCCATGTCTCCTTGTCTTTTGGATCCTGAGCCTCCAGGAATGTTAATACTGTTAGAAGATCTGAAACCTGGAAGGTATAGAGAGATTTACAATTTTTCCAATTGATCTGTCAAAATTAGAATAAGCTTGTTATTTAGAGTGATTCTTTTGTATTGCACAAAGTGATAATAAGTATAACAGTTTGATAAGTTGTCAAATGATGCAGTAAACTGGTTAATCTGAAAATTATTGTTGCTTGTAAGAATGCAAAAAACTTTTTACAAAAAAATACAACCGACTTCCAAATAAAAACTCTACAAAGCCAAAAATAACTTTGGTTTCGGAAGTCAGCATTCTTCCTTTTGTTTCTTTGTTTTTTGACACCAATTGCCGAAATTGAAGTTATTTTTTACTTTGTAGTGTTTTTATTTGGAAGTCCATCGTATTTTTTTTGTGAAAAGTTTTATTTTTCTTTTTTTTGTTGTGGTACATATCTATAATGCCCACCGTTATGCCAGAATAAATTACCCGAAAAATATGATACTTGAACACAACCAGTGAAATTAAAGTGTACTGTACACATCTGCATACCATGAAATGGTGTAAACAATAAACAGACATGCGATTGCAGCAATCCCAAAGATTTGCTCTCATTTATTGAAGAGTTCTGTCATATATCTCTGAAGTTTTCCATCAGATCTTGATCAAATTTAAATGGAACTACATGAGAAGCAACAGCTTTCAAATAAAAAAAAGAATTATTAAAATCAGTTCACCTAGTATAAAGTTCTGAGGTTACACAAAGAAAAATGAAATAAATAAAACACTTGAATTGAGAACCTCCTCCTTTTTGAAGTCGGTTAAAAAGACTTACCTCATGTGGAAGATGTCTTATAACAACCTTGTACCCTCTAACTCTGATAATTTGATACATGTAGTTGAATGTAGCATGCTTTAATTCCAACGGCGAGTCCTTATCCTTGATCAGGCTCAGAAACTTTGATAACATCTTGTCCAAATGAGGATCAAGCAAGTGTGGTTGCTCATAGTATTGCTTCAAGATAGCATAAAGTTTATCATATTCTACTTCGAAAGCTGGCGTGTTATAGATATTTTTAACGTTGTCGATCATATTCAACACATCTTCTATCTCTGAAAAGTGCTCCAAAGCGCATCCCAGACCAATATTGTCGCATTCATCGTCCCGGTTCATGTCGGTATCGAGCCCAACCATTTTTAAAGTATCTCGTTGTGCTAAAAAAAAGACCTTCAAATAAAATACTTTTTAAAGAAACTTTCAAGGAGATAAATAACGTTAATAATTACTTTTTTACTTGGGACACGATGAATTTACGACGATTACTCACGCGCTGTAAACTACACAATAAATATTTTGCTGTCGGATGCTTTTGTTTGAAATGCATTGACAAAACTAAAGAAACGTCAACATTGACATTGACGACAGGACAATAAACAAAAATTGCCAATTTTTATAAGAGATCGCTTTTAATAAGACGGAACCACACTTACGTGTCGTGGCGTGGCGCCTTCTGAAGTTCTGACGCAGTTGGTTGGTTACAAAACTCGTTGTGTTATGACGTAGGCTGAAACAGAGTCGTTTGATTAGTGGATCCCGCGCCACGCCACGCCACGACACGTAAATATGGTTCCGCCTAATGAGGAGATCGCTCACCAGTCACCATTGATTTCACCATACACTAGTACATATAGATATAGAATGACAGATTTCACTCACCAACTAAACAACTAAAATCTCTATAATCCTTAGATAAAGTACCTACTTTAATCAATGACGTCGACGACGTACAAAAATCTTTATTACTATACATACTGTTTTTGGGCTAAATATATTAACGAGTAAAATTATAAAATTAACGTGTAAAATGACAAAATAATCGGCCTACAAACAAAAACCACTCATATTTAAAATGTGTTTATACTCTGTCTTTTTATACACTCGAAAAAATTGTTATTTAAGAGTATTATCTGGAAAAATTCCCAACACTTGTGGGATGCCTAGTGGGGTCTCGGGGTTTTCTCTAGTGTAGAAGGTCATCAGCTGATATGATGATGATTGGATGTAATCTAAAATTGGTATAGTTTTGTGTCATACGTGTCTAAGCAACTAGAAAATACGTGGAAACAAAGTTATTTTGTACTTTTTAGTGTTTTGATTTGTACTAATGGAAATTCCTGTGGGCTGGGGCAGACATATATTTATGTAACAAGACTCTGCATGGTAATCTCACATAATACTTAATTTAAATTCAACTATATGCTATGAAGGTATTTTATAACTATTTTAATCGATTGGAATCAAAAAGATGACTGACGTAATCAGTCAACAACTATTTGGATATGACAAGTGCCATTGATTGGAAATAAAGAATGAACATGAAATATTCTGATCAGCCAGGACTTAAATGAGTTTGATAAACAAAACCTCATTCCAATATACCCGCTCAATCAATTTCACATGCTGAATATATCTACACGAACACCTTGCATATCCTAAAGTTTCAACATATTTGTACTAGCACACTGTATATTATAAAGTTCTACTTAAGTTGACAATTTTCGACTTATGTTCTATCACTAAGACACAAGTTTTCGTTGACCTCGTTCAAACTTCACAGGTGGTAAACATTTTGTGAGTATATCTGCAATTTGTGATCCCGTTGGACAATATTTTACTGATATATTATTCGCATCAATTTCATCTTTAAGATAATAATATTTCACATCTATATGTTTACTCCTTTTATTCAAAATTCCTTTCTACATTAGCCAAATTGCTGATTGGTTGTCCACTCTCATTTCAAGTTCGAATTTTTCATTCGTAATTTCGTTTAAGAGGTCTCTTATAAACAAAATTCCTTGCAACATTCAGCTGCAGCTTTAAATTCTGCTTCTGTACTCGACAGCACAACTGACTGTTTTCTTGAGCTCCATGCCACTGGTCCACCGTTCAACCAAACCACGAAACTCGATATACTACATTTAGTATCTGGATCCCCCGTGAAATCTGAATCACAATATCCTCTAAGCAGTTTATCACCTTCACCAAAGTTCACCTTTATCCTTCTAACCTTTCAAAAATCTTAAAATTGTTTTTGCGTTATTATGATCATTTAAATTTGAAGTCATCATCATTTAATTTGATGTCTGGAACAATAACCCACATGAAAGTTAATATCTGGTCTTTTATTTGACAAATATAACAATTACCCTATAATCTCTCTGTACAATTAATTTAATTTATTATCACTTTTATTGATGGATGTTGTTCTATTAAAATAGTACTTTTACATTCTCTAGCTTCATTCAAGTTAAATTTCTTCACAATCTTCCCAACATACGTTTTCTGAAAAAAAATCACTCCATTTTCTTCTTAGTTTATATCCAAGCCGATGTATTTGGACACTTCTTTACAAATTCTCAATTCGAAAACTTTTCTTAAAGTGTTTATTACATGGAGAAGAGCTTCTTCTCTTTCTCCAACGACCAATCCGTCATCCACGTAAATTGCAAGAATAATTCTTCTTTCTCCTTTCATCACAAAAATACATTGATCTAATTTTAACTGTTTAGTAGGGTTGATGAGGAAGTGGTTATGAGGAAGAGGATGCGGATGAGGAACTATTAAAAATACGTTTTGAGGAAGAGGAAGAGGATGAGGATGAGGAGGAGGATGAGAATGAGGATGAGGAAGAGGATGCGGCAGAGGAATATAGAACCTGTGATTTGGAATTGAAATTTTAAATAAAAGAAAGATTGCGAATGGGCCCTTTAATATTTAGAAAAAAAAAAAGACAATTAGTAGTCAAAATTCACAATAAGGAGGTTGAATTTAACGAAAATTAACTTTGAAGCTGTTTCTCCAGATAGACGGTTTCGTAATTCGTCGTAAACTAATCCAGCGCCACTGAAAAGGCGTTCACTGGGGACACTTGATGGAGGGGCTGAAAGATACTGGCGCACAGCTCTGTAAAGTTCAAAATATTTGGGGTTCATTTTCCACCACAAAAGACTGTCTTCTTGAAGACCTATTCTCTTCTCTTTAATATAATTAATTATTAGTGACTTCAGGATAAGAAATCTGTCGATGGGTGCGATTGGACTTTCTTCATCGTCACTATTAGGAGCTGAGGCCAGCATCTCAGATAACATTGATTGTAAAAATCTGCCTGTAGAAAAGTTAGCTCCAGAACTCGTTGATGGTAGGCTCTCGGTATCGGTATGATGAAAGTGTTGATTGTGTTGAATAACATCATGTTCGAATGACTGTATTTGTGGTTGTGCTTGTGCGCCATGGCCTTCTTGTTCTTGACATAAAGAAATCAGTTCGGACTCAATACTTTCTTTAGTGATTTCATTAAAAAACTTAGTTTTATTTTTTGGATCTAAATAAGTACCTAGCGATTGTGTAGATCTTATTATTATGAAGTTCACCAAAGCGATTGGTAATTTCTTCTATCAATTTTTGAATAATATTCCCGCAAGTTTGGTCAGTATTATTTATATTCTGTCTCAATAGATTCTGCAATGTGCAGGTCAAGACGTGGATTAGAGGGATCACGGATGAAATACAGGCCCCAGAACTACTCATGGTCTTGGTGACCTCTTCAAATGGCTTAAGGATTGTTGCACAGCTTTCAAGTTGTAGCCAATCGTTTGGAGTAAACTGCGGCAAATTTGTATGTTGTGAGGTATAAAGTACTATGGCATCCTTTATTTCAATTAGACGTTGAATCATGTTAAACATACTATTCCATCTTGTAGGACACTCTTGAATAACTGAAAGCAGAGGCAGACCCAGACGTTCTTGAAAACCTTTTAATTCGCTTTGGGCAATTATTTAGTGGTTTGGAATGTGTCGCGATTTGCTTACATTTTGCCAACAAGAACGAAATATATTCATCAATCGCCAAGGCCGCACGTATGCACAATTGCAATTGATGTATATTGCAATCAATGTCGTTAATCTGTGACACGCGAGCCGCTCTCTTCATGTTAGACCCACCATAGCGAACCATGATATGTAGTTTTTGTTCATTCCTCTCGTATTTCGTCCAACTTTTGTGCTATCACATCGCCCGTATGTCGTTCCTCGAGTGGGACACATTTAAGAAATAAAGATACTCTTTGAAAGTCATTGTTGATACCATGAATTGTAAAACTCAGCAACGAAACTCCTGCTCCTGGTTCAGTCCATATCAGTGGTGAAAGATAAGTATTGCAAATCTTTAATTAAGTTTTTTATCTTGTTCCTTAATTTAGGATAAATATAATTACACAAATGAGATGTGTAACTTTGACGTCCTCTTAAATTATATTTTGGCTGAGCAGCATGAAACAACCGTCTAAAGCCAATTCCTTCAACAAAATTAAATGGTAGATCTTGAAGAGCTAACATTTCGCAAATTAAATTATCCAGCTCGCAGCTTTTTTCGTGAGATGTATCCCAATACTGATGTCTTTGTAATGTCTCCTGTAAAGTTACTTGTCTCTTAGCCTGTTGAAGAGGAGTCTCTTCCGACAATTTGCGTTTATCAACCGCGGCTTTTTTTAATGCTGTATCCTTTTGTTCATACTCAGCATATTCTACTTCATGGCGTGACTTGAGATGACTTCTTAACCCCGAAGTCCCGCGCCCTTTCCTTGAATATGTTTGGTCACATATTTTACATCTAAAAGTATCAGCGTCCACTTCACTAAAATACGTCCATATAGCACTACATTTTGGCTTCATCTCATAAAATTTTTAACTTAACAATAAACCTTACCTAATTACGACTTACGTAGTTCTAGTTACGTATGACACGACCACTCAAAAACAAAACAAATTTAAGACTGGCTAAGTGGCTACAGTGGGATGGGTACGTACACTACAGTACAATACTACACACACACACAATAGCGTGCTGTGTTAGTGTGTTATATTTCTAAAACACGTTCAAGCCTGCTGTGAAAGTACCTTACCTAATGCAGCGATCAAAAGACGGAGATATTTATTTACATTGAATACGTCAACAACACTTCCTCATAAATTCCACTTAATTAATGAGGATGTGGAAGAGGAAGAGGAATATTTGATGCCTGATTTTGAGGATGAGGAAGAGGATGAGGAATCGCTAAAAAATGAGGAACTTCCGCATTATGAGGATGAGGAAGACGAATCCTCATCAACCCTAGTTTAAAGCCCATTTTAACAAAAAATTCTGTAAACTTAATGTTCCACATTAGTGGAGCTAGAAATGTGGACGGTTAACCACAATTAAAACTTTTTTTTCCAGTTGATTTTAAAACTTCATTATTATTACAGTTCGAAGTTTGGCTCATCTAAATTTTGTGTTAGAAGTCTCTGAATTAATGTGTAAACATTTTTGTCCTCTTTTGGCTTAATTTCCCAAAACATTTTTAAATAATTTCATGCTTTGAAGCAATATTGTAATTACTGTCTTCTGCATCAAATTTTCGTCTGATATTTTATTTTCTCTGCAATTTATTTCTGCACACAAATTAAAGGCGGAACCACACTTACGTGTCGTGGCGTGGAGTGGCGCCCTTCGACGTAGCTGATTGGCTACAAATCTCATTGCGCTATGACGTAGGCTGGAACAGAGTAGTTTGATTGGTGGATCACGCGCCACGCCAAGCCACGACACGTAAGTGTGGTTCCAGCTTTATGCTTATGTCTTCAAAAATATTGCCAGTATGGGTATAGCTATAAAACTGTATTATTTTAAGGTGATTATCTTCTTTTACATTATATCTAAAAATTAAATCTGATTTATCAAATATCTCATGTGTTGTTTTACAATTAATAACATAATTTAAAAACTGTTCGTCTATGGAATTTAATATGATGTATTTCGATATCGCTTCATTCAATTCTTTTCCGTCACCTGCTAGGCCTTTGGCTTCCAAAAATAATTTTGTAATCTATCTCAAATATTTATTGCTAGAATTGTTCTTTAATTTATTTAAAGACTGCATCTTTTTATAATTGTAAAATTACTTGCAGTTCAGTCTTCTATTTATATTGACAAACCTTCATCCGTTGCTAGGGTTATGAAATCAACATATCTTGGTTGCTAGGCAAATTTCGTCAACTTGCTGGCGACTCAAAGGAAATACTTAATCAGAATCATCATTTATTGTCAATAATGTAGGTATACATATAAGATGGTATTTTTTTGTAGACAGTCCTGGTACATTTTACATGCAAAACTGTTCAGTTGAATATAATAATTAAAAAAAACAGTTATAAATACAACATTAATAAAAAACATTCAGCTCATTATGTCAAAAATGATCTGAATGTCTAATAAATAAATAAATAGTTAATTAAATGCAATCATAGTAAAATCAATAGGAATAAAATATAATCATGTCATTAAAATAATAAATGAAATACAATCATAGTCAAAATCATTAGGAATAAAAAATAATCATGTCAGTAAACTAATATATTTAAAGACAGACAATGTTAGACAATCAGACAATCTTAGTAACAACATTAAGAATAAAATTAATAAACTAATAATGTCAACAAAATAATTAATTAAATGCAACCATAGTCAAAATAATTAGGAATTAAAAATAATCATGTTAACAAAATAATTAACTAAATACAATCGTAGTTAAAACATTAAAAATAAAAAATAGGCATGTCAACAAATTGTATTAATAATTAAGTTCAGTCGTAGTACATGAGAAATAAAAATAATCATCTCAACAAAATAATTAAATCAGACAAGTGGGTACATTTTAACTGACAGTTTTGTCATTTAAAATTCTATTGTGTATTAACACTTGTCTAATAACAGTTTTGTTAGCTGTTTTTTAAACATTTGGATGGGTAATTCTTTCAGATTCTAAGGTAATCTATTATAAATAAGCGGACCCATGGATAAAATATTTCTCTAGCTGTCTTATGACCTGTTTAAAGTTGGTGCTTATATAAAGACCTAATCGGTCCCGTGCGTTGTCGAATATCAACCATTGACGTAAACAAGTATTTGTTCGATCTGGCGAAAAGGGCTACATCAAGTATATGGACGCAAAATGTAAGAATTTTCAAGGTTTTAAAAAGTGGCAGACAGCTTTCTGTAGTTTTATGACCTGTCATTTACCAAAAGCAAAGTTTTTGGGTCTTAAAGATTCTTTCTCTCTTACTACAGTTACCTCAGAATATGACACCGACTCTTAATGATGAAGCCACTAAACCATGATAAACTGTCACTAATGTGACAGTATCTACTTTTTTTAAAAGCTTGTATAGTAGGTAACAAAATTCATTTTCCTGTATCTCCTGAATGGCCCAGAACCTATTAAAGAAAAACCCGATGGGCTGGGGCAGACATACATATTTTATGTAACAAGACTCTGCATGGTAATCTCACATAAAACATAATATAAAATAAACTATATGCTATGAAGGTGAACACTCGATTAAAAAGAAAAACATGACTGACGTAACCACTTAACCAGTCAACAACTATTTCAATATGACAAGTGCTATTGATTGAAAATAAAGAACAAACATGAAATATTCTGTTCAGCCAGGACTTAAATGAGTTTGATAAACCAAATTTCATTTCAACACTTTTTGTGGAATAGTTTTTATTTCTCTCTTTTTAGTTTTAGTACACTATCTCTAAATATGAGCAAATTCTATACTAAAGGATTGACAAAATACCCATAATAACTTAATTTACACATTCATGCAACCATACAAACACATTCACACATGCAAACATCCAAAAATGAAAACATGCAAACATGCAAACACGCAACATGCAAACACGCACAACAAACTGTGTGAATCTTGAACATCGGCGCCGATTTGCCATCCTTTCGGTTTTTTATCGGTGACATTGGAATTGCATGAACTGATTCCTAAGAGGCCCGTTCGTGTCAAGTCTGTATTTCCTGATAGCTACAACTTAGGAGTCTTTAAGGCAAGTGTGAATAGGTTTCTTCTTGGCAACGTCGACCTCATCATCGCTTATCATCAGGCGAGATAGTGGTCAAGCGAGAGCCTATTATTAATAATAAAAAAAATGTTTTATGAATATTGTGCAGTTCCAACAATATTTCATACATAATACGTATCCAATTGATTACCTCCTTTTTTGAGGTCGGTAAAAATAGTTATGTTCTAATTTTATGTGACATCTATAAACCTAAAGCTGGGACTTAAAAGCCTTAGTAGCCAGGTCATTGAATGCCCAAAAAAATGTAATAGTAATCTTTGACTATTTCTTTATTTCATGTTTCATGGAGTACCTATCGAAATCTGTGTTTTGTGTGTAATATTCGAGAATTGATGATTTTATTGAACTAAATGAGTGCCGATTTGGATAGCTTTGTTAAAAAATGAGTAACCGTAAGTATTTTCACTTTGTTATTGTTTCATACTGCATCAAGACCGACGTTATTCACGTTGCATTTTCTTTTGTAATAAAACAAAATGTTACCTTACCTTTTCAGATTCCCGAGGCCCGGCTAAGCGCATAGTGAAGCCGGTGGAGCCCCAGTCTCTATTAGATTTTGATCTTGAAGGCGAGAGCTCGGATGACTCGGACTTTCGTATAGAGGACCACCCCGATGAAAGCGACGACTATTCGATAAACACCGACGACGAAGAAAAAAGTACGTATTTTTAGTCCTATTTATCGCTTTTATGATTGTTTTCCAAACAACTAATTTCTCACTGTTTTCCTAACCACCTAACACCAGGTACATGACCTGTGTTTCAACCACAGTCATTCAATACGTTCTGTTCCTAGAATAGTTTGTCCATATTATGCTGGTAAGTGCAGGCAATTTTTTTACTAGTAGGCTCTTGGTCTAAACGCCACAATAAAAAATAGTATACATAAGTGTCCAAGATTGGAAGAAGTTTAAAGAACACATGGACATGAATAATGCTCATTGCAACTTGTATCTCAGCTATAGATTATACTGTACTGTAAAATCTGTAATGTTTAAAATATAACTATTAATTTGACTGCATTATTCTTCATCACATTTTGTTGTTTAACACATCTTGGATATATTGTTAACATAATGATAAATTTGTGTGGTAGTGGTTCAGTAAACATTAACATTTTCCTTGCAGGAGCAGCATTGCAAGGCGAATCTTCAGAAGAATCAGGGTCCGACGATGATGATGATGACTTCAAGAACTCCAACAAGATTGGAGAAGATAAACCTGTTAATGATGTCCTAGCTATAACCAAACATAAAGAATTTAAGGTATCTAGGAGTTCAATTACCTATATGAAACTGTTAACATCAGTAATTTCATAAGAGAATAAGAAAACATATCAGATTACTGTAATATTTGTGTTGTAATCTTTAAAATTAAATTCATTCTGTTCTCAATTGATAGTTCTGCATTCTTAGTAGCAATATTTATTTGAAAAAAAATTGTTTTCAGTTTCCAGTAGAGTTGGCAAATTTGCTGATTTGTGCCGGGTGCCTCGGATCTAGGAGTGATGACTTTAATGAAATTGTTGAGTGTGATGGGTGTGGTGTTACTGTACATGAAGGTAATTTATTTCAAAACTACACTAATTATTCTTCATTGTATCAATCATTCTAAAATTAAATATATATTTTGACCAGAATTCAGCCATGCCAACAGCATTGTCATTTGCCTCACACAGGTCTTTTAATAATAATTTTTGCAGATGTTGTTGCACAGAGAGCATGACAAAAGGTGAGGCATTGTTTAGGATGTGGCTCACAGTCGCACTGTGGGTCATTGGAGCCCCATCTAATTATGTTGTGCCTGTAGCAATCCACCTAGTTTTGTAGTCGGTTTAGAGATTAAAAATACACTTATTTTGCAAATTGGTTAAAATATGTATGTTCAATTTAAACTAGATGAGGCTGGTTTTGATCATAGTAAGATAATTATTGATTCTCACTTCTCAAAGTAAGGGATGTTTCTGTTCTTTGTCATCTAAGATTTGTATATTTAATGCCATAATATGCATAGCATAAACATAACCATAATCAGCCTATAATATTTTCACTTTCGGACACTATCTTTCGGCAATCAGATTAATTTTCCACTTACTTTACTTAAGCTTGGAGGACTAAGACTGACATTAAATCATGAAAAGACGTAGTGGTTTTTATGCAATAGTGAGGATATGCTTTTTAACTTAAAATAAACTTTTAATCCGCTACATATAAACTCCTTTTATTTTACCTTAGTATAGAAATATGCAAGTTGTATTTTTTTTTATTAGCCTATATTGTCTCACTTCTGGGCAAAGACCCTAATTCTTTGAATGTTTAATGTTTATTTGACTATTTTTAATTTCAGGTTGCTATGGTGTGTCTGACACAACTAGTGAGTCTAGTACAGTAAGCTCAGCATCCACTGAACCATGGTTTTGTGAGGCTTGCAAGGCAGGTGTCACTGACCCCAGCTGTGAGCTATGTCCAAACAAAGGTAACTTTTATTCTTTGTACTCTTACATTTATACTCACACCTTTTTCCTAATGAGGTAGGTACAAACACAGAGTGCTACCTGCTACAATCCTTACTAACTCTTTCCGTTTCATTAACACTCTCACTTTCTTCTTTTCTGTTACTTTATAAATATATATATTTATATAAGTATAGGTATATTGTTTTCAATGTATATGTATGTTTATTTTATCTATTTTAGTAAGTTATATAATGTGTGTTATAACTGGTTTTATTTTTATTATTAAACAATGCACCTGCCCTGTTAGAGAATGCCTAAGGCATTAAGTCTGCCTTTGTACCTTTTGTGCATGAAGTCTAAATAAATAAATATTCATACATCTGGTCATATATGCTTGCCGATGTGTACAAAACACCTGACCTTTCTGAAGAATATCATTAATAATGTATGTCCTTCTTGGATGCCGGGAGGGTCTGGTATTTCCACTCACGTTTACTGGTTGTGTTTCATTAATTCTGTCAATATCACTAATTAACCATCTAATCATTTGTTTTGCGAATCATAATGTTACTTGAATAGCTCATAATAAGAATTTTACAGCAATCCATTGTTTGCCTATTATGGTGTTTGTAGTTACAGGGACAATTTATTTAATTAGTTTAACACAATTTTGATTTCATTTTCATGTTTCAGGTGGCATTTTCAAGGAGACTGAAGTAGGTGCTTGGGTGCATTTAGTATGTGCGCTTTACGTTCCTGGAGTGGCATTTTCAGAGGTAATATTAACTTAGAAATCAGATGCAGTAGTTTAAAACTTAGATTAGTTAGCCATTTTGCTATAAAGAACAAACAAACGATGCGCGCGCATAATGTGCACGCCCTAAACTTATATCAATATTTTTTGTACAATATAATTAACACAGGCAGTATGGGGTACCTTTTTGATTAATATTTGGTTCAGATTGTTATAATATTTATCATTAGTTTTTTAGGAGAGGCCACACAACAAATACAAAATAACATAGGAACATAAACATAAAAGATATGATTGATGGATCAAGCTCATCTGTAGGACTTTTATTTTACTTTAGGAATTTGTTATAATCTATACATATAAAAGTGAAAGGTCACTCACTCACATCACGAAATATCGCAAACCACTTGATGTATAAAGATGAAATTTGGCAGGGAGTTTCCTCAAGTGATGTAAGTGCACACTAAGAAAGGATTTTTGGAAATTCCTCCCTTAAGGGAGTAAAAGGGGGATTGGAAGTTTGTATGAAATTTCTGCAGTTTGTAAGTTGGACATGTGAAATTTTAGATTTACGCTGTCGGTTGATAAAAAGAATTTATGTATATATTGGTTTTGGGATAGTCCAGCCTTAAAGGGGTAAAAAAGGTTTGAAAGTTTGTACAGTGAATTTTTTACAGTTTGTAAATTGGACACCTGATGTCTTATATTTATACTCTTGGTTGATAAAAAGAATTCATGAATTTATTGGTTTTTTTGTAATTCTACCCATAAGAAAGTGAAAAGGTGGAAATTTGTTGGGCTTTTTAGAAACATGGTATAAATACTTACCTAAGTAAATAGTAAATGTTTTCATTATTAGTTTTTCAAAACTACTCCTAAAAGACGATTTAGGGGGGGTTCAAGAGTTTTGAAGATTTTTACGGTACAGGGCGTTTCTTTTTATAATGTGGGGGAGCTAAGAAGGGATTTTTGGAACCTTTAAGAGGGTGAACTAGAAAGTCATGTGTAGGATAAAATACGGATCACGCGAATGAAGTCGCGGGCTAAATGCTAGTATAAAATATACACATTATTGTGCTAGTTGACACATGTTACAGAACTCTCCAAACTTCTTGGCCACTCTGAAGTTGGCTACAATGGCTGAGCAGTAGTAAATCTCATAATAAAACAACACCGGGCCATGCCATGCGCATCGGAAAGCCTATATCCAGGCCACGAAGATTGGGGAGTACTGTACTAACATGTTCGGACTGGATGTTTATTAATCAATTAGACTCCAATGTGAAGTGTTCTGAACAGATTTGAATAAAACTTGCTACATGGAGACTCCACGACGATGAGATAGGATTTTTATTCCTTTGGGATTAATTTTTACTTTCACACGAGAGAATGAGGTTTAAACATTGTATTGTTTAGTAAATGTTTATTATATTGTGCAGGTGGAGCGTCTGTCTGGCGTGACGCTGTTCGAGATGGCATACTCCCGCTGGGGCGCGCGCTCGTGTGCGCTGTGTGAGGACGCCACGCTCGCTCGCACGGGCGTGTGTGTCGGCTGCGACGCTGGCCTTTGCAAGACCTTCTTCCATGTCACCTGGTAAGTCGCCATACTTTTATCTTGGTACTTAATCCATCCATCAATCCAAACTATCGCCTTTATAATATTAGTAAGGTAGCTTTCAAGATTTTTATTCTCATCTAGATAGGCACACAAATGCTTGGATAGGATTAAAATGACATTGATTTGATTGAGAAATCTATCTCTGTGCAAAATTTCATCCAGATACATTCAGTAGTTTTTGCTTGAAAGAGTAACAAACATAAAAACACACTCACTAACTTTCGCCTTTATTATAATATTAGAGTGATCAGATAGTAAAATCTGTAAATGAAATAAAGGACACTGAGAAGAAGGATGGACGCTTTAAAAAATTATTTCCACACTTATTAAACCATTTTTCAGTAGTAGTAGACCTTGAAAACTTTCATTTGATGAGTGTTGCTATTGCTTTTACCCTTGAAATGTGTCTCGCAAAATAGACATACAGAGAGTACATGATTTACATACTCAACTAAGTTACAGACTTTTATACATTGTCTTAAAAACATTTTTTTTACAGTGGCCAACGCTCCGGATTATTAGCCGAGGCACATTCTGAAGAAGCAGAACAAGCAGATCCGTTCTACGCTCACTGCAAGCTACATTCTGATAAAGCACTAGTCAAAAAACGCAAGAGGAACTGGCTTGCTTTGCAGTTGAGGACTGAGAAAAGGTAAATAATCATATAAAATAAAATATTCTGAACTATCAGAAAAGTTAGATTTATAAAACGCAGCCTACACTGTATATTTCGTAAATAAAATTGTGTTTTTCCATTGTTTTAGAAAATTGGAGTTAATAAACAATTTAAGTACAGACGAGAAATTAAGAATCCAGCGCAAGCTTGTGAAGTACAGGAAGAAGTATTTGATACAGAAGGAGAATAGGAATCCTCCGTGGGGTAAGATTTGTGAAAAATATTTATTTGTATTTGATCTTGAACTTTTCTGCTGCGTGAATTTAAATAGATAAGCCTTTATATAGCTCTATTACCCTCGCCTAACATAATGTACGATTTTCACCGAGAGGGCTACGCTGGAGCGCATTTTGTAATGCCAAAGAAAATTAAAGGTTGCTGCACACGTATCGTGTTTTTTACCTGATGGAACGGGACGATAAGTTCGTTTCATATAAAATGCTAAGGGACGCCACGTCGCCGTCCCGTTCGTGCACCCGTGATGTATGATCTTTCATATACAATTTGAATGAGACTATATTTTCATATCTTATCGTCCCGTTCCGTCCGGAACAAAACACGTTACGTCGACCTTTAATCGTCAAGTTTCCGTACCCAATCGACTACGGCTTTCATGCTAATATGACATTTATCCAATTCACAATCGCCTCAATATCCCTCACCACATTTCAGTATACGCTCCAGCACGGCCCACTTGATGGAAGCCGTACTTGTTATCATTCTATTTTAATTTTTTCAACTAATCTTATGTTTGTTTGTGCAGTACCAACACAGAAGATGGCTCGCTTGCTGTACAGCAGCGCGTCAGCAATGAGGAAGTTCGCACGTAAAGCAGAGTGTATGGGCATCGATACACACGCATTAGAGTTTCAAGATGCGCAGGTAATAAGACCGCATTAACTGTTTGTAAAAAGAAGGCAGATTTTTGCAAAATTAGGAAGATCCTACGAAAAATTACAACATTAGGGAGTCCAGAATCATGTACTGAATCCATGGTATTATTTTTTTAGTTGGTGTGTGTAATTGTACTCGGTATTTCCATTTGGTATTGCGCTGCATCCGGTTGGTTTGAAAGCCGACCGATAGGGAAACGCAAACCTACCTATAATAAAACAGTCCTCTTATCCTCCTTGGTATACTCCAGCACTAATTAAAATTATAAAAGAAAAACACAAGTTTCACATTAAATATAAACATTACAGTAACTTTTCTGAATATCACTCGTTTTCATTACTGCATACCAGAGTTTTTGAGCTGGAAAAATCCTGTTATGACAATTATATGGCAAATATTGAGGCTTCTATTGTAAAAAATCCTAAATCTTTCTGGACTTTCGTTAAAAGTAAGCAGAAGGTTGGCTACTTTCCTACTGAGATGTTCTACCGTGAGACCTCTGTGAATACAGGACAGGATATTAGCAACCTCTTTGCTACCTATTTCTAGTCCACCTTTTCAGAACCTGAATCAAATTCTAATGAGCAATGTAGTAATACTGAAATGTTTGTCAGCACAGTTGACATAAACCGCTCACGTATACTGAAGCTGCTGAAATCTTTAGACCTCAGTAAATCAGGTGGACCTGACCTGATACCCCGTGTTCATAGTTGCTTGTGCTGATAGTCTTGTTGAACCCATTTATATCCTATTCAAGCGCTCTCTTTCCGAAGGTAAAGTTCCGAAGATTTGGAAGTCTGCTTTCGTCACTCCCGTCTTTAAAAAGGGTGATAAGGCTAATATTGAAAACTATCGGCCCATATAAAAAATTTGCCTATCTTCTAAAATTCTTGAACGCATAGTTTATACCGATGTCTACGCGGCCTTCAAGTCAGTTCTTGGTGAGGAACAGCACGGTTTTGTTAGGAACCGCTCGACCACGTCTAACTTACTTCTATCACAAGAGTTCATTACGGGCGGCATGGCACAACGACAGATTAACGTGATTTATACCGACTATAGTAAGTGTTTCGACCGTATCGATCATTGTATGTTGCTGAAGAAGCTGTTTCTCGCCGGAATACTCGGTGACCTATACCGGTGGTTCTCCTCCTATAAAGAGAACAGAACACAGGCTGTTGTGCTTCAGGGCTACACCTCTGGTTGGGGTTCTGTCCCTTCAGGCGTACCTCAAGGGTCCATTTTGGGTCCTCTGTTATTTATATTGTTCATTGCAGTTATCAAACAATGTTTTCGTCATTCGTATATTTTACTTTATGCTGATGACATGAAGATTCATAAAGTTGTGCGAGATATGTCTGATGCATATCAATTGCAAGACGACCTGCATAGGTTTGAAACATATTGTATCCGTAACAAACTTCAATTAAATGTCTCTAAATGCTTCCTCCTAACATTCTCACGTTGTACTTCATTGATAAACTTTAATCACACCTTGAACGGTCAGCTCATTGGCAGGTTAAATAGCATAAGAGATTTAGAGGTAATCATAGACAGCAAGCTTCTGTTTGATCAACATGTAAATAGATAGGATTGCAACTACAAAGGCTTCCAAAGCTCTGGGATTTATACTACGCACCACGGCCTGTTTCCGATCTCTCAAACCTGTTAAGATCTTTTATTGTTCTTTCGTGCGCAGCCATTTAGAATACGCGTCTCAGGTTTGGAATCCGCAGTATGAGACTTATAAGTCCCGTATTGAAGGCATCCAAAGAAAATTCCTACATTATCTGGATTATAGGGCTCAGCAATACTCAGTTGACTACGAGCAACACTGCAAACGGTACCACTTCCTGCCTCTGGAGATGAGACGTTATATTTGGGACATGAGTCTACTTTTGGGTATTGCAAATGGCCACGACTGTCCTGCACTAGTTGCTAATCTGTCATTGCGCAGGAATCTGATGGGATTACGACAGCGGCCAATATTGAGTGTACCTATCGCAATGACTAATTATAGGCGAAATGTTTTTTCTAAAAGAAGTGCACTTTGTTTCAATAAGCTACCTGGGGACCTGAATGTCGACTTGTTTTGTACCAGTGTGGCGACCTTGAGACATGGCACAGTCATTTTTCAAGGATAGTTAACTTATCTACTACTCAAATTATATTACCTTGTATATACTTCCTTTTAATCGACTTTTTTTTTAAATATTACTTTATTTATTTCACTGGTTTGTTAGTCTGTAAGCCTTCTTTAAAAAAAAAAAAAAGAATATTTAAAATAGAAGACTATGCAGGTTGCTTATTTTCTACACAATAGATTATTTGTTTTATTATACAATTCTTCATATTCTCATTGTGTACTACATGGTTATGTATACCCATTGATTTTTTATCGCGCGCGTGTTCACATAGCTAAACTTGTAAATCTTTCCTCTAACACAATGTTAACTTGCTAGTGAGAAAACAATTTCGCACAACTTTATGAATATTTAATATATTGATGTATGGGGACAACAGTTTTCGAACGGCAAAGTTTATTTTGTCCCTTCGTGAGAGCAATGTTCAGTGCTTTCATTGTTTATGAACGTTAGTTTAGTAATGTTACCTATTTATTTTGGCGAATGTAGCTGTTTATACGGAATTCTCTGTGCGCAAGTCAGACTCGCATTTGGCCGGTTTTTCAATCATCCCTCATTCACACCATCCATCAAATCACTTTTAGTAATTTATTTAACACTTTATTTTATAATCACCATAACAGAATAGCAATGGTTTCCGTTGTGCTTGAGGCCATTTCGAAGTTTAATACTAGCTTCTGCCGGCGGCTTCGACTTCGTGAAATGTGTTTTATTATCCTAAGAGATCATTATATCGAGATAAAAAGTATCCTGTGCGTTTTAAACTATCTGTGTGCATAATTTCATCCAAATCCTTTTGCTTGATTAAAACAAATACATAAACTTTTTTTTATATATTAGTATTAATCATGAAAACATTTCTCGCTTTTCCATTCTAGATGGCAGCTCTAAAAGACGTGTCTCGACGCTGGCACGTCCCGCCCGCATTCTCCGTGGAGTTCGTGGGCTATTACCTCGAACGGAACACGCGGGTGTCCTCACTGCGACAGTCTCTCGAACGACTCACTAAAGAGAACGAGAAACTATTGGGCGACGATGATAAATTGAGGTTGGATTATGATGAGGTAAGGTCAATGTACTTATTGAAGAACAATGAAAAAAATTATTGTTACAGAAATGAAAATGCCTATAGATTATAACCTGTTTCTTTTAACGATGGTATTAGTAGTCTTAAATCATTATTAGTTAAAAAGTTCGGGTTCTTTTTCAATGAGTTTTGTTAGTTATTTAATAGGCAAAGTGATACATTAGCACGAGTCATGTGATTCTTATATAATTGTTATAAGGTATAAATTGGAATGCAGGTTATTTATTGCTGAAGATTCATCGCAGTGTGAAGTGAAAATAAATGATAAGAGTGTGGAGCAAGTGAATGAGTTTGTATATTTGGAAAATATGCTCACAAGGGATGGAAAGATTGAAGAAGAGGATGTGGAAAGGAGAGTAAATGCAGGGAATAAAGTGAATGGTGCTATACATGCGGTTGTGACCAGCTAGTCGATGTCTCAGGAACTTCACAGCAGCGTGCTGGCCTACACTTATGTATGGAAGTGAAGGTTGGGTATGGCAAAATAGACATGAAATTACGATTAATGCAGTAGAAATGCGTTCCTTGCGAAGTATGTATGGTGAAACTTTAAATGATTGAGGAATGATGTAATAAGACAATCTTGTGGTTTAAAAGTAGATGTAGTGAATAAAATTGAAAAGAGTATGTTAATATGGTTTGGCTATGTTGAGAGGATGAATGAAAGGCGACTAACGAAAGGTATTTACTAGGCACACTTGAATGGAAACGCCGGGAGGGGACGCTCTAGAAAGACATGACTTTATTGGTGAAGTTCTTCAGAAAGGCCAGGTGCGCAGTACTCATACCTGGCGCGCGTGTATGACTAGATGTATGAACGTGAGTGAAGCAAAAGAAGTATATAAGGATCGTAGCAGGTGGCGTTCTGTTGTTTCTGCCTACCTCCATGGGAAAAAGCCGTGACTTTATGTATGTATGTTATTGCTGAACTGCCAGTCGCGACCCAGAGATTGCGTTCATGTATGGAACACGCGATTTAGTAGATTAGAGTTTGCATCCTACCACAAAGAAAACTTGCCTGCGACCCAGCAAAGCTGCTTAGTGATTATGTTCTTGTAAACCAAATCTACCAACCCGCACTGGGCCCGCGAGGGCCTGTGCCCCAGCAGTGGGAACCTTAAAAGGCTAATGATGATGATGAAACCAAACTTACTAGAGTTTAGCCAGAAATACAAATCTATCATAACCTCATCTCCACGTTTAGGCTTCAAAAGAGAACACAGACGCTTTGGCAGCTTTAACATCGACGCGACAAGCTTTACAGAAGATATACGATGCTATCATAGCGTTGTGTCCGAAGAGGACCGCGCCTTCTATACTGGAGAACAAGCCTTTGGTCGCGCCGGAGTTGCCGCGCTCCACGCCTAAAGTAACTCCACAACAGCTGCAGAAACGGTTAGTGCACGATTTTGGGTAACTGGACGGGATTTGAGAGAATATTTATGAACAAGGGATTGTAAAGGTTGAGGTGCTCTCTTTTTCAATTATTGAGGAGTTTAGTATCAAAAAGTATGGCACCACTTCTTTAGTGTGCAAAATATCCTTAAACATCGATTATAAATATCTAAAGTACAAATATTTTCTTATGTCCCTCG
The DNA here is from genome assembly GCA_947562075.1 of Orthosia gracilis. Lineage (NCBI taxonomy): Eukaryota > Metazoa > Arthropoda > Insecta > Lepidoptera > Noctuidae > Orthosia > Orthosia gracilis. Next base: position 32,184,143 of record OX387272.1, on the reverse strand, counting down.
GCAAACTTTGTGTTTCGTCAGTAGTCGGATTTCGCTCTCAATCAACTTGGAAATATATAAAGTTGTTAATAATCTTTTAACATAATGTAATTTATTTTAAAAAAGGGCGTATCGCTACTAAAGCTGCTATTTTTACAGCTCTATTTATGTCATCCGGGAATCAAAACAAAACAACAATAAAGTTCTTAGTTCTGAATTCAAATTATTATACATGAGTAATCTAATGATTGATGGACATGGAAATTAGCATTCGTTTGAAATGCGATGATTGCCGAGGGATATCAAGAAAATAGTTGAACTGTACTTATATATTTGAGAAGTCTAGTGATATTAACTTACGAAACAACTGAAAAACTAAGTCTGAAGTTCCATTGTCTGAACTAAAATAATAGTAACAAAAATATTATATTAAAAAGGTGGTGCTAAACTTCGTTGCAGAGCAAGAGCTAAGCTAAGTTCGTTTAGCTTAGCTTGGCATGGCTGATGTAATTTTATACAAGATGTTCTCCGACACCGACACGAAGGGAGTACCGTGGATTTAGTACATGATTCTTAGCGTTGACATTTTTCGTCAACGTTTTCCTAATTTAAAAAAAACCTTAACTAAAAATCATTAATTCCCTTTTTATCACAAAAAACCGCAATTTAAATAAAACTTGAAAGCGCTAACTATCAGCTGATTTCCTAAAGTTTACGATCGAGGCCAACGTCGCCGGCTTGTATCTACACGCAGCGCGCCGCGCGCCTTTTCTCTGAAAGGAGGATTATTAGGGTCTAATTGAGATTAAGATAGGAATAACGATTTTAGACAGATTAAAGTTAAACTTAGTAATACGGTACGCGTTTTTACACTTTGGGTACGGAACCCTAAAAAAGAAGTCTGTCTTCATACGCAAATTTCCTATAACAGCTGGGTTTACTGTTAGAGAACCCAATTATGGGTTAAGCTCGCCTTTGTACATAAGCTGTCCATTGTATTTGTATCTTCATTTTATGTTTTGTGTGCAATGAAGAATAAGAATAAGATGAAGTTTTTCATAAAATTAGGAGGAAAAAAAACGCCGAATATCCAACGCTAGGACGGTCCAGAATCGTGTACTGAATCCATGTTACTCCTTTTCGCATAGGTCTCGCAGACACCCAGTATACTTTCACAGCTTGGTTTATATACACATGAAAAATAACTCTGCTATACGATTTTAAGCTTAAACTGCATAAGTTAGCTTAGCTCTTGGTCTGCAACCGGTTTTATCGATGATATTATTTATGTTCTTTTGAAGTTCAAAGATCTATTTAAAATTAAATGTGACCAGTTTCATTCGCATGCACTGAAAAACATCCGTACCCTTAGCACGAACATATGGATTGACATAACAGTATAATCACGTGTAGCAAAACACGCTTTTATCATATCCTTTTTTAGTTCGAAATACGACCACAGATCACAAAAGAAAACAAAAACTGAAAAAAAATACAACTCAATAGAGAAACTCTTCCTTTTTTGAAGTGGATTAAAAATATCACCAATGTGGCAAACACCAAAATTATAGACTTAGAACTGGGCAAAGTGGAGTCTATGAACCAATGAAGAAGACTTAGTAAATATACATATAGTGTCAAATAATATTACCTAGCGAAACTTCGCAAGATGGATATCGATCTACCACAAATCTACGATGTTTTGTTAGTTAATTTAATTTGTCACTGTATTTTTAAAGAACTCACCGTCACTATATTTTTTTGACATTTGATCAGATTATTAAAGTGATCGTCTTCTCAAAATAAACAGGGTCATTTGTAAAAAATAACAACTTTTTTAAAAACAAGCACTCACGATTATAAACAACTGTTACTATGAGACCCACCCAAAATACCAAAAAAAATATCACCTGTTTCATACAAAATGCAATACTAACCCAAAGACAATATATAAAACAGCAGATTTTTTTAAACTATTTTCAGGGTCTCATCGTAAAAGTTATTTTCTAATCATGAGTACCTACGTGATTTACAAATAATCCTGTATTTAGTAACACCTTTTTATTGATTTCTTGACAAATTTTTACCAGTCCCTTCTCATTGGCGAAGCAACAGTGACTACTTCTCTAGATGTTCGTGCTAAGGGTACCAATCATTGCCCCCATATGTTATACGTGATATACTGTAACGAGGGTCGACCAGCAGGTCAATGTCTGTGCCAACCGCGGCTGCACTTAAGATGGGCGTTGGTTTTCCTCTTAGCGACAACCCGGACGCTCGCCAAGGAAAAGTCTTATCAACATCTTTGGAAGGTAAGTATCATTCTACGACATCTTTGGTGCAGGTCTATTATTTAACTATGGCACTATGGTATAGGACCTTTTTTTTGTGGGGAAATCTTCATGGATAACATTACCTGGAGAGAAAGGAGTGTTGTTATTTTGGACTCTAACCGACTATAACACCACAGTGCCTACCAGTACTATGAGTGGGGGCTCCGGGAAACAGTTAAATTCACGCGCATCCACGACTGGGCCACTTCTTTACCTGGTATCTGAAGCCTTTAAAATTTCATCTATTGTCATGTCTCATGTTTTAATATTTGCCGCCATTATTTGTTTTACTTAACAAATCAAAACATGATCATCAGTTACTTAATGAAGCCTTTATAAACATTAACTTTACATTGTATTTTAGAACCAAGAATTAAAGTTATGCTCTACAAAGAGACAACATTCCAAAGACCAAGAGGCATAAGTGCCGTAGCTAAATAATGTACCTCTATATGTATTACCTATTATATTATGATGATAAGAATTGCTTTGTTACCATTTGCGAAACAATAGCAAGCATGTTAGGTAAGCGACAGAACACGTATCAAACTCGACCTCGGAGATGATGCCAAACTATTCTATCATAGTTTTACGTAAATGCAACCTCCTATCTAAGTCATTAGCCGTAATAAACTCGATTAATTAGATAGACAACAAATTGCGAGTTATTGTAGCAACAGTTATCAAAAGTCCACAGTAATGAAGTTAAGGAAAGTGCGCAGTAATGATGCTACTGTTAAAAAAAACTGGCCAAGTGCGGGTCAGACTCGCGCATGAAGGGTTCCGTACCATTATCGCAAAAAACGGCAAAAAAACACGTTTGTTGTATAGGAGCCCTTAAATATTAACTTTGTTGTGTTTTTATTATTATATTATGTTTATATTTGTTGTTATAGCGGCAACAGAAATACATCATCTGTGAAAATGTCAACTGTCTAGCTATCACGGTTCATGAGATACAGCCTGGTGACAGACGGACAGACAGACAGACAGATAGACGGATCGTGGAGTCTATGTTATAGGGTCCCGTTTTTACCCTTTGGGTACGGAACCCTAAAAAAGAATATCATCGTGAGAGTTATGTAAATAGGGAAAATATTATTTTTTAAAGTTATCATCAAGGGAGAAAAAGCTAAGAACTAGGAATAGTTTCTGTCTTAGATTTAATACTTCATCTGACTTAAGCTCTAGCCAGCTCGCTGTGATGTGATCATCATAACAAATATTAAAGATGAGGTTTCCTATGGGACTGATGCCACTTATCGTTTTCGACAAACAGTAACTGCGTATGTGCTAATATACAAGTTCTCTTACCCTAGTGCTTTTTGCCGTAACTGCTCACAAATATCATTGAACAAATATTTTTGTCTGGCAGTAATATTTTGTTATACTTAATGTATAGATTCACTATAAACTCATCTGTGTGCCTGCCTTCGGAGCTACTAAAAATGAATAAGGACTGATGTGGCCCTCTCACATCAAATCCTTTTAAGAAGGAACGAGACCTTGAATACATCTTTTACTATTTCCTAGTTAGTTAAAATATCTGTGCTGTGTAAAGGATAAGAAAAATTGGATCGTTCGTATTTTACGTAGTACAAATTCACACACGTCCGTGCAAGTCAGTGTCCGGTTCAAGCTTGAGTTTCAGTGAATGTCACAAAGTGATCAGGGTTGCCAACCGTAAAATAAATTCCCTCGTAAATATGCAGCTAAAAATCTCGTATTTTGATTTTCAAATCTCGTATATTTATTATGCATCGACTACGTGCTAAAATCAAAATTAAGGCATATTGAACTAATGGATTTATGACTTTTTCTCAATGAAATTAACTACTGCAAGCTTCCCACAAAATAAAACATCACTTTGTGTTGTATTTCAAAAAATCTTTAGTATCACCTCTTACTCAAGTAAAATCACAAAAACTAAATGACTCTATATTATTACGAAAATTTGGAAAGTAACAACTTACTTTACATCTCCTCTCCGAATATTATGTCAGGAACATCCTCACTGTCATCGTTTTTTCTGTCGTATATTTTATCTGTTGTCGTGCGGCTATACATATCTTTTGTGGGTTCAAAAAATGATCGTATTGCCATATTATCAAAATCTCGTACATATTGTACGAGGTTGATAGTGTCCTCGTACCTCGTACGGAAGACCACAAATCTTGTATTTGTACGAGGAATTTGCGTCAGTTGACAACGGCAACTGATTTGCACAGTAGTACGGGTACGACTTGATTTTTATTTTATCTAAATTATTAATCTAAATAGATCACAAATAAAATATTTTTTAAGCGCCTTATGTGGCTTTATATTGCATTGTCATCGAATACTCTACCGCGCAGTATTTTTACATAATCGGATTATGGAGAATCGGTCACATGATTTGGCAATTAGGTTTGAGAAGCTCGACTTGCAGAGGTTAATTAATGCAACATTAGCTAACTTATCAGATAAATACAAAAGAAACGCGTTTTATTATTAATTCTTCAAATATCTTTATAAATGATAGCCTATGGTTATTCTGATGTATAAGCTATATTTCTGTAAAATTTCATCAAAATCTGTTCAGTAGTTTTTGCGAGAAAGAGTAACAAACTTTCATCCATCCGTCCTCACAAACTTTCACGTTTATACTTAATTAGCAGGATTGTGGTACGAGCGAGTGAGTAGTACGAGCTATTCCAACATAAGACATTTCAGTTTAGACTCAAGAATGGCTCATCTCCGATGTCTGATACTTCTGCTATTGATGATAGGCGGCGGTGACCCCGCCTGACTGTGCCCCATTGAAGTAGACTAGTATAGTACAGTGTATATGCTACTAATAGCGATAAATGCGAAAAATTATGGCAAATGTAGTAACCAAACTGACATACTGCATTTCGAACCAAAGTGCTGATGATGAAAAGCTCGGATTATGATCATTTATCGTAAATTTATTCCGTTTTTTGGCACGCGAAGTACATATAGTCGCGTCATCTAGTTAGAAGTATGTCTGTGGAACAGGCTCTTATGTCCAACCCCAGACGCTGTTAAGAAAATGCTTTTAGCTCTACAGGGTGACTGGTAAATGGGTGTTTCTTGAAATGGAGTGTTTTTTAAGCTAATTTTCACCGATTTTTAAAAAGAAAACTTGTGTTCCGGATTGGGTTGTGTTCTAGTTATTGAACTTTTTAAGGTTTTAGTCAAAACCGTTTCAAATTAGGTCTAGGACAACCCATTCCAAGGTACGCACCTAATTAGCAGTCATCCTGTATGGTGAGTACTTCAGCTGGCTTCCTCTTGGCTAACTAAATTTGTTGGCAGCGCGACTTACCCACGTAAGAGAGAGCCATGTGGTTCACTCGGTTTCCTCTAAAAAAGCTCTCATTGACTGACTGTTTGGTGTAGGTGTACTGTGCTAGTAAAACTACTCGTTAACAGACTGTAGGGCCTAGATAGACTGGTTTGTAGAACTATGTACGGTACTGCCCAATCTTATTGGCCGGGCTGACCATAGGCTTTCCGATGCGCAAGGCACGGCGCGCTGCTGTTTTTTATGAGGTTTACTACTGCCATTGTAGCCTACTTTAGACCGGCCAAAAAGATTGGGGATTACTGTAGTTGTACCGTGTCGCTAAGTGTGTGGTTGCGTCAGCCACATCAGGCTCGCTGGCGGGGCGCGAGTGCGCGGCGTGCGGGCGCAGCTCCGAACGCCACCTGATGGCGGCGTGCGACACGTGCCGCCAGCACTACCATCTGCACTGCCTCAAGCCGCCGCTGCAGCGACCACCAAAGAAGAGCAAGCTTTATGGATGGTAAGATCATTTTTTTTTACAAGCCCTGTAGGATAACCCAAAAATTACGAACTTTTAAACAATCTTTCACACCCTAATTCATCCCTTTGAAGAATGAACTTCCAACAGTCGATTTGAGAAAACCCCATCATTATCGCCTTTTTCTAAGAATTGCCACATCGACCCGTCACTTGCGTCTTGCTTTGATTTCCTCGATATTCACCAGTCTTTATAACCCCCATAAAGTGGATTGCTTTATGAGGGGCCTTACCAGGCAGCTAATAAAAGTCTTTCTAAAATGTTTGCCTATCAGCATGATGGTCAACATAACAGCTTACTGACTGTAAACAATATCTGTAGGAAAATTGCCACCTTCTCAGTCTTCGCCTCACTCGTGTTCCCGCTTCCAGCTAATCCGTCATAAACTTCCATGGCATCATTTTTTACTGAACCTTCTTAAGAGGAAATGCGGTCGCAGACATCAGACTGAATATCCTAAGTAAAAAGTAGTTATTCGAGGTTTGGCTCTCGCCTTCCTCATCCAATATTGGACCAATTTAAAAGATATGCCATAAACTGATAAAGAAATATATTTACTATATCCCTATGTTTTCCTTTTTGACTATATATGTATTATCGTTAGAAGCACTAGAACCCTCAAAAAATGCTCAAAATTGCGCTGTCAACAGAGGCGAGTACAAAAACATAGGAACATAGTATATATCTTTCTGTACCAGTTTATGGAATGTATTTTAAATTGGTCCAATATTGGAGGAGGAAATAGGGGAGAGCCAAACCTCGAATTAAGACTTTTTACTGAGAAAATTCTGTCGGACCTATCTGCCCTCATATTTCCTCTTAAGTTACCAACTCCTTCCGCCCGGCACCAAATACACTTGCATATTATAAGCCCTCCCTAACTTTTTCTGATATAACCAGTTTTCATCCAATGGTTGTGATTTGTGTATAATAAAATAAAAAGCTTCTAGTGATAGCTTAATTTTCATTAACATTTTCTTGATTTGTGTATTCTGTTAAATGTAAACAATACTATCTGCCAATGTTTTGTATTTTCTCAATTGTACGCAATGTAGCATGACTGGTAATTTTGCCGGATTAGTAGTAAACAATTAAATACCTATTATTTTATCAGTTTTATGTAATAGGTACATGATTGTGCATGTTTTAAAACAAAGGCTGGGATATTCCAAATCGTGGTTTTTCATAAACTTCCTAGGAAACATAATGCAAACTGCTTCTTATGCGTGACAATAGTCATTGTAGTTTTTACTATTTTAGTTTTTCTTCTCTTCTATTGTGCCAAATTATATATTTTTTTTAACCAACTTCAAAAAAGAAGGAGGTTCTCAATTCGTTTTCATGTATTTTTTTGTGCTATTGCACTTCTAATTCTCCATGAATATTAAAAAAAAATGGCGCACGGTTAGCGCAGTGGTTGAGCGATTGACTGCTGCGCTGCGTGTCGCGGGTTCGATTCCCGCACGGAACAAATATTTGTATGACCTACAATTAGTTGTTCCGGTTCTGGGTGTTGTGTATGCGAGTTTATATGTTTGTAAACGTACCCACGATACATGAAGAAATTCCCAGTGTCAACCGTTTACACAAAAAAAAATAATTAAAAAAATATCTATTAGACGGTTTTGTCCGATTTTCATCCTAGCATTAATTTATTTTGTTTTAAATAATAAACTGCACAAGAACTAACGCAAATATTTCGCAGGCAATGCTCGGAATGCGACAAGACCTCAGATTCTGAACCAGAGTTGTTGGAGAAGAAAGTACCTCGTCGATCTCGAATCCGCTACAGCAAAGACGGTGCAATCATCACTGAACCACACAGCCCATCATCACCATCGAAACCCGGCTCAGAAAAATATCACAAAGTTGAAAAATCATCTAAATTGACGAGCCCTGAAAGTATATCGCCAATCAAAGTGACAATCAAGCCGTTTGAGTTCAGCAGCGAGAATGAGGGCACGGAACTGAAATTGAGAAAGGAGAAGAAAATAAAGAAGTCCAAACAGAGAGATCATGCGTCTGTGTCTGCAGGAGAAGGCGATTCTCCGTGCAAGAAGATTCACAAGCGAAGCTTTACGTCACCTACTTTAACGAACACTCCATTGATGTCAATAACTCCGATCGTCGCCGACAGTCCGAATGAATCTCACAATGAAAACTCCAACGCTTCCACTAACGTAGCTTCCAGCAAACAAGAGAACAGCTTTGCACCTCAGAATTTATCTTTCTCATCCCTTCTTGTTGAAGGGAAAGAAAGAGACAGCAAAGCCATCGAGAGTTCTATAGAAAGTACATTAGCGAATTTATCGTCGGATATCGCTACGTACAAAGCGAATAGGAAGCGGAGGAAAGAGAAGCATAGATCTCGTTATTCTCCGGACCTGTTAAGATCGCCGTCTAAATCGCACAAGCATAAAAGGAAGAAGAAGACGCAGGATCTTGAAAATCCTGATCCTCCACATCCTAGAATTACTATCAAGGTATTAAAAATCATTTTTAGCCGACTTTCCAAATAGGAGTAGGTTCTATGTTCGCCTGTATGTTGTTTGAGCCGAAGGGTCCAAACGGAGCCCTATTGCGGTGTCCGTCTGTTTGTCCGTCGTCTGTCACACAGGTTTGGAGCTATAGTCTTAAAATTTTTACAGTGTAAGCATATTGTTGACCCAAAAACATAAAAATTTACAGTTATGGGGTCTCCCATATAGCAAAAGGAGGGCGCGAAAAAAAAAGTTTTGACTTTTGACTTTCCCTATCGAGTTGGGTATTGTTGTTTAGAGCTCGTTGAGTAGATATATACTGTACTTTTTGTTTTAACAAATTACAAAATATCGATCCGAAGAATTTTCTAACTTTCTATTGACCTATGAACTTCAAATCTGGTGATAATGTTTATTATTAAGTATAAATCAGATTTTTTATTTGAAATTTCCTCATTGTTCCTATTACAACCAACTTGTTTTTTGCGGTTTGGTACGGAACTCCGAAGTCCGACACGCATTTATCCGGGTTTCTCTGTAACAGTCCGTAAGACTTGTCTCATTGGTCTAGTGGTCGCAAGTAGTACTGCTGAGCAGGACGTCCTGGGTTCGATTCCTGGGTCGGGCAAACTGTTATTGGTTTTTTCATCTGAAATTTCTTAGTAACAGCCTCGAGGATCTGTGCCCAGTTTATTTTAATCGGCTCGCCTCTTATAAAATTGGCTTTAAATATAAATAGCGAAATGTGGGCGTACCGTAAAACTTAAGGTTTGCCTTTGCCATGGGCACCCAACGCGAAGAAAGAAAGTTTGGTTCAAATAAATTGCATTAGTTTTGTGAAATATTTAGATTTTCTAGAGACGATCTGAAAAATGTATGCTCTTGTTGAATTAACTCTCATAAGCATAACATTGAGGAATATTGGGCTCTTCATTCATATTTCAAAGATTATTTGAATGGATCATTTAAAACTCGATTCCAATAGATGGCGCGGTTTTAAATTTCTGAAACATCCACTCGATTTTTTTAAATTTGTTTTGTATCACATTTTTGTACAAAGAAACTAAAAACCTGCAAAAAATACTATAAAACAAATCCTCGCTGTATTTAAAAAAAAGTATTCACGAACCGAGTAAACCCTTTTACTTGCAAGTCGCTGCAAACACCATCTATATCCGTGGAACGGAACCGAACGCGATCGATGTTCTAAGAAAAATAATCAGTTTAATCAGACGGAAAACGCTAGTTACGTCGGCACGGTTTCTTTGTATGGGATGAGGCATCTGTATGCTAGTACTATGTTATTTGTGCCATTGGCTAACCCTTCGGGGAACACAGGCTTGATGTTAGAACATCTGATGAGTCAAATGTAATAATAATAATCATCATCATATCAGCCGAAAGACGTCCTTCGGACGCCACGGCTGGACATAGGCAATTTAATAATATTCTAATTTTTTTTTTTGTTGTAGATCAAGCCTATTCCAAAGCCCGATGGATCACTGGACACGCAAATGTTCTACGTACCTACAGACAGCAACGACGGCCCCCCACCTGCAGTCATGAAGAAACTAGCCAAGGTAAGGGAGTTGATACTTGATAAATAAACATTTATCATATTTAGGCCCACATTTAAATTTAAGATAAATAAAAATTATATTCTTCTTATGAATATATTTTTTATTTATGAATATATGTTGAAGTCACAGTTCATTTTCAAAAACTCTTTCTGATTTGTAGTCTTTAAAACCGTAAGCATTTATTTTTTTTAAATCATGTTTAATACTAATATCTTTGTACCACTGAATTCATAAAAAGAGCGATACCATGGGTCGGTTAAGCTACACTTGCCGAAGTCGGTAGTTGGATGGGTGACCACCATTACATATAGACAGACACCCCTCCATGCTTCAGAAAGTACATAACTGTTCTAACTAAACTTACTTCTGACTCCGCATCATATGCCCACACCATGGCAACGGATTTGATGATGATGATCCTCGTTTATTTGGAAATAAACTATTGTTCTTTATAAATGACCAGCACGTGGATCAAGATGCAGCTAAGCAGCTACCTCCACCTACTGTTGAAGCAGAGGCTACTCCTGCACCAGAAACGCCCGACGCTGCGAATGTGAGTGCAAGACACATTTTTATTTATTTATTTATTTAACCATTAATATACACACACATAATAAATAGACAAGAAGAAAGATCAGAAAATAAGTACAAACGTATGCTTATTTCTAACGAAATCTCTTCCAGCATACCAGCGAGAGGAGAGTTGCAAAAAAAAGTTTGGAAACACCGTGTGTAGAGGGGAAATAAAAAGAAAATATATTAAACAATTCACAATAAAGAAGAATACAGTATAGATAATTAATATATACATGCATATTAATAAAATAAATATTACAATAAATAATAATACATAATAATACAATACAATAATACATAATATTTTTAATAATTTTACTTTTTTAAGCTACTATCATTAACACGTTCGCTGCCGTTATTTCTGAAACAAATAAAAAGCCATTGTGTCTCGCGCAAGGTGAGTCCTTGGCAACGAACGTGATATTGCGTTTTATAAATACACTTCTACTATTAGATAAGTCTATAAATAATAGACATTTAATTCTTCTTCGTCGTATCGATGATTCCTCAATCATATACGTTTTGACCAGAATTCAGCCACGGAAATAGCGTTTTCATTTGCCTCACAAAGGTCCTTCAGGGTGCAGGTGTTGTTGCACAGAGAGCACGATAGGAGGTGGCGCATTGTTTGGGGCGTAGCTCCACAATCGCACTGCGGGTCATTGGAGTAACCCCATCTAACTAAGTTGTGCCTGCAGCGGCCCACTTGGCTTCGGAGGCGGTTTAAAGATTTCCAGGTGGGCCATGGAAGTTGGTAGCCTGCAGGGAGCTTTTCTGCAGGATCAACATAGTCAGTCGGAAGACGATGTTTAAGGAGCCACAGTCTTTTCTTTGCCTCACCTGACCTGCTGTCACTAATTGATTTGGTTAACCTCAGAAAGCTTTTCCGACTCTTCAATCTGCCCCTAGGTTGCGTTTTGGTACGGAGGGAATTTGTTTTTGTTCTGGGGAATTTTATTAAGTTTTTTTTTTTTTGTAATCTATAGGCTCGCGATGATTAAAGATGGCGAAAAACAAAAAACTGATTACTTTTTCGCTCATGAAGATGATAATATAGTAATATAACGAATGATTGAAAAAAATACGCGCGCAATGCAAAGTAAAAACACCTCGCAGATTCGATTGCACAAAAAGTATCATCTATGTAGCCAACGATTATAATGGTTGAGGTAAGTGCTCAATGTAGGTTTTTTTTTTTTTTTTTTTCGACGGGGAAAATGATCTTATGACAAATCCCGCTCTTGGGTGGAGCGGGAGATAGTGTCAGACTTGTACTGACTAAAAACCCCGCGCCGTTCCTTCTAGCCTTCATACCGGGGCTCTAGCTTCCTTTCGGATAACCCCGAACCCCGGTAGGCTTCGACCCAGCTGGGCCCCTCACTTTGCTGACAACTCCTTGAGGCGCGCGGGAACAGTGCGCGCCGTCGACGCCTTGGCTCGGTCCGGGTAGTTACCGGACGATCGGACAGCGAGCTACCCATGGCTCGCTGTCCACGAGCCCGCGTCTACGGTGGCTGGATATCGGGATTGGGATCCCGGCGGCGGCGGCGAGGGCGCCGTTGCCTGGTGCGGTCGGCCTCCTCCTTTGCTAGCATTACTGCTTCGCAGAAGGAGGCGACCGCCTGCCACTCCGCCTCGCTCCGGACCATGGCCTGAACCAAGGCGCGGCGCGAGAGGTCTCCGCCGCCGATCGCCCCCACGAGGGCACGGCGGTGCTCCGCCCAAGCAGGGCACACCTCGACTGTGTGCTCCACCGTGTCCTCAGGGCGTTCCGCACAGTGGCGGCACCCGGGCGTCTCTTCCGCTTGGATCCGATGCAGGAACCTCCCGAACTTGCCATGTCCGGTGAGGACCTGCGTCATGCGGAAGGTAAGGACGCCGTGAGGTCTTTCCAGCCACGCCTCAAAGAGGGGACTTACCGCCATGGTGGCGTGCCCAGCACTGGGTTGCGATAGTCGCTGACGCCATTTCACCGTGAGATCCCGCCGGAGCTCTGTCCGCCATACCTCGACCTGTCGCGGCAGCGGACTTTCACCCCGGCGTTGCATCTCCACGCGCATGTCGTGCATGTGTGCAAGGACTGTTGCCTCCAAAGTGCTCAATGTAGGTACGGTCAGTAAAATTATTTGTTTATCACCGTAAGCTTGTGTGTTGAATGTCACTTTCACGGTATAAAAAGACAAGGTCTATATGTCTATGTGATATTCCCGTTACTTCACGTTACTGGCCGTAATTTGTACATTTATGGAACTGTAGATAGTTAGAATCCCAACTAGTCCTATTACAAAATATCTCTAAATATCTGCTCAACTGAAGTAATTCGACATTTTTTCGCTACGACTACGCACACGGCTTGGGCCAGTTTTTTTTTATTTTTAGTTCACTCAACCAATGGGTAAATATGCTAACCAAAGTTTTAAAATTTCCGTATAACGCGTTTATTCTACAATTGTTAAGTCTTACAAATGGTCGAATAATTAAACTCTCCAACTTTTTTGACCATTTGTGAGGGTAACAAATGAAGAAAAATGGTGTTTTATCGAATTGTGCAACCATTGGTTAGGATATTTAACCATAGACTAGTTAACTAGGGATTAAAAAACTGAGCCTTTAAAACATAACTGGCGAAATGTGGGTGTACCTAGCCTAGCCCTACCCCTCTACCAATCGGGTTGCAACAAATTGTCTCGTGTCTAAGCCCGCGGATAGCGATGACTCACTATTTTCTTAACGCGTATGAACTATAGTGCATTACAAGACTTCTTAACATGCAGGTTGAAGAAAATAGTGAGTCATCGTTGTCAGCCTATCCTTCGGCCAAACGGGCCGCAACAAATTAGAAGTAGCCGGCTGACAACGATGACTCACTATTTTCTTGACGCAAATAAATATATAGTGAGTTAAAAGACTTGTCTAAACGTGTAGGTTCAAGAGATTAGTGGGTCATCGTTGTTAGTCGGCCCTTCGACCAATCGGGTTGCAACAAGTTTGAATTGGCCGGCTGACAACGATGACTCACTATTTTCTTAACGCGTATGAACTATACGATTATTGTTTTAAAATACGAACATGAATAAATGATTGTTAAAAGTGCGTCCGCACTAGAAAATAAATAAGCTATCTTGTCTTATCATATATTTTCATGAGCATTGAATTTTGTAATGTCATCATGAAGTTTACATTGTGGTTTCCACAGTAACAAATTCTTCATTGTTACTTACACCCACAATAACCTTTGCCATATGAGGGTAGGCAGAAACCACAGGACGCCACCTGTTATGCCGGCTGTACACTCTCGCGCGAGGGCCCGAGGAAACGCTGTATATTAGTCACAGCGGATCTTTGTGTCTCTGAAGTTGGCTCTGCCAACCATTGTGCAAGAAACAGTTTGTCATCGAGTATACTGCATAGAGAAAGCGAGATAGGACAATGCGACAAACGTAAGCGAGTGAAAGAGATAGTTATACAATGCTATCTTCACGTTCAATATTGATACAGAAATAGCTACTGCGCAGGGTCTTGCAGCCTATTCAGAGATACAAAGATCCGCTGTGAGTATTATACACTGAGTTTTAAACTAAATACTTCATAATTCAACTTGAGAGCAATGTACGTCATCGAGCGTACAGCCGGCATTACGATCCTAATATACTTCATGTTAACATAATGAAATAACTAGTGTTGTCTTAATGTTGTCTATGTAACTTTTCACGCAAGCTTAAACCTGTGGAGGATAAACCAGCTGGAATCATTGAACCCAAGCCTAAGGTAAACTTCTAACTTCATTCTAACTTCATTTTAAACAAAATACTTCCACTGTTGAACAAAGGCCTCCCCAAGGACATTTTTCAGTTCAGGATATTTCTTCAGTCGAATTGATGATTTCAAATTAAATGTATTTTGTTCAAAATTCAGCCATGTTGACAGCATTAGCGTTTGCTTCGTAGAGATCATTCAGGGTTCTGGTGTAATTGTACAAAGAGCACGTCAAGAAATGAAGCATTGTTTGGGACCTACCTCCGCACCCCGTGTATAGCACCCTTGGTCCCCTTGTGACGGGTCAAGGTCAATGGCCCCGCCACCTACCATTTATCAGCCGCAGGGGATAGGGAGACCGGACAACGCTATTCCTCTTCGCTTCACCGTGGGTGACCAAGCCAAGGTTACTGAGCCCCCCGCCTCGACAATGCGGGAACCCACCGGGTTTGGATTGCAGTTGTCCTAGGAAATGTTATTAGCGCTAAAAATATTTTATTAGCAGGTATATTTTTTTAGCAAAGTAGAATTATTATTGAAATAATCTTCACAAAAATGGGCTCGGAAACAAATATTATTAAAAAGCAATGAGTTTTAATATCAACTGATAAATTAAGCAGACAGCAGCAACCTAATCTAATCAATAAGGCGTGTCGGCTTTCCAGTGATTGGTTCGATAGTTTTTAATAAAATTTTGGGCATTGCCTACATTTAAGTAGTGCGGCACGTAAGTTGACCCAAAATGTACTAACGTTTTATTGAAATTAAACTGAAATGATTCCCTTCTTTACGACCTAACCGTTGACAATTTTGTATATTATCAACGGTTAGATCGTTTTGACAACGGTTTGTGTCAACTTACTTGCCGCGCTATAACTTGATAAGAAATTAAAATCCCTGACAAAATGAAAGGATAATAATATTTCTTTTTTAAATAGCATCAAATGTAAAGGTGAATGCTGACTGCCTCGTTGTTCGAGTAACCGTTAGCGTGACTGTAGGTAGAGCGTTCTGGATTCAATCTCCGGGACGAGCAGTAACACTACACGATAACCTCTGCAGCATCTCAATGTTTGCAGCTGTGCAGACTGATTTGTGGCTACAGAATCGCGTCCTACAAGAGAATAATGACATAAGTGCCGAAATGAATATCAATCAATCACCTCCTAAGCCTAAAGCAGTCCATTGCTGGATATAAACCTCTCCCAAGTGGGTGTCGAACCCAAAACTTTAGTCAATTTTGCTCTAGGTCACGTGCAACGTCAAAATCTCCACATGCCAAGCTGATTTTTGCCACGGCCATTTGCGCACACAAGCAATAGTGTTTGTTGCATTTTATATATTTAACCCAGCTTTTCCGGGGCTCTACCTACAAAAAAAACTTTGCAAATTGAGGGAGTTCTTAAATAGTCAGCATAGGTAATTTAGTCTTTAGTTGTTATTAGTGAAAACAAGCTATGGTGCTAAGCATATTGAAGGTTTTCATAAGTCAACTGTATTTCACCGTTCTTCCACTTCAGAGAAAACATGCTTGATGTAATGAACCATTAATTTACAGCGAAGTCGCACGGAGCGGTCTCGGCGCGGTGGCTCGGGGGTGAACAGTAGTGGTGCTGCTGCCGCGCCCTCGCCCCTCACACACTGTGATGTGTGCATGCAGCCCGGAGACCCCAGCAACCTCGTACGGTGAGCCTCGCAACATTCACACACTAAACGATTACCCCCTAATTCACAAACGCGTGACATCTATTACTTCTTCAGATATCGATCTTTACCCACAGCGTCCGATCCGTGCCACTGATACGAACTGACGATGCGATCTGAACGCATGCGTTCTCTGTAACCAATGTCTGCCTGAGTATGCTTTTCCACTGCCTGCGGTAGAACGCAACGCGTTCAAGTGAACGCACGCCGCTTATGTTATCTCTGTCTCCGGTGACAGTGTTCGCGTGATCGCCGTGCCAACAGGACGCTTTCAAGAAGGCGGTATTTTTTTAAAACGATCCTGCTAAAGTGATTACATTAACCAAAAATATTTCTTATTTTGTTAATGTCATGATCCAGATTTTTCTTTTTCTATTCAGCAATATTGATAATAGCAGTACTTTAAAATAAATGATTTGATGATTCTGATTTCATCTTCTCTTCGCTCTTCATCTGACCGTGTTTCACTTTGCTCATCGGTACACATGTTGCTTTCTTTTCGAACACTCCTTGTGTATATTTTCACGCGACCGTCTCAAACGCAATCTTGAAGTAGAATGAATTATGTATCGTAGAACGGATCGGAGCCAGTGTAAAGATCCTTGCGATACGATCCAACGATCTGTTCTCAAGATGCGTTCGAGGATCGTATCGGCGGCGGCGGCGGCATGGGTCGGGCGCTGTGGGTAAAGGCTTTACACCAGAATTTTGCCGAAAGTTTGGAATGAAATAACTTGAGTCCGCGTTTGTTAATAAGCTGGTTAGTTTCTTATATAGTAAGACTTGCCTTTGACCTTTATCACACCCTGATGGTAAGCAATGATGTGATCAAAAGCAACAGCCGTTACATATGATAGCTAGAAAACTAATATAGAGCCATGAATGAAAATGCTGAATGAAATACCTGCGATTCAAAATAGCGCCAATTAATAATGATAAGATTTGTTCTTATGAGGAAATGCGGTCGCAGACATACGCCTGAATATCCTAAATAAAAAGTCATTCGAGGTCTGGCTCTCGCCTACTTTTCCCTCCAATATTGGACCAACATAAAAGATATTCCATAAACTGAAAAAGAAAGATATTTACTGTGCTCCTATTCTTCCTTTTTGATGATACATTATCTTAAGAAACTCTAGAATCCTCAAAATTGCGCTGTCAACAGAGGCCTAGTGTACAAAGGTGAACGGCAGATTTGGTACCGCATATTTTTTTTTGTTGTTCGGTTATAGAATTTGGTATATAAATAAAGGCAACTAAGGCATTTATTTTCATGTTAGTTTACTATTTTTAGAACTTCGGATTAATTAATAATATCAATAAAAAGATTTTAATCTAAAAACGTAATAAAATCGTGCATTCAACGCAGTTATGTTTTTAGATGTTGCCTTACATAAAATAACACAAAATTGAAATGATAATTAATTATTTAGAAATAGAAATAATATTAAATATAACCAAATTCATCATTATCAAACTGTCGCAGTCTGCTTGTGGATATAGGTATTTAGAAATACCCTGAGTAGGTACGATCCTCAACTCAATCTACCTACTTATTCGTAAGGAAAATACTACAACGATAGCAACAAACAATTTACTTTACACATTACCTATGTAACAATCTGCAACATTTACCTATATGTAACAATTTACATTGGTACACTAGTATATAACCTTAAAAAACAAAACTGACTATTACTTTTACGTTCCAAGTTCTAAAAATCTAAGAATTAAAAAAAGGATTATTTATCGTATTAACTACCAATTAAAACTAAAAATATCCCAAAACACGAAATTTTATTTGCGGTACGAAGTTCCCATACAAGCCTGCCGTTCGCCTTTGACAACTACAAATGAAAAAAGAAAAACATAGAAGCGCAACTTAGAAATCTTTTATTCAGTTTCTGAAATATCTTTTGAATTTGTCCAATATTGGATGAGGCAATAGGCGAGAGCCAAACCTCGAATTATGAGTTTTTACTAAGTAAATTTATTCGGCGCTCTCTGGCCGCATTTCCTCTTAAATCTTCATGTTTGAAAAAAATAAACAATAGGTACTCGGTTTTGTCGCCTTATAATAAAACGTATAACGATCTACTTGGACTAAAAAATGATGTGCTGATATGTTAAATTTAATCGGTTATTAATTCTGTCGAGGATAAGTACATCTAACCTGTAATCTTTGATGACTGTGTGGAACTGAAATCAAGGAAAAAAAAATTATACAAAACAAATGAATGATTGAATTTATGATATGGGATGAATGTAGACCTATTGTAGACTGAGTATTTAGAAGATATGAAAACTCTATAGATGCGCCATTTGATGAAAATGAAAATAAAGTAATGACTGTGATCACCGTGTATATGTCATGGACTAAGTGATCAATTAATGCACCATAATGCCCGGGCAATATGAATGAAGTTAAAGAGGACAATGTAATGAAAACTGAAACTTCATTATTTATCACATTTTTCTGGTCATTATGAAGTTGCTACGTTACTGTTAGGCAGTTCGATAATTATGTACTAGTATGTATTATGTATTAGTATGGTCACGGGGTCCCAGCGCTAAGAATGAAAATTTGGTTCAAATAAATCTCACTAGATGGCGCGATATGAACCTATTTGTTATTGAATTGTGTGTAAAATTAATATTTTCTGGAATTGAACATAAAAAAATGTGTGTTCTTGTTTAATCAACTCTCCTAAGCACAAAAATATTATTTGAACCGGTTATTTAAAATTGATGCCAATAGATGGCTTGGTTTTAAATTTCTGAGACATTCCACTCGATTGTTTAAAGGAAAATGTCCCATTTTGTAAGGGAACTTGAGCCCCTTTAAAAAATAGTTGTATCTTGCTGAATTTGGTTGTATATTGTAGAATAAACACGTTATATTAATATTTAGAAACTAATTTTTTATTTATTTTTCGGGGTTCACGAGATATAACGATGTTTCTGTTGAATGCAATAAGGTGCATACAAATTTCTTAGTGATGGAACCTGATCTGTTGTTCTTCCTATTTTTGGATATTATTGAAATCGCAGACAGAATTCCCATAAGGGGCCTTTGTGTGGGCAATCTCCTTTGCACTGTAACACATTTTGCTGAAGACTGTAAAAACGTGCAAAAAATACTATAAGACACTGTATTCCTTCTTTCACTGTATTTAAAGAAAAAATATTCATGAACCGAGTAAATCCTTTTACTTGCAAGTTGCTGCTAACACCATCTATCTATGGCCGTGGAACAGAACTGAACGCAATTAATGGACAAAAAATTGTCGGTTTAATCAGACGAAAAACGCTAGTTACGTCGGCGCGGTGTCTTTATTCTAGAATATATTTATTTGTGGTATGGTTTTTATTTTAAATATTCGGTCAGGTAAGGTTGTAGCTATCAGGACAATTAAAATATTCGAAATTGTCTTGGCATTAAAACTAATGCCGTATTTATCAATTGGTCCAACATATACAGAGTGGCAAGTAGCCATGAGGGCCATGATTGCATTTAGGGTACTTCCCCTACTCAGGGCTCGCTTCCTTCCATCCTGATTATTAATGAATGTATGCACCTTATATTTTTGTAGTAGTAGTTAAAACTGTATCTCTGTGTAGGTGCGATGAATGCTCGAAAAGGTACCACTTCACGTGCCTAGAACCGCCCCTGAACAAGAATCCCAAGAAGCGCGGATACTCGTGGCATTGCGCCGACTGCGATCCTACTGTAAGTTAACAAAACTACACTTGTTTGGTATTAAGTAGTTTTAGAACTAGTTGTAGAACCTTATTTACTTTATGCGTGTGGTATGGCTTCTAGCATTTTTATTATGCACCGTGCATGGTCTTCAAAACTTTTTATTGTCAAACTACGAATTGCCAATATCAACATAATTCCTCTGGGGAAAAGGTATAGTGATATTTAGCAGGTATTCGTATGGCTCAGTCTCTCTCACGATCTGCAATCATGATGGTATCAAGACGTCGTAGTAGTGCCCCTGTGCCTGCCTAGATTATGAGTGAACGATGTGGTGTCATCTGATTGGAAGCGAAACCTTGCATTATCTATTTTCATGTGTAATTTACGTGTGATTCTGTATTCTGCTAGGGATCATAATAAAGTAAATAAATAAAGCAAGTTATGGTCGCCACCACTGAAGATACTGTTTCCATAAGCTGTATTTGGGAATAAGTGTGGCGAACTTATCCTAAAAAGAAGTTAATGTTAGGGCTCGTTCACACAGAACATCCGAACATCAGTATTTCCAGGATCATTTTAAAGAATCCGTCGCTACTTGAGGTGGTGTTCATTCCGCATTTACAGTATCGTTACTGCGGTTAATGGCACGTCCCGCGTGGCTTCGATCCGATAAAACGGCTCAGCATTTTAAGACTGTTGTGTGTGTGAACTTGCTCGTACAACTACCTATGCCATTGCCGAATAAACAAGTATACGGTAAAGCGGACCCGTAAAACGGACAGCTGTATATTTTGTCGGATCGGTAGTTTTTACTGGATCTGGTATACTGTCAAGTGAGTGAAGTCGCTCATACAACTACATTCTGCAGCGCCAAATAAAAACGTATACGATAAAGCGGACCTGTAAAACGGACCCCTGTGTGAACGTTAGTCGCAAGAATTATCTTGCGAGTCTTGCGAACATTCTTTTAAATTTTATTTACCTAATAAGATAAGCAACGTCAATATGTTTTGTTTTATTATTGTAGATAATTACATAATTAACTAGTTTATAGATTGTTGTCTACATTATGACGATGACTAAGCAGAAAAATTAAGCCAGATTAAATCAATCAGTTGTTTGAGTCTGCTATCTAAAAAAACTTATATCGATCGCTTTGTTTTGAATTTGCACTTATAATACCTATTGTAAGTACGGTATTAGTATTTTTCTACCGTAACTGCATCCCTTCGCATAATCTTATTTTTAGATTAAGGCTCCCAAAAGACTCGAAGCGGCTTTGTGACAACCCATTTTATCCGACTGCCGAAGGAGGGTTATGTTTTACAGACATTGTTTTACGGCATCAACTAGGAAAAATTGTATCGCTGTCGCATTTTCTCATCGCACCTGTTTGTGTCAGTATTTACCCCAATCCTAATAATGAAATAAACTGTAGACTACATCACTGACCTATTTTTTTCTGTCTACAGGATGTCGAAGAAAACAATTGAGTCTGCATAAGTATTGTCAACATGGAATAATCTCAAAATGGTATTACTAAGTTTCTGTCTATGTTAAGTTAACCCGAGGTCCCTCTGCAAAAATCTCCATGTAATTTATTTTTGATGAAATTAGAATAGATTATTGCAGGGTTTTCTGGCAATATCTAGACGCAAACAGTTTTTTTGTTATTTTTTTTATACTTTTCTCTACACTAGGAGTTTTTCTGTATCGTGAGTGCGTCATCACATCTAGCTCTCAGCTAGCCGCCATTTATAGGTTGGAAGATGTTGCGGGTTAACTGGCAACCCACAGATTGCGGCTAACTGAGAGCTGGCAACATTATTTTTCCTATTTTCTACACCACTTTCTTTCGAATGACGTTGGATTCACTTGAAAAACTTATATTAAATATATATACATTTTTATTTATTTAATTAAGGTAATTGTGGGTAGATATTACCAGGCAACTCTGTATAAATCTATTCTACTATGAAGAATTCGTGAAAATTAAGTTTTATCAATAACAAAAATACCTGCAGATTTTTGCAATGGGTTCTTAGGCTAAATGTGCATACTTAAATCTAAGTTGGATCTTAATTTTTATTTTTGTAAATGTAATTAATTATTTTACAATATTATGTTGTATTAGAAATACATACTGAGGATACAGCTTTTTACAGTAAAGATTTACTACTTGTGTAGATAAGAGTTAATTATATGAATGGAAATATATAGTTAGTCGAAGACAATCGAGTTGTTTGATTTTATTATTTCCTTCTTCCGGTGAATAAAAATGCTTCGAAATTTTTTACAGACTTATACTTTAAACATGGTATGCGCTATTCTCATATCAGCAACTCTCAGTCTTATTTCAAAACGAGTTGAGTTCTTTAGTACTATTGTCAAACAAAAACTTTCGAGGCAGTTTTAATTTTGAACTTTATTTAGACTCGGTTAAAGTGCTTAAAACAAAAAACTTACTTTTTAACCGACATCAAAAAAAGGCAGGAGGCTCTTTATTCACCGATACTTTTTTTTTATAAATGTATTTTCCCCGGTTACTTAAAGACGCCAGAACGGATTTGGAAAATTCGAATTTTGTTTGAAAGGGTATACTTCTCAGGTGGATCCAGGTGGTCAGGATCTGATGATGGGGTCCAATGGAAATCGAGGAAACACCTCAAATATTATAGGCATACATATGGCGACTTTGGATTATCATCAACAATGCAATCATTTGCATATTTTGTGAAGTGGAACTGATGAAGGAGACTACAGATGGCCTCTGGAACTCCTTAACCCTTTGAGAGCCACGGTCTTCTATTGAAGACAATCGTTTCCGTGCCCTCCACGCCACGTCTTTATAAAAAGACAATATAGAATCATAACGTTTATTATATTAAAATACATGAACAAATGCTTTGTGTGTATTTTTACTATTGCCTAAAACCCTAAACTTATTTTTTTTTATAATAAATAGAAAATTAATATTAGCAAAAATTTTTTTAGTGTCCCAGGTGCCATAGTCTTTATAAGGAGACGTCTAGTGTTGTGATTACTTGATTAAGTCCCTAAAGGGTCGATATACACGAAAGTTTAAAAACACTTTTATTTTGAATCGAAATGATGACTATTGCCAAAAATTGCGATCCTTTAAAGGAATGTACGTAATTTTGCTAGCTCTTCCATATGTATTTACTAGAATCCTTTAATACACACTAAGTGCCGTACTTTGGTTAATATTGATATCGATATTGAAAGATCCCGTCACTACGAAACTAATTGATATCGGTGCCTCGGGCGCCATGGACATCAATAGACGACACCCTGTGCCGTCATAGACGTAAGTGCATCAAGGTAAGTGTTAGATACTGCAGCGCTGTTGTGGATTGTTATCGTTATAAAAAAAATATGTGTGGGTTTGGAAAGTGTACCCAATAAATACGAGATGTACAACAGACGAAGATTTTGAGTTAAGGTAGTGTAAGTTATTTAATGGTAAGAAAACTAAAAAAAAATTTTTCGCTCAATAACCTAATTAGATCGCAATAAGTAGATACGTGCGAAATTATGATATCTCAGAATACAAAACATACTAAAAATTGCATTCTTACTTTGAATGTAATGTGGCCAAGCAAAATCTATAGTAATATTAATGTGTGTTTAACCTAAACTGGAATATAAAAAAAAATGTGAGAAAATTGAACATACACATCCCATAAAACAATTGAAACTTCTAAACAAGATAATTATCGAAATACGAGTATGTCATTATTTTTATTTATCCAGATATCGAAATACGTCATTATTTTTATTTATCTGGTATATTAAAAAATAAAACAAGTAAGTTACATTTATCGATAATACAATTACACTCATCACTACTGTTAGTCCGGTCAAATTAGACCAAAAAATAGGGGTAGGTTTACAGTCATTCGCATAGAGGTGAAAATTGGTGCGAATGTTCGGAACAACATTATAAATGAAATGTTAAAAGTCTCCATCGATCCCACACTTGCAAAAAAAAAATATTCGAGGTCAAAGTTCGCAAATATGGGTTTTTGCATTTTTTTTCCGAACGGTAAGTTTTATGATCAAAATAGGTCAGACCAAAAATTGTAGTTTATGCAATTATCTATAAAAATTGTCTTGACATTTTTCTCCTAAACGTCACCGATTCTGAGATATAATGGTTGAAAAGTTGTATTCTTCATAATATGCGCACGTTTCCACGCCATCTGGAAGGTAGTTTACTTGGCGCGTTTTTTTTAACGTGCTTTCCTCGATAGGCTTTTTCCACAATCTATTGTGATCCTGTTTAATTCAATACTATTCAAAATTATGTAAAACAGTTACTATTGGAAATAATGAAAACCATGTGAATTCTAAAAAAACTGGTAAAATTATCCGTCTCATTCATAATCATTTGATAATTCTGCTTCCTCTTGTTCTTGTTCGTCCTCTTGTACTTCTTCTTCTCCATGTTCTTCTTCTTCTTCTCTTTGTTCTTCATCCTGCTGGGTGGAAGTAAATTGTTCTAACAGTGATGAATGGGATCTCTCCTCATTGATATCGTACGAATCCTCTTCTGATGGCGATACAACACTGGAGCACGATTGACCTTGACATCTAGGACATGCTAAAGAACAAAACTTTTTAACAAAAAAATCAAACTGACTGCCAAAAGTAATTTTCTTTGCCGAAGTCGGTGTCGAAAAACGAACAGCAATAGGCACAAAAGACACCAACTTCGGAAAATAAAGTTATTTTTTGCTTTGTAGTGTTTTGTTTTGGAAGTCGGTTTGATTGTTTTGTTAAAAAGTTTTAAGACAATTAAAATTATTGATGGTTTGATAACAAATGCCTGGAAGTTAATTATATTGGTTATATTTTGTCAAAGTAGCATCACACTCAATCAATTTCTTGTTTTAACTTGTATTTACATTTAAGATAGACAGTAGACCCGTTATCTAAAATATTGCGTTGTATAGTCGATTAGTAGTAGGTAAGTACCTACATTTATATTAATCGTTATGTGATGGCATTTACCAAAACAATGACTAAACAAAATCTTGTTACTATCGGTGTCTGCATAAAGCAATCTTTGGGTATCTGTCTGTGTCACCATGATAATTGTTTTATTGAAGTTTTTAACAATATTTGGTGGCAACGCCCGGCGATACCAAGGTCTCACGCTGCGGTAGGTACTATCATCAACACTTGTCAAGTCTATTGACATTTTTTGGACTTATTTCTTTTTTCTAGGTTTGTATAGGTCATCTAAATAGAATTGAAGTGACTGCATATCCTTCTACGTCATCTTGTGATGAAGATCATATCGATAGAGTCATGTCATAAAAGGGGCAGGTCATGGGCTTGAGGCCATTGACAGCTTGTATGATGTACATCTGTGAAAGATTCTGGTGAACCACTTTTCAACCCAGCCAGCTTCTCCCTCCAAAAGTACCCCTATACCCATAAGGTTAATTTTAGGGGAAGAAGTTTCATCAACATGATGTGGCAACAAATATTTTAACATTAGGTAGGATTTACAATATTGGAAAACTGAAAAAAAAAGACAACAATGACTTGTAAGAATATTGTTTACAAACAGCGAAATCAAAATATCTGCCTTGCAATGGTGATGTATGTGATTATATAATATTAATAACAAACAACATTGATTGATAACAGCAAAAAGACGGACAATCAAGGCTGTATGCGTTACCCCAGCCAGAAAATGTAAAAGTCGTCATCTAAGTGCAATAGATAATTAGATAAACAGGTTCTGTAATTGGTAAGCAGATTTTTTAATTTGGTAGGTAATCTGATAGTTTTTTTAATTATTTTATAAAAACAGTTCCGGCTGGAGTAATGTAACCGCAGCCAGATCTTTTGTTTTCTAACGGGCATGTTGAAATAAATGTTATCTAAATCATTAGATAATAATTTGAAATAAATGTCACAAATTAATTTGTATTTGTATATGCTATGGTTCTGAATATTAAAATATATTTAAAATCCTGCTGCGGTAACGTTTGCACGATTGCTGCATCTCGGAATTGACTAAACGGATGACTAAAATTTTTGTACTTGACATCAGGCTAATTAGTTATAATTTGTTACGCAATAAAAGAATCCACAATAATGCACTGTTTTGAAGTTATTTTAGTAAATAGAAATATGCTTCAAATGGTCTTAGCACTTCCAATAAGCGCTCCAAAGATTAACTTGAACTTTATATAGGTAATTACTGCCTGTAAATGGTGCTGAAATGGTTTAAGCAACAAAGTCAAGCCTATTTATGTCTGCAGTTTCTTTCTGTCGGTATAAACGAACCTAAACTATCCTTATCGGGGTGCCCTAAGCTCCCGAGCTCGCTTCGCTCGCTTTTGGACTAATTCATTGACCATAATTATTGTTACGTATCAATATTCATAAAAGTTTAAATCAGTATTCTTTACATTGCCCGATTTGACTTGACTAGATTCATAATGCCCGGGCATTGTACATATCTTGGTAATTATTTGGTCTATGACATATACATGAGTTTCTTATTTATCGAAAAGTCGTATCTATACCTACTTATTAAAATAAAATTAGTTAAAAAAAAACTCAGTAGCGGCTTTATTAGCCCGGAGTATTAATTTAGATCTCGAAATCATATTTGTTGGCAATAAGACGATAACGTGACATGATGATTTCTAGGAAATAAGTATATATACATTTTTTTTTTATTTAATTGTCACATTACATTTACAATCATTCTCACATAGGTTAAGTATATCAAATATCTGAGCTAGGAGACCCCGCTCTTCATAAGTTACAAAGTGAAAATGAACAAGGCTTGTAAAAAACGAGAAAGAAAAATAAAAATAACTTAAAATAAAAATGACTCAAAATAAAATTAAAATAATACAAAAATAAGTATATTGTCTGTGTGTGTGTGTTCGGTGTGTGTGTGTGACGTCCAACCTTATTGAAGTGTTTCCAAGAGTATTACTATGTCGTAGTAAGTCTTGATTTTTAGCCAACTGATTAGGGATTTTCTACACTCTCTGACAGTCATCGGGAAAATGTTCAATATTTTATTTATTTTGTTGTATAAGTTTATAGAAAGTCTAGTATATTGTCTTGCTGCTAATTTAGCTGAGACTATGTATAAATAATTCCTCCTCTTTTTTTGGGACGCAGGGCCATACGGTAGTGTTTTATGCAGTTTCATAATAACTCATAGGGTCATCAGGAGATGAAGTAAAAAAGAGGAGTAAATTACCGTAAGACATCATTTTGATTTTCCTGCAAATAATACCAAACATTTTCGTACCTACGACCTACTATAAAATGCTCTATGGTAACCCTAACTATACTCTGTAGTTGAGGATCCCCTCGTAATAAAAAATGAGGAAAGCAATATTAATCATTAGGATTGAGGAAATTATTATTTATTCTATCAACCTATAATATTCGTCATGACTTTTTTTTGGATTCCGTTCCTAAAAAGGAAAAAATATGCCTTAAGTTTACACTAGTTGATCATTCTTCCATACAAAAGTGGTCTGGCGATTACTCCACTGTTTGACGATGTACGTTCAAAATAAAAAATGATATCAATTTGTCTCATCATTATCTATGCCTGTATATAAACTGTATATACTAGCCCTGTATGGAAACAAAAAAGTAAAAAATTAAAATATTTGTAAGTTATGAAAGTCGAAAGTTCCTTATTTCAACACTAATTTTAACGCATCTTTGGGCGAAAATAAATACTAGAAGAAGGAAAATTGCAAAACAGCCCGCATACAGGGATAGATTAGTAATTCAACAATGCAAATAGTTTTATTTTGGAAATTATTTAGTCGTTTTTTCATGATATCTAGACTCCCAAAGGTCTGTTGTCTGTCTAAAATTTCGCGCGCTCGTTTTCGTTCTAAATCATCATCCATTTCGATACAAATTTGCAAAAGTGCTAATTCGTATGCGAACTAGCTTCTTACTGCTCATCACAGCATCTGTCTCTTTCGCACGTGTGGTCGGATGAGATAGCATGCATTTTAAACTCGCGCACAAAATATTTCGTGCCGTCGACTAGGGGAACCTTAAAGGATCATTTCACGGTCGTCTGCCCCTCTGTCAAGACCTTTTTACTCTGCAATCCCTTGGAGCTTTGAAAAATGTACGGCTGTATATGCCGCATAGGTCACATTAGCAGGGAAATCAAAAACTATGAGGTACTTCCCGTTGACTTAGAAAGACAAGAAGCTATGTCTTACAGCCAAAGTAAAGAAAAATACGCAAAAACCGTAAATATGTACTTAAATAAAAATAAAAACAAGATCTATACATATATATATATATATATATATATATATATATATATTAACTAGCTTATATAATACAAATTGCATTATCACGAGAAACAAACGTGTGTGCAAAATTTCAGGTCACCCCAAAGTGAGTCAAATTTAACTTGCCAAAAATTATTCCAGATATTGAGACAGATGAAACTAAATAAAGCCTTGTAAAAACGACTATACTTTAACGTACATCGCAGTAAAGAACTTTCGCGACAACGGACGTCGCGATAGTAAACTTTCGCAGTAACGTAAGTACATCGCGGTAACGAACTTCGCAACGCAACAGTGATTTACACTAATATAAACTAATCAACAATATCGTAATTTATATTAACGATAACTTTGTATAGTTGGTCGCTAATCGAACAAATCAACAAGTGTCAAAATCACAGATATATTTCCAATACATCACATGGATTGTATAGTTCTCACCAAACTTTTTGGCCGGCCTGAAGTTAGCTACAATGGCTGCGTAGTAGTAAATCTCAAACAAAAACAGCACTGTTTCGTGCCCTGCGCATTGGAAAGCCAATTTTTTTTTTTTTTTTTTATTTGCTCGCGCTTGTCCACCATCTCACCTGTTGGTAAGCAATGATGCGGTCGACGGTGAGACACGCTTGCCTAGAAATAACATATTCACTCTTGACTTAAAGACTCCTAGATTGTAGCTGTCGGGAAACACAGACTCCGGCAAGGAATTCCACTTCTTAGCTGTACGCATAATAAAAGTGTTACCACGTACCGATGGCGCATCGCCGTACGTCTGGTAGTCCGATGATGAAACGAAGGTGGAATTAGATCGTGCAATTCCAACGCACACTCCCCGAAATGTAACCGGCAACTTCACGGCGGCCCAGAAGTTTGGCGAGTACTATACCGTACATTGCAATAAAATTACAGATTCATTACATTTCATAGATTAGTTACGATTACCTTTGCAATAATCGCTGAATACTATAAATATGTGTCACTAACAGACAGAGCTTAAAAGCCGTAAAAAATTACAGATACGTTTCCAACAAATCACATTGATTGAATCTTACATTAAGATAACATTAATTACGTTAATTACATTAATTATTTGGATTAATCACAGGCAACTAATTTAACCCACGTAATCACAGATTGTGTTTCAAGCAACTATAATATTGTTCGTTTCATGCTTGAACATACGTTAACATAAAATCACAGACTCATTTTTTAATAAAGTTAGAAGCTCATGAAACTGAAATATTATATTACCTATGGAATAATCAGAGAAAAACTAGTATTATGCTTAAACTAGCTGACCCCCGCGGCTTCGTTCCCGTCAACTGGCTATCTATCTACCTACCCTACCTATCCTACCTACCCTCCAAACAAACAAACTCTTTAGCTTTATAATTTAGATAAAACTCTTTTGCAAATGAACAAATTTGATTACCATAAAAAGATTATAGTGAGTCAATCTTAAAAGATAAACATATGCTGACGCGGCTTTTTTTTAGAACTTTTAAAGAGGAGCAATTCCATTATACATGCTATTTGCGTAACTTAAACCGTTTACGTAGCGAACGCAACGGAAGCTCTCAAAAAGGAAAATATTTTTCCCGTTTTTGCAACATTTTTCACACATTTTTTTAGCAATAGCCTTTACTACATTTTTAAATAGTGTTAATTAAATATATATTATAACAAAATATATCTATTTAAATCTCCATGATCCAAAATTAAAGTCTGGTTCCCGCTTGATCCTGAAGGTGAGATGGCAATCGCTTCATTGTAATTACCAGAGCCGCCACTCATAGGATCATAGTCGGCGAACCCTGGGCTCCGTTCCGAAGTCAAAACGGGATCTTCATAAAGGTTATCATTTTTAGATATAAAAAACATCAAAGATCACTCGCTAAAACGTAAACATCACGATGGTT
Source organism: Orthosia gracilis (assembly GCA_947562075.1). Lineage (NCBI taxonomy): Eukaryota > Metazoa > Arthropoda > Insecta > Lepidoptera > Noctuidae > Orthosia > Orthosia gracilis. Next base: position 32,153,953 of record OX387272.1, on the reverse strand, counting down.
TGGCCTTGAAATTAACGACAGTTCATGTACTGTTAATTTTCAAGGCCAAATGATCGTAACATAGCCACTGGTCATGGCTAAGCACTTATTATGGCCCAGAGTCCCCATTGAAATTCCATAAGTATTCAATAGCACCAACGACTTCATAGAGGTGAGTACATTGCATTGGTGCCCACCTAAAACGTAAATACTGGGGGCCTTGCGGGGCAAACGTACATATATTATTTGTATCTATTTAGAAAAATGTCTGTCTGTCTCTTTACGTCACAGGGTTAATTCTTAATAATCCCAAATAAATTAGCACTAAGTTGAAATTTTGTCACAATGTTTTTTTGCATGACATTTATTTAATGATTTCCTACTAAGAATCCTGGGTTCAAAAGTTGAACTTTGTTATTTCATAAGTACCTCTCTATACCTACATAAAGCGGTAACTAGGTAATTAGGTAAACTAACAGTTGTTCTAAATGCGATAGTAAAAGAAAGAATTAATCTAAGAAGAACTATGTTACCTCATAATATTTTTTACACAAACAAAACCGCGGACAAAGATAGTGTTTAAAAAAAACTGGTTTTAAAACTGCGGATCAGAATTAAACAAGATATGTGCTGAGTAATGGTTATGTGGTAATAATATATTGTGTGAATTATAAACACAACATCAAACGACTGATAACAACCGGCTATATATAACAAATGACGATTATTTATATTTATTCATTTGGTTAAGAAGCCAAACACCGAGTGGTACTGTTCATTATAAAGTGACTAACGACCGAAAAGTAAAAAACATGTTTCTTCTACCATTATCTTTAATATTACTAGCCATAACATTAGGCTGGTACTTATTGGGAAGATACAACGAAAACTATTGGAAGGCACGTGGAGTGAAATTTTACAGTAACAGCAAAGTGTTGGGACCATTTTGGGATTTCGTGATATCGAAGCGTGCTCTGTTCGAAATCTTCGGCGATCTGTACAAGAAACATAGAGATCAACCAGTTATTGGCATCGGTCAACTTGCCACACCTACATTGTTCGTCATCGACCCGAAAAATGTGCAGCATGTATTGTCAGGAGACTTCCAAGCCTTCCACCACCGAGGAATAGAAAGTCTGGAGGGCGACCAACTGACTGATAACATTACCTTTATGAATGGCCCCAGATGGAAGCTGATGCGGAAAAATATGACTCCATTATTCACCGCAAACAAATTGAAGAACATGTATTACATCATGGACAAATGCGCCCAAGACTTCGTGACCTATTTGAAAAGCAACCCGAAGACGTGGGAAGGAGATTTCCACAGCACACTGATGATGTTCAACAATGCCGCCGTTTGTGGTGCAATCTTTGGAATCGGATCAGAATCAATCTTTGACTCACCATTTCTAAAGATGGCCAAGAATCTATCACAATCGAATTTCAAGAACCAGCTGAAATTCTTATTATTCTCTCTAAACTCAAAGCTGACGCAAGCGTTGGGCATAACGGTATTCAAACAGTACGAGGACTTCTTCATCGGTTCAATAAATGCAGTTATTAAGAAAAGGGAACAGGAAAATGTAAAGAAGCACGACTTCGCAGATATATGTACGACTCTGCAGAAGAACGGCACCATGAGGGACCAGCAAACAGGGTACGAGATGGAGCCCACCACGGGTTTGTTGTCCGCACAGGCTTTATTCTTCTTCACCGCTGGTGTAGAACCTTGCGCCAACGCCATCTTTTCAACGTTAGTTCTTCTCTGTCGCCATCCAGACATCTTAAAGAAAGTTCATCAAGAAATTGACGAACATTTTGAGAAACACAAAAATGTAATTACATACGACGTCATTTGTGAAATGGAGTATTTGGATAAAGTGCTGAGTGAGGGCATAAGACGATTCCCTCCTATTGGACTCTTGACTAGACAATGCTGTCAAGACACTGTGCTACCTGTTGGCAATATCAAAGTGGAGAAGGGAACAAAAATATTCACTCCGATTTATGAAATACATAACGATCCTCAAATCTACCCGAACCCAGAGGTGTTCGACCCGGAGCGATTCTCTAAGGAGAGGAGACCCAACGACGATGTCTACTTGCCATTCGGGATGGGCAACAGGACTTGTATCGGTGCCAGATATGCCAAGCTGCAGGTAGTCGCGGGTATGGTGCACCTGCTACGAAATTTTACTGTTCAATCCCAAGAAGGAAATGTTGATATAGAGTTCTCTCATGACCCCCTTAATGTTAAATTGGGCAATGTTGACGTCCAGCTTATTCCTAGAAACATTTAAAAGACTTTATATTGTATTTGGGTAAAATGGAGTAAAAACGTAGTAGTGTTTTACCAAAATGTATATTCCTTCTTTGGTAGTTGGTTGGTCTTGTAAATGTTTATAGCTTTTATAAATTAATCGTAAGGAATGATTTTATATTTAAATTGAAGACTGTGACTTGTGTTGAATATTTGTTTATACGGATATAACCATATCGTGATGTTAGTTGTTAAACTTAATAAATAATTATTATATAACTTTAAATTTTGTTGTTTTATTAGCTGTTTTTTTATATATATATAATGGGTTTGCTCTTGACTCTAGTCTATGTCAGAGGTGACAGAGACAAAGTCGACGATGGAGTGAGCTTACGCAGAAGAAGCTGTTTATTAGCTGTTTTTCTACCTCTTATGAATATACTTCATTTTGGACTTGTCTTCTAGATCGGCGATGTCGATTTTTTTTTTTTATTATTATCATTATACTTTATAGTTTTTTTATTTGGAAGTCGGTAGTATTTTTTTGCAAGTTTTTTTTTTAATTTTTAGTGGTACCTGCCTAAAAGGCAAGTTGTTTAATAAGGTACCTACAAAGCCAGAATAGATTACCCGAATATCATGAAACATGAACATAACCAGTGAAATGAGAGATCTATGTACCCCTTAAGAGCGTACTGGCGTGATTTTATGTTATGAAATGGTATAAACAATAAACAGACATGCGATAGCAGCAATCCCGAGAGATTTGCCGTTATTTATTGAAGAGTTCTGTTGTATATCTTCGAAATTCTTCATCAGATCTTCACCAAATTAAAATGGGACCAATTTCGGAACATACTCAAACAAACAAAAAAAAAATTCAAAATCGGTCCACAATTGACGGAGATATCGGTGAACATACATAAAAAAAAGAAAAACATACATAATGTCGGACATAGAACCTCCTCCTTTTTGGGAAGTCGGTTAAAAACAAATACTTATGTGTTACTGGAGAAAAACTCCCTTAAAGTTTAGTTTGGGCTAAAACTTCAATCAAACTTTTTTATTATAAGTAGTGTCCATTACGAGTTCCTCACGAGTCTACAAGCAGGCATCATGTAATGAATCATCCAGGATATGATGAAACAAGTACTATCACAGTCAAAAGTGCAGTCCTATCTTCACGAAACTATAGCATAGCCAATCAGTCCCACTTACGTCTTTCTTCTATGGATACATCACACTCATACATCTGTATATCGAACTCTTTCATAATAAACCAATGAGAACGCGACATGTTCGCAACGTCATACTATTTATTAAAATAACAAAACATGTGGGTGGTGGTGTTTCAAATCCATCCTCATTTGTAGATATTATAATATAAAACAAACCTAAACTTTATAACATTGTGGGTAGATTTCAAACACAATACCCACACGTTTTGTCGCCAACATCGATCGCACTTACTCCCGTATATTGCTCTTATATCTACCGCGCTCTCTAGGATTATTTATCAAGAATCTTAGAGAGCGCGGTAGATAATCATTTAACTTTAAGTTAGTTTGATTAGAATGAGGTATTTAATTTCATATTGAAACATAAATGTGTAGCGGTTAAGATCGCTAGTTAACCACTATATGACTAGTTCGAATCCCGTAACGCATACTATTAATATTATTTTATTTTTCTATATACATTTTATAATATTATTTTTAACTTAAAAATAATCAAATTATTATTATTATAATTTAATACTCTTAATTCATGAATATGAATATCTATTTCTTTATTTAAATTGAAAGCATAAATATTAATAATGTTTTTTTTTTTTTAAAGTCATCTCATAAATGATAGAAAAATATTAAATACCGTAGCATAATAATTTTACTATCCTTTTAATAATATTATGTTCGTCGCTGCATTAATTACTTTATAATTATTATGATTATTATGATTTATTATTCAGTTGTAAGGAAGATTTGCGTTAAGCGTTAATTAATTAGTTAATTGGATCTTGAACATTGCATTTGTATGAGGGTAGAACTTTTTATTTTATTCGGTAAAATCACCGAAGATGAGGGTATATGGAAACAATATGATTTGCTTGAAGAAACGACGTTGTGGGTTGGTGAACTTAAATCAAAGCGTTCGAGGTGTTTATAGCGGTGTTTAATTGAATATCATTATGCAAGCAAATAATTTTTTTATAACTAGGGCACACATTGTTGTCTTGCATAAGAATAGGCTAAATACAATCACATAGTTCTGATGAAACCGGATTAAGTGTAAGTTACATTATAAAAATAATGAGATGATTATTGAAATATGGTGCATGATATTTTTGTGTCAATGAAGCAAATAAATCGCTTTTTTTAATGTTTAATGAGTGTTTTTTTTAGAGGAGATCTGTGATTCTTTGGATAACGAGGTTTGAGGAAGAAGGAAGCCTCAAGAGTTGTGCATGAAGTGGCAGACCACCGCTTATAAGCCAGTGTTAATGAAGATTTATGGTGAATAAATATGAAAACAATGGTTTTATACCAACTAGACGTTTTGCTAGTGAATTCGATACCTACGTCAATTGCGCACTGTTCGCCGCGCACTCCATGCCGAAGGAAAGAAGCGACTTCATTTAGTTTTCTTTTTAAACAAATTATTAATCATATAATAATATGGATTAATAATTTGTTTTTGTTTTATTTGTTTTACAATGACGAGATACTGCATTGAATTTCTTTACTTTATTCTATCGTGCTTACAAACTAAAATCAGTGTATGAAATCTTTTAACTTGGACCACCGCCTTATCTCGAAAATGTGTTGAATTCGTTTCTTATCTATTCGACAACGAATCATTTCTTTTTCTTTTAACCTCACTGGGATAATACTGTTAAATGTTAGCATATTGTTGTATTGTAAGTGACAATTTGTCTTGAAGTGAATGAAGATATTTAAACAGATCTAAGAAATAATTTATTATGTAAAAAAAGTTTTAATTATATTCCAACATTATTATTTATTACTATTAAATTGATTGTTTTAACTATTAACGGGATTCTATGTAAACATCATTGTATCATATTATTTAAATCAATAGTTGTTTGGTTTTGAAACGGGGGTAAATATTTAGCATTGTATTGTAGAGGTTAGCTTCAATCCTCTTTTACTAGTGAAAACGAATACTTAAGCTATACCCTCAATAATAATAGTTATCATATTATAATTTAAAAATTAAAACTTATCCATCTTTTTTTTTATATGCCTACTATTTAAATTAGTGTTAATAATATTTATTAAATCAATAAATTGTCCTAGCAGTAGTAAATATTTAGCATTGTATTGTTGAGGTTAAGCTTCAATCCACTTTTCCTAGTGAAAACGAATAATTAAGCTATAGCCTCAATAGTAATAGTTATCATATTATAATTTAAAAATTAAAAGTTATCTTTTTTATCTGCCTACTATTTAAATTAGTGTTAATAATATTTATTAAATCAATAAATTATTTTATTTTCAACATGTTTTCTTTTTTAATGGTTGGGTATGAACAATATTAAAAAAGGATGCATAAAAAACTTATGTTTTTACTTTACCTTACCTACCTTTCGCGTAACTTACTAGGCATTATTTGTTACCATGAGTCTAAGTTACCAAAAATACAAAAAGAAACTTCGTGCAGTCAAGATTTGAACTCGCGTCTATTAGGATCCCGCTTTGGAGTGACACTCTCACGAATCTGCCACGAGTTACGATAACTACTATGACGAATTTTAGACTTTGTTTTGAACCGGCTCGACACGGACTTTTGTAGTTACATCTAAGTGAAACGAGTAAGTATATATTTTTATCTTTGTGTGGCTTTGACCACGCCCCTTCACCTCGTAGTAAGGATATCTTATTGTTTGCGTTGAAACTTCACACACACATTTATATGCACAGAACCGTGCAGGTGACTATAAACATTGAGATACGACTGCAATTTTGTCCCCTTACTGTACGTAACTGTACTATTGGTTGAAATAAGACCACACTTGCTCTTCCGGTAGCAAGGGATTGCTCGTCGATATCACACTACTGCTCCGATTGCGTAACTCGCAAAAATCAAATCTACAATTCTGTATAGACTTATTCATATAAAAGCCAGTGCAGCTCACATCTTGTCTTGTTCTGGTCCTGGATTTTGGGAAGGAGTGGCTCCCATTCTTCTTCTTCGTGTCACTGGCACGACAGTCGTTCAAATTTATTTGGCCCAAAACTTAGCCACCTCCACGGCGTTATCTGTGGCATCGCATAGATCACCCTAGTTTCATGTTTTGGGGCACAGAGGATAGGAGAGCATGGTTTGCGACTCAGCACCATATGCACAACCTGTTGCTGTTCCGTCGAGGTAACCCCATTCTGCGATGTTGGAGTTACACCTGGGTTCTGAGGCGGTTTTGTAGAATTTTAGGAAATGCAATAAAAACGTATGGAGAGTAAACCTCATGTGTAAGGTGTTTTTATCGATAAAGTGAAGTGTATTTTACGGCCTAAAAGTTGTGTTCCAGTTCCACTTCACCAAATGATACTTTCTGAGTGCAAATGCATTGTTGATGAAAATACCAAAATCGCTATATGTATGCCTATAATATTTGAGGAGTTCCCTAGATTTCTCCAAGATCCGATCATCAGATCCTGACCTTATGACTATGGGACCAACTGGGTAGTATACCCTTTCAAACAAAAGAAGATTTTTCCAAATCTGTCCAGGCGCCTTTGAGTAATCGGGGAACATACATAAAAAAAAAGAATAGATTCCGGCGAATTGATAACCTCCTCCTTTTTTTGAAGTCGGTTAAAAAAACAGCACATTATAGTCTATAATTGCTCTCTGTCATATAAAGTAAGTAAGTACTTGTACTTATTTCAATCAAATATTCACAAATCTCACACTGCTTAAAAAACCATCACACCGTTCGTGACTGTTTGCGACTGTAGTGTATCGAGTGTCGGCTGAACTCGACGCACGTAGGTATGACTCGCGTTTCGACTGTTTGTATGAAGATGGAATACTGTTAGATATTATTACCGTGCCAGAGCACTAAGTCACTAAGTAGATAATTGCTACTATATAGTTTCTTGACCCAAAATACTTCACAAGAGGTACTAATTATAGGGTAGCACTTTTGTAAAACCTACATTATTTAATGAATAGCTGTTGCTGGAATGGAAGTAATTTTCCTTTGAACCTTTGATGCAAGAACGAGCTAAGCGAGCTCAAAAATTTAAGCACTTCGGAGCGGTTTCCTTGACATAATTACCTAAACGAAATACGAGTTTCTTGCCCAAAAGTGGAACAAACAAGAACTATTAAGATGTACGAGCGAGCGAAACGAGCTCAAAATTTTTGTAACCCAGCCTCGGACACGTGAACTTTCTTTTGACAAAAACCTGGGTGCAAGAGCGAGAGAAGCGAGCTCAACATTTTGTAAGACAAATAAAACATAATAGTCCACTAAACCTACTCGTGAAGTTAGCTAGCTCAGGCCAAGCTCCCAATGCGCGGGCCTTTACTATTTACTATACCACCTGCGTAGTTAATCTGGCCTTGAGGCCTTAGTGCGAGTTTTTACCCACGCTCAATCGCGTTAACGTAAACGTCAATTTTAATTGAAAATTGTATAAGCGCCGCCTGGGGACGGTAAGGAGAAACCTCTTTTTTGTACACATTTTGACTTAAGAGATCGTTTACGTTACCACGAGTGAGTACGTTAAAAAACTCGGAATAAGCACACTGATCGACGACACGTTCGAACGATCTCGTTACCGGATGACAGCGATGTTGCTTAGATAGGTTTTGTACAAATAATTAGTTTCATATTCCTTTTACATAATGTACCTTTACTTTTTATATTTTTATCGAAATAAAATACACCTTAGGTACATTACGAGTATTCCTGTTACTCCATAAATCACATGAATGCAAAATTAATGACTGTTTTGGTTATCATTTAGGTAAGCAAATTTTTTCCTTTTGATCAAGGAAAGTGAATAGTTTCAGTAAAACAGGAATATTTTTAGTTTCGTTTTGTGTGTCACAGAATGAGCAATTCAGCATCAATGAGTTTTATTCAAAGCCGCAATTTATTTTTTGTAAATATAAATCTACTTTTATCGTCTAAGAGTACGAGTAAAATTACCACATTGTACGTCCAAAAGAAAAGTGCTCCTTAAAAACTGCCGCTGTATTTTAGTTTTGTGTGGATCTTAATAGCTGTAAAATGTTCGCCATTACTCCGAATTAAAATAAAAAATTGGATAAGAAGAAAGATTTCCAAAGATTTTTGAGAAGTTATATGGTTGTAAAAAGTTTGATTCAGAGAACCGGGAAAGCTGTTAACAAACATCGGTCGCCGGTACCACGATGCAACATAGCGCACAGAAGACGAATCACCGCAGGGAGAAAATTAGATTGAACTGAAGGACATCAATATGCACCTAAGTCATAGAGCGACCCTCTCAGCTACAACAACATATCTAAACAATGTCGAACGAAACCGAAGAATATTTAACCAACACCATTTACGAATACAACAACGAACATGGGTTACAAATCGAATACGAAGGTGGAGGAAGTGACCAAATACATATGGCTCTCAGGGATAATTCTGTCTGCAGCTTGCTTGATACTACAGCTGTTGTGCTTAACATTCCAGCCGAAGATAAGGAAGATAGATCTGAACGTCCTAACACAGCTGACAGTAGCAAGATCGACAAATACACTGCTTGCATTCTTATTGTATTATAGATTGTTTGGCGAGATCACAGAAAATGTGCTATTGGTAATCTTTGGGCACTCAGACGCCGTGTCATTGTGTTGGATATCAGTGTACACGAAAATATTATACGAAAAAGTGGAAATGGTGTTTAAATTTAAGAGATGGAACTTATTAGTTCTTTCTGCGCTGATCTGGTTCCTGATGGTGCTAATTGGTGGAATGGTCGGTTTATTTGGCAAAGTATATTTTGTTGCATACATCATGTACACATATGCGTGGTTAAAATCGATTATTTTGTTGGTGAACATGTGGATGTTCTGTAAAATATTCTGTAACATTAAAAACATAAAAAGTAACTGTTACTTTGCTCATTTGTTACTAACAAGTATTTTCTCGTTTATTTTGTTGTGTGTAACATGTGTCGGTACGTTTCTTCAGTTGGTGCAAGGGGATATCGACTACGGATACGAGACTTTTTATATTTTAGATTCACTTGAATCGACAGCAATATCTGTAATATTCCTTGTACGCGTTAGGAAACTGATCAATATGCCTAGTAGAGTTATTTCGATGAACATTGACGTAACCATACCCTGAACGTAAGACACTGGTATTGTTTAGTACAGTATTGTTTGAAACAAAATATGCTTGTCAATATAATGTACGAAAATATAAAAGAACAGTATTATGGCTAGTAAGAATGTAAATTGTATAGTAACGCAAAAGTATGCACGTATTATCTATCTATTTAAATGAAAGACTGTATATTTATATTTGATGCACATAGCAGGCTTAATTGAGAGAGCCTTGGTGCCCATAACATTAAGTTTAATCTTAGCTTGCATGCTAGAGGTTCTCAGAGTTGTATACTTTTTTTTTTTAAATACTCGATATTTCCTCAAGTAGTAAACCTATTCGTATAAAAAATTGTAAATAAGGTTATTACATTATAGGTACCAAATTTCTGTTTAGAAAATATCGCTGTAATATTATGCACGTGCCTAGTTAGTAGTATTTATGTAAAGGAAATATTAGTTTTAATTAAATGCCAGATTACGCTTTACCTTGTATTTTACCCATGAAAAAAACCCAATTTACAATAGCTGCTCTAATCGTTAAGTTCGAAGAAGTAAGAGCTTAGTATTACTTTTCTCGAAAAAATATGCTAGGCTGATAGAGCTGGATTGCGCCACACTTCACTGTGTGATGCCTAAGGTCTTTGCCTAAGGGTAAGTACGTTACTGCGTGAATATCTTTTTTATTGTCTTAGGCTCGCGCTTGACCACTATCTCACCTGATGGTAAACGATGATGTGGTCGACGGTGAAGCACGTCTGCCTAGAAATATTCTATTCACTCTTGACTTAAAGACCCCTAAGATTGTAGCTATCGGGGAACATAGATTCCGGCAGGAAATTCTACTCCATAGCTGTACTGTTACTGTTTAGTATGTATGAGTGGGAAGTCCTCCGTGTACTGATGGCGCATCGCCGTACGTCTGGTAGTCCAATGATGAAATGGGCTAGGCGGCATTAGATCATGCAATTCCATCGCACACTCCCCGAAATGTAACCGATAAAAAACCGACAAGCTGGCAACTCAGCGACGATGTTCAAGGCTTTGACTTAACCAGTGTCTCATCGCCGATGAGCCTCTTGGCCCGCTTTTCGATCGATTCTAGTACATCAAGCTGGTATTTGGCAGATCCGTGCCAGAGATGAGAACAGTACTCCATGCATGATGTACTTTGCGCTTGATACAAGTTGAGTAGCTGTTCTGGCTTTCACCTTTGCAAGGATCCCTAACTTTTTGGCAGCCAGCTGAGCCTTTTCCTCTATGTATGGGCCAAAATCCATAAAATGATACGATCAAAGGCTACCATACATACTCTTATCTACGACACAACGGTAACTGATCATTACTTTCCCTACTACCTAATAATAAAAAAACTAAAAACAATCTTAAGACTTTTAATGCCTATCTCACTTAACCATGCAATGTATTTAGTCCTTAGTTAATGTTTTTTTTTTTTTAATATTGAGGGTGTCAAAGTAACGCCAAGAAGCTCAACATGGTCCTTTATTGGCACGGTGACATCTCGGCAAGTTGGAGCCGTGTGAAATTGGCTCTTTTTAGTGGGAAAAAAACGTATGGGTTTAAGCAGCATTAATCCTGACAAGATTGGCATCGCCCCATTCGGAAACTGCCTGCAAGGGCAGGTTCAAATGATTGACCTCATGGAGACGCCGTAGGGCAGCCCATACGTTGGACAAGTATCCCCAACAATGCTGTCGTCTGCATATCCAAAGGTTTTAGCAGATCGTTAATGTGCAGTAAGAATAATGTTGCTGAGAGTACCGACCCCTGAGGGGACCTCCGCATTAATATCCAATTGCGACGAGCAGTCATCGATAATCACTCGAAAGGACCGATCTCTCAGGCAGTCTGCAATCCAATCACACAGACCACCGGGTAGACTGAATGAAGGAAGCTTACCAATAAGGTTTTCGTGCCAGACCCAGACCAGACCAGACCAGTTTCATAAGTACGCCAAGTTCCAGCTTATTCGGATGGCAGAAAGGCCTTGAAAAATGGATTACGTGATTTAAGAATGATTTATGTCGGACACACATACGAAAATAAGGTAATATCTTTATATCTTCTCCTTACCTATGAAATTGGCGTTTTGTTACTGGCCATTTTGATCTCAAATATCTCCTCTTTGGTTTGGTATTCCAATTTTAAATTTATACAGCTATTTAATCATGCTTTTGTGTTTGGAAAACCGTAATTCATTTGTTTATTCCTCTTTTGTTTTTTTTTGCGCCAGTCAGTTTGCTATATCTTATCTTATCTTATCTTAAAACTTGAAATATCGCGTTATTTACGATTACGAGTTCCATCGTGGCACCAGTGCTGCAGAAACGGCTCGAAGGATTAATGATGTATGAGGCGACAGAGTCGCAATAGAAAACACAGTGCTTTTTTGGTTCCAACGTTTTCGTTCTGGATATTTCGACCTGCAGAACAAGCCCCGTGGACGGCCGGAGACCAAAGTTGATAATGAAGAATTAAAGGCTATTGTGGAAGCGGATCCATCGCAAACCACGTCCGAGTTAGCTGCAGGCTGCGGTGTTAGTGATAAAACTGTTTTAATCCACTTGAAGCAAATTGGGAAGGTGAAAAGCTTGAAACGTGGGTACCTCATGAATCGAGTGCAGCAAACCGACAAACGCGCGACGACTGCTGCGTTACATTACTCAACCGGCACAATAGTGAACGGATTTTAAATCGAATCATTAACTGTGATGAAAAGTGGATCCTGTACAATAATCGGAAACGCTCATTGCAATGGATGAACCCTGGCGAACCAGCCAAATACTGACCCAAGCAAAAATTGACTCAAAAAAAAATTACTTGTGAGCGTTTGGTGGACTAGTACCGGTGTAGCTCACTACAGCTTTCTTAAATCTGGCCAGACGATTACGGCGCGATGTCTATTATCAGCAACTGCAAACCATGGTGGAAAAGCTAGCTGCTAAGCAGCCGAGGCTGGTCAATCGCTCTAGGTTACTGCTGCTTCAGGACAACGCTAGACCGCACACTGCACAACAGACAACTAAGGGCTAAGACATCCACCGTACTCCCAGGAGCTTGCTCTTTTTTCGAAATTTGGATAACTTCTTGCAAGGGAAAAAAATCAACTCCGATGGGGCAGTCCAAAGAGCCTTCAAAGATTTTATCGATTCCCGTCCGAATGGTTTTTTTAGTAAAGGGATCAATGAACTACCTATGAGATGGCAAAAGTGCATAAATAGCAATGGTATATACTTTGATTAAATAAATATATTATATTAAAAAAAAAACGACATAATGTTCCTGCCTTACAAAACGCCAATTTCATATGTAATGACCTAATATAAAGCTTGTAATAAAAACGTACGAAACAAACAAACACTGCGTCTTCGTCTATCAACCAACTTTCCTGTCGCAGGTCTGCTGGAAGAAATTTCTATTGAAATAAGCAGTACCTTTGTGCTCTTCTGCCTGTATTCTTACCTTTCGCTGTTAAGTGTTTTATGTGTGCATTAATAAATAAAACAATGAAAGTGGGAAAATAAAATAAACAACTTGGTTACTCAAAGCGTTCAATAGCCTTTATTATTGCTACCAGTAAACATTTAAAATATTCCTAAAAAAAATGAAAGTAAGATAGAGAGCAGTTAAAAATTTAGAAATTAGTAGGTAATGTCCTCAAAGATCACTGATCACTGCCTAATCTGCTTTCTAACGCATATGACGAATATTATTGTAATTGCCATCGGTTGAAGCGAATTAAGAAGTGAGGAGTTTATATAAAATATCTCGTACACAGCCAGGTCTATAGACAATGTTGAGAAATCTAATAATATCACAATTTGAAGAAACACTTCGAAAGTAGTATTACAAAACAAAATAAATGCAATAATACATGCTAATATCGTATCGGCGAAGTGAGTGATACGTTTTACGTTCGTGTTTATAATGACGTGAAACATCTTACAAAAAAAAAACAAGTTCACGAACAAAATAATGCTTTTTAACACCGTGTACGTCACAAGGTATTCATAAAAATGGTCGATTGCAAATAGCACTATACTCGTCAATCCTATCGGTACTGTCAGGAGCCAAATCAGAATACATAGAAGAATAAAGTTCCACTTTTTATACGTATTTACTAACACCAATTTGTCGTACAATATGTTCGTGTAGACCGACATCCAGCATAGGCACACAGCGTCTGAATACCAGAGAAATGCTGTCATGATAAATAAATGAATTTTATCCCCGTTATAAAACCCATAAAAAATCAGGAATTCAAGTATCGTATTGATCAATCTTCCTGTTGTCAGCTGTGTGAGTATCTTCTGGTCTATCGTCCTTATCTTCGGCAGGAACTTGAAGAGTAGTAGTTGTAGTATCAAGCAAGCTGCAGACAGAACTATCTCAGAGATCCACACTTGTTTAACTCCTCTTGTTTCTATTTCACTTAAATCTATGGGTCGGATTTCGTCCTTCATTCTTTAGAACAGTATAGTTTGTTTAGTGGTCACAACAAGACTGGTCCGTATAAATGTATTGACTGGCTAGATTTTTCCTGTAATACCGTATCTATTGTAGAAATTGAAGTACTAAACAAAGAACTGATATGAGAAGGGTAGTGTTTACTGAACTGGAATAAACTAATATCAATCTCAATTTTACTGCTAATACTAACACTAGAACAACGATAGATTTATATCGTATTCGTTTCGTTTGACTGTTACAATTTTGTTTATGCAATTAATTTAAGTTTTGCTATATAGATAAATAAGACATTATATATATAGATTACGACGATGTAATTTAGTTATATGTTTATAGTGTTTAAGTAAATAAGGATTATTTTTCATAATTATTTAATCTTGCTACTTTTTAAGAATTTCTTAGGCTAAATATTGTTTAAAACAACAGTTTTACCATAAGCATATTTTTAGAGCTCCTTACTGCCTGTGATACAGGATTATCTAGTACAGGCATCTTCCATTATTATACCTACTTAAGTTATCTAAGATCCATACAGTGTTTTTACCTTTTTATTATCTGAATAAAGATATTATTATTATTTATTATTATTATTGTATGTGTACAGAGCTATAATGAATAATAATGACCCATACATACCACCATCGCTTTTTCGCAACGAAACCATGTTGGATTTAACATATCATAGTACGTATCTGGTTTTTCAGTATAGTTTACAAAAACAGGAAAATCTAGTATAGTATTGTCTCGTTAACTCGATAATCGGACAAGTAAATTAGAATTTTGCGTGCCTGAATGGTCTAGATAATTTTTTGTATTAAATGGCTCAAGATATTTATAATGTTGTAAAACGTGGCTACAATTAAAGTACGACGTACCGTCATATTGTAACATCTCACACACACGGTGTACTACCTATGTTTATATAAGATTCTGATTCATTATATCAAGAAAATAAATTCTTGCAACAAGCTTGAACTCACAAGCAAGTTTAATAATTATGAATTCTGTTTTATGAATTTTCTACTATCTCACTAAGGAATCTTTAAATAAAAGGAAACACCTGGACATACCTTTTTATTTATTTTTTATTTGTAGACAATACATTCATCATCATCATCTCATCAGCCTTTTTGTTCTCATTGCTGGGACACAGGCCTCCTCTCTGTGAGGGACGGATTGGGCCTTAATCCACAACGCGGGCCCAGTACGGGTTGGTGGATGTCACATGTCTTCGAATTTTTGGTTCTAGGAAATGCTGGTTTTCTCACGCACGATGTTTTCCTTCACCGTTTTTAGAGCAGTCAATTGATGATGATATAATTTACACAAAGTAAAGCGCCTGCCTGGGTTCGAGCCCACGACCTACGATACGAAAGTTACCACTGGGCCACCACTGTTCGAAAAGACAATAGATTATTTCGGCGACCCCCAAACGAGCCTACGCAGCAATCGTAGCCGCTAAAAAGCCTGTTGAGCCACAAAACTCGCAGGTAGCTCGAGCGGAGACAACAAAAGGGGGTAAACGCAGCCGGTCGAAACCAAACCAGGTTTTGAAAAGGCAGAGTCCTGAGAAGGACATGTGCGACAAGGATGGTTTCATCAAGGTGGAGAAGAGGAAGAAGAAGAAGCCTCCTTGTCGGAACCAGTGCAGTACTGCGCTGGCAGGACCTAACATGCTGCTGCGTCCAGCAATCCCGACGACGCTGCTGTATGTGTCCAGACTGCACCACTCCACGAAGGTTGAGGACGTCGTGGAGTATCTGCGGGTCGAGAGGTTGCAGCCGCGTCACAACACGAACTTCAAGTGGTTCGTGGTGCGTGTTCCGACGCATGCACTCGAAAAGTTCCTCCAGGCAGATTTTTGGCCGAAAGGTGTTATGTACCGCCGCGCGCCGGTTTCGTGGCCAGCTCGTGACACCAGTCAGCGAAACACGACGCCGACACTTCGTGTACCTTAGCATTAGTTTTTAGATGTTTATGTTATATATTTATAGTATTTTTAAGTTGTTTATATGAATATAGTATTGTATATGTTGATATGGGCCTTGATGCCTGAAATAAATGGATAAATAAAAATAAGTAAATATTATAGGCACAATAAGAGGCTTGCCATTTAGTAGTTGAATAAGTAAATTTTCATGTACCAACTCTTTAGTACCTGCGCACGTATAGCTTAAACTTGTAGTGGCTGAATTGCTATTAAAAAAGTAATTAACTTTAAGCAGGTTAATCGACTCTTCACGTGACCAGAGCGCTGGGCTTTTCCTTGGCCAGAGAATCAGCATTGCCATCCAACGTGGCAATGCTGCCAGCGTTCTGGGCACTTTTCACGTTGACAGCGATCTGGACGAATTTTTTGATGCCCCCTGCCCTTTTATACGCGTTCGTAGTTTTATTTTATTTTCACTTAAGTGTATATATAGTTATAGGTAGTTATTGTTAATTAAGTATCATATAATATGTAAATTTTAATTGAGATAATTGAATAAAAGCCCAAAAGAAAAAAAAACATAAAACATCACATTTTATGACTGCTTAGAATCCTGCATAAGGATAAATTTATTTTTATTTAATTATATACCACAACCATACCATTTGTAGTTAGGGAACGTAGGTATTCCTAGTATAGCTGTTAACAATGACACAACAAATAGTTATTTATTATGAACTACAAAGTTGTTACCAATATTGTAAACAGCTATACTAGGAATACCTACGTATTTATATAAGTAAAAAAAATGTATAGTACTAAAATAGCATTGTCATTTCTGGTTTATTCGAATCGCCGTAATAAAAATTTGAAACCATCTTCCCATTTGTTAACGTCCGTAAGATTGAAACGTATACTTGAGTTGCAATTCAATAGACAAGGGCTTACTTGAATTCGCTTGTTCAGTCCATCTCGTTGAAAAAGGCCTCTCTCCATTCCTTTCACCTTTTACAAGTCCTCCAACCAGTTTTGAAGGAACCCGTCCGGTTCGACCTGGAATGCGTCTCCTTCGGGCCCCGACACCTCGTCTGTCTCAAGAGACAAATCATGTGTGCAGTGCTTACCTTCTTTCTTTCTTCATATTTTCTCGGGCATTACAAATGACGGGGAAAAACACATTAAGTTGCACTTTGATGCCATAGGCAACTCTTACCGTTGTCGTGTGTTGTTTTGAGTCTTCTTTATCCAGTCTTTATCTTACTTCGCCCGGAAGATTTGTCGAAACGTAGATGTAACAGTTTCGCCTCACCGATTACAATTCTTATTTTGTCCAATTGGCTG
The DNA here is from genome assembly GCA_947562075.1 of Orthosia gracilis. Taxonomy (NCBI): domain Eukaryota; kingdom Metazoa; phylum Arthropoda; class Insecta; order Lepidoptera; family Noctuidae; genus Orthosia; species Orthosia gracilis. The sequence goes on along the minus strand of OX387272.1, from coordinate 32,136,614 downwards.
CTGACTTCTTGAAGACTTCGTCGAAGGTACTGGCTAACATTTTAGAAGAAAGCGAATCATCCTGTTTGACTCCTTTCTCCATTTTGAATTTGGGGTCAGTGGTTGCGATTTTTATTATGTTTATTCTATTTTTGTATACCTATGTTGCGCAATTGATTTATGTAGGTGAGATCATTGTTCTGGTTACTTAATTAAATATATATATTAACTTCAATGGCTCCATTTATTGTTGCCTTTGCTGGCGGTTTGGCTGATGTACATATATCAGTAGTGTAACGTAATGAAACGATGACACATAGTAAAATGTTCACGCGTTAATACTCGTATAGTAGGTATTCCAAATATTCAGGAAGAAATCAACGTAAAGGAAAATGACTACGAACCACATTCGGTTAGTAACCATCACAAGTGGTACACCATAATTTAAGCAATGCCGAACGCAACCCTGGAAAGTAATATCATCGAAATCAAGAAATCGATAAAGGTGGTAAAATATGTATATCTGTCGGGGATTATTCTGTCTGCAGTTTGTTTGATGCTGCAACTGCTGCTCTTCAAGTTTTACCGCAAGATAAGGAAGATAGAACAGATGATCCTCACACAGCTGACAGTGGCAAGATTGTCGAGTGCAATAATTGAGTGGCTGTTTCATAATCGGCATTGCAACCTGAACACATGTGATTTGTACGTTAGCTTTTACGCGTATCTAGACGCCGTGTCAGTGTGCTGGATGTCTGTCTACACGAAAATCTTATACGACAAAGTTGTGTTAGTGTTTGCGTACAAAAAGTGGCACTTTATTTTTCTTTCTCTTTTTATTTGGCTCCTGACATTGCCATTAGGAGTGGCGTGCCTATCACTCCTTTTGACTAACAATTTGCATGATGACACTGTATACACGTACGTATCGATCAAATTTATTATATTGCTGGTGAACATGTTGTTTTTCTGTAGAATATTCTACGTCGTTATTAACACAAATATAAAGTACAAGAGCCATTTTTCTGATTTGTTATTAGCATGTGTTATCTCGTTCATTTTGTTTTGTATAACAAGTTTCGGAGTTTTTCTTCAGACTACGATGAGGCATATCCTAACGTACAACTGGACGGGATGGGACCCCACAGTGTATGTGACACTATATGTTTTTAATTCATTTCAAGCGACAGCAACAACTGTTATATTTCTTATACGCGTTAAAACTCTAATTTGGAAGTGATTTAGGTGATCTTTATAATTATATCTATATATTATGTATCTATTAAGTAGTTTTTTTAAGATATATGTGTCATGTTAGTTTTATAATTTCATTATGTGAAAATTAAGTGTCCGCACTAATGAAAATGTTTTTTTTTTTTTTTTTACTGTGTGTTCTGTTCCCACAGACAAACCGTGTAAACGGTTTTGTGGGGCATAGTTCTTAAGTTAAGATTTAATAAACTTGTACCTTAATAAATAAATAAATAATAAAAATAAAGGGGGTACTACTAAGATGAAAACTAGTTAAATGTGGAAGAAGAATAAATGTTACGCCGACCCCAAATAAATCGGGCTAAGGCAAACAATTGTATTATAAAAAATGGATTACAATCTGATTATGTTTGCTCAATATGAAGTAAGATAAATTGTTGCCAAATATGTTTAATTTTAATAATTACAAAGACGCCAGTGATTAATCCCTTTGTTTTCTTTTTATGATCGAATGATTCGTACCGTGTCTTATAGGTCCCTAAATAAGATTAAAGTAGTACCTATTATATAGTTATTTACCTAGTAATTTATTGTATTATAAGCTATAACAAAGTTGTTACCGATGTTGGTGCATACCACAAGTGTTTTCACTGTGGTTACGGATTATAATACGGATAAATTCCATTTTTGTGCGTTCCATTTACCGTATTTATTTTATAATATTATTATGTAAAATTAGGTACCTATTCATTTGGAATAATAACTTATGTTTCGTTTTATAATAGGAATTCAGCAAATTGAATGTTTGTAGAATGTGTAAAATATTGCCAATGAAAATTCTTTGAATCTTGATTAGCATTTTTATTGATTTGGAGACTAGTATGCTTACACTGAAAAAAAAAGGTTAGTTTAATTAAGACGGGCTGGGTGGTGGCGTAGACGCAACTCTTTGCGGACACCACCATGCGCTCAGACGTAGAGACGTCTGAGCGCATGTTTTGCATACAGGTGGGATTTATTTTCCTTATTCGATCCGACCCAGCTCCTCGAGGAAGGCCAGGAGCGCAGGTGTACTCTCTCCTCCATGCATGCTCTGCAGAGTGGGCTGTCCGTGATCCCTATGACAAAAAGGTGCTTATTAAAGGGCCAGTATCCAGTTGTTACGGCTGAGACAGCACGCAACTATGGTTTAGTCAGTCGTAGATCCTTTTTCGTGAAACGGCCATCGATGGAGGGAAGTGCCTATTGGGCTGCCTACATTCACTATGGTCAATCCATAGTTTGTGGTGTTGATCTTTGGTGCGTTTCCTTACACACTTGTATATCAGCCTAGCGTTAACCGTATGGCTGTTCAGTGCTTGCAGCAATGTGGCATGAAAGTATGTGTATAGGGCAATTCTTAACCTACCTGGCAAGGACGGCTGAGGCTGCCAGGAAAATGCCCAAGCACTCTGCTTGAAACACCGTGTTGTTGACCCGCAGTGGTGAGGCTATGTGAATATTGAGGTCTTCTGAGACGACTCCTGCACCCGAGCCAGTATCTGATTTGAATTCGTTGGTGAAGATCCGTAGTTCATCGGGGCGTAGCCTCTCCATAGGAGTTGGATTCTGTATTTATTTGTCAAAAATAAATTGGATATCTGGTCGTTGAAGGCTCTTGTTAGAGGGAGTTCGTTGTTGAGACCCTCGAGCATATTGGTGTGTTGTGTCTCTCTTACCCCAGAGATCCATTGTCTTGAGACGTACTGCCACTATCATCGCTATTTGCTATATGAACAGGTGTAGTGGGGGAATTCGAAGCATAGCCTCGAGCGCTGCACTCAGGGTATTCCTCATGCAGCCCGTAGTCGCCATGCGCCATGCAGTCTTTATAGCCAGCTTGTTCACGGCTGTAATTAGTTTAGTGCGAGGCCATCAAACCACGGCCGCATAGGTAATCATGGGACGAATCACCGCGCTGTACAGCCCGAGTATAATTTTGGGGGATAGACCCCATTTCTTACCGATCATTTTCCTGCATTGCCAGAAGGTGATGCAAGTACTGTTTAACATTTATTTTGTCCAAATGACTGCTGCTAAGCATCTACTTTTATCTCAAAATAAAATTGTATTAAATGGGCGAAAATTTATTTGGGTGTTCCTGTGAGATATTTCACTGGAGCGAAGCGGCCCGGGAGAAAGTTTGAATTTCACATAGAGCTAGGAGTTTACCTGTCGTCCTAGAAAAACTACGTGTAACTGCCCGGATAAATAGTACCCACAACACATTTTGGTAAAATGAATATGTAAAAACGTGCAAAATAAATACTGCAAAACAAATCCTCCAAAAAAAAAAAGTATTCACGAACCGAGTAAACCCTTTTACTTGCAAGTCGCTGCTAACCATCTATATCCGTGGAATGGAACCGAACGTGATCGATGTTCTTGGAAAAATAATCAGTTTAAGCATATGAAAAACGTTAGGTGCATCGGCTCGGTTTCTTTGTATGGGATGAGGCATCTGTATGCTAGTGTTATATTATGGGTGGGTCTAACCCGCAGAATTTGGATGCTCCGAAATTTATATGGCATAACACACTTGGCATAATCTTCTTTAGACAAATATTTTAAAGCCATAACACCTTTATATTAGGTTACTTTAGACCCTGCAGACAGAAATAGGAGCCCCGCGCAGCATGTTGCAAAAATGTTGTTTAAATACTAATCGTTCTTATGTATTGTATATTAAAACCAATGTCAACATTAAAATATTTAAAAAAATCTTTTTATTGCCCGGCCCAATAAGTGATGGGAATTATTCAGGAAGCCCGGTCAATTTAATTATTTAAATAGTTTTTATCATATTGCGTACAATTTTTTTGTAATGTGATAGATGAGTATTTCAATCATTATGGATATGAAATGTATGCCAAAAGACGATTCTGACTGAGAACTTTCTGCGATATGATGGTTCTGCCATTTAATGATTATCAATATGAAATTTATACCAAAAGATGATTCACACTTACAAAATTATGAGATTTAATGTATGATAATTATGAGATTTAATGTATGCCAAATGATTTTCTGCTATCTGTTGTTATGCAAAGTATATTATGACTTAAAAAGTTCTGCTATAAAAGGTAGACCCATTATATTATCTGTGCCTATACCGAATGTGTATTCAGATTTTCATCCGAATCCAGTTGAACAGTAAAGTGTGAATAAGTAATAAACATCATAAGACACAAAGATGCATAAGTATATTAAAGAAACGCTACATATAGATTGGCAATCGAGATATTCATGTACTATATAGTACCTATTTACTATGTATTCAAGTTTTTAATAACTTCCTACTTCACATATTGATTTTATAACCAGTTCTTCAAAACATAAACAAACCAGATGACATCTATTCAACCAAATAAATAAAAAATACGGTATGTAAATTACATCAGCAAATTATTCAAATGACTATTGAATCAATGAGTCAAATGCGAATTAATAGGTAACGTTGTGAATTCTCTATGTGTCGATATAATTTATTAATCTTTGCTTTGGGGAATAGTGTCTATGAGAATCTCTGAAACGATAAATATCGCCATATTAATGTCACGCCTCCTGACCATTTCATCGTTGCCAAGGCCGACCTGGAAAACTGTAAATATACTCAGGTTGGCCGCAGCATAAAAATACTCCATAGGTGGGGTTCTCGAATGGTACCGACGCTGACGTCCAGTGTTTATGCGGCTTCTCTCCACAGACCATGGTTCACCTTTCATCCTGTATTGCAAGCCCTGTAACCTGTACATGTGAAGCCCGTATGGCTGCGTCAGCCAGTGGTGTTGCCGTAGCTGAATATTGGGCCAAACATAACATTTGAAATAGTATTTACCATGGACACGTTAAGAAGAAGAATGTCACAAGTTGTCAAGCCCGCGCATTGTTGTAAGAATATCTACAGCCAATCACACACCTAGACTTGCGTTTAATTATTATGAGAAACTGTTTCATTTTCACGAAGAGTGGGGAACATAATAAAACAAATATTTTGTGATTATATTGATGATATATTTTTTTATTTTTAATTTTTTTTTCAGTATTAGCATGGCAAAATTATCACCAAACACTTGTCTAAAATACTGAACATTTATGTAGGTAGATAATGCGAATTTGAAGAACAAACACAACATTCCAGAAAGCAAATATTTTGACACCCAAATATAGCTAAAATTGAGGCATAAATTCTATTTGGACTGTATTAAATGCAGTAGTATGAAGTTTGCAAGCAAAACTTTTATTTTATCTTTTTAGTACAGAAAAAGCTTAGGCTTCACTTAATTAAGAACATACTGTTAAGCTACAATTTGCGACTAAAGTAAAATGCATAACTTGTTCTTATCTTTGTATCTACTTTACTATCCCCCACTTTCTCAGCTCTAAATTATCGCAGAATTAATGTGACAAATTGTCAAGCACGCGTTACCTGCTGTGATTGGCTGTTGAAAATTCATTCAACCAATCACAGCAGATAACGCGTGCTTGACAATTTGACATTAATTCTGCGATAATTTAGAGCTGAGAAGCCCGGGGTATGTGTGTTATTTTCAACCGAAATCAAAAAGGAGGAGGGTCTCAATTCACGTGTTTGTTTTTGTGTGTTTGTTACGCGATTACTCCACCAATTATGAACCGATATTATTTAGTTTTGCTTGCGGTCGGCTTCTCAAGCCATTACCAGATGCGTTCTGTGCTTATTGGAGCTTCGAGTATGGTCTTCCAGTGAGAGCCGACCGACTTTATCAGCTAGGGCTTTGTCCCATGTATGCTGTATTTACATTCGACGGTGTTCTAGTGGATTGGTCAGTACAGCTAGACTGCTGACGTGGTTCTTTGTAAAGTTTTGTTCTGTGCTCAATCTCTTCTTTAATAGTATTAAATTTTAAGTATGCATGTAACTCAGATATTTTGGTGAACCGTGGAGCATTTGAAATGGTTGTGAACCGATTGAGATAATTCTTTTGATAGTCGGCATAAAATACGAAAAAAAAGGTACCAAAGACACCGACTTCCGAAAGGAGAGTTGTTTTTGGCTTTGTAGTATTTTGTTTTGGAAGTCGGATATTTTTTACTATTCAAAAGTTTTGCCACCTCTTAAAATATATTTATTTACATAGATAAAAATATATACAGGGTATAAAATACTTAATTAATAAACTAAGACTAAAAACATATACACTTAAAACAAAAACTACTTACTAACTAAAACTATAAATATACTAAACTAAAATATGGCGTCGAAAAACTCCTCCACATCGTTGTCCATTGGTAATGTGCCCAAAAGACTGGCAGCATTGCCCGTTATACAACGTTGCCATACGGCAATGCTTATCCTCTGACCAAGGTATAAGCCAGCCCTTGGGTCACGCGAAGTGTTAACTAGGCGTTTGGAAAGATTTTTAAACGAAGCGTGAGGTCCATAGGGTCCGAGTGACCCCACGGAACAAGAGAAAGAGAAAAAGTTTTATTAGATTATATTTTATTTGTTTGTTAGGAAAAGTACTTTATGCCAAAGTTTGAGTACTTGGGACCAGCGCAACACGTTTTTGTCTTTCATTCCGTCCTGTAAACCGTCACGCTATCACTAACTTCTTTTTGCTCAAACAATCCATTCTAGGGCATATAATATCGGCAGATTTTCAATTCCGATTAGAGCATGTAATATCGGAAGTATTTCAGTTCCGATACTGGTTTCCGATTTTAGATCTCAATATCAGTATTAACTATTTAGATCTCAATATATTTTAACATCGGCATTGCGCACATTTGTAAGATAGTATATAAGGTTTTTCTGTTCGTTGCACAAATTTAGTATGAGGTTGGTTGAATATAGTTTTTGGTTGGATATCGCACGGTCTCCGTTGTGGCGGCGAGTCTCCTTGCCGGATTGCCGCCATGAGATCTGGAGGGAAAAATCCTCGCGCACATATGGGAGAGGTGCCACGGCATCCCCACCTGCCGCTTGTCGCAGGTCCTCACCGGACACGTGACACGGCTGCTTCGAAAGGTTTCTGATCAGGATAAGGCGGGAGGAAACGCCCGGGTATTATCATTTTGTGAATCGCCTGGAGGACACGGCAGAGCATACGGAGGAGGCCTGCCCCGCTTTAGCTGAGCAACACCATGTCCTCGTGGAGGCCATCGACGGTGGTGATCTCTCACGTCCGCCCCTGGTTCAGGCCATGGTATTGGGTGGGAGGGCATGGGAAGCTGTCACCTCTTTCTGCGAAGCAGTAACGTTCTCAAAGGAATCGGCGTGAGGGAGACGCAACGGAAATGCCCTGGGCGTTGGGAGTCGCAAGTCGATTCCCGGCTACGGTAGGCGCCGGTTTGCAGACGGCAATTAAGGGGTAGCTCGCGATCTTACTCTTTCTTAAAAACTTTTACTATAAACATGTTCGCTCACAATGCTTCTGATAAGAAAGCATCAAATGAATAAGACTATTCTCAGAACGTATTCTAGGGTACTACTATTCTAGTGTAGTACACCTTGCGACTAACTTCAGCGACATAAGCAGTCCACGACAAATAGGAGTCCAAGATTACCCCCAGGTTTTTAGCAGTCTTCGAGTATTCACAATCTGAACTCCATTCAACCGGAGAGGAGATAGCGACGCAACATCAAGCCTGTTCTGCATGTGCCTGTCGCCGATAACCATGGCCTGAGGCTTCTTAGGGTTGATTTGCAGCTCAAAGGACTGCGAACATTCCCCAATCAACTCCAGGCCACTGTTTACGGCGTCCATGGTGGCTTCCGCATCTTGACTCAAAAATAATGGTAAAGCTGCAGGTCGTCAGCGTAGAGATGGAAGTTACAAGAGATAACTCTAGAAACGGAGTTAATAGAAATAGACAATGAGAAGAGGAGAGAGAACGCCACCCTGGGGCACACCCGCAGTAAGAGAGAACCAATCCGAGGAAGATTCTTCAAGGCGTAACGGCTGTGAGCGGTCTCTGAGATGTGAGTTGAACCAATCAATAGTAGAAGAAGAGAAATTGAAACATTTAAGGATCCCAAGAAGGATATCGAAATCAACAGAGTTGAAGTTTGTTGTTGGTAACTGATTAAAATTAATTTATTTTTTAAGCTGCTCTGCCGTAGGGCCATACAAAGCTATCTTATTTTTTCAGGTATAAGTAATTACGGTATTTAATTTTAATGTTCAAACACCGCGCACTTTTGCAACGAGAATTTAAACTCAAAATTATTCGATGCACGATAAGAGAGTCCCCGACGCAGATTAAATTTTCAAAATCAGTGCAGTATAATAAACTAAAGATTCCTGTTTAAAACTGTTGAGTCAGGACAACAAAAGAAAATGAGATATTGCCAAGTAATGATGATATTTACCTTAACACGATCGCAACAAGACAAGATTGATAACAACCGAATATATAAAAGCATGGGTCAATTGTTTATGTTCATTCATTTGATTAAGAAGCCAAAACCGAGTAGTAGTTTTTATTATAAAGTGTTTAACGTCCGAAAAGCATGTTTCTTCTACCATTAACTTTATTATTAGTAGCCATAACATTAGGCTGGTACTTATTAGGAAGATACAATGAAAACTATTGGAAGGCACGTGGAGTGAAATTTTACAGCAAGAACAAAGTGTTGGGACCGTTTTGGGATTTCTTGATTTCGAAACGTGCACTGTTCGAGATCTTCGGCGACTTGTACAAAAAACATAGAGATCAACCAGTTATAGGAATCGGTCAACTTGCCAAACCTGCATTGTTTGTCATCGACCCGAAAAATGTGCAACATGTGTTGTCAGGAGACTTCCAAGCTTTCCACCACCGAGGAGTAGAAAGTATCGATGGTGACCAACTTAGTGATACTATTATCTTAATGAATGGCCCTAGATGGAAGCTGATGCGGAAAAATATGACCCCATTATTCACCGCAAACAAATTGAAGAACATGTATTACATCATGGACAAATGCGCCCAAGACTTCGTGACCTATTTGAAAAGCAATCCTAAGACGTGTGAAGGAGATTTCCACAGCACACTGATGATGTTCAACAACGCCGCTGTTTGTGGTGCAATTTTCGGAATTGGAACAGAATCAATTTTCGATTCACCGTTCCTTACTATGGCCAAGAATCTATCGCAGTCGAATTGGAAGAGCCAGCTGAAATTCTTAATGTTCAGTCTAAGCCCGAAGCTGACGGAGAAGTTGGGCATAAAATTATTCAAGGAACACGAGGACTTCTTCATCAGTTCAATTAATGCAGTTATTAAGAAAAGAGAGCAAGAGAATGTGAAAAGACGACTTCGCAGATATGTGTACGGCTCTACAGAAGAACGGCACCATGAGAGATCAACAAACAGGCTACGAGATGGAACCTACCACAGGTTTGTTGTCTGCACAGGCTATGTTCTTCTTCATCGCTCGTGTAGAACCTTGCGCCAACGCCATCTTTTCAACGTTAGTTCTACTCTGTCGCCACCCAGAAATCTTAGAGAAAGTTCACCAAGAAATCGACGAACATTTTGAGAAACACAAGAACGTCATAACATATGATGTCATTTGTGAAATGGAGTATGTAGATAAGGTGGTGAGTGAGGGCATGAGACGATTCCTTCCTACTGGAATCTTGACTAGACAATGTTGTCAAGATACTGTGTTGCCTGTTGGCAATGTGAAAGTGGCAAAAGGAACAAGAATGTTTACTCCGATTTATGAAATACATAACGATCCTCAAATATACCCGGACCCAGAGGTGTTCGATCCGGAGCGGTTCTCTAAGGAGAGGAGACCCAATGACGACGTCTACTTGCCATTCGGAATGGGCAACAGAACGTGTATCGGCGCCAGGTATGCCAAGCTGCAGGTAGTCGCCGGTATGGTGCACGTTCTTCGAAACTTTTCTGTCCAATCTAAAGAAGGAAATGTTAATATAAAATTCGCACATGACCTCTTTAATGTTAAACTGGGTAATGTTGATGTCCAGCTTATTCCTAGAAATATTTAATAGAATTTTGATGATACATTTTGTTCCTATATAAGTTGTTATTGAATACAAAGTGATATGCGTTATGTCTATTTGTTTTTTACTACTTTGTTTTTTAAACATGGGCTAAAGTCAGTTGTTTATCTCCCTATCACCTAACCTACTTACGTCGCCGTTCTCAAATTATAGAATGACCAGGAGAATTGGGGGTTCATTTTTATATACGAGTATATTATAGATAAGTATGGATAAGAAATGGTAATAATTTTATTCATACATAATTTCATTCTTGGATGTTTTATCAAATCTTTGAAGTCGTTTTTATGCCCGAATCTGGAGCACAAACAGAGGGTAATGTTTTATAAAATAACGCTTGACTGTAATTTGCGGGTACTTTTATTTATTTATGTCAAATGCCTTTTTCCTATACTAGAATCTATCGATATTCGATATTAAGAAGCAAAAACTTAGAATAATGTCTTCAACGAAAATATAAAAAAAAATATTCGGCAACCACCGTTCTACCTTTTAAAGGTATTTATCTAATAAAAAGCACAAATTTACTCGGAAGTGCTTCTGGTTAACGATGCAAACAATGCTAGCGCGCAGCTATTTACACGTTCAACCCAAAACAAGGACACAACTATCCAACATAAATACTCCGTTATTCGCTTACAACTGTTAAGTTTAAGTGTAGTTATAGGAAACTACAAAAATGTTTGAAATTTTCAGCCACAGCTGAACGTGAAAAGTTTTTGTGAAATCACTGAACGGTTTCAGTGTTCCAGTGTTGGAATTTTCTCCTAACACGAAGAGGAATAAGCACTTTGGATTTATAAAACATACATAATATTATAAATGAATGATGCCAGGTTAGTAATAAAAAATAATTATAATTATTTTGAAAAGCGTGCGAGGGGCCGAAGCCAACTTGCAGAGGCCTTGTTAGGCATGTATCAGGAAATGTGACACCAACTGTTAATTATCCCTGTATGCACTAGACAAGTGCACCCAAGGGCATTCCCCGTTTGTTGCAGGACTATTGCAAAATATGGAGAAAAATGTATTGGGCTATGGGTTTGGTAGGTTTAGTGGACCGATTGCCTAAAACTATAGGACTACTGGCCCCTGCCTGACCACTGTTGAACTACACGGCTATTTATTATTATAAGTCCTATGAGATGTGGTGACCTTGCCACCAACCTGGCAATAATCTAGACTTCGGGCTGCTACTATTTATTCCAGATCGAAAACACAATAACACCTGACGTCACCTCATGCTGAGACATAGCGCTTGCGACCTACTGGTCGCACACTTCGCGGAATCGTTTCACAGAGATGAACCTACTTTCAGCTACAGTTATGTTTATGGCCAATATAATTGAGGACCAAGACTATTGTAAATCCAGACTCGAGGCTGTTACGGAGGCATTCCAGATTCAAGATGGGAAAACCGAATGATACTCCCAGAGCATAGAACCCAGGGCCTGTGGGCCAGTGCTCGCGGTTTCGCTCCCGTTAACTGCCTGCCCTACCCTACTTACCTACCTACCTCCACCTACCCTACTTACCTTGCTACCTACCTAGATCGAGCGTACGTTGCACAGAATACTATTTACTCTAAGGAGAAGAATATCGACTTCATACAAAAAAAGTAAGGACAGATTTGCTGCGCGCCATCTAGTTGCGCTCCAGAACACCATACTGAAACGATAAAAAAAATCCTATCCATAGCTGAAAAAAATAACAAACTTGAAGCGTAATAGGCCACACGTTTATCATTAGGCTATTCAGACGGGCAGTAGCAGCGACGAAATTACGAACCTTTTTGCACTCACTACACGTCAACGTCATTATTGACATTAATAGTATGATCAGAGACCTAAAATCACATAAAACGATTTTCTTTTTATGTTCGTGTATTAGGTCCCGAATTATTATTTTTATCCTAGCAACACTTGAAATAGCCCTTGAAGGTATATCGTTGATTCGACATGAGACACAGCCCATAACGCAATAAATTGGTACCTATGAAAGACACCGACTTCCAAAAATAAAGTTATTTTTCACTTTGTAGTTTTTTTTATTTGGAAGTCGGTAGTACGAGTATTTTTTTGTAAAAAGTTTTTTTTATCTCGTTATAAATTACTTACAATGACTGCATATCTCTTTTCTTTCTTCCTTTTGCAATTAATCTTGGAAACAAAGTCTTGCCGCGAAATTGGTGCAGCCATACAAACGCCGACAACTTATTGTTCCTGCCAGGACATGAATTTAATATCGCCGCAACATTACCATGGCATCGCTGCAATTAGGGATGTAGCGGTAGCGGAGGCGGAGGTTTATAGTTTAACCTCAGTTGATGTCAAATTTGGATGTAGGTACTATGTGTGTGTGAACACCACGTGAACTCCACATTCAAATGCGTATAATGCATATAATTTGTATAAGAAGGTTCGATCCAACAAGGAAGGAAGGCCAGCAGCGCCCTTGTGTTACTGACTATATCAGGGAGACTAGCTGGTCTTAGAATACAGAATAGAATATAATTTATTTGTTCAGAATGTAGGTATTTACAAGAAGGTGGTTACAAATCAAAGCTCCAGAGCCTTGAACATCGTCGCCGAGTTGCCAGCTTGTCGGTTTTTTATCGATTACATTTCGGGGAGTGTGCGATGGAATTGCATGATTTAATTCCGCCCAGCCCGTTCTATCATCGGACAACTAGACGCACGGCGATGCGTCATCGATACATGGTGGACATCCCACCTATACGCACAAAACGTTTTGGGGACACTTTAATTATGCGTACAGCTAAGGAGTGGAATTCCCTGCCGGAGTCTGTGTTTCCCGATAGCTACAATCTAGGGGTCTTTAAGTCAAGAGTGAATGTGTTACTTCTAGGCAAGCGTGCTTCACCGTCGACCAAATCATCGCTTACCATCAGGTGAGATAGTGGTCAAGCTCGAGCTTATTAATAATAAAAAAAAAACAATAATACTTCCGAAGTACTTTGTCGTGTATCCAGAGATCACTGGGCAGCTTACGAGCAAATGAGCTGCTGTCTCGCCCTGCTCGATGCAGGTTCTGCAGAGTGGGCTGTCTTTAACTCCTATGAAAAAGAAGTGACTACTAAGATGCGGAGGTAAACGGAGGTGGAGGTGAAAGTAAAACACCGGCCAAGTGCGTGTCAGACTTCGCACATTTTGGTTTCCCTACCAAATGTAGAATATAAGCCGTCCGAATGCCAGAACTATTCATAAGCAGTAAGTGAGTAACCTTAGTAACACTCCGAAATATTTTTTTGCGCCCCCTATCTGTATGGGAGACCTCCTTAAAAACGTTTAAAGAATATTATTTTATATTTTTTATGGCGTTGGGTCATGCTTATATTGTGAACATTTGAAGACTGTAGCTCCAACCGTTCGGCTGTAAAACCTGTGTGTCAGGCGACGGACTGACGGACACATGAGTGTCAGCAATAGAGCTCTGTTGGGACCCTTCGGGTACGGAATCCTAAAAAGGAAAAATTCGGTTCAAAGTTTCTACTAAGCTGCCATATCAGGCACATGTGTCCGACGTTCATCATCATCATCATCATTTCAGCCGGACGTCGCCACATTGACCGATCCCGTGCGTCTCGCATCAAGCGCCTTCCCGCAAACTTAACCAGCTCATCGGTCCACATAGTAGGAGGCCTTACAACGTATCGTCTTCCGGTTCGCGGTCGCCATTTCCAGAACTTTTCGGCATTCTGCGAGCAATGTGCCCTGCTCACTGCCACTTAAGTTTGGCAATTCTTCGGGCTATGTCGGTAACTTTGGTTCTCCTGCGGATATCATCATTTCTGCCGTGATCACGCAAGGAAATTCCGAGCATAGCCCTCTCCATTGCCTTTTGGGTGACTTTAAGCTTTCTAATAAGGCCCATTGTGTGCGACCACGTCTCGGTCGCATAGGAGATCACTGGCAGCACACACAGGTCATAGACTTTTGTCTTGAGACACTGCGGTAAATTGGACGAGAAGATACCACGCAACTTCCCGAACGCCGCCCAGCCGAGTCGGATTCGACGGTTGACCTCTTTCTCGAAGTTGGACCTACCCAACTGGTCCCAGGTAGACATAATCGTCTACAACTTCGAGTGTAGAGTCTCCGATCTTGATCGGTGTTGGTGCTACATGGGCATTCACCATGTCCTTGGTTTTGTCCATGTTCATTTTAGGACCCACTATTTCGGAAGACCTACTGAGGTCATCGAGCATTTTACTGAGGCTCTCCATGGTTTTAGCCATGACCACTATGTCGTCGGCAAACTGAAGGTGAGTGATGTACTCACCATTAACGTTGATGCCTAGGCCCAGTCCAGAACCTTAAATACATCCTCCAGCGCAGCAGTGAACAGTTTCGGAGAAATGAGGTCTCCCTGTCTCACGCCACGCTGGAGAAAGATTGGTTTCGAGGTCTGATCCTGAAGACGGACTGACATGGTGGCATTTTTGTACAAACACTTCAACACCTCAATGTTATCGAATCAATGTAGTCGATGTGGCACCGTTGGAGAGACTGCAGTACAGCCCATGTCTCGATCGAATCGGAGACTTTCTCGTAGTCCACAAACGCTTAACAGAGAGGCAGGTTATACTCTTCGGTTTTGCAGGTTATACTCTTCGGGATGTGGTCTACGGTGCTAAAGCCTTTTCGGAATCCGGCTTGTTCGGGAGGCTGGAAATCGTCAAACCTGCGCGCGAGACGATTCGTGATGACTCTTGAAAACAAATTGTAGACATGGCTAAGAACTGAGATGGGCCTATAGTTCTTCAGGCGGGCATTGTCGCTCTTCTTGAAGAAGAGTACCACTACACCCCTGCACCATGCCTGTGGCGTTTTGGCTGTGTCCGACGTTAGTTGAGGATTAACCTCTAATGTTTTTTAATTTTAATAAATTTTATTAAAGGTTTATCGCTTAGTAAGATTACTAAAACTTGCGGTGGACTACGACGACAACTTAAGGAGTGGCATTTTCTTGCAGAATTTCCGTTTACTGATAAACGCTACAACGCTATAACCTGAGTTTTTTTAAGTCAAGAGTGAATAGGTTACATATCATCGCTTAACATCAGGTGAGATAGTGATCAAATGCATGCAAGATGGCCTGGTCTTGCGGAGGTTCCGCAATTGAGGAAACAGAGGTGGAGAAGAAGTTGCCGTGCTAACAACCCTAGTTGCAGTGCTGTGTTCTACGGTAATTACTACAAAGTGATGAGGAGCTACGGCTCTGGCCTACGCCGTAGGCCCGTAACTCGATTGCCGTAGCAAAATCTACGATAATCCTGATTTTCTGAATGTGCACTTTGCTGTTGCTGATAGAGCATAATTTAATGAACATGCAGTTAATATTTTTGCTTATGTCATAGACTAAATACATGTTGCTTGGTTACTATTGTTGACTGGATATATGTCATTGAATATAATACTGCTATCAAGAAATAATATGTTTTAATTCATATATAACATCTGGCGACGATGCCGTTCGATGTAAAGAAAGCAAAACGTTCGCGAGCCATCCTACGCGGTTTGCTAACGAAAACTAATAACGCATTTCAAGCAGAGCAAAATGTATATACTCATGAAGAAATAGAAACACGATTACTGACACTTCAAAATACTTACCAAGGACTGCAAAACATACAATTACAGATAGAACAGGATACCGAAGACGAATACCTCGAATCCGAAACCGATTACAGGTACGAAGTGGACGAACTTTATACAAATTTACGTACAAAAATGATTCGACTAATGAACATTTTCAAACCTCCTGAGCCGTTACCCAGCGTACCTTCTACACAACATGCGCACGAATTCACGAGCATTCATCGAGACGTACATCCTAAATTCAATTTCCAACCGTTTCAAGCAAACGAATCGTTTAAAAACTTTATAAAAAGACTGTCTGTTTACATGATGCTCAACAATATTACGGATCCCACAACGATGGTCTACACCCTGCTGTCCACTTTACCACCTGACATTCATGAAAGAATTTACGGCCTGTGTTCACCCGACGATCCAATCAAGAAGACCTATGAAGAACTTACTGATATCTTGGACAATTTCATCGATCCATTTCAAAACCTAGCATATGGGCCTCACAGCACACCTTCATATCAAGGCTACAACAAGCGGATGAATCGATTACTCTTTACGCGTCAGAACTAAAAAGACTGTCATCAAAATGTAACTTTAAGTGCTCACATTGTCTGAAACCCAATCTCGATTCATTTTGATGTTATATATGAATTAAAACATATTATTTCTTGATAGCAGTATTATATTCAATGACATATATCCAGTCAACAATAGTAACCAAGCAACATGTATTTAGTCTATGACACGCCTCCGCCGTGATTCCCAGGAATCAGAGGCGCCGGGAGCAGCTGGTCGAGGTGGCGCATCCATGTGCGTCCGCTGTCGATCTCTATCTCATAGTGGAGGTTTCCCAGTCGGCGGGTCACTGTACCAAACTCCCACTTCCTTCCTGATACAGAGTAATTGCGAGCTTGCACTCTGCTTCCGACTGCAAACTCTCTTACCCCTTCTCTTCTGCCCCTATGTAGTGCCTTTGGTGGAGCTCTAATCTTGGCTACCAATCTCGTTCTTATCTCTCTTCCAAACATTAGCATATAGGGCGTGTCGCCTGAGATGCCTGGCGTAGCCCGGAGGAGACTTCTAACTGTACGAACCTTGTGCAGTATCCCACCACTCTCCCCCTCTAATTTCTGCAGTGATTTCTTAACCGTCTGAACACATATTTCAGCTTGTCTATTAGTTGCGGGATGGTAAGGTGCGATCGTTTTGTGAACAATACCATTGCTAGTTAAGAACGTCTGGAAATCTTGAGAGACAAATTGTCTTCCATTATCCGACACCAGCGTGTAGGGTAATCCAAAGGTGTCAAATAAATCGTCTAGTTTCTGAATACAGAATGCGCTCGTCGTAGTTTTTGTAGGGATTATTTCTACCCATTTGGAAAATGCATCAACGATAATAAAATTAGAAGATGATAGCCCGAAATCGGACCTGCAAAATCGATGTGTATTCTTTGCCACGGGCCAGTAGGGTCTTCCCAGTGGTGCAGAGGGGCTTTTGGCGGTTCATTCTGGTTTAATCGACAAGTTCTGCACGATTTCACTTTGTTTTCGATATCTTTATCAATGTTCTTCCAGTATACGAAACTCCGCGCAAGAAGTTTCATTTTCAAGATCCCGACATGTCCCGCGTGAAGTTCATCTAAGATGCGTGGACGTAGTTTATATGGAATTATAACTCTCATACCTTTTAGGATGCAGTCATTCTGAAGAGTTAGTTCATTATCTTTATATCCGGACTCCCTAAGTGATGTGCCTGATTGGAGTGTTTCAAGTAATTTCTTAAATTCTGGGTCTTCTCTTGTTTCATCTGCTATTATTTTTGGAGAAATATTTAATGCGTTTATCTGATTCAGCTGGAATATGTAATGCTGGTCATAGAGTGGTGGGATACTGCACAAGGTTCGTACAGTTAGAAGTCTCCTCCGGGCTACGCCAGGCATCTCAGGCGACTCGCCCTATATGCTAATGTTTGGAAGAGAGATAAGAACGAGATTGGTAGCCAAGATTAGAGCTCCACCAAAGGCACTACATAGGGGCAAAAGAGAAGGGGTAAGAGAGTTTGCAGTCGGAAGCAGAGTGCAAGCTCGCAATTACTCTGTATCAGGAAGGAAGTGGGAGTTTGGTACAGTTACCCGCCGACTGGGAAACCTCCACTATGAGATAGAGATCGACAGCGGACGCACATGGATGCGCCACCCCGACCAGCTGCTCCCGGCGCCTCTGATTCCTGGGAATCACGGCGGAGGCGTGTCATAGACTAAATACATGTTGCTTGGTTACTATTGTTGACTGGATATTTGTTATTGAATATAATACTGCTATCAAGAAATAATATGTTTTAATTCATATACAGGGTGTTTGGAAGGGAGCTGTACATACGCCTAGGGTAGAAACTAGGGATAGTCTGCTACCTACCCCCGCCCATTATATTGACCTTGGCCTCAAGGTTTTTTTTTTAATTTATTATTATTTTTTATTTGACTTTTTTATGATTTTTTGACTAAAACTACCTGTAGCTCAAAATCTATCCATGGGACCGGTCGGCTAATGGTCTTGTTTTAATCGTTAGAGTCTTAGGGTCCTGCAAAAAATTATTTTACACCAGAAAATTGTGGAGAAGAAAAGTTATGGGGCCTGAAGTACCGTAGTAAGGTAAAGAAATAATTTTAAGGGCAACTTTCTATGGGGTTTAAAAAAAAACTAACAGGGTTGGAGTTCTTCTGATTTTTTTAAAACATCCTCAGTCCATGCCCTTTCTAACGATATGCTAAAAGTGTAATTATCACTTTTAGTTTTAAAGTTATTAATTAATTTCCGCAACTAGGGCACTTCAAGCTAAAATTTCAACTAATGAAAATTAAATGTGTTCGATCGTAAAAGGATGGCAAATGAAACAAAAAATTTGGTAATGACTAATGTCATTAAATTACAAATTTTAATTAATTACTAATTTTAATTAATTACAAATTTTGTTCAAATTGATGACCATTGACCTGTAAACATGCTCGGCACCTCTTCCTCATCTCCACGGTCACCGTTCTAAGCAGCAGTTCCTCGCGCATTGTATCGAATGCGGCGTGGATCCTGTTAATTAGAACCTCCCTTGTTGGTACTTCTTCTGCGTACACCAACTCTTTCGCCCTTCCCCAGACGTAGAAGTCGAGTGGGGTAAGGTCAGGCGACCTTGGGGGCCAGGGAATTGGCCCACCCCGACCAATCCAAGAATTAGGAAAGCAGTTGTCCAGAAGCTCCCTCACTGCTAGGCTCCAATGAGCAGGACAGCCGTCGTGCTGGAAGACTATGGGCCGATCTTCGTCAAACACTTCTTCCGCTAAATCAGGCAAATCGTTTTCGAGGAAATCTAAGTAGTTTTGCCCGTTTAGGTTGTCTGGCAAAAAGTGCGGCCCTATCAACCGATTACCAATGACGCCTGCCCATACGTTCACGGAGAACCTTCGTTGAAAACCTCTGTGCCTCTTGACTCTCGGGTTTTGATCTCTGGGTGCCCAGTGATGGAGATTGTGGTAATTTACAATTCCTTCCTTGTCAAACTTGGACTCGTCAGTCCAGAGAATACTCCGTAAAAAATTAATATCTTCCACGTCCGTATGGAGCAAGTGGCGGCAAAACTCCACCCTTCTTGCATAGTCGTTATCCTCTAAGCCTAAAACAATAAAAATATCAACGTTAGCGGTTTCCTTATGAATTAGTAGCTATGTAACATTGATTGCTATCTCTGTCTTTCCATTTCTCTCTCTCTCACACACATGCTCATGTTAATTTAAAAATTGCCTATGAAATTCACATGCTAGTTCATTACATAAGAGCTAAAAACAAAAACTTTATGTAAAAAATTACCTTGAACAGGGGTGTAGTGGAAAGGATGACGTCCATTTTCGCGAAGAACCGACCAGACTTTCCACACGCTTAAACCAAGCGTCCGGGCTACGGTTCTTACGCTTCTGGTCGGATCTTCCTCAAATTCAGCCAATATGCGTTCTTCCGCAGCCAAATTTGGTTGAAATCTGTTCACGGCTGGTTCCCGGAAATTTAAATTTCCGGTTTCTCGCAGACGCCGATAAGTTGAGCCAAACGTTTGGTGGTTAGGCACTCGCCGGTTAGGATACCGTTCTTGATAAATCCTCCGTGCCTCGCGCCCATTGCAATCAGCCATTCCATACACCACCAGCATGTCGGTGTACTCTTCACTGGTAAATCCAGCCATTTTGCCAACAACAAGGTAACAAATAACAAAACTTAACAAAAACGAAGTAATAACAAACTCAACAAAATTAACGAAAACAGTGGAGCGTCGTAACGGCAAGTACGTAAGTTAGCTAAGATGGGTAAATCTCGACTGACTAACAAAGACCCCAACGAGTTACCTGCCCGGCCCCGTCGACCCAAGAGCGAAAGAGACATGACATGACATGTTTTGTCTCTTACATGTTGCTCTCGTGTAAGAGTGAGACAACAAATTTGCCAACTGTAGGCCAAACTGGTTTAAATTCTGGAAATTACATTTGTCTTACAAATGTCGACTCGTGGTGGTAAAAGTGCCCTAGTTGCGGAAATTAATTAATAACTTTAAAACTAAAAGTGATAAATACACTTTTAGCATATCGTTAGAAAGGGCATGGACTGAGGATGTTTTAAAAAAATCAGAAGAACTCCAACCCTGTTAGTTTTTTTTAAACCCCATAGAAAGTTGCCCTTAAAATTATTTCTTTACCTTACTATGGTACTTCAGGCCCCATAACTTTTCTTCTCCACAATTTTCTGGTGTAAAATAATTTTTTGCAGGACCCTAAGACTCTAACGATTAAAACAAGACCATTAGCCGACCGGTCCCATGGATAGATTTTGAGCTACAGGTAGTTTTAGTCAAAAAATCACAAAAAAGTCAAATAAAAAATAAAAATAAATTAAAAAAAAACCTTGAGGCCAAGGTCAATATAATGGGCGGGGGTAGGTAGCAGACTATCCCTAGTTTCTACCCTAGGCGTATGTACAGCTCCCTTCCAAACACCCTGTATAACAGCTTAGAATTAATATTTGTTTAGGACCGATATTTAGGGACCGTTACAAGCGCCATGATCACGAGAACTAAAGTCTTTGGTGCTGGACACTTCCTCACTCGTTTTTCACGCACGATGCCACTACTACCAGAACCTGTCTCACTAGTTACTCGAAATTGTTCTCGACAGACGATGCTCACTGTTTTCACTCTAGTTGTTTCGTTTTTTGGCTTGTTGAGAGCCTGGAATCCAGTGGTTCAACTATGTAAAGGTCGTAAAACTACTGAAAAAGTATCAAGTGTGTGAGTTTTTTATTAATTTGCAATGTATGTATATACGTTTGTGTCAAATCTTTCAAGTGAATTTTAAAGCATTAATCCTCAACCGATTAAGATGAAATTTTGCATACACGTTTGGTTTAGATGACAATACACGGTAAGCTAAAAAGCTGGTTTATAAAAAATTAATTTTTTAGCTTTTATTTTAGTTTAACCTGTCCCGGTGTCTGTAATCACATCTTGCAAGTTTTTGACCTAATTACCAGTGTACGATAGAGCTGAAAATATGCACACACAACAATTCCTGTGCCAAAATTGTGAATGTACTTTTGGCCCAATTAGTTGAATAAATACCTTTTACCAACATTGATAAAATGTTTGGTATTTTATCAATGTTCTTCTTCTTTAATTTTACGAATGTAGTTCTAGATAAAATTATATAGGATGAAGTTATAAGTAACAGCTAATTTATTGCCTACATTATTATTTAGCAGGGTGGCGTTAGTGAGTTGCGTTGTGTCTTCGCAACGGATCAACGCATTGTATGCCACATTTGCCTTGCGACGACGCACGACGTCGCAACGCAAGAGGGCGACGCAAGCCGTCGCAGCGCAGCGTCTCAGTGTGGATTTCAATTCCACGGAGACTTATGGATGTGTGTTTCGGACTTCAGATTCGAAAATGAATCGGAACAGACACTGTCCGTCTTCGCAATGAAGTTCAGACAGCGCACCGCAAAATCCATCTCCCGCTTCGTCTCTCGTCCGTTGATCCATTGAAACATCGTGTGCGACGACGCAGCGCATAAAGTGGCATGTCACTAAAAATATATGTAAAACGACGTAGCGTTCACGCTGCGATAACGCAACGCAACGCACTAATGAGGCCTCACGCTTAGCGTCACAATTTGCTAAACGAATCTAAATTAGTAGGTAACACTTTTAAATACATAACACTGCTCCTTTATGCCCCGAAAGGTTGGGCAGAGCCATTTCGCCAGTTATGTTAAAGTAATAGGCATCCGTCCATCCGGCAATCGGCATGTAATAGGGGGCGGGCCTATTGGCATCAACCTGGTGCATGTCCAGACTCTTTACTGCTACTGACAAATTCCAGATGGAAAAACCCAATGATACTTTGCCCGACTCGAGATTCGAACCCAGCACTTCATGCTCAGTAGTAGTGCTTGTGACCACTAGACTAACGAGGCAGTCACAAACACTCAGACTTATTTGTAGCATCAGGTAAAAAGAAACAAAGAATTTTCGTATCGCTCAAAATCGATAGCTTAATAAAAACAGCAGAAAATCTCTCGTGTGTATTTTTAGTGCGAGAATACCGATTTTATCAAGGTATTGTTAGTGTTGTGTTAAAGTTGAAAGGCGTCATGAATATCGTTCATAATAATAGGGAGGAGTTCCCAAAACTTTGTACCGAAACTTCTTTGTTAAACTTACAAGTGGGGGTGGTGAGAGGGGCTGAACAATCTCTTAGAATCGCTTTGTTCTAGGATTCACCGGTCTTCGCGAATCTCACGTAGAAATTCTAGACAGACTAAAATGAATTCTAATGTCGATGCTTACAACACTCGTGAAGTTTCCTAAGAACTCATGTCTCTCACTTTTGGTTAACTGATTAAATTTATTATTATACGGAATCTGAAAGTAAGTCCCTTTGTTATTAAAATACTTCAAAAAAATTGTCCAAATGAAAACTAAAATAACATTCCTGAATAATTGCAATAAACGCTTAAAAAGAACATTGCTATTATTTTTGTTCAGAAAATCTTTGTCAATTTCTTCCCAGTGACTAGGTATGTTATTTTTTAATAATTATAGACTAGTCCATTACTTAAGTTGACTCTCAGGCCAAGTAGTGGTCTTAGGGGGTGGCGAACAGGGCAATCGCCTGGGGCCTCAATCTTGTAGGGGCCTCGCGGGCCAACCCAACATGCTTATCTACAATCAAAACTTTTTATTTAATCCTTAGCATACAGTTATTCGTAACAATAAAATAAATATTGGTAAAGTATTTGGATAAACATTAAGCTTATCCTTCTAATTATCCTGTCCAATCTGTTTCCCTTCCTAATTTAAAATTGGCGCCATTCCGCTGGCGCCACGCTAGCGCCTCACTGCGGTGAGAGTGCAAACTAAGACTTGAAAAAAAAATGGCGATGGGCAGATAACTGCTCCCGCGCTGTGTCCGTTAAAAAAAGGGTTAATAAATACCCAAAAGGCTTCGCTAGAAATTGATTAACTGATTGGTTCTCGTAACCCTCCTTGTGAAGTGAAATCAAGCAAAAACGTGAACTTATAGTGCATATTGAATATCCGCAACGCCCCGGCCGACTTCGATTATGTCCCGAGTGTGTGCTGTGATACCTTCAATTCCTGCCTATCTAGGTGAGTGTTTATACTTTTTCTCAACGCAAGGAATCCCAGGGTTGCGAATGCCAACATCGGAGATTGTAGTTGTTTCTGCGGTCGAAGCCCAATCAGTATTAATAATAATAAGTGTCAAGTTTTTCATTTCTCGTCTATCATCACTTCATCACATACATTGTAAAAAGGATAAGTGCCTCGTAAATATCTGCCGCCCGCCCGGAGCATCGCAGCGGTGAAGGCCGCCCCTGCTTAGACCAAAAAAGTCCTGACTTTCAGTTTGAAAAACGCTAGCTAAGAGCTAACTTCTAGCTAGCCTATTTCAAACTATGTTGTGATCTTACCACAAGCAGCTGAATACTAGTACCTACCAAATCTGACCTCCACAACTCAGTAAGTAGATGGGTATCACGATACTACTTGTCTGGTTGTCAGGCTTGAAGATTCTGACTTTCT
Source organism: Orthosia gracilis (assembly GCA_947562075.1). Taxonomy (NCBI): domain Eukaryota; kingdom Metazoa; phylum Arthropoda; class Insecta; order Lepidoptera; family Noctuidae; genus Orthosia; species Orthosia gracilis. The sequence goes on along the minus strand of OX387272.1, from coordinate 32,112,632 downwards.
ATCTGTCAAATGATCTACTTGCAAGTGTCCTCTAATTAGTAAATAATTCGGTCGAGTCCAAGTAATGACCAATGAGACAAGTAAAGTTTTCGTCGCCTGAGTGCCAACACCCAGCCTCAAGTTAGTTCGTTTGTTCTATAAACTTTCTACCAACTGCATTATGTTCGTCGTTCACAGGACGTTCACAGCATTTGTTGCTCTTTATGTTTTTACTAGCTGAACCGGTGAACTTCGTTCCGCCTAACAAATTCCTAAAATAAAAGATTTTTTCTAAAACAAACGTGGCCTAAGTTAATCCTTATTACATCAGCTACCTGCCAATAAAAGTCCCGTCAAAATCGGTCCAGCCATTTCAGAGATTAGCCGGAACAAACAGACAGACAGACAAAAATTGTAAAAAAAAATATTTTGGTGTATGTACCGTATACATATTTATACATGTAGTAAAAAACGGTTATTTCAATATTAAAAACAGACACTCCAATTTTATTTATATGTATAGATGTATAGATTATTAGTATACAAGCCGTGTGTCCGACAGCAGTTTCCATCGGTGAAAATGTACCTACTGCTTATGTACTACTACTACTAATGTATCTACCATAAGACTTTGACTTTGAGATTTTTTTATTTAATTTTTGTAACTAATGTATTCTTTCTAATTCTTTTTTTATTTTAATTTTACATTACTTTACTTTATTTTGATTTTTTAGTCCTATGTCCAGCAGTGTACGTCTTTCGGCTGTTACGATGATGATGATGGTTATGATTTAGATTTGACATTACTTTTTTGTTTTGACCTTTTTTATCTGATATTATTTTTTATTATTCTGATGTTTATAATTAATGTAAAATGGGTTTTGAAAAGTAACCTGAATAAATAATTTGAATTTAATTTTATAATGTAAAAACTTTTATTCCCAATTTAACCTCTGTAGTAGTCGAATTTTCAAAATTTCTTCCTTTTAACGTTTGGGGAACTTTGGTGCTTTAGACACAACAGTTTAGGCTGTGCTTTGTTTGTCAGTGTTTGAGATTATTTACTTTCTGCCCATACCTTTGCTCCCGTAGGCAGGCAATCTTGTCCAGCAGTTGGAGATCTCGAGCCAGTATTGTTAACAAGGCCTTCTAGCCCCGTTATTATGTTGTGCTCTATAGGAATATTCTATAATCTTCAATACTAGCCTTTGCCTGCGGTTTGTTCCCGCTAACTATCCTACAGAAACAGTATATTTTTCACGCAGTAGATTAGACAGAACTCACAGTCCGAACTCCAGACTGGTCACAACCGCTGACATTGATATTCACACGACAGAACAAAGCTTAACTTGCTCGCAAGCACAGATTAAAATTCAGATTTTAGTGATGCTTCCTGAATCATTAATGTGCTTTAGTATCTATTTTATAAATACTGAAATTATGTGTGATGTGATTTTTGGTGAGTGAGATATGTAACTATTAAGTGACCGAAGAAGGGCCGGACGATTCAAAAGAGGCTTGAATACATGCACACGGACCCGGTGTATATTTTGTCACCTGGCACCTTTTGCCAAACTACAAAACCGATTTTGAATTAAGCAATGACAGAAACAAAAGACGTTTAAACGATCTATACTAATATTATAAATGTGAATGTAAGTTTGTTTGTTACGCTTTCACGCAAAAACTACTGAACCGATCATCATGAAACTTTGTACATATATTCTTGGAGGTATTAGAAGTAACATAGGATACATTTTATTAAAAAAAAAAAATTGCTTCACTGCGATCGAAGCCGCGGGTAAAAGTTAGTATAGCATAACATTACGTCTGTATTCGTCGAAGGGTTAGGTAGAGATTTATAAAAGTCAGTAAGCAATGTTTAAAAGCCTTGTAATAGTGAGCGTGCCTATTACCCAACCGGGCACAAGTCCAGTATCTGAGTTGCTACTGAAAAATTTCAGATGGAATAACCCAATAATACCTTGACCGACCTGGGAATCGAATCCAGCACCTCGTGCCCAGCGGTAGCGCTTGAGACCACTAGACTATTAAGGCAGTCAGCAGGTAGCAATTTAGACGGCATAATGTCACAGCTGGTCAAAATACATGCTTTGCTTTAATTATAATACAAAATACTATCTCGCATGTATTTAAAATACAAAATATTTGTAAGTCCTGTATATGAAATGTAAAATACAGTATTTTAACTGAATAAATTTCAAATCAATAAAAAGCATGAAAACATAAATTAATTGAATCATTTGAGGGTTACAATAAGTTAACAAAACAGATAGTTTGCTTGCACCTTATACACAATATAACACCCTTGCTAAGTTATAAAATAACTCGTATTAAGGGCAGTGGTACAAGCCCATACACAATAATATAACCTTTTAATAAATTGGAGGTAGAGCAAGCGTTTGTTGAGGTAAAGTTAACAAGAAGAGTTTACAAATAAAATTAGAAATTATATAAAATCAAAAAGAAAAAAAAAACAAGAAAAATGAAACTAAACTAAATTTAAAATACAAATTTTAGTCAGGAGTTATGACAAGATACTTGACAATTTGATGTACAATACAGGTGCAGTGTTGCCAACTTTCAAGATTGACATATTTAGTGGTCGCCATTTTGCTTACGAAAGCTATCGAGCGCTATTATCTGGAGAACGCATCCATTAATAAGATCGCTAAATGTATTTATGCTCAAATTTATTTTAAAGCCATAAATATTTGAAATACAAACTATAAAATACCTCTGCGTAGGTATTTGAAAGTTTAATTTATTACAAATTATTTTTTTAAGAAGTAATTGAACTACAAATACCAAATATGTTTTTGTATTTGATTTTGTGGGGCAACGTGCATATATAAAAAAAAAAATGGTATTTTAATGATAACTAAATCAAATATTGCCCAACCCCGCCTAATGTATATTATTAGGTACATACATACTTTATCAGTTCGTACTTTCCTCTTTCATATTTAGCATAAATTTGTCTGCTTTGGCTTGTTATTAGAGCCAATATAACGTGAGTAGGTAACGTGAGCCACCGCGAGCTGTCAGTGAAACGTTCTCTGCGGTTATAACGCATTAACGTCGATAGCAATAATAAATGTTACATTATTACGGTATTTAAATATTTATTATGCTTTTGTACCTGGGAAATAAATGAACATGCTTTTACTTTGTTAGGTTGTGCGGTCCACGGGGAGTGGTTTATTCTGTTAAGGCGCCATCCCGAAAAACTGACGAAAACGCCGCGCTAGCCGTTTTTGTCAGTTTTTAAGAGCTATCTACTCGTTATTGAAAAAGAAATATCAATTAATAAAATACATTAAATTTCTACATAATATTGATTCCAAAATGGTATTATACTTTTTTTTTAAGAAGTATATGTTTCATTAATCTCCTTCCAACAAAACCATAAAAATGAGAAATAATGATTGCATGCATCTCCTCGTAAATTGTTCATTAATTAGTTTTTGTACTAACACTAATGGATAGACAATTTGATAACGAACATTTTGTACTTTTCAAAAGACCTATATTTGATTTTATAAAGATTTTATTCTAAAATCTGGGCGTACTCACTACCGTAAATTCATGCGCCACCAGTGTGTCGCTAGGGCACTAGGAATGCTCAAGATTTTTTGGTCAGGGTACGGCCTTAAAGGAAACTCTTCAAACTTCTGAGATGCGTGATTTCTACAGGACACCTTTTGCTCCTTTAGATACTGTTGTATTTTCTCAATCCAGTTTGCTTTTGATACTGATGGGGCTGACTGTAGCGCATCAGGGATGTTTGCGAAAACGCGTGTTGATTGCATTATGTGCAGTCTTAGTGCTCAAGGTGCGAATCAACTCCAATGGCATCCTGGGCAGGAGTACTGAAGCACCGATTACTTAGATATAATTTAATATTGTTCAATTATTACAGTTTTTAACATGGTTATAGATAAGTATATATTGTTACTAACTTTGTAAAGTGTCTTTCGTTTTTATCGTTCCGTACCCAAAGGGTAAAAATGGGACCCTATTACTAAGACCCGCTGTCCGTCCGTCAGTCTGTCCATCTTTCACCAGGCTGTATCTCATGAACCGTGATAGCTAGTCAGTTGAAATTTTCACAGATGATGTATTTTTGTAGCCGCTATAACAACAAATACTAAAAGCAGAATAAAATAAATGCTTAAGTGGGGCTCCCATACAAAAAACGTGATTCTTTGCCATTTTTTTCGATATTGGTACGGAACCCTTCGTGCGCGAGTCCGACTAGCACTTGGCCGGTTTTTATTTGTGCCAACCAATGCAATTTTTATTCTTTACTACTTTTTACCAATTACAGGATAATCTTTATTATGAAATTTTATGAATATAACATTGTTATAGGCTTGGTGTCCAATTAGCATCTATATCACTTTACACACAGGTTTGTGCAATCATCTGCAAGTGATATCGATCTCACATCTAACAGCATCATAATTCATATTCACCAATTGAATGGTCAAAGCGTTATTCAAAGTGATTAGGAAACGGGTAACGCCTGCATTCAGCGTCTGATGCTTCCAATGTGTGCTATCTCTGAGATTTGTTAGTCGCCTCAAAGGTGCTTATATAGGAAAATCTGTCTAACAATGCCCCTCGCAAACAAAGTGCTTTTGGATGTCCAAGGTAGGAAGGAAGGGAATAATTGGGCAGTACTTGTGCATTAGAAACAAATTGTTCTACTTTGGTTTTTGTCAACAAATTGAGAGTCTGTGTTTCCAGATAGCTTCAACCTCGGGGTCTTTAAGTCAAGAGTGAATAAGTTACTTCTAGGCAAGCGTGTTACATCGTCGACCACATCATCGCTTAGCATCAGGTGAGATAGTGGTGAAGCGCGAGCATATCTATAATAAAACAAAAGAAATACCCCTTTTTTATTGTTGGGTGGAAAATCATCTAACGACTTCTCCCGCTCTGGGAGAAGCGGGAGGGCGCGTCAGACCTTTACTGACTAAAACCCACCCGTGTTCCTTTAGTTGCTTGAGCCAGGGCCGCAGTAACACTCTTTCAAATTTATCCGCGACCCAGACAGGCATCGGCCCTAGCGGACCCCGTCAGTTTTTGCTGACATCTCTTTGAGTCGCTCGTGGAACACTACGTGCCGTCGACTCGGCCCTGGTCCTTATCCGACGGAGAGCTTTCCATTACTCGGCACGAAGCCTTTATGCGCCATCGGGCTTGCGACTCCCGGCGCCCAGTCAATAAATACCCTACGTATTTGTGTTATGTGCGGACTCCCCCTTTTTTACGTACAATAAAGTTTTAAATACTTTGGCAAATACAGAGACCTCACTGCATATCAGTTTTCAGTTTCAACTCAGTCGATTTGTTTTTACTGTACGAGTTGACTATCTGCACTTAAATACCACAAAGTTTGTAAGCGGTGGGTCGCGGCGCACTGCAGACAGAGAGGCCACTACGAACCAAGAGCCATTTTGCACGCCCACATTGACATTACGATTGTACAGGGTTTCTCAGGCAATCTTGGACAGAGCCCAGTCGCGGTCGATGAAAAATATTTTTCAGTTAATAATTTGTAAATACTGAATGTATGTAGTATACATAGTATATGTAGTATACATACATTCAGATTGAATAAAGAACCAAGTTTTTAAAGTCGGTTAAAAACGTCAACTTGTTGTTGTTGATCAAATTGTCTTGCAAGGTTTGACCCTTTTATACATACAGATAGCTATATATACATATAGAAGTATATATTTTCTTGTATACTAGTGAAGTTAAATTAAAAGAATGTAGAAAAAAGATAACGACATCACTAAAATAGTTATGGTTTCATCACCAATGAAAGACGCGATGTGGATTTCCGTCTATGTGATTGGTCGATTGTTCATACTCTTTTTTATTTTGCCTTGCCGAATTCATTACGCAATAAGGCTGGAATAGCTTGTTTCTTTTCTTTAGTTTATCAGTAAGGAAATAAATGTAAAAACAAAAATTTTTGATTGGATATTGTAGATAAGCATAAAACTACCACCCTGCACACCGCAATTTTATCCTACTAAGCAATTATATTTGTAAAAGTTGTTTTCTATTAATACCTACGTTTCTTGCCCTATGTTGACGGCAGTTTTGGCAACTTTGGCAATATTGCCGGTAATTTTCATGTCTAGTCTTGGTCGTGGCCCTCCAATCGTCGTGATTTTTTCATTGATATTTGATGCTCTGGCTACCCTCTCTAAGGCATGTAAGTATGATATGATGTTATAGACGCCAAATACTTATCAGTACTTATTGACAGATGTTTGATTAGTTTCTCGGCTTCTCCTCGAACTCCCTTTAGATACTGCATGTTTTGACCGCTTGATGAAAAAGGATTGTTATGAATTACTTCTGTAAATAGGTTTCTAAAGGATACCCATTGGTTGTAGTTCCCGTTAAAGTTCGGTATCTTCAGTTGAGGTTTTGCTTTTTCCCTGTGTGCGACTAACCACATTTTCGTGTTAATAGCCCTTTTCAGGTTGTTGAATATGTTCTTATACTTGTCGTACATGTTGTTGTATTGATCGTTGTCTCCCTCTAGTTCGATCTCGATCTCCCAATGTAGTTGCGATAGCTGACCATCTAGCTTGTAGTGAACTCAGTGCGTTCTCAAATTCCCACTTATCGGAGATAGAGTCTACGTCCATGTTTGCAGACGTGCGCACAAATGCTTTAAAATTGGCATACTGTTTTTCCAATAAATCGCCTAGCTTACTGTTAGGCTCCATGTTCAACACCTGAGATGGTCCGTCGCTCAGCTGCCTTGAGACAGTTGGTCCCGCCTCCTCACATGTTTCCTCCTCTGCGCGCATACTCGGCGTCGCCGGAGATCTGTCTCGAGATGTTATTTGCTCACCTGTTGAAAGGCTCCCTGTCTTCATGAACCGAAGCTGATAGTGTTGGTTGATCAGCGTCTTGGTTGACTCATACACCGTCCTTGTTTTCTCATACTCTCGGTCGGTAAAATAAGGATTAGTCTTACTTACCTCCATGTAAATTCGCTCATGATTACCTTGGTAAACGTAACGTACTCCAATAGTTCTCCAAAGTGAAACTTCGGCTTAAAATACTCTACTGTTTTCCTATCAGCACTATCCTTTTTCAAGTTAATGCCAAGTTTTATGATGCTATCATAGATCATTGATTGCGTTTCAATGAGGTCCGACATTGTTATAGGATGTTGAATACAGTCCTTACTGACTATAAATAAGGAAATTTATTACTTTTTTTCTCCGCTGTTGGTACTCAGCCTTTGCTGCTGCTCCACTGTTCTGCTTCAATGAAAACTATGTCGGGGTACTTCGCGAGATGTCGGTGTTTTTAATGTGAAACAAAGTATACGTGAAACACTATTAATTTTTTTACACTCAAATGTTCTTTACGACTGAAATGTTACAAAAGGTTAATGTATGTTAAATGAAATGTTTGAATACACCCGGCTAACGCGTTAGACAATAAGTGCACTGATTATAATATAATATAATGTAACTTGAACATAACCGGTGGAATGAGAGTTTACCAGGGTGAACTATACACATCTGCGTACCCGTTTCTGAGAGTATATTGTCGTGATGGTATGTTATAAAATAGAGTCAACAATCAACAGACATGCGATTGCAGCAATCCCGAGAGATTTGCCGTAATTTATTGAAGAGTTTTGTTGTATATCCCCGAAGTTCTTCATCAGATCTTAACCAAATTTAAATGGGACCATTTCGGAATATACTTCTTTCGAACAAAAATAATTTTGCAAATTCGTTTATATATGACGGAGTTATGCCCGAATATACCTACATAAAAAAAAAAAAAAAATACGAATTGAGAACTGCCCCCTTTTTGGGAAGTCGGTGTGTTTGATTTATAAAGTTCAGTTTTTCTCCATTAAATATGATGTGATTTGCATTCGCTACTTATAAAATTTGGTGTTTTTTTTTCATTTAGTTAGTAAGCAATTGTTTGTCGTGAACCAATTTTGGACCTGGGGGCTGACCATAAGCTCTTGGAGTAAGAACAGATGTATACGAATTGTATACATCTGTCCCTTACGTACACTCAAAATAACCTTACTCTAACTGCTTATGTTCACCCCCTGATGAATATTCACATCATCGACATCATCATCTATTTTAAATATCAAAGATGTGTCATCAGCAAATAACACCATCTTCGGTTGATTTGTAGTAAATGGGGCAAATCGTAAACTAAAAATAATGACATCGAACCTTGAGGAACGCCCATTGTCATTTCAGATCCTAGTGAGTTTACGCCGTTTACCTAAACTTTAATTTGTCTGGCTTTCAAATATGATCTAAGTAACTCAAAGACCATATGTCTAATCACATAGTGCTCGAGCTTCAACAATAGTGTCTCGTGGTTAACATAATCGAACGCCTTCGACAGGTCGCAAAAGATTCCAATGGCGTCTTGTACTTCTGCCCAGGCGTAAAAGATGTTCTTCATTAGAGTGACACCCGCGTCAGTTGTGCAACGCCCTTTGGTGAAACCGTACCGTGATCATGAAAGATGGAATATTTGATGAAATGATGGAAAAATTGGTTGAGCATTAACTTTTCGAAGACCTTACTGAGAACCGGCAGAACTGACACGGGCCTATAATTATTGGCTTCTTTGCTATCCCCGGATTTGAACAATGAAATTAGTTTATATTATACCTGTTAAAAGAATTACATGAGACAAAGTGTGATTCTACCATCCATTACGATGGTGGAAATTCCAGAACGAAGTGTCATTTCAGTAGCGCTTGGTAATCGTAGAGGTACATTTTTGACGTTTTTCTAATCACTATCGCATCGTTTTTTTAAGAGAATGTCACTTGTCTTAAGGCGCAGATACCCCTGAGTAGCTGATTTTAAAATGAGAATCATGTCTAAATGACTAGTCGTAATTTTTTGGAAAAATTCTTATGTTACATTAGACCATTTTCTTGATAATTTCATCTAAGAAAATTCTGAGTTTTATTCGTATAACATAGTGTAATTAATTTGTAAAGTTATGTCTAAAATGGAAAAAGACACGTCAATCGCACCAAAACCGCTGAGCGTATTTTAATAAAATTGACACCATCTTAAAGACAATTTAATTTTATTATCTATATTTTGATCTGAGGTTTTTTTTAAAATCATAGAATAATAAGAAAAGTACAAAAAACTACAAAATTTTGGGTCGCGCGAGTGTGAAACGAGTGCGCGTTTTGTTGCCTCAAGGTCGTTGGCGTTAGTCGTCGTCTTAAGCCTCAAGAGGAGAAAATGATATGTTTGTTTTTCACTTACATTTTTATTAAATAAATATATACTTACTACGTATTTTTTTCCAAAAAATCCTAATTGTTTATTTAAATTTTAGACAAAGCAGGTAAAGTAGCTACCTTTAAATGTAAACAAATAGCTATTGGTTAACATTTATACAGGATCATTATAACAACCAGACTAAATATTTGCTGTCTTATTATAACGTGAGAGCTATTGTCTCTATTATAATAATTAGACATCTGACTGACACATGGCGCGTTTGCGAACAAAACAGTACGGAGCGCGTACATTAGTTATTTAGCGCAACAAATAATACATAATCCATTTTATAGCAATGAAAATGTCCAGTAGAGGGCCTAGACAAAGCTATTTTTTATCATAACGATAGTAGGAAAGTCTAAAATGTGTGGGATTGACATGCGCTACGGAAATTTCACGTGATCAATCCCTAATGTATTGAGCCGACTTCAAAAAAAGAGAAGGTTCCATATTCGACTGTATGTATTTTGTTTTGTGTATGTTTATCGATTACACCGTCAATTTTGAATTTTGATAATTCTTTTTTTTTACCACTGTTGTCGCTGATAGAACGTCACTCTCTCTCTTTTGGGTATATATGTTCTGTGGTCAATCTGTGTAGAGCCAAAAAGAGTGAATGCCAGTATCTTTATGGAACCTACACATTCGTATCGCAGTTGTAATCTGTTAGGAAGATCTCTAATTTTCCTACATTTTCAACCGACTTCAAAAAGGAGGAACTCTATGTTTATGTATGATTGTTACGCGATTACTCCGCCAATTTAACATAAACATAGAAAGGTACACACATATGAGTATAAGAGTACATTAAACCAAATAAAAGCAGATAGGAAATGGATAACAACAATTTTAATTACTTAATAAGAAAATATTAGGCGCTCTCCTAGCTAGAATGTTGCTGTGCCCGACAGGGTCCTTAATTGTTTCTGTAACTTATATTTACCGTCTATGTTGGGAGATGATTGAAACGGACGTATTTCTAGTACATATTTAATAGGATAGCCGAGTGACACATCTTAGGTAATATAATAGAGAGTACAGCGACGCGCGCTCTCGGTCCTTCATGTCGTCCGAAAATGGCCGGCGGGGTTCGCGCGAGCGCCGCCGCGCCGATCATTGTTCCCCGCGTCCGCCCGCGGCCCCCGGTACGCCCTGCGCCTGTACAACCTGTATGATTATTATTATTATTATTATATACTTTATTGTACACCACAAAAAACATACAGGACAAACATTAAAAAAAAAAAACAAGTGTACAATGGGCGGTCTTATCGCACTAGGCAATCTCTTACAGACAACCTTTGGATGGACTGAGCAAGAGGAGATGAATTTAGGGCTGTCAGTGTACAATATATCATAAATAATATTACTTACACATAATAAAATAAAATACATAAATACAATACTATATAATATACTAATAAATATCGAATATATGACAGAGAAAGGAGAAGAATACAAATTATAGTGAGAGGTAATGCTCCTTTACCATTTTCTTAAATGTTGGCAGTGTTTGAGCACGTCTTATTTCAATAGGTAATACATTCCACAACCGAGCAGCTTGAATCGTAAAAGATTTGTCAAAGAAGGAAGTGGAATGCATACGAATACTCAATTTTAGATTCTCCGATGATCTCAGGGACTTAGAATGTGTGTCACAGAGGAACTGAAAGCGTTCTTTAAGATAAAAAGGAGTAAGAGGATTGAAGAGCACATTATAAAGCAAAGAAAGTATGTGGGCATTCCGGCGAAGGCGAATAGGAAGCCATTTGAGCTTAATACGGAATTCAGAAACGTGATCATACTTGCGCAAGCCAAATATGAACCTGATACAGAGATTTTGAAGTCGCTCAAGCTTGTCCAATTGGTCTTGGGTGAGATCAAGATAGCTGGCATCAGCATAGTCCAAAATAGGAAGGAGAAGAGATTGTGCAATTGCAATTTTAGTGGTTACGGGAAGAAAATTACGAAGTCGTCTCAGGGAGCCCACAGATGCAAACAGTTTACGACTGACTTCCTGCGTTGTTTGGTCCAAGAAAGTGTGCTGTCGATATAAATCCCCAAGTTCTTCACAGTGTGAGTTATAGGAATACTGGTGTTGTTAAAAGAAACCTGGGGAAGTGTCGACCAATCAATCTTAGAGACAGTCCGAGAACTACCAACTATAGTCACTTGAGTCTTCGTCGGATTGATCATCAGGCCAAACTCAGAGCTCCAGTCACCTATTCGAGCCAGGTCATTATTAATCGTCTCAATGGCATCAGGTAACTCTCCAAGAGGGGCTTGGGTATAAATTTGGAGATCATCAGCATACAGGTGGTAGAAAGAAGAAAGTCGTTGAGTGATAGCATTAATAAAGAGTGCGAAGAGAAGAGGAGATAAAACGCCACCCTGCGGCACACCGGCAGATGTGTGACACCAAGAAGAGAAAGATTCATCAGTGCAAACACGCTGCCGGCGGCCAAACAGGTAACTATGAAACCAGTCAATAACCGGAGGAGATATGTTAAAAGAGCATAGGACGCCAAGTAAAATATCGAAGTCAACCGTATTGAAGGCATTGCTAACATCAAGCAGAGCAAGCACTGTTAACTTTCCCATTTCCATGCCTGCCCTGATGTCGTCCGTAATATTAACAAGTGCTGAGGTAGTGCTGTGTCCACGTCGAAAGCCAGATTGATAAGGATTTAGCAGATTATGTTTGGAAAGGAACGTGCTGAGTTCATGGTGGACAAGCTTTTCAAGGACTTTGGATAGAAAAGGAAGAATAGAAATGGGACGGTAGTCAGAAAAGGATGCAGGATGAGATTTTTTTTGGTAAAGGAATAATTTGGGCATCTTTCCAGGCTTGTGGGAAGACACCACTGGATACAGAGAAGTTGAGGATGTAAAGGATGACTGGAACAATATTATCAAGGATCATCTTACGGCTGACACAGTCACTACCAACAGCGTTGGATGAAATGGAAATAATACTCCTTTTAACATCACAAGCAGCGAATTGACAACCTGTATGATTATTATGGATGCAATAAATTTAATATGAATTATGAACCGATTTTGGAGATCCTTTTTTTTGGTGCATCTCACGTCGTCCGATTTAAATTTGATCAAGATTTGACGAATAGTTTTAAGTAAGTTATTTTCAATAATGCGTAAATTTTTATTTGCTCTTTTTAGTTTTGACTACCTTAAACTTATGGTAGTTTAAGGTAGTCAAAACTAAAAAGAGCAAATAAAAATTTTTAACAAAAAAATTAAACTGACTTCCACAACAAAACACAACAAAGCGAAAAATAACTTGCTTTTCGAAAGTCGGTGTCAAAAACGAAAAAAAATTACTTCCGAAAACAAAGTTATTTGTCGCTTTGTAGCGTTTTGGCTTTAGAAGTCGGTTATTTTTTTTTGTTAAAAATTTTTTTTGACATTGATTATTGCTCAGCGATATTAGGTAGGTACGACTTCAATTGAATATTTTTTAAGTACGAGAATTTTCCTTGAGTACTTATTTTGTTTGCGTAGACACATAACGACCACATATCGAAAGATCTGCAATGTATGCGTTGAATGCCTAGGCCCGATTAGCTCAAAATCCTTCAGCGGTCAAAGTGAATCTGCAGAGCATGAATGGAACGCCTCAAAGACCATGCAAAGCTAGATAAGTAACAACAACCAATAGAAAAGATATATATTGCGGGGTAGAGGTGCGCAATGTTCCTCGATAAAATATTTGTAGGAGTATTTCAGGCATCAAGCTTGCTATTGTAGCTGAAAAATAAATTCGGAATCCGTGTTCATCAAATCAATAAATACAAGATTTAATTCAGTTTTCTTTATTACTAAAGCTTTTCACCGGTGTAAAGTATAAAGTCCCCGCATTTAACAGTAGTACCTAACTAATTATTGTTCTAATACAATTCGGGTGTATAATTTTCCTGTATCCAATTAGAATTAAGTTCTCAGTAAGTAATTGTTATTGCAACCAATACAGCTACTTCTCATGCTTAATCTGGTAGACCGGATCTAAATTGGTAATATTAGAATGTCCAGAAACTAGGAGTATATACAACGTTTTTTACAGACTGTCCTTACACTTTGTATTTTTTTAAAATTAACGTTAGGCTCGTGTTTGATCACCATCTCGCTTGATGATAAGCGATGATGTGGTTGACGGTGAAGCATGCTTGCCTAGAAGTAACCTATTCACTCTTAACTTAAAGACCCCAAGGTTGTAGCAATCAGGAAAAAAGCACCCGGAGTCTTAGTTTTCAGGAAATTTCATTCCTTAGCTATGCAGACAATGAAAGTATTCGCAAAACGCTCTGGCTGGGATATCCACCATGTATCGGTGGCGCATTGCCGTACGTCTTGTTGTCTGTTGACGGGAAGGGCTAGGCGGAATCAAATTGTGCAATTTTATCGCACAGTCCCCAAAATTTTAACCGATAAATAATCGACAGGCTGGCAACTCGGCGTCGATGTTTAAGGCTCGGCGTCGATGTTTGAAGCGAACAGTGCATCGTTGACGTTATTATTTAGGACAGTAATATTATTGTATTTTATAGTATAATCACACTTACAGGATGCATCAAGACTAATGGACCATAATCGATACACGGGGGGTGCCTGAGAATGTCATGGGGCTGGCAGGAAACTTCGACACGGCATAGGCCTGCATAAGTAGGTAATGCTGTCGAAACGGTTTGGACCATAAACTTCGTTAATTCATAAATAACTGGCAAAAAAAAACCGCCCGAAGCAGTTTCTGTGGCAGGTCGGTCGGGCGATTTCGCGCGCTTTTCGCGCGCCACTAAAACGCCGTTATCTCGAAAGTTTTGTACGTGAGTTATACATGAATCTTATGTTGTTGTAATGTCAATGAACTAAGATATCAGATTTCAAGTGGATTTTTTATGTTTGGACTTGTTTTGTATTCGTTAAAAATGTGTAAATTCAGCGGAAGGGAATTTTTCCCAGTTTTGTGTACAAAAGTAGTTAGAAATGAAAAAATAAACCATTATTTCAATAAGTTTTTATTTTATTTACAAAAAAACACCCTTTTTTAAATAAATCAATCATTGGATCACACCTCCCCATAAATATTTTTCAAAACACAAGCTTTACAAAATTACGCCTCAGGTACTTGAACCGGCCGGCGACAAAAAAAAATGGGTATGTTTACACTTCGGTTCCAGGAATGCTGTGAGCCACATGGTTTGGAATAGTATCCTATTACATAGTTTGGTACGCAGTCTTATCGCAAACAAAGGCTGAGGTGTTAGAATTGTTTAGTTTACGAACAATGAGTCACAATGCAAACACTTGAAAATGACCACTAAAAAAGGCCCTTTCGTAATTTGGACACAAAGCAACTATTATTGTATTTCTTTGAAATATTATTTCACAATGTACATGGTGATGATATTTGCTAATGAAAATACACAAAACAAAGGCATGTTGCCTAAGAAAAACATTACAAAAAACAATCGGCAAGATGATCAATTTTACGAAAAAGCACATACAAAGATCTACGGTAACATGGATGCGGCACCCAGTACTGTGCGCACCTGAACTCGAACTGTGCGTACTTGCACTCATGACTTGAAATGACTCTAAATTAAAACTGAACAATGGGACATCGCCCTAGACGAGAATCTAATGGTTTAAAAAAAAAAAAAAAAAACTTGAAGATATCATCCCCACGAAGCCTCTGACGTGGGCGATAATGAAGGGTTGGATGCCCGACGCCGGACGATGTGGACGGTGAGTCCTTGTGATCCAGGAATCTGGAACAAAAGAAGTGTTGTAGTACCTGTGTCTTTAGGAGATGAATACAAACGAAAGTCCGATACGAAAACAACTGACGCAGCTGGCGAAGGCACAGAGCATGCCGTTAGCGACTTACATAACTGAGATGGATGGGCCCGCTTCGGCACGATCACGCGCATCTACACGAACACCATCACCACCACCACCATGTTCCTCCCCGCCTACCATTTCCCTGGTCGCGCCGCCGCCGGAACTGATCTAGATGGATATTTAAAAAATGTCATTATATAATCCACACATCCAAAAGTAGTAAGAAAGCAAAAAGAAACGACCCACAAGAAAAACAGTCACCTAAAATAACATCCTCCTTTTTTTGAAGTCGGTTAAAATATTATAGGTACTAAAATCCGTATGCCACATCCAGAGATTCAACGTCGCAAAAATGACACAAAAAACCGTTTGTGACGTCACGATTCAAACTGATGTTTTGGGTCGGCTGTTTTTGTTTTCTACTAATTTCAAGGTACCGGCGTAATCACTTCAATTAGCGGCTTCAGAGACGTAACTAGTTAGTTTAGGAATGTTTACAACGACAGTTTGATAAGAAATATGCAAAATCACAAAACAAAACATGCCGAGAAAAACGGTCAACGGCCGGCGCGGCGAGAGAACAATGGAGGACTATTTTCGTTGAAATACTTTTTTCTGATGGAATTTAGGTCAAACACACAATGCCGCTGGTAAAAACTGTTCATCACTTACCGTTCCATGTTTTATTGCCGCCACACACTCACTCACAAACGTATTTCTTGAAAAAAAATGGCACCAAATAAAATACCGTGCACGCCTCGCACAGAACAAAATGTCTACTGACAGGCAGCGTTTTTGAAAAATCTTCAAGGAGCGACGATCGGTGTTACCGATTATTTAAATGAATTAACGTCATCCTTGTCTATTCCCGCGACACATAGAAACCGGTCCGAGCGATTTAAGCATACAAAAGACAAAAAACAACTGTCAAACCAAAGCGCGGGAAAGATCGCTGAATAAGCGATCTCCACAGAAATAGCCCAGAGGTTTGATCGCTTATTCAGTCGTGTCCACTCGACCGCTGATATAATGGTTTGTACTCACTTCTAACGGATTGGCCAGAGAAGTCAAAATACAAAAAATATGTGAGAGAGCTTTGCCTAGTTGAGGATTGCTATAGGTTGATTAATTTTAGGTTATTATATAATTAATTATACTGGCTGGTTACTATCAGCCTGTGCGAATTTCAACTGTTTCGGTTCAGGGCTAGAGAGGATTATTACTTACTAATTTGTTCTCGTTCCGCCATCTTCTGCGTGGTCTGCTTTGACCTTCATGCTATGACATAAAATTTAGAATATTTTTTTTTTATATTATGACGTGAACATTTACCAAATAACCAGTATAATTTGTCGTTAACTACTTCGTTTTCAATTGAAGCTCGATTAACTATAATTACCCTAACCATAATTATTTAAGTTATCTAGCTCCTTATCTCATCAAGATACGCCTACTTGGTACAGATAAGGGAAGCTTCCTATAATTTTCGCAAATTGACAAGTTTCGAGGAGCATCTTAAGTACTCCTAATAGCTATCAAGTTGCCGTGTCTGTCCAAGTGACTGAGTTAAAATTACTTTTGAATGAGTTTAAGCATATTTTCAATCATAGAATTTTGATCATTATCAGGTTGGTAAGGCGGATATAGAATGTTCAATCAAGTCAAAATGAAATGTATGAAATTAGGAATTCTAAAATTATATTGAAAACGAAATGAAAATTATAATAATTAGATGCTCCAATGAATTTCACCACATTCCTTTGAACCATTTGGGGTTTTTATACAAATTTTAGAATATATATGCATTTCCTAGGTAATGTGTATTAGTGAAAGTTTATCAGAATTATCATACCATACATTTCCTAAATAAGCCCGGTATATAGTATACAAATCCTGATTTTCATAGATTTCCTTTAACATATACACAAGGATAATATATTAAAGAGCTATGATAAACTTCAAATTGTGTTTAATAATAATAAATTAAACATGTTTTTTTTTTTTGAAAACTAACTTTTTTCGTATTCTTCTCAGCAAACCCTCTTTTTTATACTCATATCAAGTCAGTGCACAAAAAATAACTAGTCTGCAATTTTGAGCCGTCCGCCATATTGGATTTAGAATGACGTTACAAAGCTAACCATGCATTGTCATCCAAACTAAATGTGTATGCAAAATTTCATCTTAATCAGTGGAGGATAACTGCTTTAAAATTCAGTTGCAAGATTTGACTCGAACACACTTACATACATACATACATACACTGCAAGTTAAATAAAAGCTTGTTATAAATGGTCCTTTGACTTATAATAATGCTTGACTGACGTACCCACAAAAGTCGCTACAAAACAAACCATAGATAATTATTTAACACATCTACAAGTGGTTGTTGTGAAGCGTAAAAGTTTTTTTAGCAAGTATTTGGTTTCCTTTTGAAATGATTATGTAACCGCGATTCATGCCATCCGCTCATCCATCACAATGTAGGTAGGTACCTAAATAGTGCTATTTTGCGTTGATTGGAAGAAAAATATAACTAGGTAATATTGTGTATGTTTGTAGATGTTATAGTAAAATGTTTAAGAAAATACGCAGTTGGTTTAAGTGTCCAACATAGAACCTAGCGTACGAGCATTTTCAACCTTTAAAAACAACGAAATCAGCGCCATAAATCTATCCGAAAGTCCATTTAAAATTCTTTCCACAAAACCTAGTTCTATTAAACCCAGGTCTAAAGCAGAACACGGTAAGCATTTCATATAAACTATGTCCACATTAGTTGAGTCGGCGGAATCAATTTGACATCAGAAACCACTCATTGATTTTCAGCTGCGCGTTTCCGTAAAATGGAACGTTCTGAATGTATGTACTAGGGAAGTTGCGGAGGTTCGACTCCGATTCCGAAAAGTCGGTATGATGAAGCAAATACTTATAAATAAATGGTACTGATGAAAATGGTACCATCCAACTGATCTGATGATGAAGCCAGAAGGTGGACACTGGAACTTCGAAATAAAACGATGTATCCTAGAAGTGTTTGGGCTTATTGGAATCGTCATGAGACTTACTTTGGCTATAAATCATTTTCATGTTAATTGGAGGTACCTACCAAAACTAAAAAGAGGAAAAATTAAAAACTTTTGTCAAAAATTCAAACCGAGACTGCCAAAACAAAACACTAAAAAGCGAAAAATAACTTTCTTGTCCTAAGTTGGTGCCGAAAAACGGAAAACAACTTATACAAAATGCCGACTTCGGCAAAAGAAAGTTATTTTTCGCTTTGTAGTGTTTTGTTTTGGAAGTCGATTTGATTTTTTGTTAAAAAGTTTATTTTTATTTTCAACACCTATGGAAGTAGTAGGTAAGTAGGAAATACCTTTAAAATCTTATCACATATCTCTACTGCCTTCGCCTTCGCTTCCGGTTCCTGCTTCAGTGCCGATTCCGACCTCGGTTTCGATAAAACCCCCTCCATAACATCGCTAGTAGGTACCTACGGGACGGTCTGTGTTAGAAATAAGTGCTGCTATGTTTCTCACAGGGGTTTTAGTTTCATACTTCCTATTTGACTGAAAAAGGACGGGTGGGATTGATAAGTTATTTTCTGTAATCACTAAAGGAGATTAGTGATTCGTTAACTGCAGGATGCTGTTATAGCCCAAGATCATAACGAAAAATAATCCTACATAAGTACTTACACCGGAATTATGTTCATTATTTTAATAGGAGTATCCCTGAAAAGTCCAAAGAAACCCCACGATAGTCAGAAAATGGCTGTCAAAGGCCCCACAATTGTTTTTTGCTTGATTCTTGTATATTATTGACCATTTTTAGCTTTGTTTTTTTCTAAATTTTTTTCTAAAACACATTGATTAAGTCAAAAATAAAAATGTCGTGACAATCTAAGAAGTCGGAATTGACAGCTATTAAAATACTTAATATTAATTAAACTTGATGCTTACAAATTTATACTCCTTATTATAGTATATGGGTAACATAGTAATTAATTAGGATTATGCATTTGATTTTTCAATTTCTGAAGTACAAAGTTATCGAGAAACGTAATCGGACTTCTTGGATTGTCACAATTATAGTGTGCAAGTAGGTACTTACAGATCATTACACAGCAAATACGCATAAACGCCGAGTCCCGGAAATCACGAGAATTCTTACTATTTGCCATCTGTTTGAATTGCTCTCACAACGAGAGGTCTCGAGATGTCGAGAGTGCAAAGCCGAGAGCGAAGATCAGAGTACCGCCACCGTTCACGACTGTACCAGAGATTTTACTGAATTTATAGCTCTCATACTTCTATAACAGAAGCATCTTGCGAAAGATCAAGATGAAATAAAAGACGATCTTAAAAAATAGATTTGTTTTCAAAGTTTTGCACTGGTGATAAATAGTAATCGGGACAAAGAAGCGGCATGATAGGAATTTGAGGTCACAAGTAGGCCACATACAAAGAAAAGCGTTATACAATTCAAAACGCTTTTCCTACGTTTACTTTTAATTATTTTGTTTTTTGTGTGTGAAGTTCAATTAATAAAACGAATGAATGAGCAAATTCGACTGCCATTTAATGAATTGTCCTAAACGGAAATTGTAGCACAAATTGAAAGCAAATTACGTTAATTAATCAAAGCAAATAATTGAATTTCAACCTGTGTAACTATGATTTTGAAAAGCTCTGTCGGATGCTAAAATAAGCGAAATGAATGCTACAAGCAGGAATATGGGATTTACTTCTGCGCAAGATTTCTCTCTCATAAAAAGTGTTGTTGAAAACTCTTTTCATGAGTTTTACAACGAGACTAGGTGACATGAGCCTATAGTCTTCCGGTTTTAGATATCCAACCGTTAGGAGACTCATTCGCTTACCAGCCAGTGCATCGCATGTGCACAAAAGGTGCTCCATGCGTTCCGTATGTTTCCCACACAACCTGCACATGGGTGTCGCGGCCAGACCCATCTTCATGAGCATGTCGTTGGTTTCAAAGTGCCTAGTAAAGGCCCCAAGCAGGTAGCGGATTTGCCCCTTGCTCATATTCCAAATGCATTTCCGGGCTTTGAAAGTAGAGCCTAGAAATTTCTTTGAGTGTTGTAGACCGGTATTAGACAGCCAGTGTGTTCGTTGTCTGTGATCTGCAAACTCCCTAAATGCGGCTTTTATGAGACACGTCGAAACACACATGGTTCTGGGCCCACAAAATCATTTGCTGAGTCCTCTCTTGCCAGTTCACCTGCCACTTCGTTACCATACGAACATTGTAAGTATTTTCAAAACTATTTGCTTTTGAAATTTGCTTAAGTGTAAGGTGCAGATGACTGCAGATACAGGTGGCTGTACCTATCTTAGCTCACCATCAAGAACTGTGGACACACAATTTTCCGACAGTGGGTTAGAATTGTCTGCATTAACGAAAGCTAGAGACATGCATTTGATTGTTCATGCATGGTGAATGTGATAGCAACTTTACGATTTTAGGTAATAATCCCATAGGTACTGTACGTATTTAATTTTTATTTGTTCATTTTGGACAACAAAGAATCCATCTTGTAAGTAAAACTATCTTGTAACTAGTCTAGTTTTAAATACAAAATAAGCAATATATCTAATACATTGACAAAACTTAGATTCTAAAAACTATTAGCAAGAGATAAGCTTCCTAATTGACCATTTTCTTAAACAACCGGTCTAGTGCGAGTCGGACTCGCGCACGACGGGTTCCGTACTATTATCGCAAAAACGGCAAAAAAACACGTTTGTTGTATGGGAGCCCCACTTAAATATTTATTTAATTCTGTTAGTATTTGTTGTTATAGCGGCAACAGAAATAAATCATCTGTGAGAATTTCAACTGTCTAGCTACGGTTCATGAGATACATCCTGGTGACAGACATACATACAGACAGACAGACGGACTGCGGAGTGTTAGTAATAGGGTCCCGTTTTTACCATTTGAGTTCGGAACCCTAAAAAAATATGACGTTTGATGATGATGCTGTTTTCAGGATGATATTGTTATTATAGGTTCTTTGATCCCAACTCATGTTACCATGCAGCTGATGAGAGTCTATGCAGCCCTTTCATCTCACCAGACTGCGACTGTCCTCTAGAATTTTTATGAAAAACAATAAAATAATTCCGATAATCGTGAACTAAGCCATTACTCCATGGCAGCCCACTGCTAAGGTACGCACGTGTAATAAGCTTTGCGATGTCCTAAAATGTGGGCGGGATTGTCCTCTGTGACCCTCGGACACGCTTCGCACGTATGTCTGGCAAACAAACTAATGAACCGCGCAGCTAATGTGGCAAACTACTCCGTGCATAGCAGTGGACGGTCGCACAGGTAAACACTCGTGTACTCCCTCGCATGTATTAAATTATTTAAGTCATTTAAACCGTGTAAGTACCCTGAATATGTTGAACAGATTTACGTGTCTACTCCCCAAAAAACGATATACCCTTTTTGGTAAAAATGTGCCCACGTAGATAAAATGTGCTTAATTTAGACATGGAGTTTAAACGATGAAACTTGGAGTTAAAATTAACATCCACAACATTTAAAAAAACTTCTCAACTATAACAACTTCTTATGAACTTGTTTGTTATATTTGGAGCCATAAAGATACCGTTAAGACTTTCTTTTCATTCAGTATTTTAAATTGAAATAAGTAATAACATCTAGTCAACTTGCTACGAAGACTCGTAGCCTGCTACGAAGACTCGTAGCTTGCTACGAAGATTCGTAGCTTGGTACGATTTTTTATTTATTTGTTCTTGTTCTGATCATTATGATCAGATTTCAATAAAATCTAGCTCTATGGTGCTTTTAAAAGGTGAAAGGCGACGGTGCTCTAACGTGTACGGTTGGATTAATAAATACGGACTAAGTACAAAGAAAACGTGCGCAAGACTTCTGGCTACGAAACCTGCTACGACAAGTCGTAGCCACTTGTAGCGTGCTACGAACTTCACCTTTAAAACTACCCCGTTACTGTTTCACTGGGCAAAGACCTTATGTCATATGGAAAAAGCACAAGCTTTTATTAGCGATTTAAAACTTATATTAACTATAAAGTCCAGGTTTCCTTACGATGTTTTCTTGCACCGATGTTCAGTGCTGTCAAGATAAACTTATAAAGTACATATAAATTAAAAATGTCACATTGGAACTTGCCCAGATTTGAACCCACGGCCTCAAGCACGAGAGGCGAGGTCTAAGACACTAGGACATTACTTTTTTATTTTTTATGATAGGCTCCCGTTTGACCGTTTACGTATTATAATATCTAAAGTTAATCTAACTATTTGCGATATAACTACGGTTGATTCACATATCTTCATAACACATATTGGTCGACTGAACTACTGTTTTACTTACATAATTTTGATTAAACTAAAATCAATTGCACTATCGAACGATTAATCTAATGTTTTTTTATAAGATATTGGATATTTCAACTATGTATGAAATACCTAATGGACGATTCATCTAAATACTGCACGCTCGTTTTATTTCTAAAGTGGTGGATAGGTAATTACAATATCAATGTTTAATTAGCTAGCTTCAAATCTTTAATTTGTTAGTAACAGTTATTAATGTTTATTCTACAAAGCCCTTTACTTTTCTTTAATAATTCCTAATTTGACTTCAACTTATTAAACTTATTATATGTAAATAAACTATGATTTAACGATTTCTTTTGTGTTTTCTTAACTTTCTTATTTTTATTATATTTCAGAAGAAGGCGGCCAACGTCATGTTAACGGAGCCCCGCTGCGCGGAGCTCCTATATCGGTTGGTTTAAAAAAATTGGTTGTAGTTAGTAGAAAACAAAGACTCCGGCAGGGTATTTCACTCCTTAGCTGTGCGCACAATGAAAGTATTCGCAATACGCTCTGCGGCTGTATGGCTGGGATGACCATCATGTACCGGTGGTGCATAGCTGTACGTCTTGTTGTCCGATGATGGAAAGGGCTAGGCGGAATCAAATTGTGCAATTCCATCGCACACGCTCCAAAATTTAACCGATACAAAACCCGACAGGCTGGCAACTCGGCGTCGATGTTCAAGGCTCTGGAGCTTTTAAGGCGACCAGTGCATCGTTGCCAATAAGCATCTTGGCCCGTCTGTCAATCGACTCAAGTACATCAAGCTAATATTTGCCAGAGCCGTCCCAGAGATGTGAGCAGTACTCCATTCATGACGGCACTTGCGCTTTATACAAGTTGAGCAGTTGTTCAGGCGTGAAATACCCCAAAGAATGGACAGAAATTGTGATTCGATGTCAACGTAACACCAAGAAGTTCGAGATGGTCCGTTAACAGCACGGTTACACCACGGAAAGATGGAGCCGAGTGGAATTGGTTCTTTTTAGCCGAAAAAAAGACACATTTGGGTCTTGGCAGCATTGAAACTGACAGACTGAAGACAGCCTTCAAGGACAGGTTCAAGCGCTTAACCACGACTTTATCTTGTCAAAATGATTTGAGACTTCAATAAATTCTATTTTAGGGATCAAAATACGGATTAGTGTAGGAAACTTGGTTCTACCTCGAAATGATTTGAAATTAAACCCCCAGAGTACTGAGTACTATCGTATTTGACTGGCGACTGGCGAGGCGTGTTTCTAATCTTTAGTACTGTCTGACTAGTGACGTCACTGTGCACTGTGCTGCAGATATCGACAAACGTTTGTAGCTTAAGCTGCTACTTTTAATGCACCTACTTAGGAGCTCTGCGCCCTTGTGGTAAAGTTATTTAAACCACGTTACAAAAATTGTATGATAAATCCGGAGATTATACTTGTACTGGTACTTGCAGGCACTTTGTGTCTTATATAGGTGTAAGTTTATTAGAACTTGTGACACTTACATGAAATGTTTTGTACGTTTGAGTTTTTGGTACCTTTTGATTTTCCAAAAATGTTGGTGCTCATTTGTATCCGGTTAGACTTTTCCGAATATATTTGGGAAAAGATTATGCAGATTGGCAGCTTTTGAGTTACTTTGCATTTGAGTCTACAAAATTCACCCACTTAGTCGGCCTAGTTGCCAAAAGATGGGGTGCTAGGTTTGATCTGCTGGGCACAGTGTTATTGGGATTTCATTAGGAAGTATTCAGTGGGAACCTGGAGTCAGAACATGTTTACGGGTTATTTTTCCCAACAAATTTATATTAACTGACTGTTTTTTTTATTGATTTGTAAGAACTGAAAAAATATTTATTACCTTTTTAGGATTCCGTACACAAATGGTAAAAACGGGACCCTATTACTAAGACTCCACTGTTCGTCTGTCACCAGGCTGTATCTCATGAACCGTGATAGCTAGACAGATGAAATTTTCACAGATGATGTATTTCTGTTGCCGCTATAACAAAAAACTCCTAAAAACAGAATGAAATAAATGTTTTTATTTTTATAATATTAATATTTTATTTCCCATAAAACAAACGTGATTTTTTTGCAGTTTTTTGCGATAGTGGTATGGAACCCTTCGAGCGTGAGTCCGACTCGCCCTTGGCCGTTTATTTTATGTCAAATTCAAATTAAATTTGTTGCATCCATAATGTACATACAGGTGGTAAATATAAGTTACAGAAACAATTATGGACCCTGTCGGGCACATCAATATTCTAGATACAGTCAACGTCTAGGAGAGAGGAATAGCGCTCAATATTTTCCTTATCTATTAAAATTTTAGTTATCTACTCCCTTTCGATCTGTTTTTATTTGATTCAATGCACTAATACGTATACCTTTTTTAATTTCATGTCAAATTAAATATTAATTATTCGTTTAAGTTTTTATATTACAATAAGTATATTTGATTAAGATAGTTTATATTTAATAAAATTAATACATAATAAAATATACATATACTTTGAATCGATTATTTATTAATGTCATTTTACTTAACGAGTTAACAGTTGTCATTGTGGATAATAGTTTTTACTAACTAAGAATTGTTTTAATTTATTAATAAAAATATTGGTTTTACTTATTTGTTATTCCGGTATTTGTTATGTTGGTATAATAACGGCACCGTGGGCGACCAACACAATAAGCGTTCAACACGGATTGTGAACCCTTTATAATTAGTTAATGTGAAATCTGTAATCATAGGCATTCCGATAACGTCACCACAACCACAATTTCTGTGAAATTATACCGCAGTGGTGTCGTGTTAATTGCTACCAACTGTATCGTGATAGTTTTGTATTGAGCTAAAGGGGTGGCCAAACTAGTGCGTTCAACATGCAGCTGCGGTGACTTGTAATATAGCTTAATCAGTACAGTGTTCCTACTGCTGGAACCCAGGCCTTCTATCTGTAAGAGCAAGTGGATTCCGCTGGGCCCGTGTAGTGGATTACGTCCACTACACGGGCCCAGCGGAGGTTGTCTCTTGTCTTCAAATGTTTGCCGGTTTAGGGATGAATTATGCTAGACCGTGTCGGGCGCGAGCCGAGCCCCTTGGGAGGCACGGACGAGGCACGGATTCAAAACTTCACGAACATTTTATATGATGCTGTTTATGCTATACCGTGCAGCGTCCGGGGCGAAATGCCCGTCTACAACACATAAGTCGGTGCCGATAATATCGTTGGCCCATTGGCCACTTCTGTATTACAAGATGTAAACAAGCATTCTACAAGTATCGTTGGAATCGCGACGATTACAAGACGCGTAGTTTACCTACAAGTTTTTGGTAAACAACTGAAGAAGTAATTGACCGTGACAATGAAGACGCATGTTAAAAGGATGGAGGTGTGATGCGACTATGCGCCAACGTATTATTAAACAATTGTTAAAAAAATCTCTACAGATAGAACAATTTCTGTGAAAATGCGTTGTCACATTGCACTATCACGTCAAAACAGTCTCTTGAGTGGGAGCCTTAACGCGTTGGTATGGCTCACACCTTTGACACCTTTCGGCACAAGCGAATTGTGGACGCAGTATACCTTCATACTTTAGCTTTGTAGATCGAATATTTAGCGAGTTGATGACATAATTGGTGATTGGGTTCACCGTTCGGTGATCGCCGTTCGAACAGTGAGTGTTGAACTGTTAAATACGAAAAATAAAAATTGACAGGAAATGTTGAGGCACAACGTTAGCACATGTGTTCAGTGCCTACTATGATTGGCTATACTATTCAACTCGATACTCTGACAGCTAGCTAAATTATGACCCGACCGAAATTATTTATAACACAAGCAATGTTCTAAAAGTTTATAGTTTTAGTTAAAACAAATTGTGTCAGAGTTGCACAGTTCGCCGTTTCTTTTTAATTCAGGATACGTAACAACCAATTCTTGTTATTATTTTTCATCAAATGCAATAGAATATTACTCATAAGTATCTACCCTATCGGGTCTACCTTTTATAGCAGAACTTTTAATGTCATAATATTACTATGCATAACAAAGGATAGATAAACTTCATTTCATAGAAATTCGTTTGACATGCACTCATTTATCATACATTCAAAACTCATAATTTTGTAAGTAAAACTCAGAATCATCTTTAGGCATAAATTTCATATCGATAGTCATTAAAAGGCAGAATCATTATATTGTAGAAAAATGTTCACAGTAAGAATCGTCTTTTGGCATATATTTTGTATCCATATTAATTGGAAGACATCCATATTAACAGAAAATTCATAGTTATTTTTAAAAATAAAATATATAGAAGATATATAGAATAGGCAAGTACGATTAGTTTAAAGCAACAAAGTCGACGGAGTCGACTTTGTTGCTAGACGGAGTATCCTATTTCTGCCTGCAGGGTCTAAAGTAACCTACCATGAACGTACCTAACCTATCCGTGTCAGGGTGCCCTAAGCTCCCGAGCTCGCTTCTCTCTCTCTTGGACTGATTTATTGACCGTAATTATCAAGTTGCCCAACCGTTACGTAATAAATAACAAAGAGGATTTTTTTATTTTTTCCTACTCCTCCAATTCATATATATGTCGGGTTTAGTCAATAGTACGGACGTCAAAACAAATCACGAGCACGCCACCTGTCGGCAAATCAAGAACAACTACGCTGTGGCGCGCTTTCTCTAACGACTTGCGAGGTGGGGACACAGAATATAGCAGTTGAGTATTGACCGCCTTGGACGTGGTAGAATCAGTATCGAGCAGTAATATTAGTGAGCAAGATTGTAACTGTGAACTATTTAAATAAACCCAGTGTATCGAATAATTTATGTTATTTCATTTGCACGATTGTACCCACCGACCTGCCCATACACGATTTCTTAACCTAAGGGAATACATCCTGACTTCCCGATGGTTTGCACCTATCGGCCAGCCCTGACGCTACATCAGAATTGGGATTCGGTCGTGCTAATGAGATCACACGTAAAAACAATGCTAGTGAAAATGGCGGTTACATTCTTGCAAAAAAATGCGGTGTCAATTGAGATAGAAAGAGTAGTGGTTGGTTTCTGCGACTACCCTCAGTCTTGAATATTGAAAAACCAGTCTAGAGCGGAGCAGCAAGGAAGCTAGCAACAAGCAAGGAGCTGGACAGGTCAAGGAGGAGCGTATAGACTTGTGGAAAGATCCATACACGCGGATCTTTATGCCAATCTGGTGAGTCGTTTTCATTTTGTTATTGACTATGGCCAAGAGTGTTCATTATTCGAAATTCTGGTTTTGTGGTGGTCAATAGATCGTCGGGGTGGCCCGTGTTAGGTTATAATTTCATGTTAGTTATCGATGGTCAAGTTGGGTGTTGTTTAAGGGTTCTACTATCACTGGCGGTAGCCCTTGACTGGCCTTTGCTGACTATCATTGTTTGGAAGTTAGAATACCTACCTTACACTTCAGTCTGGAAATTATGATAATTCCAAATGAAATATTTTGCTTAGTTTTGTAGTGTTATAGTTTTATCTAGTGATAGTTAATTAAGTTTGAGAAGAAGCATAGTATTCTTCTTTTGTGGTCGGAGGGCCAAACTATATAAAAGGTGGTAAACCCTACCAGGCCTCGTTAATTGCGATTTAAAATGCCACTGACGCTATGGCATTCATTGGATTAACTGAAGCCCATATATACCTGGGCACTTGGGACATTGTAATGCGTGGTTCATGTTTTGGACAGGGTCTCTGCATTCACATTCAGTGTTCATAATAACCCATTTTGCCGTGCCGGTTTAGGTTACTACACCGGTTAATTTCCATCAAAGCTGTGTATGGTTAAGATAACCGTGTGAACAAGTACTCTCGTAGTGTTTTTCATGTTTCAGATACCATATTGTGTCGCAGTGGAGCCTCTGTTCAGATGCTGTATGCGAAGGCTGACCTGTCAATATCTGAGAGGTTAGGAGGAACGGCAGGCTAGCAGTTTGAGGTGGGGAGCGCGCAAGTTTGAAATGGAATACTCGGTGAGTCGCTTCCATGTTATTTCGATAGTGAGGTCGAAGGTTCTCTACTGAAGAGATGCTAGTTTGAGTTTTAAGAGTGTTCATGTTTGATCACTGAATTGGTAGTGGTTATATCTAGCACTATCACTAGGTAATTAAGACACACTTGTAAAAAGCAGGTGGTTAATGAGTTTCCTATTGACAGTATAGTTTCAAGATTTGGTTCAATACGAACTTTAGGATGAGATATCCCATAAGAAAGAGATTTTCAGTGACAGGGCGAGTTATTAATGTCTTAGGGCCATCGCAATTGTATCGAGTTAGTAACGGTACTGGTCATTTACGTGTATTCAGAACAAATCTTATGTTGCGTCACGATTAACGACCAACGTCTTCAGATCTGAATTCACTTGCTTACTTTCAAAGTAATATTAGGATAGCAGTAGATCTCGCGATAGTTTTCCTTACATAAAAACTGAGGTAGTGAGCGATAGTAAATGGTTACTGTTAATATTTGATTTTAAAGATATTGATCCGAGTTAATTCGTGAAGCTCCTTAATATTATCAGGGTTAGTTGTTTCCCTTTTGTTAGCAGTCGGTATGTAAATCTTTGAATGGTAATAGAACCTACAAGTACGCTCACGACCGCATACGAAGGATGCCTCTAAGTAGTGTTCCTAACGAATTAAACGTAGACGAAGGTGATGAAAGTACCTCCACCGAGTAGTAGAGCACATACCATGGCTAGTTCACGTACCTTGAGCGCTATTAGTGGAAATATAGAAAGTCCATCATCAGGTTTACTAGAGTCAATAAATGTTGTAACTGATGCCATTGTACACTACGACGATCGTAATTAATAAAAAATAAAAAAAAGTGATATAAAATGGTTAAAAAAAAAAGTGATATAAAATGGTTAAAAAAAAAATAATTAGAACAAAAAAATGAGAGAATTAACAAAAAAAATGTAGGAACTAAAAAAAATATATAGGAAACAGTCATTGAAGGGAAAATCCGGTCCAATGACTCAGCTAGAGGGGTTGCGATCTGGCCTAGCCCTCCGGCTATAGGGATTGCAATCCGGTCTAGCATGTTTGAGTCATTGAAGGGAAAATCCGGTCCAATGACTCGGCTAAAGGGGTTGCGATCTGGCCTAGCCCTCCGGCTATAGGGATTGCAATCCGGTCTAGCATGTTTGGCTATAGGGACTGGTATCTGGTCTAGCAGTCGTCAAAGGGATACTTGTCCGGTCTAGCACAATCGTCTCCAGTTTTAATACTGATGAGTTAACGTAGTAGTTGTGGTAAGCTGAAGGGTTAACCGGGCCAGCACATTACTGAAACCTTTTGTTATTGGTAACTGTTTTTGTAAAATTGTAACTGCGCTGTAGGAATCTCACCTGCTGTAGTGGGTGACGATTTAGACCAGCTTGATTGTAACTGCGCTGTGGGGATCTCATCTGCTTTAATGGGTGACGATTCAGACCAGCTTGATCGTAACTGCGCTGTAGGGATCTCACCTGCTTTAGTGGGTGACGATTCAGACCAGTTTGATTGTAACTGTAGGGGTTTTCTGTTGTAAAGAAATACCTAGACTAGAAGTAACTATGAAAATGTTTCCTCACTCACCTAGAGTATGAGTCAGGATTGGACGAGCGAATACTGTGTGGAGATTTTGTGTGTTTCAGAAAAACATCCCTTGTATGATGGGAGACTGGTAGAACGGAGTGAACTAAGAACGTGTAGCGCAATACGACATGAGATGGCATGGAGCAAGGACAAGAAGATGATGCCTGCGGGTGATAGATTTGGAGAGTCTGTCACCTGAGAGAGGCCTGAGAAGGCGACGTGCTGTGTTCCACGCTCGCCTCTCAATAGGAATTACGGCCTAGAGAACACCATGTGGTTTTAGTCAGTAAGAGTCTGACAGACCCCTCAGCTTTCCCCAAGGGCTGAGGACATCCATTGAGGATTTCCACATGATTCGATACACTGTTAAAACCTGACAATGAGGAACAGACGAGGACGCCTGTATTGCAGGATGGCCGTGTCGGGTTTAGTCAATAGTACGGACGTCAAAACAAATCACGAGCACGCCACCTGTCGGCAAATCAAGAACAACTACGCTGTGGCGCGCTTTCTCTAACGACTTGCGAGGTGGGGACACAGAATATAGCAGTTGAGTATTGACCGCCTTGGAGCTAAGACGTGGTAGAATCAGTATCGATCAGTAATATTAGTGAGCAAGATTGTAACTGTGAACTATTTAAATAAACCCAGTGTATCGAATAATTTATGTTATTTCATTTGCACGATTGTACCCACCGACCTGCCCATACACGATTTCTTAACCTAAGGGAATACATCCTGACTTCCCGATGGTTTGCACCTATCGGCCAGCCCTGATGCTACATATATATTCTTTATTGTACACAAAATAAACATTACAAATACAAAAGCTCCTTTATTCTTTTCTGATTAATTTCGTTGCGAGATCAAAGACAGTTAAATTCATTCTCCGGGACTTCGTCGAGCTTCATTGCCTCGGCGCTTTTCTGGTGGTCGCCACTGTTGATTCTGGCTTTCAGGAGTTGCAGTGGTTTGGGAATAGTGCGGTGGGATTATCTAAAAAAATAGCAAAGAGGATCAAATATTATTTTTGTATACCAAATATTAATTTACTATGTTTAAACATAATTATCATGTGCAGTTCATAATTTAATAGTAGATCAACAAATATAGCCGCAATTTTGATATAAAGATTATAAAAAATACATCATTTATTTTTAAAAGTGCTCATTTACAATAGATCAAATCGATTTTAGAAGATCAAATAATATTGACCCATAAAACTATTCCAAATGAATTTCTGCCATCTTCATAATAAGCCACGTGAAATTATGCCTAATAAAATACTGCCATCTTAAAAGTATGCCATTGTAAATTCGGACGTATAAACATTAGGCTGAACAAAAATTATATTAAATAATTTTTATGCCTTAAAAATATCCGTTTAAAGAAGTTTATGCCAAGTGTGTTATGCCAAATAAATTTCGAAGCATAAGGATTGTCTGCCAGGTAGAGGGAACCCCTACCCTATCATACCAATGGCTATCGTGAAACTCAGTAGGTCAAGCACTCGCTCCATGTAAAACATAGGTATTCAGCGCTTCCAGTCTAGACAGACGGAATACAACCCCAATGTAAATACATAGTAGAGGAAAAATTTAATCGTTTCAGTTATATCATTTAGGCAATTTATTCACCAAGGCATGTATTTGTGTTTTTTTTAACAGACTTCAAAAAAGCAGGAAAGAAGATCTTGATTAATTTTTAGTGATGGTGTACAAAAGCTTAAAGCGAAAAAATATTAAAAAGATCGGAAATCGGTGTCCCAAAACAATAATGTGAGTGTACCTAAATGACCCAAGGCTGATAAAAAAATAGTTTTTCCTAAAATTTCCTACATTTAGAGTTAAAGGTCGGCTACTTCTGAAGAAGTAGAATCTGTGCTCCAACGCATAAATTTGTAAGACTCGTCTTCCTGACTTAGACACCTTTCCACCGAATACACGTGAATTCCAAATTATGGTTTTGTTTTGTTTAGGAATTCACCGTTATAAGATTATAACTTGGAAGTGGTTGAGAAGAATATAATATAACTAACGGGATATTAACTAAATTTTAACAATTAACTAAAGCTTGTGTGAGAAAACCTTTACAATAATGTAAATAGTATTTAAATCAAAGACCGAATAGTGGTCACGGATAGTAAATATACATACAAGAATTAATACAAATACAAGTAACTACTTTGGCACAGAGTTTTAACGCTAGAAGTAACTGGAGTTGATTAGATCAACCCTCCTACAGACAGCCCAAAAGCGCCCAACCCGTTATCATTTCCTAGTGCTTTAGCTGGTAAGAAGAAATTATGAAACAAACTCCCAGCACACATTTCTGTGTGTTAGCCATGAGGGCTATATAAGTAAAACAATAATAATGTAAGAAGTTAATTAAGTTAGTTAAGGGTTGCAAAGTGCATTATTTACCTAACGAAAGGAAGATGGTAGGAGCGCTACACTTGCATTGCAAATACGTTTACTTGAATTACGTTTATGAGTTCATTGACAATAGTCTAGATTTCCCACCCTAGTGACGGGCGACCGCTTTACAGCAGCAGGCACGTCGTACGTGTACTGCTGGTCCTAGAACGCAAGGCCTTAGAGAAAACTTTGCAATGGTCGCAGCAATACAAGCTCCCTACGCTTCAGCATGTCTGACACAATCCTAAGAAAGTGGACAGTTTTGTGCCTAATTGCCTCTGCCATTGAGCGAGACATGCTACCAGAATTACTGGACGTGCGCTATAGTTAATTATAATTTATAATTCTTGTATATTGGTCGATTATTCGCAGATTAAAATTAATACTAGTTTTCAAATGATTATATTACGATAAAAAAATAATAGGCGTCGGCGAAATCTTTGGTATCGGTTCAGTTATAAAAAATATGTTAGTTAGATCAATTATAGATAAAAAAATAGATTATTACAAACTTTTTAAATTAATAACATTCTAAAAACTTGACACAATCATCAAAAATAGCCTTTTTTAATGTAAAAAGAAAAAAACTATTTTTTTTTAGACTGACCTTGGTAAGTGTTGCTTACCCTAGCGGAGTCAGACATCCAAAAAAAAAACAAACAAATAAAGTGGTCACCCATCCAAAGACTAACCTTAGTAAGTGTTGTTTAACCTGTATTGTGTCACCTAACCAAAAAAAGCAAACCATAAAAAATGGTTACCCATGCAAAAACTGTCATTGGTAAGGTTTGCTTAACTTGGCAGCTTCACTAACCCAGACGCTCAAGATAAATACTATTTATAGTTACTGATTACTTTATAGTAGTGCATAAAGTGAAAAACACCAGCTAGGGTAGCCAACCGAAATAAATTGATACCGATTATTCAATGTAACAAGCGATTATGTAATTGTTAGATGATGCAGTTTTGAGAAACCCTAAACAAACGGTTGACAACTGACGGTTGGATAATTTGTGACAAATTGTAATTCGAAATGTAACAAGCGGCTGAGAAACTGGACTTACACGTGTAGGCCTACGAAGGATTTATTGATGTAAAATATATTCTATAATTAAATAAGCATAAATGACATGTAGTCACAATAAAAACAAGAGATAC
This sequence comes from Orthosia gracilis, assembly GCA_947562075.1. Classification (NCBI taxonomy): domain Eukaryota; kingdom Metazoa; phylum Arthropoda; class Insecta; order Lepidoptera; family Noctuidae; genus Orthosia; species Orthosia gracilis. The sequence continues at coordinate 32,078,840 of OX387272.1, read as the reverse complement.
CAAAGACAACAACAGTTATTTTTGGACTCTTTGGCAGGTTCACTGCCCCCATTGCAAAAACAATAGTTATATAGAACATTCCCAAATGCCATATGTGCGTCACGGGACTGTGAACCTCCTTTGGAATAAAAAATATCCTGCTTTGTAAGTCGCTTATTTTTTTTTATGAAATAGTATTTTTTGCTCACATTCGCTCATCAGACCTTCATAAACATCAGAAAACCAACATTTCATTAAAATACCACACAAAAAAATACCCACAGCTAATCGCCATGCTCCAGTAAATACAAAGATGAGACATTATACAAAATGACTAGTTATGTTTCACCGCTACCGCACTTGTACTGCCATGCTATTCTCTAAGAGACAATTTCTTGGCTGTGCTCATCGACGAGCTCGTCAGTGAGACAGCTTAGAAATCGACCGATCGTGCAGCGCTGATTTAAACGGTATTCTCTAACGCGGTTATGGTCGTCGACGAACTGTAGGCTGACATCTCCCGTCACATTTTCGTAAACGAATTAGAGCTTGAAACAAAATCTTTAAATTATAATCGATAAATCTCGACTGAGAGTTTTATGTTCCTAAAATGTATAATACAGGTCTACTTTTATGTATTTTAAGTAATAGAGTGAAAGTACAAACGATTCCATAGTTATAGGAGTTTAAATAATGCATTTTTATTAATACATCTTAAGGCTGAATGACAATTCCATTGCCTATTTCGTAAGTAAAAGCAACGCTCTGTGAGCTGTGACGCTGTCACCATACTCAAAATCGCAACCGACTATATTTTTATTTGATAATTTTTGTTTATATTTAAAACTATTTTCAAGTTTGAAATTTTTAATGTTTTCACAACGATTTATTGTAACATTCTGTGGATGTGTGAAATGTGAGTATTATTATATAGTATATGTACAGTGACAATGTGACAATGTTATTGTTGTCCAAGAAATATATAATATGTTTATCTTTAGATAAAATATAACAGTACTGCGTTGAAATACATTTACAGGATGTAAAATCAGGGCCATCATGACGTATGGACAAAATAAAATGGAAAACCAGCCGAACACAAAACAAGTGGGGAGGTTTTTAAAAACGTCTTACTAGGTATGTTATTTTTTTATGTTTCACTAACTTGTTTATATTTCGTATTACTATTTGACGACCTGTAGTTCCTCATAGGAGAGTTGCCTCAATTGCCTCTACATGTAAGTTTAGCTTAATTGTTGGTTCAGTGTAAGAATTGCTCTAGATAATTAAATAGTGTTCTCACTGTTAATTTCCAGGCTGGAACAAGTTGTTGGGGTTTTTAACAGTAGCCAAAACCATATCAATTAACCTGCAATACTAAAATGTGTAACCTATAATATATATTCCTTCAGAAAGAGAGAGCTGAATTGATGTTGTTATACATTAGTATCCTGCATATCTTTTTACCTCTAAATAGTAATTTGTTGCATGTTTATGTTCACAGCTCCTTGTAGGCGTCGTTTGCTAACGGTACGAGGCTATCTAATCCAACGCTCATTTCACAAACACCATTCACAAATGGAGATTAACTAAATGTTTTTTCGCTATTGAAGAGAGGCGCTTGGAAAACCAGCAACTCCTTATTGCCAACCAGTGGACGATGGTGGATATGTATCAGGAAATAAGAGAGTCTTGGTCAAGAGAGACCTAAGCACTGCACTAAGTTGAATACATGGAACATGATTTTAATATTTATTTTTTATACACACAGATAATTATGTTTAGTTTATGAGAGATGTTAAGAAATTGTAATACAAATTTAAGTGAAAGTACTGAAAGATTATCACTACTATTGGCATAAGTTACTTAAATTATACTAACTTAGTGATAAAAGATTCTAAAAAAATACTTGAGATTAGAAACTAAAAGAGTATTTATTATAGAATAAAATTTTATTACTGGAAAATATTTCAATAAATAAATCTTGAGTTTTGTCATTTTAAGTTTTTTTTATTACTCAAAATATATATTACTAGCTTTTACCCGCGGCTTCGCTCGCAGTGAAGCCATTTTTTTTTATTATTGTTATAAAAAGTATCCTATGTTACTTCTAATACCTCAAAGAATATATGTACAAAGTTTCATGATGATCGGTTCAGTAGTTTTTGCGTGAAAGCGTAACAAACAAACTTACATTCACATTTATAATATTAGTAAGGATGTATAAGGATGTATAATGTGTCCGTTTTGCAGTCTTAATGCACATGTTTGCTTGTACAAATAAGAATTAGGCCAATTAAATTTCAGCATGTAGCTGGAAGGCAGGTTATGAAGGTTGCGGGGTTCCGCTGGATGCGAGACGCACAGAACAGGTCAATGTGGTGACGCTTGGGGGGAGGCCTATGTCCAGCAGAGGACGTCTTTGGGCTAATATGATGATGAAGCCGGACCAATAAAAATGATTCACATCGCAATATATCTTACTTAATATTGAATGTCCTCAAATATATTTATGACTCATAATTTTAATAATAAAAGCTACTAATTAACCTGTGAAATCCAAACTAATATAATAAATGCGTAAGTAACTCTGTCTGTTACCTTTTCATGATGTGGAAACAGTTTCGAGACCGTAGGTAACTATCCTATTTCCTTAATAGGATAACTTTTATTATGGAAATCTTTCGGTGGGGTGGAAGTTTGAATGGTGAAATAATAGTTTCTCTAATAAGGCGGCCCATATACCTTCAATATTATTGCCTGATATAAAAAATGGCTAGTCGAAGTACTAATGCTCAGACGTAGTTGTGGGCATCAGTTAGTTACATAATATATAAGTTTACATTCATATGAAACATAAAATGCCTATACGCTAAGAGCTAAATTGTTTTCCAATATGTTATTTAATCCTGAGAAAGCCTGAAACTATGGATAAAGTCAATATCCCGGGGATATTGTTTTCAACGTTGCTAATCCTCTCGTCTGTTAGAATCATTAATTTTCTTAGCTTCTTCTAATAAAAGTAAATTTAAATAACCGAGCTGCCATTTTTTTAATTAATCGAAATAATTTATTTTATAACGAGCCCCTGCCAGCGGCTTCGTCTTATCCCAAGGGTGCATTATATCGGGATGAAAAGTAGGCTATATGCTATTCCAGACTATAATCACTATGCAAAATTGCATCCAGATCCGCCCGGGGGTGATTGAGTAACAAACATACATCCACACACTCATCTATTATATCGAAACTTTGACATAAACTTTTACAATATGAGTAAGATTAAAATCCAAGAAGAATTACGCGCAAAAATAGTGGCTTTTGGATTTGACACACAAAAACGAGGCTGTAAGCCAGGCTGCGAGCGTCTTCGACGCTGTTTTTTCTTACGGAATACCAAAATGTATGAAGAACTGTCAACTTGCTCGACATTGAGTAGTTCAAACTCACGGCCGTCACAGCTTAGAGCGCTAGTGTCGCTATTCGCGGCTTAGCGAATACCAAACTGTAGATTCGTCGCTGGCACAGCACTGCGCTCAAGGCTGTTTCCTTAGAGAATAGCACCCCTGATATGTCGGGTAAACGGAGCGTGAAATCACATCCCTGTTGACTGCGGGGCTCGGCAAAAGGAAATTGTTCTTGCCGTCAAGGTGATTGCTTCAGTGAGACAAGCTATTATAATATTGACTTGGAAACGGGTGCTTTAGTCAAACGTTTCCTGGAAAGTGTCGCGAACAAGAGTTTTGGAGTTGTTTGTTTGAAAATAGTGGAAGGGTTGCATTGAGTCAAAGCCCGTGTGTGAAGTCAGGGCATTAGTTCGTATGTAGCGGCATAGATGTCGCCACAATATTTTACATGGAGCTACTGCCTGCATGTCCTCCACAACTTTAGTCAGTCAGTTATTGATATGAAACGGCAAGACTGTGTGTTAGATTGGGTATCCGACTACCTGTAGGTTTAACTAACCAGTAGGTCCGTAGATTCTCAAAGTTCTCCATATGACAGCCGGGACCAACTGCGGAACAATGCGTTCTGACCTAGGCAAGCTCAACCTTAAAAACTGACCCGTGAGGCTTAAGTATATTTTTACCCAACTACGGCGAAGAAAAAGGGAGGGTTATGTTTTTGATCGATATGTGTGTATGTATGTATGTTCATTTGTTCCCTCATAACTTCTAAATTACTTATCATAATTTGACAAATGAGGTATCGTTGGAAGCGTCTTGTCCGCTGATTGAAGGCTATGTGGCGTCACATTAAATTGAATTGAATATGGCACCCTCTAGGGTTTACGAAGTCAAGAACTTACCGTGGTCGTATGCTACTTTGTAGAATGTATTGTTTTGTTACGGTAGGTGGCATACGACCACGGTTTTCCTCTGAATACTACCATGAATATTTGTATGAAATAAAATAAAATATTTATTACATGTAAGTTTTTTATTTAATATCCAATAAATATCGAATAGTTTGTACATAACAATTACAGATGACAATATTTTCTTGTTTCATATTTTTAAGAGCGTGATTTTTCAGTAGTCGGCTTATAGTTTTTGAACTTATTTTGTTTTTATTAATTGTCTAGCGTTATACCACCTTCTCGCTTGATGGTATGCGATGACGTGGTCGACGTTAAAACACGCTTGCCTAGAAGTAGCCTTTTCACTCTTTACTTAGAGATCCCCAGGTAGTACCTGTCAGGAAACACAGACTCCGGCAGGGAATTCAACTAGAACGCACAATGGAAGTATTCCCAAAACGATTAGTGTATATTATTAAAATGATAATCAAAATACACAAATACAATACTTAATGCACCTGATAATAGAAACATACATGTACAAACGCCTGCATAAATTGTGTACATCTGACACACAAATTCCTAAGATAAACCAATTACGCTAGGCGTCAACAAAACGTTTCATTTATCACAGGCGGTGTGTCTCATTTCCGCATAAAATTAACAATAACCTTCATGCATACTACCATAAATTTTTAAAGAGCTCAGCAGGTTTTAACAAACAAACATCCCTGTTTTGTTATCCTGAATGTTTGCAGTTTACACATGACCGGGCTGGTGCTGTATCAGCGATCAGCGATGTGTCTGCCGATGACGCATTTTATTTCGAACAGCCGACGACACAGGGTGCTATCTACATGATACATGTCAACCATCAATATTTTAAAGCATCCTGTAGATCGATCACGGGTTTGGACGTGGTAGATTTTTTTCAATGGCTATGTCTATGATTCATGTGATTGTGTTTTCGGGGCTGTTCCCAAAATCCCACTTTTGGAAATCTTGTTAGCCTGTAGCGACCTTGTTATGATTTCTTGATAAGACCGCTCACTTATTTGTTGCTCTAATAAAGCTATCATAGTCTTAAGGAATTTCATCAAAAAACTACGGCACGTTTTGAAATCGGGTCCTGAAAACGTGGAATGATAAAAGTGGTAAAATGTTTAATCAGAAACGATGATTGTATAGTAGTCTATTTTCTGTACTCAAAAGTCGAAAATTTTACGAGGGCAGGTCCAAAAGTTCGCGGAGTATTAACCTTAATAAAAATTTATTTAAAAATAACAAAAACCCGACTGCTTAAAAAGCGAACTAAAAAGACGTAAAAAAGATGAAAATCATGCTATGCAGTCGGGTTTTTTGATATTTTTAAATATTTTTTTTTTTTACAACTTATTAGTATTTTTTTTTTTAGAATTAGTTACATTTAAACATATAAGTGTTATATATTTTTGTAATAACCTCTTAAAACACTTTATTTTGATACCCCAGAAAATGGGTTTGGAAGAAAAAAAATTGGAATCGACCATTTTTTTATTTTCCAATTTTAATGTAGCCAGTGACACTCGCAGGGTTAGGACGAATCGATTGACGTAAGAATCATCCAAATCGGCCAACGCGTTTGGTCTCTAGAACGCCACATAGGAACAAACATACATACATAGACTGATAAACACGCTACCCTCCTTCGGCAGTCGGGTAAAAAGAAATGTATTCTAAGGGAAATATTTCGCAAACTATTGGACCTCCCTATGGTCCACGGGAACGTACTACCGACATAAAAAAACCTATATCCTTACCCGGATTATGGAGTACCTGTGTCCCCAATTTAATCCAAATCCGTTCAGCCGTTGATGTGTGATTGATTAACAAACACCCAAACCGTGAGATAATGATGTTTACAAAGCGATCATGTAAATTAAATATCGAAGGTAGGAAGGTGGGTAATAATAACGGCACGGTAACCAAATTGGCTTTATTAACGGATTTGGGATTCCCGATTTCAATATTTGCTGAAACAAACCGAGCTAAGGTAGCTAATTTAGCCAATTAGCTACCTTTGAATTTGAAATGTGGGAAAAGCAAGATTTATAAAATAGATGTAGTATTCTATCTTTGAAATATTTTAGGAAAATTCAACGATTTCTTTGTATTATTTCGGAGTGTATTCGGTGACCTATAAGATGACTTTACTAGGAGTATGTAAGGGTCAAAAGTGCAGTCACACTCTACCAAAACAGCAGCGGCAATTTTTTAGGCAGAAGAATTTTAACGGTTAGTAGGTATAATAATCTATAGAGTCTGGCAAACGAAAGTAGAAACTGAAAAAGCGCGGCAAATTTAAAAATATCAGCATAGCAACTCCAAAGCTAGTATTGAATACCAAAACCTGGAATAATCTAATTTGAATAAAAATACTATAGGTACTTTAGGTATTATGTATCAACCTGAATAAAAAAAGACAACAGTTTTCTACAATATTTTTGGTTTATTCACTACCATAATCAAAGTCTGAACCTAAGACTTCCATGCGAATAGATTCATTAGAAGAGTCATAAGAATCATTGTTTCCTACATTAATAATGAAACTTTCTAAATTATCTTCTTTGATTCTGTCCCTTTCTTTATATTTATTCTCAGCATGTATGACATAATCAGTAATTTTCTTCCACTCCTCTGCTAGCTATTTCTTTCTGCTGTAAATCCGTAAGTTTTTTAATATTTTTCACTCTCTCATCAACCCCTGCCACATCCTCCAAATTGTCTGTAAAAGAAAAATAAAATTACAATGCAAAATTTATTATGGTATGATAAATAACCATAATAAATTATTATGAAGGTGTATAATTTATTATAAAATGAATGTGAATCAAAATAGAGAAACAAAAATACAAAAAGATAAATAGTGATTACGAATTAAAACAAAGTATCAACTAAATTGCGTCATACTAACTTCATAAAAAATCTAAAACCACACGTAAACAATCTTGCTTTGTTTCAATTCGGTGTCTTTATCCAGTTGTTTTTCTTGATATTTAGACTTCATACGAATTACGTGGGCTACAACCGGAGGATCCAAAAAAAAGCAAAAGTTATTTAATAAAATTTAATTATACTAAAAGTTACAAGTTAATTATTTCTAAGAGGTTTACAATGTTCGAAGTGTGAATCAATTATGAATTTGGGTCCGCGTTTCCGTTATTGCGAAGCCGCTGTTGTCGTCATCGCGCGGCACGTTTCTGCTGACGCTGCACTGCGTGGTCGAGCCGTGTGCAGTGTTGATTTGGGTCAATGCTGTCTCGGCGATCCTTATAGATTAGCACCGCGTAACACCTCCCCCCGAAGAGCAGCCACCACCGATGATTTTCGTAGTAAATTGAGGTGGGGGTTGGTTGCAGCTTATCCTCTCTTTAGGTTCGGGAAGAGCGTAAATTCTTTCTGGACACCTTGGGTGACATTGTGGTTCCTCGTCTGGAGTCTTCTTAGATTTTGACCAGTACCGTCGGTAGATAAAGTAACCCATGAGTGCACATGCACCGGTTAGTGCTATGTACATTGGAATCGTGGTGTGGTAGATTCCGTAGTCATTCTTAGCTGGAATATGTGGCTGTTGTTGCATTATCTTCATATTGGCTGCATGTAGGTGGTCCAAGTTTATTGAGTTCAATTTTAGTGTCGGGACTGGAAGCTGATTATCTATGTCTTCTAGAGGTAGGTCCATAATCTTCAATACGTGACCTTTCAGACGATTTTTCTTATTGGCGATAGTGATCTGTGGTGTCTCTATGTAACAGTCCTGCGGTATGGTGAGTAAGTAACTTCCTTGAACTTCTTTGTACAGGTCTTGTCCACAGGAGAGATGAACCTTCGTGGGAACCGGGAAGCTGATGGTGTAGTATCTATCATCAAGTTCCTCGTACGCTGGCTGGTCCAAGGTGATAGCGACAGGTTTGCATGTTGAACTTTTCCTTTGCGTGGTGATGAGTTCGTGTATGCAATCTTGAGAGGAATGACTCTGTAGACTTCGTTTCTCCTCACATATGAACCACTTGCTGGTCTTCGGGCATTCAGCCTCTATGTTCTTAGAATCTTTCTGGAAGATGGCTAGGAAAGGAGAGGATGGAATGAGGACTTCATGATATTTGTTAGGTATTATTGATAACTTATATAGATCGTATGTATGCGGTTGAAATATTGGAAACTTATATACTATAACTATATTATTGCTTACATAATATGAACCTAACTTAATTATATTATAATATTCTCTTATATCTATATCTACTACTTTCTCACTACTATATAAACTTGTTAATTTATTTATTATAGCGCGTATTTCGTCTATGCTGAGAATGGAATGGTGCATTGTAGAGGTTTTTATAAATGCTAGAACATTCTGCAGCCGGTTTAGTTCCTGTGAAACTGTATCTACGTTATCGCTAAGGATAATAAGTATTTGAGCTAAATGTGCGTATTTTATCAAATCATGATCTCTATCTGCGTTGCTTTCGTTAATTCTATTTAGTAGAGCTGCCATTTTTTTCTGGTTATCTACAATATCGTCAATGATTTTAGAATATTGAGTGGACATCTCTTTTGTTAGACTAACATGCTGATTGAATTCAGTGACTAATTTGTGTTCCTCGTTTTCGAGAGATTTTATAGCTTGATTATAATGTAATGCGTCGGTATAATCTAAATTTCCTGTAATGCTTTTCACAACACTACCGAGACCATCTATGAGCCCTCTTTTTACACGAGTTATCTCGAAAGATTTTAATTGTTCAGATACACTATTGAGTTTGGATCTCAGGTAATCTATATGAGGCTGGAATAATGATTTGGTTTGGTTATTAAGATTAGGGCTGCTGGTTAGTAATTGGCTATCAATAGAATTTATTTTATCTTGTAGAGTGTCTAAATTAACGTATTGTATGAAGGAATGGTGGTGTGATAAGATCTTAGCTGGGCCTAATTTAAAGGGTACAATCCCAGGTCCATCGTCCAGGCTCTCAAGTCTTATTTCTTGAGATAGAGCTGTTCGCAGGAACAGGTGTAGAATCAGGAGCTTCCTGTAACAATCGGGCGGTTTTAGGAACCCTTTTTAGCCTAGACTTCGCAACAGGACCGCGTTTCTTCCTTGTATAGATGTGGATAGGGAGGTCCGCCATAACAACGTCATGAGTGTATCGAGGAGCTAATTTTTGCCTGGAAGCAAATGGATTCTTTACAAAAATCTGTTGTTCAGGTGAGTAATCGACTTCTGGTTCGCGTTGACGGTTACGACTATCAGTAGACTCCTTGCGGGTTTCGATACATAGCTCATGTATTGCATTATATGCAGTAGTCATTTTCTCTTTATGACTAGTCATATACTGCTGTAGCAAATGAGCGGATAAATCTATGTCAAAGGAATCGCGGGGATCAAAATGTCCGGTAATAACTTCGATAGGTTTACATTTTGTGAAACTATGGATACTGCTATTGTAAGCTAGGAGGGCGTAGGGCATGAGGTTAGTCACGGATTCACCTTTTTGACTTAATTTAAGGATACGAAGGTGTTCCAATATGGTAGCGTGGAATCTCTCAACTATACCATTTTCATTCGGAGTATGTGGTGCAACCCTATGGTGTTGAATTTTGTGTAACCTTGTGAATTCTGCTATTAGTTGGTTAGTAAACTCTGTCCCGTTATCAGTAACGATGGTAGATGGTATTCCATGGTGAGTGCAAAAGCTAAGCAAGGCTTGTACTACACTTATGGCTGTTCCATCTCTTAAGTAATACGCCTGAGCATACTTTGAAAATGAATCTACTAAAGTTAGAAACTTTTCGCTTTGAATAGTTAATAAATCGAGGTGTACTATTTCAAATGGTTTACTTGCTGGTGGAACTACTTTAAATTGTTGTTTGGTCGGATTGCGGTCGTACTTTGCCTGACCACAAGTAGTACATTCGTTAATAAATTTCGTTATATGTTCGCGCATTTTCGGCCAGTAGTACTTATGAGATAGAGCTAAGTAAGTTTCGTTAATACCCCTGTGGTTAGTTTTCCCATCATGATGCTTGTTAATAATTTCCTGTTGCCTCAAGTACTCTCTGACGTTATCCAATTCCTTTTTGGTTAACGTTAAGGTCATTGATGATTTTTTAAAGTTCTTTTGAATAATGGGAATTATTGAGTACATGCCTAAAGTTGGATTTATTAGTAGCCCTGTTTTAATTTTAGGATGAACGTACTCTTTTATTGCATTAACTACGTCCTCCTCTAAATTTGATTCTGACACTTGAATGTTGATTCGTGTGTGGGTGTCAAAGGGTTTTGTTACAATTGTTCGACCCTTTATATCTCCTACTATATTAAAAATAATCTGTTTCGTAAACTTGTTTAATGGATCGTCAGAAATGGGAACCTCTAGGATGGGGTTCTCATTATCTGTGTGGACTGTAGCGGTACCCGAGTCATCCGCGGGTTCCGTAGCCGTAATGGTTCTAGAGTCATCAAGGGCAGGGTTATTTTCTGAAGGGTTAGCTACAATAGACATTAGTTCTTCATTATTAATTTCAAGCCGTGATAAAGCATCCGCGTTAGTATTGCATTTACCTTGTTTATATTCTATTGAAAAATCAAATTCACTCAGTTTTAGCCGCCATCTTGTGAGTCTCGAATTGGGTTCCTTCAAGTTCATGATCCATTGAAGGGGTTTATGGTCAGTAATTATTTTAAATCTTCTACCGAATAAATACGGCCTAAAATATTTGGTGGCCCAAACAATTGCTAACAATTCCTTTTCAATGGTACTGTAGTTTAACTCGCTAGAATTTAAAGTACGTGAAGCGTACGCTATGGGTTTATCTGAACCTATTACTCCCTGGGATAGGACGGCGCCGATCGCAACGTTAGATGCGTCGGTTGTTAGAATGAACTCTTTATTGAAATCTGGATATTGCAGAATAGGGTCGTTAGTAAGGAGTTTTTTACAGTGCTCAAAGCAATTAATGTATTTTTGATCCAAAGTGATTTTGCTACCCTTTTTCAGACATTGAGTTAGTGGTTTAGTTAATTTAGCAAAATCCGGGCTAAATTTCCTATAATAACCGATCAGGCCGAGAAAACGTTTGATTTCTGTTGCTGTTTTAGGAAGAGGGTAGTTTTCTATGGCTTTAATTTTGTCTGGATTTGGCTTGACACCTTCGTTGCAAATGATGTGGCCTAGAAAGCTAGTTTCTAACTTTAAAAATTCGGACTTATCCATTTGAATTTTAAAGTTAGATTCTCGCAATCTTTTAAATACTTTTTCCAGGTTATTAATATGCTCCTGCAGGGATGTACTGAACACTACAATGTCATCCAGATATACCAGGCAGATGTGGTTTAGGTCTCTAAGGATATTATCCATAACTCTTTGAAATGTCGATGGAGAATTTTTAAGCCCCATCGGCATTCTAAGGAATTCATAATGGCCGTTTTCCACATTAAACGCCGTTTTATGTATATCTTCAGGGTTCATTTCGACCTGATAGAACCCGCTGGCTAAATCCAGGGTACTAAAATATTGACATTTACCTAATTTGTCGAGTACGTCTGTAATGTTGGGTATGGGATACTTGTCATCAATCGTTTTCTCGTTGACTTTTCGGAAATCCACGACAAGTCGCCATTTAACCTTGCCAGAAGCATCCGCCTTTTTGGGTACGATCCAAATAGGGGAAATCCAGGCCGAATCTGATGGTCGTATTATATTTTGATCAAGCATTTTGCTTATTTGATCTCTGACTTCTTGTCTGTGGACATAGGGATATCTATAAGTTTTTGTGTGTACTGGAATTTCATCAGTTGTTCGGATGCGATGTTTCACTTTATTTGTGAATGTCAACGATTCACCTTCGAGATAAAAGACGTCGGCATAGTTCGCGCAGAGGTTTTTTAAGTTAGCAAGTTCCTCTGGGTTTAAATGTTCCGTTCTGAGACGAGAAAGTACGGCATTAACACGATCTGATGGAATTGCAGTACCTTCAACTTCAATGTTAAATAGCTCAGCCTCTACGGGGCGGTCCATTGAAAAGATGATGTCGTTACACGTAGGGTTAGTAATCTCCACCCAGCCACGGTTATTTTTAACATTAGTTATACAGTTTGAAATTAAGCAACTACAGATGACTTGATCCTCGATCATTACTTCACCATCCAACGTATTAATAGGTACTCTAACTAACTTGGATGAATTAGCTGATATTATGTCCTCATACAAATTAACATTGCGTGAGTCATACATCTGTATAGGTAGTTGTGCATTCTGTGTTATTAGTAATTTACGGTTAAGATCGATTTTACTTCCCCAATTTTCAAGCAAATCAAAGCCTAGGAGTCCGTCAAAGTAATTATGAAATTTGTAAACGAATAATGTAACATCTGAATGTTCGTTTAATTCTGAAAAGCATGGCAAAGTAATGGAATAGTCATTCTTAGACGTCCCGTGAACATTCGTTACTTCGAATGGCTCATAGTTTAGTGGTATATGGTTAAAATATTTGCTTACGGCTTCTGGACTTATAAACGATTGATTGGCTCCTGTATCAATTAGTAACTTAAGTGGTGGATCCTGAATCTGAATAAATCCGAGTTGCCTCTGTATATGAAAGTTGAGCTCTATTTTGGTTTTTCTAATTTGGATACCTTCTGAAAATTTTCAGCAGGTTGGGTATCTTGGTCTACCTCTTCTACCGAAGGAGTGTCGTGGTAGGGATACGAATCCTCATAATATCCAGATTCGGGGTACTGTTCGTTAGTATAATAATCTTGTTCGTAATCGGCATAGTAACAATTACTATAATCATAGTCGTAGTCTAAGTTGTTAAAATTAACCTCGCGTGTCCTGAAATAGTTGTTCGGAGGTGGATTACCATACTGTCTCCAATCGCGACCTGAGGGTGGCAAGGTTTTGGGCACAAAAGGACTAACGCCGCTCATTGGCTTAGGTGCGTTATTATAACTTGATTGTGGTTGCGGTTGAGGTCTAGGAGGCATTCTAAAGACGTTACTTTGCGGGTGATAAAATGGCAAGGGGGCGCGCATCATTTGTTGTGTACGGGTTAAGCCACGGGGTTGCTGTTGCATAGGCATGCTGGGCCTCCATCCTTGAGCATAAGGCTGCATTGACTGCTGTCGCTGCGGGCCAGGCGTATTGAACGCAAATTGTTTTGATGGTCCAGGCATGACAGGAACGTTAACAGGGTTTACTTTGGGGGTGAAATTGTTCAAAGGTAAATGATGATTCGGTTGTGGTTGAGCCCAGTCCTTTCTACTGGGTCCTCCCTCATTGCGGTGTTGCAGGTAAAGCGTGTTTAGTTCGTCTTGCACGTATTCCAATGCCTTTTCCATGGACTCGGGACGCATGCAACGTATTCTAGAGCCTAGGGGGTCTTTAAGACCCCTCAGATAAGCTTGGAGGGTTAACTTTTTATATAGCATTCGTTTAGCCTCAATAGTGGTGTTAACTGTCTCGTGAAGCGAGATATAAGTCATTATGGTGCTAAATAAGTTTTGGCACCTTTCATAGAATTCTTGAGGGCTACTGGAACCCTGGGTTTGCAAGGATAAGTCGCTGTATAAAGCGGTCTCATCTCGATGGTCAGCAAAGTTATTGATCAGGGCGGATCGAATACCCTGCCAGGTATCCGGGATACCATTGGAATTAATATGCCTAGCAGCGGGTCCCGTAACCTTATTTAAAATTCCGTTAATGAGGGCTAAATTCGTTAGTTCATAACCTTTTGCGGTTTTAAAATAAGTAACTACCAACTGGTCACATATACTAATGAAACGGGTTAGTACGTGCGGGTTCCCGTCGAACTCCGGCACTAATCTCAGGGATTTATAAATCGTGTCTACGTCGTCGCTCGACATCGCGCCTAAATTCCTGTTCTCGTCTATAGCCGCGAGCCTACTCCTGCTTCGGTCACTATTATCTAACCTATCAGATCGATATTCCGTTGGATGGAAAATCTTGAACGCTAAAAACTTACACACATACAGAAATTATAAGTAAAAAATAATATCATGAACATAGATTGGACAGGATATAAGAATATAGTAAGGATTAAACTTAGGGCTTGTGATATTCAAGGATACTTAAGGGTAAGATAGGCAAGGACTTGAAAGATTCAAGGACTTACAGCATTGCTTCTTCTTGACGAATCGAGAGTCGGATTCTCCTCTGGACTGCAGCTCCCGTAGGTTCGGATACCCGTAGACTAATCGTTCGATACGACACTGACTCTACTTTACTGGTATCCTACCGACTGCGCCAATTACTTGGGCTACAACCGGAGGATCCAAAAAAAAGCAAAAGTTATTTAATAAAATTTAATTATACTAAAAGTTACAAGTTAATTATTTCTAAGAGGTTTACAATGTTCGAAGTGTGAATCAATTATGAATTTGGGTCCGCGTTTCCGTTATTGCGAAGCCGCTGTTGTCGTCATCGCGCGGCACGTTTCTGCTGACGCTGCACTGCGTGGTCGAGCCGTGTGCAGTGTTGATTTGGGTCAATGCTGTCTCGGCGATCCTTATAGATTAGCACCGCGTAACATACGATACAACATCCCCCGTAACCCACTTCTAATTCTTTTATTCATTTTTCACTTAATAAATGACAATAACAAGACAATAACAAATCACCAACAACACACCATCTTGTTTTGGAAACACAGGTTTGAGGTTGACATTAGTATAGCATTGCCATATAAAAAGTTTGCAAATAATACTTTTGTTAGCTAGACTCTACTTAATTTCTCTTTTCTCGTTCACTCAATAAATCAGTTGTGGATAATTTAACTTCTTCTACAAAAACTAGCCATTTGAGTTTTCGGAGGGTAGAGACTCCACTTTTGACCCTTGACTGTACCTTGACCTAAGGATGTAGAATTTTAGTTATTGTTTCACCTTATTAAAACTTTATCCAATATAAAACTTACAAGCAATTTAACTTGGTTCCAACGAAATATATTTAGAGAGCGAAGAAAAAACATTAACGACAAATAAAGCTAATGTTTTGAGTAAAACTGACTTGTTTGTTTCATTTTAACTGAATTTGACTCCATTTATTTTATTTTTCACAATGATTTATTTATTGTATTTGGCTTTCTTTTAACGATGTGGTATACTCAAATGAATGAAGTATAGCACTTTGAATGTTTACATTTATTCATTATTAGATCGCACGAGCGGTGTTTGGACGTCCCATTCAGTGCTGTCTACTTACTGATAAATCTGGTTGTTTTATTATAAAACGCAAACCTTAACTAGTATTACTAGTGAATACCACATTTAAAAATACATTCTGCAAAGTAGCATACGACCACGGTTATATTCTGAACCACCACAACACACGATACATATTGAATAGTTTAGACATAACAATTTCAGATGATAATTATTTTCTTGTTTCATATTTTTTAGAGCGTGATTTTTCAGTAGTCGGGTTTTAGTTTTTTTTAACATTATATTTTGACACTAACTTTTTTTGTCTGTTTAGGGTTTGTAATCTAAGAAGTCTGATGAATTTTCCCTTTTTACATACATAAATAATTATTTCAATATTGTGTTTGATGCTTATTGTAGATCATCATTGAATAAATGCACCATAAGCTGCTTGAATTTCGAGGTTCTGCTAAATGTTGGTTAAAATAGAAATAGAAAAGAGAAATGTTGGATAAAATAGTCCTACTTTTGTTGTTCTCCTTTGAACAAAATCATCATGGGCTTTGTCTCATCTGTGTTTTGGTTTTTCCGGTAGTAGATTTATTAATAATCTCTAAAGCGCCTGTTTTGATAAACCCTGGAGTAGAATTACTATCGCTCGACATTTTTCGTCAATATAAATATTGCAATAAAATTCATTGAAAATCACAGCACCTTTTGTTTCACATTCGGTTCTCTGCCTTTTCGCCGAATTTTTTTTAGCAGATTTTCACTTGCCGACCAACGTTTTGCAGAGTTTTACTTCGCCGAATAATCATTTGCTAACTTATCATATAATTTTGTTTTATTTCCCAACCTCACAGTTACCAACTGTCCGTTTGGTCTGCTTTTCATATTGACACTTTTCAAAATGCCAACTTTCAAGTAGCAGAATGTTTTAGTTTGCGTAATATTCATTTAGTTGTTTATTGTTTACCAAATTTAGTAAGGTTTCATTTAATAATTATGTAATATTATGTGGGTAAGCGCAAAAACAAACACACATATGACACAATGTTTGAACTAATAATAGAATACGGCAAAAAACACGGCATGCAGCAGACATGCAAACAAGCGTATACCATACATGCAGCATGCAAGCAAGCATGTAACATGCAGCAGGTATGGTTTCTGTCACGGCTCCGGCACTGCGGGGCTCCGGCGGTCCCATGCGAGCTTATTATTGTCGCAGATGTGTTTCACGCTCACCACCGAGGCTTCGGCTTGCTTTAAACAAAAAAAAACGAAATTATGTCAAATTCGTGTGGACAAAAAAAATGCCCATATGGCATTGCAAAGAGGTTTGTTCGAAAATTGAACTGGACACCACAAGCAAAATATAAAAAAAAAACATACAGATGGAAAGACTTGCAATTTCTAGTTAAATTTAATTCTGTGTGTGCATTCTAGTACTTTTACTCACATTTCGACAATTATTTTTATGATCTATAATGGGACGAGCCAATTACTATGATGGAGTATTGAGAAAAAGTTTTGCTTTGAAGAGGCATTCAAACTGCTGTGGCTTTCTCTTACTAAACCTCAATGTGCAAGTCTTGTATGCAAATCAATAAATCTACATAAATCCAGAGATTCGAAATCAAAAGGTTTTTGGCTAAGTGTTATTTTCTTCTTGCAACCACTAATGAAAGCGGTTGCTCTCTCAAAAGATATATAGATGACCGCAGCTTCAGACTTATGGACTGAACATTCACGACTCAATGAGATAACACGGTTTTGCTTTATGAGTCACTCCAGACGTGACTTTTCAAATAGGTTCTTTTGTACATATTACTACTGTGTGTATCTATACTAATATTATAAAGCTGAAGAGTTTGTTTGTTTGTTTGAACGCGCTAATCTCAGGAACTACTGGTTGGAATTGAATTTTTTTTTTGTGTTGGATAGTCCATTTATCGAGGAAGGCTATATAAGATCACGCTAAGACCAATAGGACCGGAGCATAAGTGAAAAATTTTGCAAAAACGGGCAAAATTAGTCTTTTTTGAGAGCTTCCGTTGCGTGCGCTGCGTAAGCGGTTAAAGTTACGTAACAATCATAAACGTAATGTAGGTAGGGTAGAGTAGGTAGGTAGCCAGTTGACGGGAGCGAAGCCGCGTGGGACAGCAAGTCTGTCTATAAGGGTGACGAAATGATTAAGTTGGAACTATTGTTAGTTTTTTAGACTGAACTTGAAAGCTAAATAGCAGGTCAGTCGGGAATACATAATGGCAACTGCAAAAATAATAATGTTTCGTGGTGGCTCAGTGGCTAAGACGTCGCTACTCGAGCTCAAGGTGGGTTCGACTCCGGAGAAGTACCAATGTGACTTTTTCAATTCATATGTATTTTCTAAGTTTATCTTGGACATTGCTGACAACCAACGGTGAAGGAAAACTTCGTGAGGAGACCTGGACTTATAGTGAGTTTATTATAAGATTGTGGTCCATTGGTGTAATTGCTGCAAGGCGTTTCAGTGCGAGGATAAAGTAATAATTAGGACATGCAAACTTGCACGCAGGCTGCCGCCATAATAATGCTTAAGCTATCTGAATGAAGCTTGAAAACCGTCATAGTGCTCTGTTTGACCCACGATGATATAGAAAAAGACTGTAAACACCAGTCCTCAAAAAAATCTTTAAATATGCCCAAGTGAATCGCTATTATAAATACGCCTCAATTTTTCACTGAATTCAACTCCTAAGTAAACATAGTTGATAAATGAATTGCATAAAACGAGGGCCGTCAAACTCAAAATAAACACCGGTTTTCAATGGGCAACAAATTGCGTGCAATAAAAATAAGACTTTTGGTAAACAAACCCACAAGTTGGTCAATGTTCAAAGTAAGTTCAGACTTCAGTTTCGAAACCGTAGACATGTTGCAGTACTGTGAACGAACATATATTTTTATAAATCGATTTTTAGTGTATGGTTCTGTTCTGTAATTGGTTAAAAACTCATTTTGGAGTCAAGCTCGCCTTTGTACATGAATATTGATTTCACTTTCTGTAAATGTATTGTTTTGGGGTACAATAAAGAATTAAGAATTAGTTTTAAACACTGGTATGTAATAATCTACAACCAGCAACATATTAACCAGACATCGATTGATAGTTGCAAAATCTATCTATACAAAATAAGCAACAGTTTACTCGATTTTCTATCCATTTGATTTAAAGAGTTCAGCTCAGCTCAACACCCGTCTGAAAATGATCGTGTCATCGACGAACAAACCCGGGCTTATCGTGTGTCGAATATGTCGGTTTTATACACGTCGGGTGTAGGATAAAGAATGTCTAATAAAAGACACATGACAGCTGGACAACTGCTGAGTACGCACACAGAGTACGACCAGAGAAAAAGTTTCTAAAGAGCGGCGAGCATCCAAAATGTATATATATTTTGGTAGGGCTGGCACAGGAGAATACAATTAAATGGACAAAAAGTAAATCAGCTTTTTATTATGTGACTATGATATACTATATTATTATTTTTTATTTTTTTATTAGCTATGATTTATTTATTTATTTATTTAATACTTCATGCACACAAGTACAGAGGCGGACTTAATGCCTTAGGCATTTTCTACCAGTCGACCTTTGGGTGATGGAGAGATAAACAGTGGTAGGTGCAATAATGAAAGTTATGTGGATTCTTTAAAATATACATATCATAAACTATAAATACAATATAATCATACCATATATATTCAAAATAATAAACTAAATACATAAATATACTTAAACATTAGTAGTAATAGATAAATAATTGAAAAACATTAGCGCTGTTACGATACTACTGCCAACTTCTTACGAATATGCTCGCGAACTTTAACTTTTTTTTATATAATTATTAGGTACAAATAACTGACTCTAAATATTTTTTTTTTTATAATTTCCTATTTTCAATAATATGAAGTGCCTTTTAATGAAATGGTAAAATAATTTCATGGAAAGCACTCAAAAATGGCATATCAAATAGACGCTCCCAGTGCGATTCAACTGGCCGAGCTGGTATAAACCGGTTTCTCTTCATACGTGGCGAGACCGCCAGTTGTACGCACACACATGCCTCATACTGGTAGTAGTTTACAATCGGTAATAGCTGTTACTTGACCCGCCCAGCTGTTAGCTGACCCACTAAAAGTTAGACGATTGTGAATCTTCTGTAATTAGCAGTAGATATTTGATATTCGATACGTTAACTACACACTAACCTAGCTTCATATTATTATATTCAGTGCACTTTCGTCTACCGCGTTTGCCAGGTGTATTCAAACATTTCATTCAACATTCATTAACCTTTTGTAACATTTTAGTAATTACAGTAGAATACGTATACTTTGTTTCTCCTCAAAAACACCGATACCTCGCGAAGTACCCCGACATAATTTTGGTCCTTCAAGCCGGATCACACGTCGTGTAATTTCGGAAATTCGGTGTGCGAGGCGTGAACTATCGTAACAAATAACAGTGAGTGTACGTTATAAGAAATATGTTTGCTTATGTCACGGCATGAGGAATAGCTAGGTATAAAAACGAAGTAAAAAATCAGAAAAAATACACTTACTGCTATGTTATAATTAAGTCTCCTAGCAATTTTCCTGATGCCAACATTCTCCTCTTGCAAATAGATTATTTTTCAATTGAGACGTGATAATAAAATTATAAAAAATAAATTGGAAAATGACGTTGTTTTTCGCAATTTAGTAAGGCAAGATAAAAAATGTTCACGCGTAGTCAGTGAAATTGTGCGTAGAGTGGCTTTAGCTTTATTGAAAGTTTTTAGGAAAATAAAAATGAACGCTGACAATGAAACACAGAGGGTGTTTCATTGTCAGCGTTCATTTTTATTTTCCTACCCATAAAGTTGTCAAAAAATAAAAGGCCCGTTCTGACAGCTATAAAAATACCAAATAATAATTAAACTTGATGCTTTCGAATGATACTCGTTGTTATAGTGTATGGGTAACATAGTAATTAATTAGGATTATGAATTTGATTTTTAAAGTTATCGCGGCGAGTAAAATGAGAAACGCCAACGGACTTCTTAGATTGTGATGACTTTAACGTTAATAACATTTGACTACCAGTTTAATAATGAATACACATATTTATCTTTACCAATATCTATATATCAATATTAATACCAATTTAGAAATTTTATATTTGAAGAATGTGTCTGTCTATAGTCATTTACAATAATGCAAGAAAAACTTATTGAATAGATTCTGAATTGAAAGCTAAACAATATATCCTCGACGACGAACAAGATGCGAGTTCAAATCCTGCGATTTGAACTCGCAGCTTGTTCGTCTCAGTCTTCTATACGAACCACGAGAACAGATCTACATGAATTTATATTAATTAAAATAAGCTATGCTAGCAATGCCACTAATTATATTACAATACTGTGATAAACTTTTAATCTTGCAGCATAAAAATCAAAATCAAATAAAAGAATGTAATATAAATATAATAATAAAGTTTTAAAGATCGAATTTGCGTATCTGTATTAGTATTGTATTTGTTTATCGCTACTCGATAGTAGCGATAGTCTGATAAACTCATACAAATTAATCTTTAATGTTTACAGGCAGAGGTTCCAAACTCGTTCGTTTTTAGGGTGGGTCAGGTAACAGCTATTACCGACTATCGTATTGCGGTTGTATAAAGCTTTCTCTCTGATCGTAAGCCGGGGGCCAGACACGGACACAAACGCATGATGAGCGCGCTACGGTCTCCTATGAACATATTTCTGATGAAAAAGTGTTTTTTAAACGAGGTATTCGAATATGCAAATCGACTCTCGTTTCAACACTGTGCGGTGTGATGTTCGAACAATAAAATTAAATTCTGGGACAATACCTGAAAAAATAAGATAGCTTTGTGCGAACCTACACGGCGCGGATTAAATTTTCTGGACCACGTTTTTTATGTGTTATTTAAACAAGATTTTATTAATCAATAGTGTGACTAAAATCATAGCGAGCCTGCATTTAGTGAGTTTTTGTAAGGTAATCTCTGAAACCACTACACCTATTTGAGAAAATCTTTCTCCATTCGAAAGGTACATATTTACAGTTTATAGGCTATTAGTTTGTATGACCCAGGCAAAACAGAGCATTTAAATATTATTTGTTTATTACTTAATTGGTTTTCAAAATATAAACTGGGCGTTCAAGCGAAATTTTATAAATAATATCATTATTTCGGAATCGTAATGAATGCGGACTTAACAATTTTTATTTTATTTAAATGGTTACAATTGGTGCTTTCAATTGACTATGGAAAACCACCGTACGAGCTTTTCCAAGAAAAAAAGGATAAAAAGGTGGAAATAGTGGTGGAATGTTAATTGGGTTTTCATCAGGTCGTATCTATAAACGGAATGTTTTATTCAAAATACTTACAGCTATCTTTACATACTTTACTAATTACACTAATCTAAACAATACTAACTTATATTAAATCTAACTACTTTAGAATCTGCTACCTAGTGTTTATTCTTTCTTGAAAAGCTGATAGTCTTTCTTTGTCACAAAAAAGAAAATAAGGCAGATTGGAATAAGACGTTTAGGAAGGTTACTGTCGTCACAAATGATTACGATAAGCAGGGTCTTAACTGCAGCCGTAAAAGCTTCTCTGTAAATAGATTAAATTTAAAGTGTAACTTTCAAACAAAGTCTTCCTTATCAAATGAAAATGGAGGCTGTCTTCAGTTTTTGCAAAAGTGTGTGATTAATTGTACGGGCCCTACCGTTGACTTATAGTAAGTTTTTTTTTAAAATGTATTTTGTATGTTTAAGTTCAGTAGGCACTCGCGCTTTGCCGTACCTTTACAGTACGTCTTTCCAATTTATTAATTGATATTAGGCCGTGAAGATGAAATATTAAATACCTAACCCACCGTATTGGAAAACTTAGTGTACGTTCATTGACTTCGGCACGGTGTAGTCATGACAGCCGTTAGGCATTTTTTTGGGACAAGCTTGCAGTATTTTGCACAACAATTTAAAATTCAGAATAGACCGTGGCGACCACCAGAAAAGAGTTGAGCCAATGAAGTTCAATGATTCCCGGCGAAACGATTCTACTGTTTTAGATCCCGCAGTAGCGTGTACAAGCCTATGCCTTACAATGGACTTCTTGAGGTTTATGACGACAAACTCACTTTAGTATTTTATGAAAAAAAAAAAAAATTAGGTTTAATAAGCGCAGAGTCCATAAAAAATAACGGAAAAGAAATTATGAATGCTCGTGTAGATAGAACACAATAGAATTTTTAAGAAGGCTATGTTGAATAGGCCAGTTTTATACCTTCTTTCAGCGAAAACAAATAGGCATGTATTGTGGCAAGTCCTAAGTTTTGTCTGCAATCGCAAAGTGATTGTTTTGGAAAAGAGATTCTGGCAAAGTATTTGCAATTTCCCTTATTGTTAGACTTGCTTTTGCCAGTGGCTTCGCTTTCTTGAAAGTCGAAAGTTATGCACCCTCAGAAAATACTGTCGTGGTCAAAGTACCTGGGTATCTTATGACATAATCCAGACAATGGTCTACCAGTGTACCCATCCAAATACCTACGTTCAGGCGTTGATGCGTAATTAATTGATTAAAAACACTCCCAAAAATCGAAACATCATAGCTTATGCCAGCGGCTTTGTCCGCGTGAAAATTATCCCAAGGAAACATACGACTCGGATAAAAAGAAACTTTTGTTTTAATCCAGGAAATGATCTATCAGTAGTCCCTGGCCTTTCCAAATCCAAATCTTTTGGAGCCGTGATTGTTTAACATACCTACATAAAAAATCGTAACATACACACAGACAATAGTATTATAATAAATTAGTACGAAACAAATTCGAGAAGTTGTCTTGTCGCAAGTGAAGTGACAAATTAGACACAAATTCTTTGCTCGTTGAACTTTGAGCGGGAGTTAATTTGTTTTCTGTTTAAATACCTAAGTAGCGACCTCTTTCTTTTGTTAGTCGCCATTGATGTAAATTTTTCTAGCTTAGGTTCAATTTGGGTAGTCTGGAGTAAAGTTCGATCGTACTTTATCACCGTGTGATAGATTAAGCTCTCAAAATCTAACAATAGTCTGACAAACTGTTACAGTTGAACCTAGATATCTTAGTACAGGAGTAAGCGAAACAAAGTTACCTAACTGAGAGTTGCCCAACTATGTATGTGGTATGTGCGTAGGAGTTGATTTCCAGATTTATCACATTATCATGGTTGAATATCGTACAAATATGGGATCCACAGTTCTGGCTTTTTGTCATGAAGTAGAATAGAATAGAATAGAATAGAATACTCTTTATTATGTACACCATAAAAGTTACAGAAAGTATAGTAGAAGTAAACATTACACTGGGTGACACAATGGGCGGCCTTATCGCTAAAAGCGATCTTTTCAAGACAACCTTTGGATGGATTTTAAAAATGAAAGGAAAAACAGTACTGTAGGTAGTCTTTGGTGTACTATTTATATATAAATAAATACATATACATATATATTATATAGACAAATATATACAGTAATAAGTATAGAACAAAAACAGAGAAATCAAGAAAAACAACTATTAAAGAGAGAGGTAGTGATTCTTTACCATAGTTTTAAAAATGGGCAGAGATTGAGCACGCCTTATTGACACGGGCAAAGCATTCCACAACCGCACCGCTTGAACCGTAAAAGATTTGTCATAAAAGCTGGTGGAATGCATCGGCATCTCTAGTCTCAAGTTTTCCGATGACCTCAGATATCTATTATGTGTGTCATGAAGGAACTTGAAACGTTCTTTGAGATAAGAGGGGGTTGTAGGATTGTATAGAATACTGTAAAGAAGAAATAAAATATGAGAATCCCGGCGAAGACGTATGGGAAGCCACTTGAGCTTTGTCCGAAATTCAGAAATGTGATCATATTTGCGCAGGCCAAATATAAATCTTATGCAAAGGTTTTGAAGACGCTCAAGTTTAACTAGTTGTGCCTGGGTGAGATCGAGATAACTGACATCAGCATAGTCAAGGATAGGAAGCAGAAGGGACTGTGCCAGCGCAATTTTAGTGGCAGTGGGAAGAAAGTTTCGCAATCGTCTAAGGGACCTGGCAGATGCAAAAATTTTGCGGCTTACGTCCTGAAGCTGCGGACCCCAAGACAGATATCTGTCGATCCAAACCCCAAGGTACTTAACCTTCTCACATATTGGAATAGTAGTTCCGTTAAATTGTACCAGAGGAAGTTGTGTCCAATTTACTTTTGGAATCATCCCAGAGCTGCCAACAACTATGACCTGAGTCTTCGACGGATTTACCTGAAGCCCATTCGCCTTACTCCATTCACAAATTGTAGCCAAATCCTTATTTATTGCAATAATTGCATCAGCTAACTCTGTAAGGGCAGCTTGTTTGTAGATTTGTAAATCGTCTGCATAAAGGTGGTAGGAGGAGAGAAGTTTTTTGGAGATAGCATTTATAAATATTGCGAAGAAGAGAAGTAGGTACATAAAGATTGTATTCGGTCAGTGCAGGAATATGCAGTATTACGAAATTATGATGAAATTAAAGGCAGAGTTTGTGCCACATAGTTATTATTTATTGCAGTATAAATATCAAGAATCAAATACAAGTACAGTGCGCAGTTATTATAGTCAACCATAGAGTCAACTTTAGAGACAAGACAGAGGAGACTCGATACAAAAGTTATGTATACAGATTATAAATGAAAAACTTTTATGGGTTGCGTTCACTAATTCGTAACAAATTATACCATAGTAAGTCACATCATCCGCCTATTAACGTTCCCACTGCTGGGACACAGGCCTCCTCTTTGCTAGAGGGCATGGGACGTAACGGGGGCCCAGTGCGGGTTGGTAGATGTATTAGGTAATGGAATCGAAATCTTTTACTTTATAAATCTAGTCAGTGATTTTGTGATTATACAAAAATAACTTTTAGATATATTAATAGTTATTTTTGTATAACTTTTAGATATACTAATAGTTATTTTTGTATAATCACAAAATCCAAGTCGGGCTGAATCAATTTAATCATCGTGATTTAATTAGTATAATTAGATTTCCTCTAGTGCATTAACCGAGGAAATTAATCTAAACAGATTGATTCGCTAGCAATTAGTAAGCAAATAAATATAACTAGTTAGCTAAATAGATATTTTTTGTTGAATAACTATTTACGGCTTCTTACTTTTCATATGAGGATGTGGCCACCTCTTAAGCCGCTTCTGGAAACCTCTGACTTGGCTATTCCAGACTTACATAAACTATATAAGTCCAGGTTTCTTCACGATGTTTTCCTTCACCGTTGCCTGTTATGTTCAAGATAAACTTAGAAAGTACATATGAATTTGAAAAGGTCACATTGGTACTTGCCCGAATTCGACCTCAAGCACGAGAAGCGAGGTCTTAGCCACCACGACACTACATAAGGTTAACTCGTGGCTATATAGGTAATAACAGAGGCACGGGTTGCTTGCCAAGATCGGTCCGAGAATGACTGACCATGCATTACATTCACCACCTTACCTCCGAAAGGACGTAAAGCAGTTGGTCCTGCGATTGATCACTCTCCGCTGACGTTTGATTGTTCCGGTCGACTGTTGACAATCTACAATCGATAACGCTAATAGAAGACGAATCAATGGTCACGTGGTCAGACCAAACAAATAGGAGGCGTTAACGATTGTAGAAAGGGATTCGATACGAAACGTTTATTACTTGGCTAGGGGGGCAGAGAGTGCAAAGGGTAAGGGATTGATCACGTGTCATTTTGATGGCGCTTCACAATCCCCTACATTTTTTCTTTTTAACTTGGATCCCAACGGAAAAAGAGGTTATAAGATTGACGTGTATACCTATGTGTTTGTATATTGGTGTATTTGTTTGTGGCATCGGAGCTATGATTAAACGGATGAACCGATTTGGATTTCGTTTTTTTTTGTTTGACTCTCGATAAAGTCGCCTTGACTTTATCGAGAGTGTTCTATGTTTGATCAAAATCGGTTCAGCCGTTATAAAGTTATGGGCGTTTTAATGTTTGAATCGGGCCTGAATATATCGTGTCATAATAACGTGCTCAATAGATTGTCGATCGAAGCGTGTCTACTACTAGATAAATTTATATATCATGAAAATAAATGTGTCGGGCGATTTTTAAAGCGATTGACAAGCACTATCCAAATGTATATTTTGACATTCACTAACGCTGATGGAATGTCACTTTGCCTAAAGTCCCTGGTCATATCAAAGACGAAAACTAATATAAGTTTTTTCAGCATCAAAAAATGATTGTTTTTCCATTAAAAACGTCTAAAACACGGAGCTAAAGTCAACCTCGTTATAGATGAATTTGCGTGCCGTTGGGTAAACAGGAGCTGTGTTAGCATTTTATTTTCTTCGGTAATTGAATCCTACGAGACCGCGGCGCCTCCACGAGTTCACAGTACTCTTCCCTCTACTCAAGAACATAAATGAATAAGTGCACTATACATAAGTAGGTGTAGGTATAGGACGTTTTCTAAATTGAGTATTTGAAGTACAAACGTGAAGAACGTGTCAAACTGTAATTTCATATGGAAGGACCTTTTATAATAAAACATCCAAAGACGTTTCATAAAATATCTTTGTTTTTATCAAAAGATTCTATATCAGTCAACCAATTATCTTGGACTATGTAAGAAGTATCATCTGCTACCACTGGTAGATCGACGTAAGATTGCTGACTGTTTATTCTTGTTGAAAATCCTCAATAATAACATTGATAACCCCGAGTCATTGTCAAAATTTTCTTTCAATGTGCCATGTAAAACATTTCGGTTGGATCCCATACGTGTACCTCATACTTCTTCAAATTATAGGCGGAACAGTTATATTGTGCGCGCAAGCAGAAACTTCAATGATATATGCAAGGAATATGATTTAGATTCATTCAAAATCAGTGTGAATTCGGCCAGAAAGTGCTTAAGCATTAAATTTTTCAAGTAGCAATAGATTTTGTTGTTTGTTTCTGTTTTTATTAATTTATTATTTTCTTTCTCATCTGTAATATAATTGCAAACCAAGTATTTATATTGCTTCTTACTTTAATTAAAGCGGATTGATTTTTATTTTTGTGCTCACACCAATCAATCTGCCTAGCCTTTTCCCAACTATATTGGGGTTGGCTTCCAGTCTTACCGGATTCAGCTGAGTACCAGTGTTTTACATGGAGCGACTGCCTATCTGACCTCCACAATCTAGTAACTGGGTAACACGGTACCCCTTGGCAAGACTGGTGTCAGATCTCAAGCTTCTGACTACCCGTAACTACTGTCAAAGATCTTCAAATGACAGCCGGGACCAACGGCTTAACGTGCTTTCCGAGGCACGGAGTAGGAAACTCGGTATGTTGAAAATGGTCACCCATCCACGGACCGACCTCGTCAAATGTTGCTTGACCTTGAAGATCGACCCGTGCGGCTGTTATTATTTAGCCACGAGCTGCTCTTTGCATTTTTGTGCTCACACCATAAAATATTATTATAAGTCTATACGTGAGGAATTGTAATTGGCAGGTAATTGGCCCTTTTTTACTATGGTTTCCGTTTTTGTCTGTATTTATTAACTGTAATAATAATTGTTTGTTTGTTTGTATTTTTTTTTTGTTTTTGTGTAGCTATACAAATTTATTATATTTGTATTTTTTGCAACAAAGTAAACATTAATTTCTATTTATTATTTTCTTCGGTAAATGCTTTCTTCGGCACCGCGGGGTGTATACAGTACTCTCTCTCTCTACTCACGAAAATAAAAGAATAGTTACCCTTGTATAGGTTTAATGTGTTGTATATAGGTATGATATTTTAATGTTTTAATTTTTTGTCAAGGAAATAATGATAAATTTGTGTGAGCAAGCATTACTTTCTGTTAATTAATCTAAATTCATTATTTCAGTATCGACTGTCATTACGACACCGCGATGCTTTTACATTAGTCTCTCTCTCTCTACTCTCAATCATAAAAGATTGTCGCATGTATATCAACTACACGGATCGCCACAGACAGAGCAGTTCGATACTCTTTGTATGAGATTCTCTACAGCTACGCACACTAAACATCACCGTATCTTACGTAAACCTGAAGCGGTGCATAGTCAACTCGCCTTTGTCAAACATAACTGCGAACCAAACCGAACCGAAGACGCGGCGAATGTGAACCGAAGCGGAGACATCAAGTGCATCATCAGGTGCAGTGAACCGAACTCTTGTAGAAAGCGAAGTGTTGTTGCGGAAACCACTCACTCGCGGTTCACGGCAGAGCCAAAGAACTCGTGTTTTATATATAGTCCTTGTGACGTGTATTGTACATTATTGGGTATTTTTATAATGTTTTCGATATCCATCGAAAAATTTATAGAATGTGTAAAAAATATATATTCGCGAGCTGGCTAACCAAAACCAGGTGTAACCTCCGACAGCAGAGCATGATTTTCTTCTTGTTTACCTCTTTTTAGTTCGCTTCTTAAGCAGTCAAGTTTTTAGATTTTTTGAATTAACTTTTTTGTTTACAACATTTTTTTTTCGAATTAAGTACATTTAAACATATTATAAATGTTATGTACTTTTGAAATCACCTTCTAAAACCATTCATTTTGATACCTCACATTATGGGTTTGAAAGAAAAAAAAATAAGGCGTCAGAAGCACCAGCTATCAAATAAAAAAAATGTCATCCGAATCGGTTAACCTGGTAAAAATTTTTTAAGTAACACACATATAAAAAAAATACGATCGTATTGAGAACTTCCTCCTTTTTGAAGCCGGTTAAAAATACAGTTTACTTCGGCGCAACGCCTAGCCGTAAGCGCGGCATTGCCTATCCATAGCCTAGTCGATGTGCCAGAGATGTTGATCCGCTCCGGTAGCGCGCTTGCGTGGCGTGGTTTTAGGCAAGGCAATGACGGTCCGTTTCCGAGTTGATAAGTGTGCATCAACCTAAGGATTGTTACGCATTACATCCGATCCGTGTTCGTGAAATTTCGGTGCCGAAGTAGCCGTAGTATCCATTTCTTGTAGGGAAGCTTACGCACTACATCCGAACTCTATCCGTCATAGTTTGTCATAATTCAGAACATTTTGAACTCGGAAATCAAATAACGTACACGGATTATGGACACGGATCACGGACATGGACGTGTAGTGCGTAACCGCTCTTTTAAATAAACTTGCACTCTGTGGACTAAGGGTGGTTATGTACTACATCCGATCCGTGTCCGTGAAATTTGGGTTCCGAAGTACCCGTAGTAGGTACTTGTAGGGAAGCTTACGCACTACAACCGTACTCATACCCGTCATAATGTTTCATAATTCAGAAAATTGAAACTCGGAACTCAAATAACGTACACGGATTATGGACACGGATCACGGACACAGACATGTAGCGGGCAATCGCCCTTACTGTACGTAATGTTTTACAGAATATGATAACTATTTAGTCATGTGAATATTTTGAAATTTTGAGGAAAATTATTGAAATATTAATTTTCGATTCGATAGAAATCCAAGTCGTTTTATAACCTTTATCATTTAATTAATGTAGCTGAAAAGTGTGACATGATTAATTGATTATGTCAATTAAGAATATAAAGCTAAGATTTACATAAAGATTAAGGTCGTTATCAGAGAATATATCATTAAATACCATTTTCATGCGTAATGATAGGTACCTAAACTTCAACCAAATTCTATAATCTGGATCAATTAACAAAATGATAAATATGTATTGTTGATAAATGATAAAGCAATACCAAAAGGAACAGAAGATTATTAATTTTGCTTACATCGCCGTGAAGGCATTTGGATTCCAATCGATTCAATATTCATGACAACGAAAAAGAACCCCTTGATTAATGTCAATTTATAACAAGCTCATCATCATCTTTCTGCCCTTGTGGGTTGGTGCGACACGTTTTCTTCTTCCACACCGTCGTGCTATCACTGACTGACTTTTCTTAATTCTTTCATACATACACAGTCCATCCATCTTTTCTTTGGCCATCCCCTCCCTCTCCATCCATCCACATTTATATTCATAACTCTTTTAGTAACATGACATGCGTTCTATCCCTCCTCATCACAAGACCATACATATAACAAGTTATAACCATAAATTTTATTAAGTCAAGTGGACAATGGCTCAAAATCAAAAACATTTATTTCAATTAAATCCTGTAAGGGTACTTTTAAATTGTCAAACAAAAGATGAATCTTGTTGCACATTCGCAAGTGTCAGTAGGTTTCTATGGAGAAGAATGTGCAAGAAACTCCACGACTACTCTTTTCCATCAGTTTCAATGTAAAATGGCATGCACGTAAAAGCGTCTAGAGTAAATAAGTAAGTTCAAAAATACAATAAGTAATTAAAAACAGGCTGAGGCAGCTAAGTTATGACCAATCCCAACTGATGGCGCCCGTTCACGTACAAGACCCATGGATTGGCACCACTCAACTAAACCATCATGAAGGGAACCGAATGATCCAACACATGTGCCACCATCTGAGAGACATTAGAGAGAATATGACATACTCTCAAATGCCAGGGCATACACAAGACAACGAACGACTAGGTACAGTAAATGGTATCTTAAAATATAAGGGTATATTGTGATTATGTCTGGGATAGCAAAACGATTGTTCTGAAAAATATATTTTTGCAAAGTATTTGCAAAGTTCCTTGTTGTTAGACTAGCTTTTACTAGTAGCTTCGCCCATATACATACTATCGAGATAAAAAATATAGATATTATATTTTACTATGATCCAGGCAATGGTCTACCAGTGATTGACAAACCAAACCAAAAAATCGAAACATCCAAACATACATTTATAATAATACTAGCTTCTGCCAGCGGCTTCGTCCGCGTAAAAACTATACCAAGTAAACATAGTACCGTAATCAAAGTATCCTATGTCAGTCTTGATGTTTTCTTTCCACAAATACTGTAACCATTAACGA
This sequence comes from Orthosia gracilis, assembly GCA_947562075.1. NCBI lineage: Eukaryota > Metazoa > Arthropoda > Insecta > Lepidoptera > Noctuidae > Orthosia > Orthosia gracilis. The sequence continues at coordinate 32,047,304 of OX387272.1, read as the reverse complement.
AAAGATAACAAAACATAGCAGTCTGTATTTGTAGGGGGTAAGAACAATTCACGGTTAGTTAGCGAAGCAAACTCACCTGTAAATAATTGTTTTGACCTCAGTCCGAACTGAGTCCAAACTGAAGTCGGGCAAACTCGGAGTTTCTAATTGCCCGGCAGTTCAGAGTTGAACTGGATGTTTGGCAAACAGTGGTCTTTACACTTTCGTACGATTCAATAAGCGCCACTCGACATGAGTTAGTTTAGTACTTCTCGAGTGCCTTTTGTTTGAGAATAAGCTCCTTCGGCTTATTTGCGGATGTGTGAGTTCGGGACAATGGAGTGTATTGAGATTAGAATTTACAAAATACGGTACCTAAACAATGGGAATTTTATTCAAATTCAAATTCATTTATTAATTTTGTGAACATAGGGTAAAATTACAGATGGTATAAAAAAACAATGTTGATCCATACTATGTCCCGCCAGAAGGCATACAAAATATTGGGCATATACAGATAATCGAATGTCACACTAACAAAATAAAAACAAAAAAAAAAATTCAATAGACGTCACAATTTCATGTCAAAAAAATAATAATTAATAATAATGTATTAATAAATTAAGACGGCACATAAACAAATAGATATTAACTAGTCACAATTTCGTAATACAATAATAATTGAAATAAAAATGTCAAGTCAGAATATAATTATCACATGGGTGTAGCATTTTAATTATAGAGACAGATAACACTAAAATACTATTTTAATTTATCATTAAGATATTCATTAACAGAATAATACGCCTTGTCATTCAATAATTTAAAAAGCTTACGTTTAAACTCATTCATGTTACTGCTTGACACAATTTGATCAGGTAATTTATTATAAAGTTTTGGAGCTATTGCATAAATGCTATTGTACATAAATTTGGTTTTAGTGCTTAATGGGTGCAACGTTTTTGAGCGCCGCTGACTTTCGACAGTTTTATACAAAAACATGTTGTTTTTCACAAAGATACAGGCTTCATAGATATAAATTTGAAGGCTAGGCCTGAAGGGAAATTTCCAGCTGTAGAATGCAGATTAATGACCGTTTTCACACATATTTGGGAAGACCTAAGTAAATGCTTAAATAAAAACGCACTTTATACTATACAACCATTGGGCGCGGCACCGTTTATTGAAGCCCCAACAATTTTCTTAGGTTAAAAATTTTCGAATTTAAGATTAAACGGACATTATTTAACCTTGACAGGCAAGACTTCATCATCATTATCATGATTTCAGCCGAAAGACGTCCACTGCTGAACATAGGCATCCTCAAGTTCCCCATTGACCGGCCGGATGCGGCAGGCTTATTACGTATCTGGCAAGAGCAAAACGATAGCAATTTTTACGCAATAATTGCTCGCATACGCAATACAGAAGTGTTTGGCGTTTTTTCAGACATAAGTGCATTTGACAAATAGCGAGTGATGAGCAAAAGATTGTGTAGGACCCACAATACCTACACTGTAGGTAACTTCGACTTTTATGACAATTTGATCGCGCGATGATTGCTGATTGCTGTTTCTTACGTAATAAGCCTGCCGTGCGTCTCGCATCCAGCAGATTCCCGTAATCTTAAACCAGATTAATCGTGGGAGGCCTAACAACGTAACGTCATCCGGTTCGCGACCGCCACTTTAGAACTTATCGGCTTATCGGAGTATCGGTCGATTCGTTGCACCGTTGCTACATGGAAGCAATGAAATAAAAACAAACAAACGACACATATTTTTACATTTATAATAGGTAGGTATTAGCAAGATCATTATTGGCCAGTTTTATGAAGAAAGTGAGACTCTCTATGATGAACTCGTTCTTCAGAAAGCGTGAGCACAGGAAGTGGACCTGGCAGAGCCTCGATAGTGCAACGAAAAATGAGATAGACTTCATCATGTCGACGGAGAAGCAAATGTTTAATGACGTCTCTGTGATCAACGCGGTAAAAACCAGAATTGATCACCGCATGGTAAAAGGCATATTGGACATAAAATCACTCACCTTCGATATGGTTTGCCGACGATATAGTGGTCATGGCTGAGACCATGGACGACTTCAGTACAATGATCGATGACCTCAATAGAGCTTCCGAAAGAGTGGGTCTAAAAATAAACATGGCCAAAACCAAGGTGATGAAGACATCCGCAAGAGAACCAAGGTTACCAATATAGCCCGAAGAATTGCCAAACTTAAGTGGCAGTGGGCAGGGCACATTACTCACAGAACGGATGGCCGTTGGGGCCGAATAGTTCTAGAGTGGCGACCACGTACCGGAAGACGCTAGCGTTGGAAGGCCTCCCTCTAGGTGGAGCAACGACCTGGTCAAGGCTGCGGGCGTCCGGTGGATGCGAAACGCACAGGACCGATCAGTGTGGCGACGCTTAGGGCATGAATTCATCATCATCATCATTTAAGCTGAAAGACGTCCACTACTGGACTCATGCCGCCCCCAGGCGTCGCCACATTGATGGATCCCAATAAGCAATAAGATTAAATTAAATGAACAACGTAAATCAATGATTCGCGAAATTGTGTGTTTCTCCGAGTGACGCTAGTAATTAATTATCGGTTCACAGTCATGTGAGAATCGACGCAAAGTCAGACAATGATTTGAAAGAAAATAAGTTGAAAGTCGATTAAGATTGGTAAATATTAGCCTAATTAAGTACCTATATCTAATCAATCTACAACTGGACGTAGAGCTCCCAAATACCGATAAAGTTATTGATGTAAGTGATAATACTTTAAAATACCTACGTCCTAAAATTGTTGTGTTTATTTAATGCCTATCATGACTAGTAATTAATTACAAACAAACAAAACAATGCTAGTATTACCAAAGTAAGCCCGGATTATCGTATTCATGGGAAATCAGGGTTAACAAACACAAAACCTAACTAAAACTTGCCAGCCTGTTTAGTAGTACTGACTCGATTTTTTTAGTCGAAAGTTTACTTCTCCATGGTCAGTTGAGATAGTGATCAAACGCAAACATATCAATAATATCTTTTCGCATCTACAAAAAATATATAAAAATATGACTCAGGTAGGGCCACTACTGCCGCGGGTAATGTAGATCACTTGATATTCATTATCCAATACAACAACCATGTGTAAAAGAATACCAAAATACAATACACGTTCTAAAACTGATGTGTTCATTAATTGCGTACACAATAACTAATTACAAACAAACAAAACACTGCTGGAATTACCGAATGTGACAACAAAGCCGCGTAATTGTGAATAGAGCCCATATTATCGTATTATATCGGCATCCAGATCATTTGTACCAGGCCGAAATGAGGTTTTGCCGTATGTGCCATTAGGATGAATGCAGCGAGTCGTCGATCGATTTAGAAACAAAGCCCCTAATGCCAGCTGTGCCGGCAAGTCTGCCCACCAGATATCTAATGGAATTCTAGCCATGATCGCGCTAGTAGAGCTTCCTTTCCGTTCGTTCGATTCTCGTTTCAGAAATGGCTGTAAGTAGCGTTATAAATGTGAATGGCTGAAAATGCCTTGTAGGATTTATTAAGTGTTCGATTCTTGCGTTTGGCGTTTTTTGTAGGTAAGTTATAAAGTTAGTATTGTCGATTAATGTCTAAATATTTTGCATGCGATTCTTGAAAATACACTCAGTCTTGGGTAAAAAAGTATTTGTAAATTATATAGCGTTTGGTTTTCACTTAGTTCTGCTTTTACTCGACTGCGCGACGCAAAGGAGGGTAATGTCTTTATCAGTCTATGTATGTATGTTCCTATGTGGCGTTATAGATACCAAACGCGTTAGCCGATTTTGATGATTCACTTTTTTCACTTGATTCACTGGCTGAAGAAAAAAATTGAAAAAGGAATAATGGCGGATTTTGCGCGCCATATTGTGGGAGCCCCAGATTATTTTTTTCTTCCAAACCTATCGTGTGGGATAACAAAATGAAGGGTTTTTAGAGGTGATAACAAAAATATAACATTAATATGTTTAAAAATAATTGGAGGATAAAAATTATAACTAAAAAGTTATTGGCTGACCAAAACCATATGACAATGTATCATGACTTTCTTCTTATTTACGTATTTTTAGTCCGCTTCTTAAGCAGTCGGGTATTTGATTTTTTGAATAAACTTTTTTTATTGTAACTGTTAAAGCAACATTATTCGTATTATTTGAAAAACGACGAGTCAAAAAGCAAGCAAATAACAAAATGGTAATTTTATTACAAGATTAACCAAGTCATTAGATATATGAAAAAGACTTATATCATTCTTCTTTATATTTCTAGCGGTCTAGGTATGAAGTGTACAATGATGTTTTCGATGTACTTTGTCAGTGTCACATAATTATCGAATTATTACATGTGCATAATTATCGGAACACGGAAATCGCATAAATCTCTGAACTATTTGATAAGTTATGGATAAATATATAAGTAGGCGTACTTATAGAACAAATATAACAGTACTTAATGTACATGTTGTGGATAAGCACTTAGCAAGTCCAATTACCTACCGTATATATTTTCCTTTTTTAGTCATGTTGGTTTAGTTTCTGGTAAAATTCCGTTACCAGAAACTACTATATACTCTTTTATATTTTATAATTATATTAAAAAGAGGAAAGATTTGTATTTTTATATGTAAAGAATAAACTTAAACTACTAGACCGATTTCAAAAATTCTTTCACCGTTGGGAAGCTACACTATCCCCGGCTAACATAGGCTACTTTTTATCCCTGTATTCCCACGGGAATGGGAACTATGCGGGTCAAACCGTGGGTCATCCGCTAGTTTATAAATAAAAAGCTATTATCCGCGAACTGATCGCGTGAAACTCGAAAGAAATAAAAACGATTCTAACATTAACATTATAACCGGGATATTTACCATGTTCGTTATGAGTTTAGATATTTCGGTGCTGTTGCAAGCACCATGATGACGGATAAACTGAAGTTATTGCGGGTGGGTGTTCATGAGGAGACAAAACGGTCTACCCTCTTTCTTGATCGTTTTTTGCGTTCAGCACCGTTACCACTGTCACTCACAACTCGATTCTGTTCCCGACACACGAAACTCACTGTGTCCGCTCGCAAACATTTTTCGGCACTTTTTCGAGGTTTACACAGCTGAACCACTGGATTCCAAGCTCTCGACAGTTGAAACCCATCCTCCCGGTTGAAATGCCTATATTTGGTAATCTCGATAGCTTCCCTTGGTTAGGTTTTTGATTAGGTTGTGCAGTCTTCTTTGTATATCCGTTTATCAAAAACCTGGTTGTAAGCACCGGAAGTGCGAGGTTGAGAGACATTTTTACCGTACGTGACAGGTAAGGTTGCTAACATTCTTCGGAAATACGCCGTAAAGGCTATCTTCACTCCTTTCAGAAAAGTGTCACAGATGCTGCGCTCGCCGAAGGACAAGTTTCCGCTGGAAAAGCCCGGTGTTTATAAAGTAGATTGTAGTTGTGGCAAGTCATACATCGGTCAGACGAAGCGTACGTTGCTTGTCGAATTTCAGAGCATATCAGGGCGGTAAAGAACAATGACACCCAAAAATCGGCCATAGCTCAACATCTATTGGAATCAGGATTGAACCACTGGATTGAGTTACATAACCCTCAGGTCATTTCGACAGAACGCTACTAGGTATATCCCTAGACTGGTGAGGGAAGCTATCGAGATTACCAAATATAGGAATTTCAACCGGAAGGATGGGTTTCAACTGTCGAGAGCTTGGAATCCAGTGGTTCAGCTGTGTAAACCCCGAAAAAGTGCCGAAAAAAGTTCGCGAGCGGACACAGTGAGTTTCGTGTGTCGGCAACAGAATCGAGTTGTGAGTGACAGTGGTAGCGGCGCTGAACGCAAAAAAACGAACAAGAAAGAGGGTAGACCGTTTTGTCTCCTCATAAACACCCACCCGCAATAACTTCAGTTTATCCGTGATCATGGTGCTTGCAACAGCACCGAAATATCGGAAACTAATAACGAACAGTAAACATGGTAAATAACCCGGTTATAATGTTAATGTTAGTGTTAGTAACCATGACAGTTTAAAAACTTATAAAAACTATTCTATCTCTCAAGTTGAGCCAAACCGCACACAGTGTGCGAAATTGCATTAAAATCTGTTGATTCGTTTAGGATTTCATCGCGGATAAACAAAGTTACACGAAATGTTTGTATGTAAAGAAGATAAAACTCAAAGTTCGGTAAGTTTAAACACCATTGTAATTCAACATCATCATCATCATCATTTCAGCCGAAAGAAGTCCACTGCTGTATATAGGCCTCCCCCAGGCATCGCCACAATGACCGATCCCGTGCGTCTTGCATCCAGCGCATTCCCGCAACCTTAACCAGGTAATCGGTCCACCTAATGGGAGGCCTTCCATCGCATGGTCTTCCGGTTCGCGGTTACCATTCCAGAACTTTTCGGCCCCATCGGCCATCCGTTATGCGAGCAATGTGCCCTGCCCACTGCCACTTAAGTTTTGCAATTCTTCGGGCTATCTCGGTAACTTTGGTTCTCCTGCGGATATCCTCATTTCTGATGCGATCACGCAAGAAAACTCCGAGTATAGACCTCTCCATTGTCCTTTGTGACTTTAAGCTTTCTCATAAGGCCCATTGTGAACGACCACGTCTCGGTCCCATAGGTGATCACTGGCAACACACACTGGTCATAGACTTTTGTCTTGAGACACTGCGGTAAATTGGACGAGAAGATACCGCGCAACTTCCCGAACGCCGCCCAGCCGAGTCGGATTCGACGGTTGACCTCTTTCTCGAAGTTAGACTTACCTAACTGGACCTTGATTGTAATTAAATGCGTAGAAACCAACAAATTAAAGCACTAAACCTAATACACTTTCGTGTATCTACCTAGATCTACAAACCAGACACATTTTTTTTTTTTGGTTGTTTTCCTAACACCTACAATGTGTGGCCTTGGACGACAAAGCATGGCAACTAACCACGCTTCCCATTCGCGTTGGTGGTCTCGGCATGCGCAAAATTTCAATTATAAGTTTACCAGCCTTCCTCTCCTCGGTCTACGGTACTGATAAATTAACCAGGAACATCTTATCTTCCTAACTGGTTGATGTTGAGGTACCGTGTTTGACCGATGCGTTGAACGCTTGGAAAATGGTGTGACCCAGTACGGATTTGCCCGACAACCTGGCCTCCCAGAGACAATGGGATGTGCTGCTCTGCAGTATTGTACAGAATAACCTTATAAATACATCGTCTAGTACTGCTGAGCGTGCGCGTCTGCTGGCTGTAAGGGAAAGTCAGTCGGGTTTGTGGCTTCAAGCACTCCCGTCATCCACCATAAGCAATATGATGTATAACTCTTCGTTCGCAACCTGTTTACGCTTAGGCGCACCTTGTTTTGCTCCACATTGGTGCCAATGTAGTGAAGCTGTCGGCAGCCTTGGGCACCATGGCCTGTCTTGTTGCAAGAGCACAGGACGCATAGTACGGCATGCCAGCATCAATGACATTATTCGTCGAGCCCTTATCACCACCAGCGTACCAGCTGTATTAAAACCTAGCGGCTTGGGACGTGACGATGGAAAGAGACCAGATGGACAAGAGGCCATCTGGTCTCTGGACAATGGTGCCGTGGAAGGAGGGTAGGCCTCTGGTGTGGGAGGCAACCTGTGTCGACACCCTTGCGCCATCTCATGTTTCTAGTTCGGCGGGCTATGCTGGCGCTGCTGCTGCGGCTGCTGAGGCTCTCAAGCGGCGCAAATACTGTAACCTAATTGTTAATTACAGTTTTGAGCCGTTTGGGATCGAAACGCTTGGGTCATGGGGCCCGAGTGCTCGTCTACTTTTTAAGGAGATCTCTCGCCGACTGATCGACACTGTGCGTGACCAGAGGGCTGGCTCGTTCTTTGCGCAAAGAATCAGCATTGCCAAATGGAAAAGCTGCAAGTCTTCTGGGCACGGCCCCGGATGACAGCGATGTGGAGGAGTACTTCGACGCCTAAGTGTACCTTTCTTTTGTATATTACACTATACAGTACTATAATACACTATTTAGTTAGGTTTAGTATAATTTTGTATAGTTTACTTTTGTTTAGTGTTTAAGTATGTACATATTTACACCTTTGTTTTATGCAATAAATTGAATTTGAAAACTTACAACATTAAAATGTCCAGGTAAAATCACGAACTGTGGTGTTTGAAATGTATTATTCTACAAAGCAAGGCACTGTCCTAATACAACGCGATCATCGCCCGAACGATTTGTATGGCGAAATTGCAAAGCGCCCGCTGTCGGCGCAACGACGACGCGTTCGTGTCAATTCGTTTGCTCACCTACAAAGTAGAAATACTTAACGAAACATTTAACGTATTTTTTCGAATTTGTGTTAGCCACTATTGTAAGTGTCATTATGCAGCGTAGATATGATATCAGTTAAATGGTAAAGAAGTGAGCTGCTGTGAACAGAGCTCATAAAAACGAAACTTACGTTGACTAACTTATTTTTACCATGACATTACCTACATTATATATATTATAATGAATTAATTACCGAGTAATCTATAAGTAGTTACCGTCCTGGACTTGAAATTACCTACGCACTGAAAGCGACTACATCAAAGTACATGGAAATATTCAGGTAAAATCATGAACAGCGGTGTTTGAAACACATTATTCTACGTGTTTGTAACACAAGTTGTTGCTAGTACCTATATAGTACCTACAATTCACTTTTGTTTTCTAATATTTTATTAGTGACTGTGTGTCATTCTGTAATCATGACATTTTGACAATAATGAAGTTGGTAAAACAGATGCTATCATGAACGGAGCAAACAAAAAACAAACTAATTTATACAACAGATTATTTTAACTGTGACCTGCATTTATTCATTGTTGACATATTTTATTTCAGGTAACATACAGATTAAATTTAAAAGACTCAAAATCGTGTCCAAATTAAAACAGTAAGTTAAGACAAGACAGATCTGCCTAATCGTAATTTATTTCGTAGAAACCTATAATTAGTGACAGCTCCAAACTTGAAATAATTTCTCTAACCTACACAATGAAAACTAACTTAAGCGACTACATCAAAGTACATTTAAGTATACAGGTACAATCACGAGCAGCGGTGTTTGAAACATTACTCTACGTGCTTGTAACACAAGATGTTAGCCGACACAGTACATTTCAGTTGCGACTGGCGCGTGATGAGGGTTGAGATGTACACGATATCACCCTCACAAGTTTCATAAGGACGAGAATGCTCACATGTTATAGCAAGAGTGCCGATATCTGACAATTGGCCGGTTTAAAATGATGATATAATTGACGGTGAAGCACGCTTGTCTAGAAGCAAACAACAAAAATTCTCTTTATATCGGACTAAGATCTCATTTAATTAAGACGTTTGTTATCGTCTTGTAGTTCTTAGGAGTTCGACACCAATCAATCTGCCTAACCTTTTCCCAACTATGTTGGGGTCCGCTTCCGGTCTTATTGGATTCAACTGAGTACCAGTGTTTTACATGGAACGACTGCAGTCCGACACCAAATCTCTAAATTGAAAGAACCCTAAGCCTTAGAATTCTGCTTTGACTCTAAGCAGTATTTATCAATAGATTCCGGATAGAAAAATAAAAACGTCCCAAATTGTTATGTTTACATGTACAAACCCTCTCACATATGGTTTATAGTTAATAAACAGCATCGATTTTTAGGGTTCCGTACACAAAGGGTAAAAACGCGACCCTATTACTAACACTCCAGTGTCCGTCTGCCTGTCTGTCACCAGGCTGTATCTCATGAACCTTGATAGATAGACAGTTTAAATTTCACAGATGATGTATTTCTGTTGCCGCTATAACAACAAATACTAAAAACAGAATAAAATAAATATTTAAGTGAGGCTCCCATACACTAAAATTGTTTTTTTTTTGCGGTAATGTTACGGAATTCTTCGTGCCCGAGTCCGACTCGTTTATTTCACGATTTTTTGTTTTCGTTTATAACTCAAAATATGATTTTGTCAGATAGCGGCACTATGGCTATTGGACGACAGAATGCAACATAATACGTGTCGTTCTATAAATGGCCGCGAATGTACTATGTCGTACGTAATGCTACGCAAATACAGCCCCGGAGGCGGTAAATTGTTTTTATTGTCGCTTCAGTGTGTTCAATGTTTAAGAAATAGAACTTAATGGTCATTGTTCTAATTTTTGGGGTGATAAATTAAATATATTCTCTATTAAAAGGAAAAGATGTTTACAGTGTTATTTTAATTGATTAAATTAAGGCCGGTCATGGACGTGAAAATGGGAAAAGGTGTAGGTACACTTTGTGAGCAACAATAACAGAGTTATGATTATGAAAATAAAATTTTAGGGATAAGAAGGATAAGAATTTATGATATTTACAATTTGTGTCTCAAATCCATTGCTGTTAGAAAATTTTGTCTGCTCAACAACGTATTATAAATATTCTTGATTTGTCAAAATTAAAAAGAGGACGTGTATTACGAATATTTCATTACCTTCTACTAATATTTCATTACCTACTACTAATATTATAAAGGCGAGAGTTTGTGAGTGTGTGTGTGTTTATGAATTTGTATGTTTGTTACTTCTTCAAGCTCAAACGGCTGGACGGATTTGGACAAAATTTGGCACAGAGATTGATTATAGTCAGTAATAGCTCATAGGATACTTTATCCCGGGAATATGTTCCCTTGGGATAATTTCGACATTCACGCGGGCGAAGTCGCTGGCAGAAGCTAGCTGTCTTATATTTTTGTAGACTGATTCGTTGTTCTAGTGGTCACAAACGCTAGTACTGAGCATGAGGTCCTATGTGTTTGATGCCCGGGTTGGGAAAAGTATTTTCCATTTGGAATTTCTCAGTAGTATCCAGGAGTTTTTGTCCGGTTGAAGGGAATAGGCTCGTCCCTTATAACTTAAGTGGCGATATGTGGGTGTCATGCGTGATGTTATGTTATGTTTTTTTACCCAAATTCCGAAGGAGGGTAATGTGTTTATCAGTCTATGTATGTTTATTTGTTCATATGGGTCGGGACCGGGACCGTGGTCCCGAATTCCACCTAATGATAACATGTTATTTTTGAGTAGTATTTTGGGACAACAAATAAAATAAACAATTTTCTGTCTTGGGCAAGTAAAAATACAAAAACTAACACTAAAACTTTTTTTATAAAACGATTAATTATTTCTTTTATTTCAAAAATGGCAGCCTTCTTTTAGAATAATTAAACCTTACAAAAATAATAAAAGATACCCATTACGAAATATTATTACACATCAATCTCATTAGTATTATCTTATCTTATCTTGTGGAGGGGCCGAGAAATGACTCGGACACTTCGACCCATTGGGATCTATTGTGGTCCCCTAGATACCTTACCTTCATGAGTCTTACAACGAGACTATGTGATATGAGCCTATAGTCTTCCGGTTTTGGATATCCAACCCCTAGGAGACTCATTCGCTTACCAGCTAGTGCATCACATGTGCACAGAAGGTGCCCCATGCGTTCCGTATGTTCCCCACACAACCTGCATATGGGTGTCGCGGTCAGACCCATCTTCATGAGCATGTCGTTGGTTCCAAAGTGCCCGGTAAAGGCCCCAAGCAGGTAGCGGATTTGCCCCCTGCTCATATTCCAAATGCATTTCCGGGCTTTGAAAGTAGAGCCTAAAAATTTCTTTGAGTGTTGTAGACCGGTATTTGACAGCCAATGTGTTCGTTATCTGTGATCTACAAACTCCCTGAATGCGGCTTTTACGAGACACGTCGAAATGCCTACACATGGTTCTGGGCCCACAAAATCATTTGCTGAGCCGTCTCTTGCCAGTTCATCTGCCACTTCGTTACCATGGATTCCTTTGTGCCCAGGGACCCATATCAGTCTTACCCTGTTATGCTTCCCAAGCCTGTTTAGGGTCCGGATAGCATCCAGAATAAGTCTGGAGTCCACTTTGTAGGATGCCATGGCTTTGATTGCAGCCTGACTGTCACTAAGAATATATATGGATTTACCTCTGGTTCCTCTATCTATATTCTCTTGAGCACAGGTTATTATGGCATATGTTTCTGCTTGAAATACAGTTGCCATCTTACCTAAGCTTTTGCTACATTTGTAACCTTTTGCGAATATGGCCCTTCTATGCCCGCTCCTGTACCTGATTCCATTTCGGATCCATCAGTGTACCACACCAGACTATCTTGTTCTGGTGGATCTAGTCCCTTCGTCCAGTTCTCTATTGTAGCGATTTGGACCTTAAAAGACCTTTCAAACACAAACATAGTTTGCATTTTATCAGATATCATGCTTGTTACCCGATCCAGGCCTTCATTTCTATCGAACTTTGTATGGTTAGTCTTTGACTTAGAAGCATCCCATAGTCCAGCAACAGCAAGACGATATAATGTCTTCCTTGCTTCGAATTCAACCATCATATGCAGCGGAGGGATATTGAGGTATCTCTCAATCGCTGCCGAAGGTGTTGTCCTGAAAGCACCCGTGATGCCGAGACACACTGTTCTTTGTAACCTGGTGAGTGCCACTTTGCACGAGGCAAGCTTTGTTCTTGGCCACCACACTATACTGCCGTATGTGATAATAGGTATTATCATTGTCCGGTACAGCCATAGTATCACTTTGGGCTTTAGCCCCCAAGTTTTACCGTAGGTGGAACGACACATGCCGAACACTCGTAAGGCCTTTGTCGTAATATTTTCCACATGAGTTTTCCATCTGAGTTCTTTATCAAGCGTTACACCAAGATATTTAACTTCGGTGGACCAGGGCAGCTTTATTCCATTGAGGGAGGGCTCTCCTAGGTTTCATAGTTGTCTCTTTCTCGTGAATGGAATAATGACTGCTTTGCTTGGGTTGATAGAGAGGTGGTTCTTTGTACACCATTCCTCTGTCATCCTCAATGCCTGTTGTAATAATCCAGAGACTATGTTCGGGAATTTACCATTAACCATTATAGCTATGTCATCTGCATAGCCTACTGTGTAGAATGGTCCGGTATTGAGTTTGGTGAGTAGTGAGTCTACTACCAAGCACCACAATAGTGGTGACAGCACTCCGCCTTGCGGACAACCTCTTGTTGTTTTAGCGCTAAGTCTGTCTCCCATTAGTTCCGATCTGACTATTCTGCTTCTCAGCATATAGTCAATCCAGTTGCACGTGGTATCATTGATGCCATGTTCCTTAGCAGCAATGCGTATGGACTCAAATGTGGTCTTGTCGAAAGCTCCCTCTATGTCGAGGAAAGCCCCGACACATATCTCTTGTCCCTCTAGCGCAGCCTCGGCTCGACTTGCAACATAGTGCAATGCCGTTTCCGTAGATTTGCCTGGGCTGTAGGCGCACTGTAGTTTATGTAGAGGGAAACTCTCTTAGATACCTGTCTACCAGTTTCTTTTTTTTTTTTTTTTTTTTTTTTTTTATTTGTTATAGGCTCGCGTTTGACCACTATCTCGCCTGATGTTAAGTGATGATGTGGTCGAAGGTGAAGCACGCTTGCCTAGAAGTAACCTATTCACTCTTGACTTGAAGACCCCTAGGTTGTAGCTATCGGGAAACAAAGACGCCGGCAGGGAATTCCACTCCTTAGCTGTACGCACAATGAAAGTATTTTCGAAACGCTTTGTGCGTATGGGTGGGATATCAACCATGTAACGATGGCGCATTGCCGTACGTCTTGTAGTCCGATGATGGAAAGGGCTAGGCGGAATCAAATTGTGCAGTTCCATCGCACACTCCCCGAAATGTAACCGATAGAAAACCGACAGGCTGGCAACTCGTCGTCGGTGTTCAAGGCTCTGGAGCTTTGAGTCGACCAGCGCATCATTGCCGATAAGTCTCCTGGCCCGTCTGTCAATCGACTCAAGTGCGTCAAGTTGGTACCTGGCAGATCCGTCCCAGAGGTGAGAGCAGTACTCCATGCATGACCGAACTTGCGCTTTATACAAGTTGAGCAGCTGTTCAGGCGTGAAGTACCATCTCACCTTCGCAAGGATCCCTAACTTTTTTGCAGCTAATTGAGCCTTTGCCTCAATGAAAGGACCAAAATTGAGGGTCGATGTCAACGTAACACCAAGAAGGTCGAGATGGTCCGTTATCGGCACGGTTACACCACGGAAGGATGGAGCCGGGTGGAATTGGCTCTTTTTTGCGGAAAAAAGACACGCCTGGGTTTTAGCAGCATTGAAACTGACTAGATTGGCATTGCCCCATTCGGAGACTGCCTCCAAAGACAGGTTCAAGCGCTCAACCATGGCCTCCCGAAGAGACCGGACTTGAGGCCCAGTAGCCCGTGCGCCAGACACGTATCTCTCAGCAACAGTGCTGTCGTCTGCATACCCAAAGGTTCCGGGTTTTAGCAGATCATTAATGTGCAGCAAGAACAATGTTGCCGAGAGCACTGACCCCTGAGGGACTCCGGCGTTAATACCTAACTGACCGGACGAGCAGCCATCGATAACCACTCGGATGGACCGATCCCTCAGGAAGTCTGTAATCCAGTCACACAGACCATTAGGCAGACCGAAGGAAGGAAGCTTACCAATAAGGCTCTCGTGCCAGACCCTGTCAAAGGCCTTCGATATGTCAAGGGAGACAGCAAGCGCCTCCCCGTGGTTCTCGATGGCCTCACTCCAGATGTGAATGGCATACGCTAGAAGATCCCCAGTTGACCGGTTTCGGCGGAAGCCGTATTGGCGGTCACTAAGAAGGTCGTTGTCTTCTAGGTATGCCAGGAGCTTATTATTCAGTACACGTTCCATACTCTTACAGAGGATGGACGTTACTGATATGGGTCTGTAGTTGGCCGGGTCAGCTCGACTACCCTTCTTGGGCACGGGCTGAACGTTAGCTTGCTTCCAAGCCTTCGGCACTTTTCCAGTCACCATCGAAAGGCGATATAGGCGTGTCAAGATTGGAGACAATTCAGGCGCACAAGTTTTAAGTACAATTGCCGGGATCCCGTCCGGGCCACTAGCCTTGTTCACGTCAAGGTTACGCAGCACCCTACAGACCTCCCTCTGATGGATGCGAATATCCGACATACTCGTCTCACATCGAACAGCAGAAGGAGGGGGCCGCGTGCCATCAGTATTCAGACGCGAAGATTCCGCAAAGAGGGAGGCAAACAAGTTTGCCTTGTCCTCAGCGGAGTGGGCCAGCGACCCGTCAGGTCTCAGCAGTGGTGGTAGTGAGGGGCGACAGAAGTTTGATTCAACCGATTTAGCCAGGGACCAAAACGCCTTGCTACCTGCGGGGTGTGAAGCAAGTTTGTCCCCGATTCTGCTAATATGGTCAAACCGTGCCCTTCGCATCGCCTTTTTGCAGGACTTGGCAGCCCTGTTGAAAGCTCTCTTCTTCTGACTCACGTCATTTGCCTTGCGCACACGAGCGTCGACCCATGCTAGGTACGCCTTGTGTTTAACCGCGTTTGCGCGGTCACACTCGGCGCCAAACCATGGACGGCCAACGCTGGACACCGTTACGTCAGAGAACGGAATGTAGTACTCCATCCCCCGACGCAACACATCTGTCACTGCGTCAGCGCATGACGATGGGTCCACCGAAGAGAAGCAAGTGGGCCGCCAAGGATAGCATGCGAAGAAAGAACGCATACCATCCCAATCTGCTGACTTGTACCGCCAAACCCGCCGGGTGCCTCTTGGGCTGGGATCGGGCGGGGAGTAGACGGATACAGACTTCACCAGACAGTGGTCGGAACTACCCAAAGGTGATGAAATCGACACTGAGTATCGGTCTTCTCCAGAGATTTTAAGAGAAAGGATGATATATATATATAGCTGTAGATGCGGGCACGAAGGAAGATCTTGCTCCTGCATGGAATTGGTGAGCAGCAAAAGGAGGACACCGCCAAGTTGATCACTGAAGTGGTCCGTAATAAGCTGCAGCTTGCTGATTTCACCGTTGCTGACATCAGCCGTTGTCACAGAATGGGACGAGCAGTGAACAACAAAACCAGGCCTATCTTATTCAAGGTTTGCAGTCTTGCAGTCCGAGATAAGATCTGGTTTTCAAAAACCAAATTGAGGGCTTCGGGCGTTACTTTGTCTGAGTTCCTTACGAAGGGGCGGCATGATGTTTTCCTGGCTGCGAGGGAAAGATGCGGCGTCACCAAGAGCTGGACTAAGGCAGGCTGCGTGTATGTCCTTGGTCCCGACGACACGCGGCTCCGAGTTGAGTCCCTCGCTGAGTTGGACAGGATTGCGCCGATTCCCAGTGAGCCCGAGCTGAGCGACCCTAAAACGGTTGTGCCAGTGACTTCTGCTGCTGCTGCTGCGAAGACGGCAAGGTTGAAGCGGGCTGCGGTTTTAAGAAAATAACTCTGATGTGATGTTTCGTTCGATGTTCGGGTAATATTGTGTTATTGTTTTTAATACCGTGATACCGTGACTATTTTGCTACAATTTGTTTTGATTTTTGTCACAATGACAGTTGACAAGTTATCACTGTCAGTCAACATCAGTGCGTTCCGTTTTACGTAGCGAGCTTGGACGTTTTATTTATCGTTGCACTAGCAGTGGTTTTGTTTGTTCAATGTTTTATTTTAGTTCTGCTCCTTGTAAGTTTTGTTACCCGGGGATACACGCATGTATTATATTTTGTTTCCTTACATTGTAAAAGCGCAACCGGCAGGTGAACCCTTTATATTTAGTGTTTATAATCATATTTTAGTTAGGATTTTATTGTATTTATTTTTATTAATGTCTTGTTATAACAGTGACAGTGATAGTTTTTGCTCTCTTACGAGTAGCGATGACAGTTTCGTAAGTATTCCGTCTCTTGTCGACAGTCTTACGGCGCAGTTCTCTGATGTTCCTAAGAATTTTAATGTTATTCATATTAACGCCCAAAGTATTCCGGCCCATTTCCACGATATGCTGGCAAGCTTTGACTGTAAAAACATTCATGCTATTCTTATTTCAGAGTCATGGCTTAAACCTTGTCTCGCTTCTACTAGTTACTCTCTTCCCGGATTTGTGCTGATAAGAAACGACCGGATGGTTGGTGGTGGTGGGGGTGTTGCCATATATCTCCGCGCTTATATTCTTTTCACTATTGTCAATATGTCAGCGCAGCCACCGCCATCAAATGCTGGTGAGCATTTGTTTCTTGAAGTCGAACTACATCATTCCAAATTACTTCTTGGAGTCTATTACTGTCCTTCTTTACGCATCAACTTCTTTTCGTCTTTTGAAAAACTCTTGGAAATGCTAATCCCTTCTTACAGTCATAGCATAATCATGGGTGACTTTAATACATGTCTCCTGAAAAAAGACCATCGCTCTTCTTCTCTGACTAATGTTTCAGCTTCTAGCAATCTTTCCATTCTGCCGCTAAGTGCTACTCACCATTTTCCAAACTGTACCCCTTCGCTTCTTGACTTGATTTTTGTCTCCGCTCCTGATCGTGTAGCTAAGCATGGCCAATGCTCAGCTGACGCCTTTTCGTATCATGACCTGATTTTTCTTTCTTATAAAATTCGTCCTCCTAAGGCTAAAGCCAAAATTCTCATGCAACGCAATTTTGGTGGTATGAACACTGAAAGACTTTGCGAGGATGCCAGCAGTATTGATTGGTCTCCTCTGTTTGCGTCTACGTCAGTCGACGAGCAAGTTAATTTTTTCACTGCTAGACTTGTCGAACTTTACGATGTTCACGCACCGGTACGAGCAGTTAAAGTAAGACATTTGCCGGCACCATGGCTGACAGATGACATAAAGAAGTTGATAAATAAAAAGGTGACGGCAAAGTCTAAATTTAAGCGACGGCCTACTGACGCTAATAGGGAAAAATATGCTTCCATTCGCAAACACTGCAATAAGGTATGTAGGAATGCTAATCGCCAATACATTCATAACTCTGTCCAAAATGGGGACGCATCCAAAGTTTGGAATTTTCTAAGATCATTGGGGATCGGTAAAACCCGACAAGAGTCAATACCTAAAAATTTAGACATCGATTCAATGAATAATCATTTTACAGCATCGTCCAATTTCGATAGGACAATAAAATTGAATACATTGGATTATCTTTCATCTCTTCCGAGCCCCAGCTATTCTCCATTTGTTTTTAGTCAATTCTCTGCATGTGATGTTAGGAAGAGCATACTATCGATTACTTCCAATGCAGTAGGAAGTGACTGTATCAGCCGTAAAATGTTACTCCCAGTGCTGGACGTAATCCTTCCGGTCATTTGCCACATCCTCAACTTTTCTGCGTCCAGTGGTGTCTTTCCATGTTCATGGAAAGATGCTCAAATTATTCCATTACCCAAAACGTCCAATCCCACATCCTTTTCTGAATACCGTCCAATATCCGTCCTACCATTCCTGTCCAAAGTCCTGGAACGATTAATCCACGACCAAATTAGCACTTTCCTATCTAAGAATAATCTCCTCAATCCCTTCCAGTCCGGCTTCCGTCCTGGTCACAGCACCACCACAGCCCTTCTCAACATTACGGATGATATAAGGTCAGCCATGGAAAGCAGTAATCTGACGGTCTTGGCGTTGCTAGACTTCAGTAATGCCTTTAATACTGTCGATTTCGATGTTTTGCTTGGCATTCTGTGCTCTCTTAATATATCTCCATCAGTTATTGACTGGTTTCGTAGTTACCTGTTCGGTCGCCGGCAACGTATATGCATTGGAGAGACTTTGTCTTCCTGGTGTAATACTTCTGCTGGGGTACCACAGGGTGGCGTTTTATCCCCTTTACTTTTCGCAGTTTTTATAAACTCAATCTCCTTTGAACTAACTTCTTCCTACCATCTTTATGCGGACGATCTACAAATTTATTCACGAGCTCCTCTCGGACATCTGTCTGAGGCTATCGTAACAATGAATCGTGATCTGGCCCGCATATGCGAATGGAGCAAAAGATATGGACTTATGGTTAACCCCACAAAGACGCAGGTTATTGTGGTGGGCAGTTCTAGGATGGTTTCAAGAATCGACTGGACGACTCTTCCCCAAGTTTATTTCGATAATTCAGTTATTCCATTCTGCGAGAAAGTAAAAAACTTAGGGATATTCATTGATAGGAACTTTTCTTGGACTGCCCAACTGCGAGAGGTTAGCCGCAAGATATTTGCATCTGCTGCATCTTTGAAGAGACTGCGTAATTTTCTTCCGACTACCACCAGGATTGCGCTTGCACAATCTCTTCTTCTACCCATCCTTGATTATGCTGATGCCAGCTATCTTGACCTTACTCAAGAACAACTTGAAAAACTTGAGCGGCTTCAAAATGTTTGTATAAGGTTCATATTCGGTTTGCGAAAATATGATCATGTCTCCGAATTCCGTGTGAAGCTCAAGTGGTTGCCAATTCGCCTTCGCCGGAATGCTCATATTCTTTCACTTTTATATAATGTGCTATTCAGTCCTTCCACCCCTCTATATCTTAAGAAACGTTTTCAGTTTCTCTGCGATTCCCACTCAAAATTTCTTAGGTCATCGGATAACTTACGACTTCAAATGCCAATGCATTCCACGAGTTTTCTGGATAAATCCTTTACTGTCCAGGCTACTCGTCTGTGGAATGCGTTGCCAGACCCAATCAAACGCGCCCAATCGTTGCCTGTCTTCAAAAGACTCGTGAAGGAGCATTACCTGTCGCTGTGATTATGAATTGACTGTCATCATTTTATTTATTGCCTTTATATTTTAGTATGTATGTATTTATGTATGTATTATGTAGCATATGTATGTATCTGCATATCTTTAATAATATATATATATATATATATTTTTTTTGACACTGTTATTGTCACACCATTAACAGCCCCACTTCGTGTCCAGTAATTATTGTCCATGCCTGGTTGCCTGGAAGAGATCGCGGAATGCGATAAGGCCGCCCATTGTATATATTTTTAGTTTTAAGTTTCCTTTGTAAATGTTACTTATGGTGTACAATAAAGTATATAATAATAATAATAATAAAAAAAGAAAGAAAATGGATACAAAGGTCGCACGCTCGTTTGGCATCTCAGTACCAGGCAGCCTTAGAGTCTGGTTCGCTACCCAAGTTCCTTACAACAGGAATAACCCACCTGCTCCACAAGTCTGGTAGCACTGCGGAACCCAAAAATTATAGACCTATTACATGTTTACCAACGGTCTATAAGGTTCTTACATCTATTTTGAGAGTCAAAATTAATAAACACGTCGACGATAACTCCATCATGTCGGTCTCTCAGAATGGATGTAGGAACGGGTCCCGCGGTACTAAGGAGCTGCTCCTCATAGATATGGCCATTAGCCAACAGGTTCGACGATCCCGAAAGGATCTGTCGACATGTTGGATAGATTATAAGAAGGCCTATGACTCGGTGCCTCATACATGGCTCATGAGGGTGCTAGAATTGTATAAAATAGATACAACTCTACGCACCTTCCTGATATCGTGCATGAGGCAATGGAGCACGGTCCTTCGCTATCCAGGATGTCGAAATATCCAGAGGAATAGCGAACCTGTAAGGATCGAGCGAGGTATATTCCAGGGCGATAGTTTGAGTCCACTTTGGTTTTGCCTAGCCTTGAATCCTCTAAGCATGATGCTGGAGAATTCAGGGCTAGGCTATCGGTTGAGGAGGGGTGGTCAGGTTATATCTCACCTCCTTTACATGGATGACCTGAAGCTCTTTGACCCCAGCAATCTTCAGCTTATGGAGCTACTGAAGGTAACTGAAACTTTTAGTAGCGCCATCAGGATGGAGTTTGGTGTGGACAAATGTGCGGTCATGCATGTAAAGCGAGGGGAGATTATGGAATCCGTGGGTATTCAACTCGCGGATTCAATAAACCTGAGATCCCTCTCTCCAAACGAAACCTATAAGTATTTGGGTATGTCGGAAGCGTTAGGTATCAGCACTACTGACATGAAGCAATCGCTGAGGGAACGCTTCTTTGGCCGCCTGAAGAAGGTATTAAATAGCCTTCTTTCGGGCGGAAACAAGGTGTGTGCCTTCAACGGTTGGGTCATGCCGGTATTGATGTACTCTTTCGGCATACTCAAATGGACTCAAACGGAACTTGACGCCCTGGATAGGCGGGTCCGTACATTGCTGACTGCATATCGAATGCATCACCCACGATCGTCGGTCATGAGATTGTATATCCCGCGGAAGTGTGGAGGCCGAGGCTTTTTAAATGCCAAAAACCTCCACAACCGCGAGATATGCAATCTCAGAGAATATTTTCTACACGCCGACGTGGGTATGCATCGAGATGTAGTAGCAGTGGACAAGGGACTCACCCCGCTCTCCTTGGCGAATGAGAACTGGCGCAAGCCTGTAGTGCTTGACACTAACGACCGCAGGGAGGTATGGCAGAGTAAGGAGCTTCACGGACGCTTTTTCCGGGCCCTACATGGGTCCGATGTAGATCAGTCAGCGTCCGTAGCCTGGCTGCGTTTCGGTGACCTCTTTCTCCGGTAGTTATTCGTCATGATAACTTCGTCCATAATTGCACAGGTAAAACCTTCGGTCTCCCCAAAGAGGTCACCGAAACGCAGCCAGGCTACGGACGCTGACTGATCTACATCGGACCCATGTAGGGCCCGGAAAAAGCGTCCGTGAAGCTCCTTACTCTGCCATACCTCCCTGCGGTCGTTAGTGTCAAGCACTACAGGCTTGCGCCAGTTCTCATTCGCCAAGGAGAGCGGGGTGAGTCCCTTGTCCACTGCTACTACATCTCGATGCATACCCACGTCGGCGTGTAGAAAATATTCTCTGAGATTGCATATCTCGCGGTTGTGGAGGTTTTTGGCATTTAAAAAGCCTCGGCCTCCACACTTCCGCGGGATATACAATCTCATGACCGACGATCGTGGGTGATGCATTCGATATGCAGTCAGCAATGTACGGACCCGCCTATCCAGGGCGTCAAGTTCCGTTTGAGTCCATTTGAGTATGCCGAAAGAGTACATCAATACCGGCATGACCCAACCGTTGAAGGCACACACCTTGTTTCCGCCCGAAAGAAGGCTATTTAATACCTTCTTCAGGCGGCCAAAGAAGCGTTCCCTCAGCGATTGCTTCATGTCAGTAGTGCTGATACCTAACGCTTCCGACATACCCAAATACTTATAGGTTTCGTTTGGAGAGAGGGATCTCAGGTTTATTGAATCCGCGAGTTGAATACCCACGGATTCCATAATCTCCCCTCGCTTTACATGCATGACCGCACATTTGTCCACACCAAACTCCATCCTGATGGCGCTACTAAAAGTTTCAGTTACCTTCAGTAGCTCCATAAGCTGAAGATTGCTGGGGTCAAAGAGCTTCAGGTCATCCATGTAAAGGAGGTGAGATATAACCTGACCACCCCTCCTCAACCGATAGCCTAGCCCTGAATTCTCCAGCATCATGCTTAGAGGATTCAAGGCTAGGCAAAACCAAAGTGGACTCAAACTATCGCCCTGGAATATACCTCGCTCGATCCTTACAGGTTCGCTATTCCTCTGGATATTTCGACATCCTGGATAGCGAAGGACCGTGCTCCATTGCCTCATGCACGATATCAGGAAGGTGCGTAGAGTTGTATCTATTTTATACAATTCTAGCACCCTCATGAGCCATGTATGAGGCACCGAGTCATAGGCCTTCTTATAATCTATCCAACATGTCGACAGATCCTTTCGGGATCGTCGAACCTGTTGGCTAATGGCCATATCTATGAGGAGCAGCTCCTTAGTACCGCGGGACCCGTTCCTACATCCATTCTGAGAGACCGACATGATGGAGTTATCGTCGACGTGTTTATTAATTTTGACTCTCAAAATAGATGTAAGAACCTTATAGACCGTTGGTAAACATGTAATAGGTCTATAATTTTTGGGTTCCGCAGTGCTACCAGACTTGTGGAGCAGGTGGGTTATTCCTGTTGTAAGGAACTTGGGTAGCGAACCAGACTCTAAGGCTGCCTGGTACTGAGATGCCAAACGAGCGTGCGACCTTTGTATCCATTTTCTTTCTTTTTTTATTATTATTATTATTATATACTTTATTGTACACCATAAGTAACATTTACAAAGGAAACTTAAAACTAAAAATATATACAATGGGCGGCCTTATCGCATTCCGCGATCTCTTCCAGGCAACCAGGCATGGACAATAATTACTGGACACGAAGTGGGGCTGTTAATGGTGTGACAATAACAGTGTCAAAAAAAAAAAAAATATATATATATATTATTAAAGATATGCAGATACATACATATGCTACATAATACATACATAAATACATACATACTAAAATATAAAGGCAATAAATAAAATGATGACAGTCAATTCATAATCACAGCGACAGGTAATGCTCCTTCACGAGTCTTTTGAAGACAGGCAACGATTGGGCGCGTTTGATTGGGTCTGGCAACGCATTCCACAGACGAGTAGCCTGGACAGTAAAGGATTTATCCAGAAAACTCGTGGAATGCATTGGCATTTGAAGTCGTAAGTTATCCGATGACCTAAGAAATTTTGAGTGGGAATCGCAGAGAAACTGAAAACGTTTCTTAAGATATAGAGGGGTGGAAGGACTGAATAGCACATTATATAAAAGTGAAAGAATATGAGCATTCCGGCGAAGGCGAATTGGCAACCACTTGAGCTTCACACGGAATTCGGAGACATGATCATATTTTCGCAAACCGAATATGAACCTTATACAAACATTTTGAAGCCGCTCAAGTTTTTCAAGTTGTTCTTGAGTAAGGTCAAGATAGCTGGCATCAGCATAATCAAGGATGGGTAGAAGAAGAGATTGTGCAAGCGCAATCCTGGTGGTAGTCGGAAGAAAATTACGCAGTCTCTTCAAAGATGCAGCAGATGCAAATATCTTGCGGCTAACCTCTCGCAGTTGGGCAGTCCAAGAAAAGTTCCTATCAATGAATATCCCTAAGTTTTTTACTTTCTCGCAGAATGGAATAACTGAATTATCGAAATAAACTTGGGGAAGAGTCGTCCAGTCGATTCTTGAAACCATCCTAGAACTGCCCACCACAATAACCTGCGTCTTTGTGGGGTTAACCATAAGTCCATATCTTTTGCTCCATTCGCATATGCGGGCCAGATCACGATTCATTGTTACGATAGCCTCAGACAGATGTCCGAGAGGAGCTCGTGAATAAATTTGTAGATCGTCCGCATAAAGATGGTAGGAAGAAGTTAGTTCAAAGGAGATTGAGTTTATAAAAACTGCGAAAAGTAAAGGGGATAAAACGCCACCCTGTGGTACCCCAGCAGAAGTATTACACCAGGAAGACAAAGTCTCTCCAATGCATATACGTTGCCGGCGACCGAACAGGTAACTACGAAACCAGTCAATAACTGATGGAGATATATTAAGAGAGCACAGAATGCCAAGCAAAACATCGAAATCGACAGTATTAAAGGCATTACTGAAGTCTAGCAACGCCAAGACCGTCAGATTACTGCTTTCCATGGCTGACCTTATATCATCCGTAATGTTGAGAAGGGCTGTGGTGGTGCTGTGACCAGGACGGAAGCCGGACTGGAAGGGATTGAGGAGATTATTCTTAGATAGGAAAGTGCTAATTTGTCAAATGTCTTTATTTCGACTTATTTCAATTATTAACAATTAAAATTAACAAGTAATAAAAATTGATTCTACCGTGCATTCGGAAAAGTAGCTTGTTATGGAGAAGAACGCACAAGAAACTCCATACTTACTCTTTTTTAAAAAGCTTTTACATGATTAAAGTACATACATTAATAAATTCATATATGTGAGGACGATGCACCTAGCACTATTATACTACATATAAGTATTACAAGTACTAACAGGTAAATTCCTTCACTTGAAAAATAGGAACATGGTTCTCATATACTTACAAATATTGCAAACATAGGTAAATTATCTAATTCAACAACAACGGAACAGTGTGCGAGTCATTTTTTTTTAAACAAAAGGAGTAGGTAAATATAAAATAAAGCGTTACTATAATTATGAATATAATACAAATCAACCAGTTTGACTTTTTCTACACTAAAGATTGTTCTAAGGAGCAGGACCAGCATGTTTCCAAGCATTCTTATCTTGAATATAATCATATATCATTCATATATTGTACTAGGTGTCCCACGCGGCTTCGCTCCCGTCAACTGGCTACCTACTTTCCAATTAACCCTACCTACCCTACCGTACCTACACTACATACATGATTGTTGCGTAACTTTAACCGCTGACGCAGCGCACGCATCCGTTGCGTGCGCTGCGTCAGCGGTTAAAGTTAAACCTCTCAAAAACGAATAATTTTTCCGTTTTTGCAACATTTTTCATTTATGCTTCGCTCCTATTGGTCGTAGCGTGATGTTATATAGCCTGTAACCTTCCTCGATAAATGGACTATCCAACACAAAAAGAATTTTCAATTCCAACCAGTAGTTCCTGAGATTAGCGCAAACAAACCAAACTCTTCAGCTTTATAATATTCGTATAGATAATATTGAAATTTTAAATAATTAATTTGATTTTGACTTTCAATATATTTTTAACGTGGTTATACCAC
Source organism: Orthosia gracilis (assembly GCA_947562075.1). Lineage (NCBI taxonomy): Eukaryota > Metazoa > Arthropoda > Insecta > Lepidoptera > Noctuidae > Orthosia > Orthosia gracilis. The sequence continues at coordinate 32,021,679 of OX387272.1, read as the reverse complement.
GTTTCAACAATATTGTTTGTTTTGTGGTCCTCATCATAACTACACCAGAATGTTGAATAAATATCTTTTAGTAACCATGAGCTGACAAAATAATCGTTAAAAGATGTGTGGCGTTATGTCGCTGATTCTCGGACATACTTACACTATGTAAAGCCAACCCTCACTGATCAAATGGGAGGTGGATAAGTGCTGAACACAACTTCACATGGATTTTTTTCAAGTTTAGATTTGGTTGTATCCAACTGTTTTGCTTTTCGTCATAAACATCTTGTAAAATGGAAATAGCAACCAAGTTCATTTTTGTGCGCACGGTTGTCGCAGTGGTTGAGCGATTGACTGCTGCGCTGCGTGTCGCGGGTTCGATTCCCGCTCGGAACAAATATTTCTATGACCTAAAGATACTTGTTCCGGCTCTGGGTGTTGTGTATGTGAGTTTATATGTTTGTAGACGCACCCACGATACAGGAAGAAATTCCTAGTGTGGGGCAACGTTTAAAAAAATACAAAGAACTCAAAAACAAAACAAACGTTTCTTTGAAGTGCTAATATATCGGCTATTTTAGAAAGAAAGAAAGCAAAATTGTTTATTTGCGCCAGGCACGACGCATACCATAAAAAGAAAAAAAAAACTTAAATAAAATCATAAAATCCATGCTTACCTACTTTCAATAGGTTCTGAGCCACGCGAGTCTTAATTAAAGAAAAAAGAATCTCATATGTTGCACGGGTTTTTTCAGATAAAAGTATCTAGAGTAAAACTATATTTGCAATGTTGATCAAAATATTATAATTATCAGCTTTTTTGTTAACTGAATTTTAACTTCTTTTTTTGTGGTCCAAAAATACTACTCAAAAATAATATCATTGTATTTATAGGTAGAATCCAGGACCGCGGTCCCGGTCCCAAAAGCCCCACGACCCGTTTCTATGTGGCGTTTTAGAGACCAAACGCGTTTGCCGATTTGGATGATTCTTACGTCAATCGATTCGTCTTAACCTTGCGAGTGTCTCTGGTTACATCAAAATTGATAAATAGAAAAATAGCGGCTTTTGGGCGCCATATTGTGAGGGCCCATTTTATTTTTCTCACCCGTCGTGTGCGGTATCAAATTACAGGGTTTTAAGAGGTGATTTCAAAAATACTTATTTCTAAAAAGTTATAAATAAAAAAAGTTAATTAAAAAAATCAAAAAACCCAACTGCGTAAGAGGCAAACTAAAAAGACGTAAACAAGAAGAAAATCATGCTGGGCAGTCGGAGGATACATATTCGTGAGTTTTTTGATTTTTTTAATTAACTTTTTTATGCTAGTCTAACTTCAGAAGGAAGAGGTCAATGTCTTCACCAAGTAGCCTACTGCTTGTTAAGTCTATTAAAATTTTTCATGCAATCCCCCAATTCAAAACTGATTAGTTCCCTTGTTATTAATGGATTATTTATTCAAGTACTTATGGCTGATATTTATAACGTTTAACACGCCATAGCGCGATAATGCTTATTATTTTGTTATGACGTAAGTAGGTATTATGATTAGAAAGTCGACGACTCAATGTCTAGCAAACAGGTGCGTCGTGAAATTGCAACAACTCTTTTGTATAGAAATAAAATTATTCCACAGATTAATTATTTATCCGAAGAGCAATTTATATAGAAAAGAGTTCTCGCATTGCATTGTCGCGAAAGCCTTAAAGTAGTATAACTAAGAACATCGAATAATTAAGGCGAATTTAATCCCCAATGTAAACGCGGTACTTGTCGTGCGCCCGCTCGGCGCCAGAATTACAATATTGGACCTCCTTTTGGACAGTTTTGTTTTCAAAATAGTTTTTGATTGACATATCCTATGTAGGTTAAGAAGAAATTCTAACCATCAATTTTTCTGAGTAAGAATATGTTTAAGCATCCAAGTCGTTTTGGAGGAGTGTGCAAAAGAAGCAAAAGAATATCGTGTTGTTAATTATTTCTCTAAAGCAAAAGTATTAGTAAGTCGAAAGAACCATATTTCACAAATAATGTACTTAAATATATATTTTTTTCAAATCTTTTAACCCAGCCTTTACTTAAGAGTACGCTTTAGAAAGTAACCGTTTAACAGCACTAAAGCGGATTAAGGACCTTAAGGCTGTGGAGAACTACTAATGTGACGGGGAAAAAATAAGTACTTATAAGGGCATAGAATCGCCAATACGTACTCATTAAACGTGGTAATGGAGTAATAAGCTACAAACGTTTTATTTTAAGTTTGGAATACACAGTCTACTAAATAAATATGCAACTTACCAAATGCCTTTACGAACTTTTATCTCGAAACTGCCACCAGGCTAACCCGTTAGAAAACTGTCACCCATTTGTAAATTGCAATAATAGTCATATAATACTATAAACCATCACAATTATATCAACTTACTAGTTTAAATCAATCTAGCTAGACTAACAAACATAGTTATTTCCAACAAATTATAACCGTAGTTTTTTTTCTCAGTTGAACTTTATTTATACTAATAATCTATACATCTATACATTTCCGTTTTTTACTAAATGTATATGAATATATACACGGTACATACACCAAAATAACATTTTTTTAAATTTTTGTCTGTCTGTCTGTTTGTTCCGGTTAATCTCTGAAATGGCTGCACCGATTTTGACGGGACTTTTATTGGCAGGTAGCTGATGTAATAAGGAGTAACTTAGGCTATTTTAGAAAACATTCTTTTATTTTAGAAATTTCTTAGGCGGAACGAAGTTCGCCGGGTCAGCTAGTGTACAATAATATTATTAGTATAGATAAAGTTCAACAGTTGATAAAATTGAGTGCGCAAGTCATCCCCTGCCTTTTTCTAGCCATGTAGATCAACAGTGGAGGTAGTAGGTGATCAATCTACGAAACCTCCGAAACCATAGCCAATAAGTTTTGAATCCATATTTTGAAATAGTCGACAAGGTTTGTAAGACGACACGGTTAGTGTAGTAGTTGAGCGATCGGCTGCTGCGCTACTTGTCGTGGGTTCGATTCCCGCACGGAACAAATATTTGTATGGCCTACAGATAGTTGTTCCGGATCTGGGTGTCTTGTGTATGTGAGTTTAAATGTTTGTAAATGCACCCACGATACAGGAAGAAATTCCTAGTGTGTGGCAACGTTCTATAAAAAAAAAGTCTTGCACCCACCGGGGATTATCCTTGAGTGCACTTGCGTAGTGAATACAGAGGTGTTGGTCGGTTGGTGTCACATTTCAAGCTACATATCAAACAAGGCCTCTGCCAGTTGGTTTCGGCCCATGGTACGCCTTTTAGGGGTTTGAGAGGTTTTAGGGGGTAATCTCTGGATCTACTAAACCGATTTATATGATATTTTGCATGGAGATAGTTTGAGATCCTGGAAAGGACATAGGATAGTTTATCTTCCCTTCGGATGATAAAACACTTTTTACGCGGGCGAGGCCGTGGGCAGAAGTTAGTTTGTCATAAAGTTTTCCCATGGCAGGGCATCAGTTTCACGGGATAGGATATATCCTGCAAGGGTCATTTATTTATTTATTTATTTATTGGCCTATCTACAATTGTTACACTGTTTATTCTAATAATACAAGCAATATGATACAAGCATAGTATACAATATGATGCACTTCTGGGGTAAAATCCCATGAAACGTAGTAAGTATTAGAGTAGCTTTATGCCCATTGAAATCATAATTGAAATCATCCTTATAAATATATTTTTTTTACTTAGATTTTCTTACGGCAAAGGTCTCCTACAAAGCCTTATATCCACTTTTTCCTTTGAGTTGCCTTCTACAGCCTATCCCCTAGTTTCTCCGCTCTTAATTATCGCAGAATTAATGTGACAAATTATCAAGCAAGCGTTATTTGCTGTTATTGGCTGTTGATAATTCATTCGACCAATCAAAGCAGATAACGCGTGCTTGACAATTGATCACATTAATTCTGCGACAATTTTGAGCTGAGATACTCCGGGTATGTCTCCTACAAACTATTTTACCTTTTTATTGTATTAGTTTTAAATAATACCTATTTACTTAAAAACAGAGGACACTTGTATTAATTAATTTATTAAAACTTCAAGCAACATACAGGTACATAGGCGGACTTAATGCCTAAGGCATTCTCCAACAGTCAACCATCGGTGGTAGAGAGATAACATGGCAGGTGCATACAAAATAAAGATATCAAAGTAAAATGGGTACAATGGTATATATAGCTTTAATAAACATACTTATATATTACACACAACACACACACACACACATTTATTTATAAGTACTTATAAATGTATGAACACATATATAATATATATATAGTAATGGAAAGGTTAAGGTTGCGGGAAGGCGCTGGATGCGAGATGCACGGGATCGGTCAATGTGGCGATGCCTGGGGGAGGCCTATGTCCAGCAGTGGACGTCTTTCGGTTGAAATGATGATGATGATGATGAAAGTATTATATATTTAATATTATAAAGAGATAAAGTTCGTGAGTTTGTGAGTTTGTGAGGTTGTAGGAGGTAATCTCTGGATCTCCGGAACTGATTTTAAAGTGTTTTTCACTTATGAAAAACTACATTATTCCCGAATAACATAGAATATAATTTATTTAAAAAAAAATAGAGATCCGTATGAAAATTGCAATAATATAACCCAAAGTAGCAAAATTTTGTCTACAAAAATCATTCTTTGGCGTGCGCTGAGAAAACTATTGATGATACATGAAAATTATGTACTACATAATTAAAGTACTCAGTATTACCTAAAAAAAAGTTTGCAAGAGAATATATCTAACTATCATAGTTAAGTCACAATAGCAGAATTTATGTTCTAAATTTTAATTAGATCGCCGGTAGAAACAAAAGTTGGTTACATTTGCATTGTAGTAATAATTCTTATTCGAATGAATAGTTTAACAAATTGGTAGGTTAGGCGCCTTCTGAAGGTTTCCCCCGTAAACAAAAAATAAAGGTGGGTAGGTAGGGTAGGGTAGGGTAGGGTAGGGTAAGGTAGGTAGGTAGGGTAGGGTAGGTAGGAAGGTAGATAGCCAGTTGACGGGAGCGAAGCTGCGGGGGTTAGCTAACTAATTAATAATGTTCAAGGTACTCGAGCCACGACAAAATGTCAACGCAGATGCGACTAACTACTTCGTCTGCATTTAATGCAATTTTGAGACACGCAAACCGAAGTAACGCAATTAATGTACGGAAAAGTTTTCACCGTCAACAAAATTAAAAGATGACGAAGTTAAGCGAACCTGTTTACGTTTAAATAATATTGTGTAACAATATTATAGAATAGAATAATATTTACAAATAATTTATAGAATAGAATAATTATTCGACACAGGCACAACACAAAAGCAACAAACATGGAGTAAAAGACAAAAAAGAAGTGCAAAGACAAATTACACTGAACGTGCCCATACCGAAAGGGATACCAACTCAGTTTATGGTGGGCATCAGACACCCAACGATGGTTTTCAGTTGTTACCCCGCAGCGACACACGGACGTGGATAAAAAAATATAATCTGTACATATTTTGATATGTGTGATACGATATAAGGAAGGATTAGCGGAACTGCCCAAAGGCATCGTAGTCCCTATAGTTTTTTTCTAGTTGAATGATGATTGCTTAGATCTGTATTTTAGTTTTTAATCGACTTTCCAAACAGGAGGAGGTTCTATGACCGGCTGTTTATCTCCGTGAATTATGGAACGATTTTGATTTTTTTTTAAATTGAAATGGACTTTCGAAATGGTGGAACCATTTCGAAAGTCCATTTCAATCAAAAAAGATCAAGAAAAGATTGTCACCGAGTCAGGATCTGATAAGGAGATCCCATTGAAATCGAGGTAACTCTTTAAATTTAATAGGTATACATATAGTTATTTTGGAGAATCAACATGGTAAGCATTTGCATTCAGAATGTATCATTTGGTGAAATGGAACTAATGAAGAAGACCTCAGATGGCCACTGTACAATATTAAGTATGTTTTGGGTATGAGACTGGTGACCCGAATAGTTAAATGACTGTGATTGAGCAAATTTAAATAAATGTTTCTAATGAAAATGGTACTGTGAAGGGGTAACTCAGGGAAACTAATAATAAGCAGAAATTACTTTTAACTTATATTGAATCAACAACGTGCCTGCCCTCGGGCGGTTTGTACAGAAGTCCCAGCTAAACAAAAACTACACGCGTTCGATCTATTTCAAATATTCTGTATTCGATTTCCTTCCAAACTTATAAGTCGCCAGTATTAGGTGTCAGCGGCCGAACAGGTTGCTTGTCCTATGTGGAAAGCCTCTACATGAGCTACGCCCCTACGAATAGATGCGCAGAATCATGTGAAGCGCAGCTATTCTCAACTTTGGAAGGAAAATCACTCTTACCTAACACCTTTACCTAACGGAGGAATTAATCTAAGGTCCTTCCCTTACAAGGGGAAGGCTCAAGTCATGGCAAACGAATTACCGGATTCTCCGATATTTACTCTAACTTCAGCTAATAAGTGCACATGCATTAACAAGTCAACGCCGTCATGCTTCAACCTCCTTGCACAAAACCTCCGAAAAAGTAACAAGGCGGCCTCTTATACCTAACAGAAATGATGTGATAACTCACATCCACCCGGATGGGGTTTAATTATGTGAAATTCAAACGTGATACAATATTTCATCCTCAAGCATTTATCAGGCCAGAGAAGGAAAGGCTGGATCGCATCGAATCTTCTAAACCTATCATTGAACTTTATCCAGAGCTTATCACACTTAACGTATTTAATATTATCAATAAGTTATTAATTGGACCAATGCCATAAACAGTCATCAACTGGACCAATGATGCCAAATCAACATCCTTTGCGAAGGCTATGCCCCGTATGCAAAGTCGGTTTCAGTTATGACCAATACCTCTCCCACTCTTGAAATGCTTATATCATCAATGCACTGGATTAAGCTCAGCCTAGCTGAATAAAAAAAACAAATATTGCTTCGATGCGTAGTCAGCATTGCCAGCCTTTTCTTCCCCCGGCAGCTTACATCAGCTCATGGAATTGGAAAATAATTGTTTTAATCACATCGATACTAATTGCAGCAAAAATCATCGATAAATATATTTTCTGCTTGCCCATCCCTACTAACTATGACATGTCAAATCTGAAAACTGTCTATCATATATATATTTTTTAAACATTGACGTTATATAACCTTGCCTACCAGTATCTACATTACCTTTAACTAGCCTACTCTAACATTAAACGGTTTTAGCCTATTTATATGTACAATATCCCTAAATCTCCTATTATTTAACTTTCTAATTACATAATTAACATCAGATAATCGCCTAACTATTTGGTAGGGGCCTTTATATAACCTACATAGTTTCAAACTCCTATTTATGGTCCGTCTGGGCGTGTAGAGCATTACCAACTGATTCGGCATAAACCTTCTGAACCTAGCTTTTCTATCATATCGCATTTTCTGTTTAACCTGTGCCCTTTTTATATTGGCTATGGCACATCGTGTCAGATTATTTCCTAGTTCATGACGTCCCACATAATCAATCATGTTATTATTTCCGTTATTTACCATCATGTCTGTCTGAAATAATGGTTCCCTCGCGTACAGCAACATATGGGGTGAAATTCTAGTGCTGGTCTGTTTGCTTGAATTATAAGCGAAACATACCAGTGGGACATAACTACACCAATTTCGCTGATCGGTGGAGACGTACATGGACAACATCTGACACATCGTTCGATTAAATCGTTCAACTAACCCATTTGTTGCTGGGTGGAACGCAGTGGTGAAGCGTGACTTGGCTCCGAAATACCTTACAGTTTCCTTTACCAAGTGGGACGTGAAAACTGACCCCCTATCCGATACTATTTCCTTAACTCCTCCAAAACGACAGAAAATCTCCTCTATCAAGAACTCACTGATCCTCTGCGCGGTCACCTTAGGCACTGCTCTGCACACTGCATACTTCGATGCATACTCTAAACTCACAATAATATACCTATTACCTCTCAGCGACTTTCTGAATGGACCTAAAACATCTATCCCAATCTTCTCCATCAAATGATTCACCACAACAGGTTGCAACTGTGCCACCTGGTTATCCTTCTTCCGCTCCTGGCACAGCATACAGCTTCTTACATATTTATCTATTACTTTCTCAGCATCCTTAATAAAGTACCTCGCTCTGAACTTAGCCAAAGTTTTCGCCAGACCTAAATGACCGCCTGACCATGGATCATCATGAAGTTCCCTCAACACCTCCTGCAATAAGCTTTTAGGAATGACCACCACCATTCTATCATCATTTAAAATTCTGATCTTCTTACACAAAATGCCGTCTACCACACTAAACCCTTTCACCACATTACACCCACTCACTGCTATCCTATCCAACCAATACCTACAATACTCATCTCCAAGCTGCTCATCTTTAACTCTAACTATCTCTATCCTATACAGCTGCATGCCATCGTCGGGGCCCTCTTCAGACTTCTTCTGGTCCTCATCTACTTGACCTAAAGGATTCCTACTCAAGAAATCTGCTACGACGTTGTCTCTTCCTGCACAATGAACAATGTCGAAGTCATACGCCTGGATGCACAGCGACCACCTAGCCAATCTTCCATTCATGTCCTTTCTACCTCTCAACCAGCACAACGCCTTGTGATCAGTGACAACCTGGAACTTTAAACCCCACAGGAAATGTTTGAAATAATTCAACGCCCAGACTAAAGCAAGACACTCCTTCTCTGTTGTGGAATATTTCTTCTCTCCCTCACTCAGCTTCCTGGATGCATATGCTATGGGGAACATCACATCACTACCTTGCTTGAGACAGCAGCCAAGAGCCTCACCACTCGCCTCCACCAATATGTGAAGGCGTAACTCAGGGAGCTCAAATGATAAGCAGAAATTTTTCCTTTAAAAAATACACATTTCTTATTAAAGTCAATGATGGCCCCGTTTTTATATAAAAAGTCTTGGCCTAATATTAGATTTTGGTTAATGCCTTTCATCACAAAAAAGTCATTCGTTAAAACACACGAATCCACGATGAAGTTGATTCTTGTTTTGCCCATAATCGTTAGAAAAGAACCCGAAATGGATTTCACAAAATGTGTCGCGTCAGCACTGGTTTGCTTCAAACCTAGCAGCACAACTAATTCTTCGGCGATGCAAGAGATGGAAGCACCTGTATCAACTAATGCGTCATACGATCGGTTACCTATACTAATTTTAATAAATGGAGTTTGATCACCGTGTTTATTGTTTTCAATCGGGAATTGCTCTTTCATGGACACAGCCCGCAACTCCTCATCCATCTTTATTGACTGTGTCCTGGTTCGTTTTGGGTGATCGGTTGGTAGTGGGCTTCTATATCTAGGGGCAATACGAAAGCGGTTAGTTCTGTTCTCGACGCGCTGCCTTGGGCGAAAATCGTACCTCGGCGTGTGAAAGGATTCGCCATCGCCTTCCCGATGCGGAGTCGCGCTGGACGTGGTTGGACCAGGGCTTGCTGGTCTCCTAGAGATAGGGGACCTTTGGTTGTTAGAAGACGGCGTTTCGAAACGCACGCGCGGAGGCTGCACCGGCAAATTCATCCGTTCGCTTTGCACACCACCAAATATCTCTTTCATTTGTACTAGTGTGTCATGCAGCTCTGTCCTGGAGCTGTATAGTTTCGTACCTAATTTATATTTGTAGTAGTTATTTACTCCTTTTAAAAACATTTAATGAAAATTTTTTCATCGGTTATGCCTGCTTGCTGAGCGTACTCCGACAGTCTAAAGAAAAAGGCATCTACTTCCTCTTGTCTGTCTTGTCGTGCGTTGTAAAATTTTTCGACAAAATCTATCCCCACCGAAAATTCCTTTTTGAGGCCATCGCAAATTTCTTTGAATGAAAGACCGTCTTTATAGATGAATTTAAAATAAGCGAGTGCCGGGCCGTCCAGGTACGCTCCCAAAATGAGCCCTAAGTCCTGTTCTTGCCATTTATTTATAGCGGCGATAACTTTGAACTGCAAGAGGAAATCCTCGAAACTGGACTTTGTTCCGGTCCCGGTAAAAATCGGCTGTGCCATTTTTAATTAAAATAGACCACTTATCTTTATTTTCTCTGCGTCTGCTCGTCGGCTGGGGCTCTCGCCGACAGGACTTTCGTTCCTCGTAACGACGCGACGTACACTCGTTGATAGGGCTTCGCGCACTGTTCTCGCCGTGCACACGCGAAAATATGTTTTTTCGTATTTTTCTTAGACTTTTATTTATTTACCCGGATTTTCTTTACCCGGCGCCTCCACCAATATGTGAAGGGGTAACTCAGGGAAACTAATAATAAGCAGAAATTACTTTTAACTTATATTGAATCAACAACGTGCCTGCCCTCGGGCGGTTTGTACAGAAGTCCCAGCTAAACAAAAACTACACGCGTTCGATCTATTTCAAATATTCTGTATTCGATTTCCTTCCAAACTTATAAGTCGCCAGTATTAGGTGTCAGCGGCCGAACAGGTTGCTTGTCCTATGTGGAAAGCCTCTACAGTACCATCGAACTGATCTGGTGATGAAGCCGGAAGGTAGACACCGGAACTTCGTAATAAAACAATGTATCCCAGTCGTGTTTTAATATCTTTTGTTATTTTTTTATGACGTTAATGATTTGGAAATAAAATCATGAAATAGGTGCATTTACGAGTACTGTCTTGAAAGAACACTTTGGAAGGTTTAGTAGACCGGTAACAAAAAAAGAAAAGAAAGGTAATGTTTGTTTGTGATACGCTCAGGACAAACAACAACATAAAATAAAACATATCTTATTATATTTTCTTCAACTGAACCGTATGATGGAAATGAGTTTTGCTCTGTAATTAATTATAAGTAAGGAAAACTCATTACATCGCATTAGATGTCGTACTAACCATTGGGAAGTGTTTGTTGGACAGTCAACCAAACGCCTTTAGGGAATACTTTTACCTTGAACTGGCCCAGCGCAGTAAGAAGTTCTAATAGAATACGGGTCCAGCTTATACTGGTAACTGATTTTGTTACCACTGACATGCAGCCTACTATATCAGGAAGGAAAACGTTTTGAATCATTAATTGTCGTATTTTAATCACGTTATTGTCCTTGCAATGCCTAAATTAAAAATAATTATATACTTCCTGCCGAAACCAAAACAGAGCCTCTAGTAGACAAAGTATCATTCGATGTCAGCGATGATGATGGTTGAATTGTCAAAACTAATGGATTGATCATGTGATTTTTTGATAACTGACCCTTGGCTTTTGAAATAGATTGTTGTGTTGCTGGCTGTGCGGTCTTGTCTGATTGTAGCTCGCTGGGGGTAGTCAATTGTCCTCTCATTTGAAACACATAATACAATACTATAGCATACTCACACACAACTCCCCTTGCACACTTCACACGAGTTTTCAAATATTGTTTTGGAAGTTTCTGTTGCATTTTTTTGTAATGTTAATAAACTTGAAATCCGTAATTGGCTGTTATAGTATTACAATAAGTGTGTTAAGGTACTTTTAAGAGCTGTGGATTCTGTGATTAATAAATAAATAATTGAAAAACTGATAAATAAAAAGAGCAAAACCCTAATTCGAAAATCTTGTATTCTGTGAATCCGCAAGCTAAGATCAGTCATTAAGAGTCGTGTTTCCACTATACACATTAAGGCCAGTATTTCAGAAACTCATGCTCAACTCAACGCAAACTCGAAATGGACAGTTATGATCGGTTGGCTTATTTTTCTTTTGACATAAATGTGCTCAAGTCCAAGATCCTAGACGCCCCAAACGTTACCGAACTCTTTTAACACAAAATCAGTGGAATTAAGTAATATTAGCATATACTCGGCACTTGCTAACTTGGATTTTTATTTTCATTCAATACCTACCACTATTTATTTATTTATTTAATACTTTAAGCACATAAACGTACAGAGGCGGACTTAATGCCTTAGGCATTTTCTACCAGTCAACCTTTGGGTGATGGAGAAACAAATAGAGGTGCAATTATGATAGTAAAATAAGTTGAATATAAGGGAATTATAGAAAGAATTCATTAACGTCTGGGGCGATTAGGCTCTTAGTCTATTCAGTACACAGTATGTCAAGCAGAAAAATCATATGCCAAACTCGAGAGTTGTGATTAGTTGGCAGTTGATTGGAAGGTGTGGCTAATTTCGAGTTTGAGTCAAGTGTGAGCATCTGGAATTCGGGCCTTAAAAACTCCTCAGCCCTAGTAGTGGGGACATAAATCCTATACAAACTACATCGTAGGTTGCGCGGTCGTTGGCGTGACTGGTAAGTGTTGGCACCTAGGTTTGGCACCCAGATCTGGCAAAGTGTTATGGGTTTATCTATTAGGAATTTCTGAGTAGCAGCGCGGATTAAGGAAATTAATGTTGAGACACCACCTGCCTTGGAAAGCAGGTAAAGCCGTGAGTTCTACGCCCCATCAGATTATGAGAGTTAAAGATCAGATAGTGCACCATGTTTTGCAACAGTAGGTGTATAGATAATCTCCGTTGAGATTGGCCACTGTAACCGAAATTCGGTTAGTAAGATTATTATTTCGTTTATTAAATTTTTTACACATCTACTTTTTACATTTTTAAATATTTCTTTATAAAAACAAATCATAAAAAAAAACATTTAAAAATAAAAAAAATAATGGTGGTCCACGGTGTCGGGAGCAGGGTCCAAGCTACCGGTGGTTAGGACTCCAGAGACAGGAACCTCCTCACAATGCGAGCCGTATCGAGGAGTACTGCCTTCTGTATCAGGCCCTTGATCCAACCGTGTAATGACAGCCTCGACAGATGGTCGTCGAGTTTCTTGGCCATCAGGCCGTTGGCCGTAACAACAATCGGCACAATGATCGCCGAGTCCACATTCCACATGTCGACGACCTCGTGTGCTAAGTCGAGATACTTGATTTGTTTCTCTTTCTCAGCTTTCACGAGGTTCTCGTCATGCGTGATGGTGAGATTATTATTATTATTACACACTGTGGTTAAGCGTCCGGCGTTCTCGAATGTGAAGCAACTGCAGTCAGATGGTCAGCTTATCTGCACTTAATCTAATAAACTATTAGATACAATAAACTGGTAAAATATGTAGTTTGTCTGTTCGCATATCTTAATATATATAAATCTCGTGTCACAATGTTTGTCCTCAATGGACTCCTAAACCACTTAACCGATTATAATAAAATTCGCACACCATGTGCAGTTCGATCCAACTTGAGAGATAGGATAGTTTAAAAGGGTAGGGTAGGTAGGGTAAGGTAGGGTAGGGTAGGGTAGGGTAGCGTAGGGTAGGTAGGGTAGGTAGGGTAGGGTAGGGTAGGTAGGGTAGGGTAGGGTAGGGTAGGGAGGGTAGGTAGGGTAGGGTAGGGTAGGGTAGGTAGGTAGGGTAGGGTAGGGTAGGGTAGGGTAGGTAGGGTAGGGTAGGTTAGGTAGGGTAGGGTTTTTTTTTTTTTCTTAATACTAATCCCGCTAACAACGTTAGCGCCTAATCTGTGCAAATTCTTTCATTCCATTCCTCTTTCATGCTTCTCGTACTTTCATTCTTCATACCATGGTTCTTCTTGCATACTTCATCTTGTATATAGTGGGTGGGAATCCCACTTTGTTTAAATACTTAAAAGGCAACTTTATTTATTTAGTGAGGTCAAAAGACAAAAAGTGCTAAGTACACAAGATTTCAAAAACATAAAGGTTGTTAATCACAGTAAAATATGCAAAAGGTGCTGCAGATCACAGATAAGGTACAGAATTTCTGTTTATCACAGGAAAAAATCACAATCTAAATAATGCCTTACACCTAGGGATGAGAAGCACAACAGTGCTTTTCATCATACAGACAATCTGTTGTTGCTAGGTACTACCCCAGTGCACCGTTCGTCACTGCAGTTTTGTGCGTGGTATTCTATGCTTCTTACAAATATTCTTATAATACTAGTGAAGCATAGTGCCGCTTCAACTTCGGTTTCGTGCAATGACGGTGGAAGCCACATTAACACAGTACAACAGGAACTTTTCCCTGTGTTGCTTACTCATGAGCCCATGCAGGCTCTCCTTCGTCAGTCTCCTGTCCAGCTCACATTCGAGTTGGTAGCGTTCCCTGATAAATAACGGGCAATCTGCAAGTATGTGCTGGACAGTCTCTGCCACGCCTGGATCGCAGACGCACGATGGGCTCTCCTTACACTTGAAGCGATTCAAGTATTCAGGTAGGGTAGGGTAGGGTAGGTAGGGTAGGTAGGGTAGGGTAGGGAGGGTAGGTAGGGTAGGGTAGGGTAGGGTAGGTAGGGTAGGTAGGGTAGGGTAGGGTCGGTAGGGTAGGTAGGGTAGGGTAGGTAGTGTAGGTAGGTAAGTAGCCAATTGACGGGAGCGAAGCACCGGGGGTCAGCTAGTATGTTTATAAAAAGTAGATAATCTCTGGAAGGCTTCTATTGCTGAGTGTCACAGGCTATTTTTAAGGTCAGGTTCCCGTTAGCCTTCCACATAGGCTACTTTTATTCCGGAAATGTGGGATAGGTTTACACGTTGGGTGGCAATGCCACCCAACGTGGCAATGCTGCCAGCGTTGACAGCCTTGTATGTTGGTGTGTTTGTATGTTTGTTACTTCTTCACGCTCAAACGGCTGGACAGATCTGGATGCAATTTGGCTCAGTCATAGATAATGGTCAAGAATAGCACATAGGATACTTTTTATCCTGGGAATATGTTCCCTCGCGATGATTTTCGACAATCACGCGGGCGAAGCCGCTGGCAGAAGTTAGTAATAATATAGGTTGTGTCTGTCACCGAAGCGAAAAAAATAATTGTCTGGCTGCTTGTCTGTCTATCTGCCTGTTTGCTTGTCTGCCTGTCTGTCTGCCTGCCCGTCTGCCTTTTTTGCTTGTCTGCCTGTCTGTCTGCTTTTCTGTCTGCCTGTCTGCCTAAATTTTATACATAGGAAACCCTACGAAACATTCCAACACTAGGGGATCCAGAATCATGTACTGAATCCATTTTTTTTTTTTCGCGTCGGTGTCAGACTCACCCCGTATAGTATTGGACCTTGACTTTCAAAATGAGTACTAAATAAAACAAGATATACCAATTACTATCTTGATGGCATACCTACTTTATTGAATTCTGAATGCCACGGGCGTATTATTTAATTAATTTTAAATAAGTTTTCAGTTTCATTATTACGAATCTCCTTTATAGTAGTACTTAAATATCACGTGAGTATTTTTATTGGCTAGCTAAAATTGCGAATTTCAAGAATATTAGGTATTTGTGCCCGCGGATGCAGTCGTAAACAAGTAAAGGAAATATCCTTTAATTGTTTTACCGATTGAAGGCTCCTACGAAAAAACTTGAAGCGACAATGTAACAACATTTTTAAAGCAATAACTCTAACTCACAACATAATCTAGAAAGAATGTCCATTGTCTACCTTGTCAAGTACATCCTTGTCCAAAGAGGTCTTCCATGCTTTAAAATGTGCAATTAGTTTCATCTTTCTGAATAACCGACTTCCCGAAATTTCAAAGTGCCTGTAAATGGTATAACTAAATAAATCCCTTGAGTTGAGTTGACTACGGATATAATAACAGCGGATTTTTTCGAAGCAAATGCGTTTGCGCATCGTTGTTGTATTGCGTCATTGTTCCTGTCTCAGAAACCATACAAAAAAAAGTAAGAACTGAATGTTTCTAGTGCCATAAACACACATACCAACAGAGAGAGGTAGCGTGTTAATATGTAGGTCTTAGTTTATAAATCTGTTATTTATCAAATATCTCCAATGAGGACTGTACTTAAAAATATTGATATATTTATACATTTTACTACTGTCACGTAACTGCTATCATGAAACAAAGGATTTAGATTATCTAATTATACCTACTATAAATCGGGGGAAAATTGGTACCATATCTTTTAATTGAGGTACTTGTTACTCATGGAGCTGCAATCACAAAACAAAAGATTTAGATTATCTACCTACTTATTAATCGGGGAAAATTTGGTATTATATTAATTGAGGTAGGTACTCCTTAGCATAAAGTTTATTTACGGCTTTTCTTGGGAACTTTAAAATGAAAAGGCTTTGGGTTGAGGTTTCAATGATAATGATTAACTTTTTTTTTAATTCGACCGCGTACTGGAAGACGCGCCGTTGGAAGGCCCGCAAGGATTTTTTTTTATTAATTACTTTGCCCCACACTAGGAATTTCTTCCTGTATCGTGGGTGCGTTTACAAACATACTCACATACACAACATCCAGAGCCGGAATAACTATCTGTAAGTCATACAAATATTTGTTCTGTGCGGGAATCGAACCCGCGACACGCAGCTCAGCAGTCAATAGTTCAACCACTGCGCCAACCGTGAGCCCAAATAAAAAAATAAAAATTAAATTGGATTGATAAATAAAATAAATATTATAGAATTGGCGAAGACCGTGGAAGCTGAATGTGGGAATCACGGGACTGGTCCATGCAGCGATGGTTGGGAGAAATTTAAGTCCAGTAGTGAACGTCTTTCGGCAGAAATAATATAACAGATCGTACTATCGTGTCGTCGTGTCGTGTCGTGTCGTTATGTTACTGTCTCCATTAAATTCGAAATCGATCACGGTCAGACAAGACTCTGTCATCAGAATACAAATCAACAAAAATCCTTTATAAAAGAATCCAATTTGCCATCAAACAGAAGTAAATTTGAAGGAGGGAACACGATACGTCAGAGCGATCGACCGTCAACACAACACGATTTGCGAAATTGAACGGAAGGGCTCCACACAGACCGACCCGACTATTTTGTCGGGTAATCTGTATAATGCCAACGAAGGGAGGCGATTTATATTGTACGTCCAATAAAATACTCACTTTGAAACTCTTTTGTTTCGAATCGAATATATCACTGAATAACAATCGGGAAGACAGCCGGAGTCTGTTTCCTGATAGCTACAATCTAGGGGTCTTTAAGTCAAGAATGAATACTTCTAGGCAAGCGTGCTTCACCGTCAACCACGTCATCGCTTACTATCAGGCGAGATAGTGACCAAACGCGAGCCAGAAAAAATTAAAAAATATATCTATTGTCGAAAAAATGGCCTAAAGAAATTTTGACATAAAAATATATTGATTGATATATACCCACAAAAAAAGTCGAATAGGGTAGAAGCTCCATGTTAAATGCAGATATTCAAGGGGATATTCAAGGGGTGCGCCCAGTTAGATTGGATAGTGATAACAGATTTTTCAACAGGGGAAACGGACCTCTGTTGAAAAAAGGCTAAATGGATTGTTTTGAATAGCTACAAGATAGTGAACGAGATGTTTTATGACGTAAACTGATTACAATAATACATCAATAAAACGATAAGAGTCATTGAGATGTGCATGTACAATCCGTTCAAGATAAATAATCATCTTGGCGAAAGCTTAGGTAACACCGACAAAAATATAGTTGTCAATCATAGAACTAATCTGGTAATCTTTATGAAGGCAACAAAGGCAGGCGATTAATATTGAACGTCCAATAAAATACTCACTTTGAAACTTTTTCGTTTCGAATATATCACTGAACAACAATCGAGAACACATATAATGGCTATAGTTATGTACATATACAGTTTACGTCATAATGTTGTAAAAATAAATATTTCGTGTTACCCAGATACTGGTTTCTGGAA
Source organism: Orthosia gracilis (assembly GCA_947562075.1). Taxonomy (NCBI): domain Eukaryota; kingdom Metazoa; phylum Arthropoda; class Insecta; order Lepidoptera; family Noctuidae; genus Orthosia; species Orthosia gracilis. The sequence goes on along the minus strand of OX387272.1, from coordinate 32,003,935 downwards.
GTCAGATATGCACAAGAGTGCGCGTAAATTATCTTGTTTTTGGGCTCCCGACTTTTAGTAGGAATTGTTAGGTTTTTGTCGTTAGTTGTCAATCATTGAAATAATCTGGTAATCTTTATGAAGGCAACAAAGGCAGGCGATTAATATTGAACGTCCAATAAAATACTCACTTTGAAACTTTTTCGTTTCGAATATATCACTGAACAACAATCGAGAACACATATAATGGCTATAGTTATGTACATATACAGTTTACGTCATAATGTTGTAAAAATAAATATTTCGTGTTACCCAGATACTGGTTTCTGGAAGTCAGATATGCACAAGAGTGCGCGTAAATTATCTTGTTTTTGGGCTCCCGACTTTTAGTAGGAATTGTTAGGTTTTTGTCGTTAGAAGTCAAAAATATCTCTCCATTCTCTGCAGATGGAGGATATCAATGAGGATATCCTCACAAAAAAAAAAGGTCGGTTTGGTACGTTGGCAGTCACTCCATAACAAATATTGGTGTCTTTGTTCTCTGATAGCTACAACCTTGGGGTCTTTAAGTCAAGAGTGAATAGGTTTCTTCTAGACAAGCGTGCTTCACCGTAGACCACATCATCGCTTACCATCAGGCGAGATAGTGGTCAAAAGAGAGCCGTGCATCCGATAAAACTGGATGCTTCAACTTAGTTCGGAAAAGGCTAGACAGATTGTTTTGACAGCTATAATATAGTGAAAGTGAAAGATTGCATTGATAAAAGAATACCATTGAGACCAACAATCAGTTTCCAGTTCCAAGATAAAATAATCATCTTGACGTAACCTTAGGTAACATTGAGAAAAATCCAGGTAACAATTATTTCCTAACAATCTGCTAGACATTGCTTCTGCTATTCTGCTTGATGCACTAGATTCGATCGAAAAGCGGGCCAAGAGGCTCATCGGCAATAAGGTGCTGGTCAAGTCAAAGCTTCAGAGTCTTAAACATCGTAGCCGAGTTGCCAGCTAGTCGGTTTTTTACATTTCGGGGAGTGTGCGATGGAATTGCACGTTCTAATACCACCTAGCCCGTTTCATCATCGGATTACCAGACTTTCATCGATGCGCCATCGATACATGGTGGACATCCCACCCATACGCACAAAACGTTTTGGAAACACTTTTATTATGCGTACAGCTAAGGAGTGGAATTCCCTGCCGGAGTCTATGTTTTCCGACAGCTACAATCTGGGGGTCTTTAAGTCAAGAGTAAATAGGTTATTTCTAGGTAAGCTTTTTCAGCGTCGACCAAATCATCGCTTACCATCAGTTAGTCAAGCGCGAGCCTATAGGACATAAAAAAAAATGACAAAAAAATTAAACCGACTTCTAAAGCAAAACACTACAAAGCGAGAAATAACTTTTTCCGAAGTCGGTGTCTTTGATACCTACTGTATTTAATTTTTAGACACCGACTTCAGAAAAAAAGTTATTTTTCGTTTTTAGTGGTACATAATAGACAAGTTCTATAGTAAGGTATCTATAATGCCCACAGTGATGTCAGTTTACATAAATCGAATAACATGTAACTTGAAAATAACCGGTGGAATGAGAGTGTACTAGGGTGAACTGTACACATCTGCGTACCCATTTAGAGCAAAATGGCATTATAACATATATTATGAAATGGTGTAAAAAATAAACAGACATGCGATTGCATTATATTGTATTTATAGTTTATATGTACGAGTATATTTAAATAATCCAAATAACTTTCATTATTGCATCAACCACTGTTTATCTCTCCATCACCCAAAGGTCCGACTGGTAGAAAATGCCTAAGGCATTAAGTCCGCCTCTGTACTTGTGTGCATGAAGTATTAAATAAATAAATAAATAGATTGCAATCCCGAGAGATTTGCCGTAATTTATTGAAGAGTTATGTTGTATATCTCCGAATTACTTCATCTTGATGAAATTTTAATGGGACCACATTCCAAGCACCAGCTGTCAAATAAAAATCGAAAGAAGAATTATCAAAATCGGTCCACCTAGTAAAAAGTTCTGAGGTAACAAACATTAAAAAAATACAGTCGAATTGATAACCTCCTCTTTTTTGGGCAGTCTGTTAAAAAAAAATACTTTTCGTAGACGTACAATCACTTAACGGCTTTTCCTAACAGAGTTGGGATAGGCTTCCATTATAATCGGATGCAGCTAAGTACCTGCATATGTAACTGGGTAAAAACTGGGTAAACTGGGTAAAAAGATACCCCTTGGCGAGACTGGTGGCTGATTCTCTGTCTTCTGACTACCCGTAACGACTGTCAAAGATCTTTAAATGATAGCCGGGATCAACGGCTTAACGTGCTTTCCGAGACATGGAGGAGTCTCAAGATGCAGTGGATCGCATACAAAATACTGACAAGATAGTGAGTGAGATATTTCACAGTAAACAATAAACTCGATATAGATCCATTGATAAGACGATAAGAACCATTGAGATCAGCAATCAGTATGCAGTTTCAAGATAAAATTATCATCTTGACGTCATCTTAGGTAACATCGAAAAAGTACCAGTAATCAATCTAAACACTCAGCTAGAGATTGCTATTTTTCAGATGAACTATCAATAAGCCCAGTCAGCTGCCAGTTTAAACGGATGGATCTGAGTACCAATATTTTGCATGAAACGACTGCCTATTACGTTTTCTGGATAGATAATAATAACATAGTACATACAGGGATATCTAAGAAAGCCTCTGCAGGTTGGCTTCGGCCCCTTGCACGCCTTTCATAAGTCCGGAACCCCAGAGTCCCGAGATTGCCAGGCATGTAAAATATTTCAATAATAATCACTACATATATATATATATGTTACGGCTAATACCCGAAGTGCGGCTACACCTAGTATTAGCCGGAGCTTAGGGCACCCCGACACGGACAGGTTAGGTTCGAACGAGATGACGGGAGCTGAAGTGAGCGAGCAAAGCGAGCGAACTCAGCTCCCGTCATCTCGTTCGTGTTGGGCTGGCTCCGTCAACTATGTTGCGTGGCTACACCTAGTTCTAACCGGCTAAAACTAGGTGTAGCCGCACTTCGGGTATTAGCACACCTAGTTCTAACCGGCTAAAACTAGGTGTAGCCGCACTTCGGGTATTAGCACACCTAGTTCTAACCGGCTAAAACTAGGTGTAGCCGCACTTCGGGTATTAGCCGGAACATATATATATATATTAAAAAACTATTGAGCAGCGAATTTTCATGCGGATTTCACCCATAGAAAGAGTGAGAAACGACGAAGGTTATTGTGTATAATTTGTTACGGGCGAAGCCAGGTCGGGTCGCTAGTAATAATAATTATAAAATAACAAAGTCCCCCGCCGCGTCTATCCGTCTGTCTATTCGCGATAAACTCAAAAACTACTGAACGCATTTTGCATGCACTTTTTAACAATAGACAGATTGATTCACGAGGAAGGTTTAAGTGTATTATTTGTTAAGGTTTTGTGTAAATTGGTTGAAATATGATGATAATTGTTGAAAATATCGGAAAACGTGGCACCGCCTGGGATCTTTTATTGTAAACGCTGCCTAAACCCTTTGAGATATAACAAAACAATGTATGGTGGGATATTCCTCTTTTGTAGGTCTGCATAAAAGTCCGCGATGGCATATATATTATATATATTAAGGATAGCTTACTATACCAATTCTAACTTCCAAACAAATGGTCATGTACAATGCGGTAATTGGAAAGCTATTTAGACGGATACAGTATTAATCCTTTTCAACTTAAATAAGCTAGTTACCTTAGCACACATGAACATTGTGAAAATTATTTACACCATATCATTTAAATAAATATCTTAGGAGACACCGCAAAATAAATATAAAACAGCCAAATCCGATCGAACCCGCGTATACACCTTACCTACTAGTACGTAATTTGTTTCTTTTTTAAATGGGTAGGTATTTCGCTTTTTCCACCGAGTAAAATACCTGGATTAATAAATAAACAAGTGGATAGGATGATAAAGTGACATACGAGTGGCCTACCTACGCTAGGCTATCTACTTACTTATGTACTTAGCTACTTACATATATTATTGAATTAGACGAAATATCATTATGAAATGATTACTTATGAAAGTAATAAATGGTAGGTACACACCTAGTAAGATTTAAAATAAGTATAATGAAAAATATAATATTTACCTCAGATTAGAGAAAAGAATCTGAGATATTTACAATCACAAAACTAGAAAGAAACTCAAGTAGGTAGAGGCGCCCCAGCCCTAACGCATGTTTACGTAACGCGCGCTTGTAGGCACTTATTTCAAGGACAGGGCCGAGTCACAATACTGTTAGATATCATTACCGTGGTCTCACACCGATGACGGGATAGATAAGTACTTATTTGAAGAAAAATATTTAGGGATTATAAGCTCTACAAACCGCGCGAAGCCGGGGCGAGTCGCTAGTAATACTGAAAATAAATAAAAGCCATTGAAGTCAACAATCAGTTTCAAGATTAAATAATCATCTTTGAATCATCTTAGCTAACACCGACCGACATAGTCTCAGATATCAATCATATGATAATCAGTCTGCTACAGATTAATACTCCTAGACGTACAATAGCCTGATAACATCTAACAGATGTAATCATAGAAATTCTTATTGCAAACCTCTTATCACTAAAAGGTTATAAGCATTGTTTGTGCGGTAGGTTAAAGACTGATAATGGGCTAACACAAGAAATACATTAAGAGAGAAAGCAGTGCAGATGTAGATAAATTTCGAATTAGTGTTGTAATAGGTTAGATAATGGTTTATGTGTAAACTTAAGAATAAAGATTGAAAACTGATCGTGATAAAAGAAACAAAGAAAGTTCTTTGTTTTATCTTATACTAGCTTTTACCCGCGGCTTCGCTCGCAGTGAAGCCATTAAACAATTTTTTTTTTTAATAAAAAGTATCCTATGTTACTTCTAATACCACCAAGAACATATGTACAAAGTTTCATGATGATCGGTTCAGTAGTTTTTGCGTGAAACCGTAACAAACAAACTTACATTCACATTTATAATATTAGTATGATTCCATTTTATTTCGATAGTGAGGTCGAATGTTCTCTAGTGAAGAGATGCTATTTCGAGTTTTAATAGTGTTCATGTTTTTTCACTGAATTGGTAGTGGTTATACCTAGCACTATCATTAGGTAATTAAGACACACTTACTAAAAGCAAATAGTTATGAGTTTCCTATTTGCGGTATAGTTTCAACATTTGGTTCAGTACGGACAACAACAGAACCGGATGAGATACGAGTATCTCATAAGAAGGAAATAAGATATCCAAAATGCCTGCACAACTAGTGATTTTCAGTGGCAAAGCGAGTAAGTAAAGTCTTTGGACCAAGGCAATTGTATCGAGTTAGTAACGGTACTGGTCATTCGCGAGTATTCAGAACAGATTTTATGTTGCGTAACGATTTACAACCACCGTCTTCAGATCTGAATTCACTTGCTTACTTTCAGCGAGCGATAGTAAATGGTTACTGTTGATATTTGATTTTAAAGATATTGATCCGAGTCAATTCGTGAAGCTCCTTTACACGAGTTATTAAGACGTAAATAATATCAGTCTTAATTGTTCCCCTCATATTAACACTCGGTATGTTCCAAAATCTATGAGTAAAAAGCGCAAATCTTCTGAGAAGGATCTCCGATCATCAAGTTACGCTAGAATTAGAAGTTATTACTGATGAAAGTGGTAGTCTAACCAAATATGATTGACTTGTCTACTCATACTCGAACCTCTGGACCGCACCTCATGAGTACGAGTAACATGTTAATTTTAACATTTATAACGAGTTAAAATTGTTTGCGTGTTAGAGCGGCTATCTTTGAAATTATTGATCGGATTGTAAATCTTTAACTGATATAAAATTATTTTATTCCGTAAACTAAACGGTTCGTGTGGGATTTACGAGGGTGAAGACAGGGAAAAAGGCAGTAATTTATGAAATCTTGACAAATAGAAAACCAACGAGAAAAAATGTGTTTGCTTATTACAAATAAGTATGTGCTTCTTAAGATTAAAAAAACTCAACTGTGCCCAAAAAACCCGCGTTCAGAGACGGTCTGTGAAAACTGAAGATAAATGAATCACATACACGCTACATAAGGTAGAGCGTAACAATAGCAACAAAGTAGATGTACAAATTAAAATGCAGCCTTTTAATTAAGAATTCCTAGTGTTAACGACTCTGCAGCAAGATTTTTGGTCCCATTTGTAACAGTGTCATTATGTAACACGTTAGGTATAATTTAGGAATTTATTTTTAGTAGCACGGAATTTGGAAGTTGTGCGAGACCCTCTCGGCCTTGGAAAGTACGCAAAGTCATTGGTCCTGCACCTGATCATTCTCCGTATCGGACTGCAGTACCATCGTATTATGAACGTGAAGAAATAGAAGGTGCACATGTGTATGTACTATAAGGGTCAAAAGGGCAGTCACACTCTACTAAAACAGAAAAGGCAATTTTTTTATAGGCAGCAGAATTTCAACTGTTCGCGGTTAGTAGTAATAATCTATACTTTAATTTCTCTACAAAATATTAAATCAGTTGTGACTAATTTAACTTCTTCTACAAAAACTAGCCATTTGAGTTTTGGGAGAGTATGACTGCACTTTTGACCCTTGACTGTACATCCATTTGTGCAATATAGTATCTCTTCCGAACGGCTGATCCCCGACCCAAATCCGGTCAGAAGGATTATTATGATCTAAAAGAGTTCACGATACAATGAAGCTGAGTTTTAATATATATCTGTCTTATAGGCGTGATAAATTAAGTGCTAAGACACATCCATTGACTCTTTGTCGCAACTGTAATGACGAAATGGATCATGCTAGTACTACGTGTTGCGCCTTAGCCTCGGTGATTTCGAAAGACAGCTTGTACTCAACCAGAGTCATTTGCCGTTGACCGTTCCCGACTCGCTCACATGTAATTATCTACTTCTCATTCTAATCACACTGTTTGAGTGGTAATATTACCATCGATGTTTTCTAACCCTATTTTTAGAGTTCCGTATCCGAAGGGTCAACACGGAACCATATTGCAGTCACGTGTCTGGCCGTCGTCTGTCACACGGGTTTTACAGCCAAACGGTTGGAGCTACAGCTTTCTAATTTTCACAGTACAAGCATTTTGTTGACCCAAAGCCGTACAAATTTTTAAATGTTTAATTTCTTTTTATTTAAGCAATCGAAGGGAATACTGTATTTAACAATATTGTATTAACAATATTGTATTTTTGTTTAAAAAAAACATTGGCAAACAAAGGTATGAGAAGCGACCAAAGTGAAGTGAGTGTGTATTTTACAAAATTTTGTTCCGAAGAATTTTTTAACTTTCGAATTTACCTATGAACTAGAATTTTGATATTTTACTAAATAACTTGTACGTTTTACTAACAAATACCAAAATATTGATAAATCAGATTTTTCTTTGACATTTCCTCATTTTTTCTATTACAACCAACTTAATTTTGCGATTTGGTACGGAACTCTAAACCGACACGCACTTGGGCGGTTTTTATCTCCAAACAGTGTTGCTGTCGGTATTAGGGTGTGAATACAGCCAAAGACACTTCTGCACAACCACTGATGACGTCGTCGAAGTGGCGATCTTTTGGGCCAACAAAATTTCATAAATTATCGCGTCAGCGCCACGAAGAAGAAGTTTGGAGAGTAGACTGTGTAAAGACAAGCACATGAGACTATATCTTCTTCTCTATCTGCATGGCAAAATACTTGCGATGCCTATGGCATTGCGGTCCACGGTAGACGGGTACGTACCATCAGATGCTTTCATTGCCTGCTTGATTATCACCGACTAACATAAAAGCTACTAAAGCGTTGTCTATGAAAATGCTTAATCCAGTTGCCTGTCCGTCTCTTCGTGAAAACATCCTACTTGCAAGATTATAATTTGGAGAGGCACTCTTGACTGCTTGTTGTACTTGCAAGATTATAATTTGGAGAGGCACTCTTGACTGCTTGTTGCAGAGTATTTAAAAGTTCAACTGTAGCTTGAGAGGCATCAGTGCTCGTTGTCCCGTTAAGGGCCTACATCCGCTTTAGTGCCGTAAAACGGTAACTTTCTAAAGCATACTCCTTAGTAACAGCTAGGATAAAAGGTTTGAAAAAATAAATATTTATTATTGTTTCATGTAAATTATTTTTTAATATGGTTTTTTCGGATAACAAATAGTTTTGCTTTAAAAAAATAATTATCAACACGACATATTTCGCAACTTTTGGATACTCCTCCAAAAGGACTTGGATGTTTAAAAATATTTTTACACAGAAAAATTGGTGGTTGGAATATCTTCATAACTGACATAGCATAATGTAAATCAAATAATATTTTGTAAACAAAACTGTTCAAAAGGAGCTTCAATATTGATATTTTGGCATCGAGCGGGTGCACGGCCAGTACTGCTTTTACATGGGGGCGTAATTATCGCCTTAAGTTTAAGCAAGATTGGCTTTATACGCACAGTCTTGCGCCGATGGCTTGTCTCTTTGTACATTGAGATTGGCCGTCCTGGCTGAAATCGGTCAAGACGACTATTCTAGATTATTTTAAGAAGCAGATAAAGATTACATGACGCACCAACAAAACAAGAACAATGTTGATTTGCCAGTAATTAACCCCTAAAAACAATTCAAGGTCCCAAAATATTGATAAAATCGTTCGCATGTTATTGTTTGTTTTTGATGAGGCTTAAATAAAACTGATTTAATAATTTAAAATACCATTGTTGACTCAGAACACAACAGATTAATGATACATTCAAAGTGTTATTGAAATACATTCTATTAGTAATTAAGTTATTGACGTAATGATGTCAGGCCCGCATTTAATTACATACTTGTTTCTTCATAGGGGCATTCCATCCTGTTACATTGGCATGAGAAAAAATACCTGTTTGACTCCACCGGCAAGTAAATAGTTGGTAAAATTTGGGTCATGTGTACTAGTGAATAACAATTTAATTTAAACATAAGGGTTCCTTATGTTGTTTACGATCAAAATAGATCTCTAAAGGTGAGTATAGGCTCGAACAATTACTCTTAACATTGAGTATTCGCTGTTTTTAAATTTACTGTAACCACACTTCGAACATAAGCTCGATTTTTTGTCACAGCCTGATTTTAAAAACCAACAATCAATAATGCACGCAAGGTACAAAGAAAAGTTACAGGTAAATGCTCGTTCGCCGAGAGCATTACGTCGAAAGCAGCGTTGGTTAAAGCCGGCGACTGACCTGTAACATTTCGTCTTAACGTAACGTTACGTTACGACGAAATGTTACAGGTCAGTGCAGCGAGCTGATCCGCTCACTGCGAGCGCCACGTGCTCCACCCGGTTGTCGATATTTTCACGAATCCCTTTGAGTGTTACGTTACGCCTTAATTATAGGTCAGTACAACCCCAATCGTCGTCGCGAGTGCATGTGTTAATTGGGCAACACAGTTTCAGTTCATTAAAGGCGGAGCGAAGTCGAGCAATATGCTTGTCATGAGCAAGGGTACAGGTCAGTCAGGGAATGCCATAACATAACACGCTCGCCTTGAATGTTACGTTACGGCCAAATGCTCATGCCAGTCGCCACCTTTACGAAACTGAGCATTTGTCTGTATTGTACCATTTGTGACAAAGTAACATTACATTGTAATGCTCGTAAACATGCTCTAATGTATAGTATACTCACCTTAATGATTCTCCGTTTCACTGTGAGTCACAGACAATTTATTTTTAATTTGAAAAAGCTCGTGCCTAAATAATAACAGCCGCTTGGGTAATCTTCAAGGTTGAACAACGCTTGCCGAAGTTGGTCCGTGGATGTTTCATCATTTCTGACATACTGAGATGTAGATCTTTGATAGTCTTTACACGTCTTAGGTTAGAGAGGAACCAGAAAAGATTTATATTCCATCTTGCCTTTTCTGCGAGATTAGCCAAAAAAGTTCCGAGCTATGCATAATGTCTTGAAATATTTAGCATACGAGTAGCTTCACTCGAAAAACGAAGAGATAATAATATAGAATTAATTTTTCTTTTTAAAATTGTTTTTTTTTTTTTTTTTAATTAATTACTATATTTTTATTTTTTTCTTGTCATCTTTGTACCTATTGTGTTTCTAAAACTACCCACTAGTTGATGTAAATGTTATTTCTGCACTATTATTGTAATTTTATGGATGTTGTAATTTTTTTTTTGCAAGCTGTGTCTATCGCATCATATTGTATTCCTATGCTTATATCATATTGCTTTAATATTAGAATAATCAGTGTATCAATTGTAGATAGGCCAATAAATAAATAATCAGACGCCAGTTTTGCCAAGGAGTATCGTGTTATCCATTTACTGGGTAACTGGGTTCTAACAATCGCTTCATGTAATATAATGGTATCTAGCTGAATCTAGTTCGACTGGAAGCAAACCTCAATACACAGTTTGTAGTTGGGAAAAGGCTAGGCAGATTGATTGGGCGTTGAAAAAAAAAATTAAAAAATTCAAAAACCCGACTGCTAAATAGGAAGCGGTTTTTGATATTTTAAATTAACTATTTTTATTTATACATTTTCAGTTAGCATTTTTTTAAAAAAGGTACTTTTTAAACATATAGGTGCTGTATATTTTTTAATCACCTCTTAAAACCCTTTATTTTGATACCCCCACACGACGGGAGAAAAAGAAATGGGCAATAAAAATGGGACCCAAAATCCGCCACTTTTCTTTATCTTTTTTCAATTTTAATGTAGCCAGTTACACACCCAAGTTTAAGACGAATTGATTGAAATTAGAATCATCAAAATCGGCCTACGCGTTTGATTTTTAGAATAGGAACAAACTTACATATAAACGTACATATTACATAAACAAATTACCCTCCTTTGTGTCGCGTAGTCGTGTAAAAACATACCTACTTGCGTAAAAACACGTTCTCTACTCTCCATTCCTAAAGGCATGGGTGGATTGTATCTCGCTACACCTACACATATTTTGATGCTCGACCTTTTATAAAAATAAAATAAAAATCTGTTTCAATGTACAATACAACCAATAAAAATAACTGGTGGAAACTTACAACAAGGAGATCAGTATATTGCTTCTTTTATTTTTTTTATTTGCGTAGGCGACACCAATTAAAAAGTTTATTGAAGTGTCATTGTTTGCGTTAATTAATAACGAATAACAGCAATATTTCCACGTCAATCTTGCTTTTTTTATTGACACTATACGGGTGTACACCTGTGGTTGAAATTCGAGGGAGGTAGACGGTGAGAATATTTTCCTGCAGTCCACTGCTAAAATCTGTCAACTTACTCTGCAACAGGACACGTTCTAGAAATGAGGGAGTAATGGTATATCTGTTGGGTTTTTTTTAACCGACTTTCTAAGAAGAAGGAAGTGCTCAATTCAGATGTTTTTTACGGTTCCATACCCAAAGAGTAAAAACGGGACCCTATTACTAAGACTCCACTGTCCGTCTGGCTGTCTGTCAACGGGCTGTATCTCTTGAACTGTGATAGCTAAACAGTTGAATTTTTCAAAGATAATGTGTTTCTGTTGCCGCTATAACAAAAAATACTAAAATCAGAATAAAATAAATATCTACGTGGGGCTGGGTACGGAAACCTTCGTGCGCGAGTCCGACTCGCACTTCAACATAATGCCTTAAAATTTTATGTCAAGAGGGGTATTCCCGATGTCGAATGGCCCGATCGTGCAGGCCTGAATGTCATCACCGAACAGGCCTGCTGACACCGGATACTTGCCTACTACAAAATATGATGAATATTGGTCGTAATTAATATGCATCATATGGCATCATGTTTTGTAGGTTGACCACAGCTGTTAACAGACGTTGTTTACTACACCACCATATATATAAAGAGATCCAAAAAAAGTGCAGCTCTTTTAGTGTGTTGCGGGACTTGACCTTTAGATCCAAATATATCTACGTTTGGGTTTGACACTATCATATTTTGATACAAATAGCAAGATTGTATAACGTTAAAAAGTGGGCTTCCCAGTTTTTCTTATACTGCGCAAATGCGTCAGCAATTTGATAGACAGGTTATTTGTATATACAAAATAATAATAAAAACATGACGTAACCTTGACCAGTACTGTATTTACAAGTAAATATCCATACTTTGATGTTTACATTACTTATCACAATAACTTACAACTATAGCTTAGAACTAATTATGCAGATCAATTAAGTTTATTTACTGCTATTTCTGACAGGACTAGTGATACAAATGCAAATTTCGAGGAGTATTTGGTATTTGCTCCTACAACTGTGGTTTGCTTAGGAATTATAAATAACATAGACAGAGCTTTAATTAAAAGGTACTGGTGTAATTGTTAATTGCTACATAAGTAGATTTACAATTAATTTATTATTTTAAGGCTTCTCGATTTCGGTGAGAACAAGGAGGATTCTATTTATTTATCGTAGTTTTAAAAATTAAGGAACCTATATCCGCATCTGCTTCGTTACGCGAATGTCCTACCACGGAGTCTCATAGCTAAGAAAGAAAATTTGGTTCAAATAAATCTCACTAGATGGCGCGATATGCACCTATCTGTTATTGAATGTGTGTAAAATTATTTTTTTCTGGAATTGAACATAAAAATGTATATTATATAAAGTTGATTAAACAAGAATGTTTAATCAACTTTCCTAAGTAAAGAATTATGGAATATTTGGCTCTTAATTCACATTTTAAAGACTATTTGAACGGATTATTTAAAATTGATGCCGATAGATGGCGCATTTTTAAATTTCGGAGGTATTCCAATCGATTTTTAAAATTTGCATTGTAACACATTTTGGTGCAAAAAACCTGTAAAACGTGCCTAAAAATACTATGAAACGAACCTTCACTGTATTTAAAGAAAAAATATTCACGAACGGAGTAAACCTTTGACTTGCAAGTCGCTGCTAACATCATCTATCTATCACCGTGAAACAGAACCGAACCAACACGGTTTCTTTGTATGGGATGAGGCATCTGTATGCTAATATTATATTATCTGTGGTCCTACTTAATAGCTTTTATTGGATTGCACTTCTGCAATAAAAGGTAGAACAGTGAACTCAATAGACAGTTTAAAAATACCCTGACTCGCCCATACCTTGTCTTGCACTGTAATACCTAAATAAGTACCCATGTAGGTGTCACTGACTTCACGTACTAAATACATAGTTACAAGTACTCAAAACAATACCGGACTCTTATAACTGGTCTTAAACTGTTACCACAAGACTGGCTGGTAATACTCGTACTTCTGAGTTCATCCTTTTTGCTTTTTCCTTATTTTGGAGGTCATTGGCCCGCCAATACAACGACTTCTGTGTTCTAATATAGACGGACCTCGTAATTTTGTGTGACAGTCAAATTAATACTTCGAACGTTTATTTAAAGTATAATCTGTGTCTTATTAATATTGCCCTTATCAGAATGAAGCTTTTAGAATACCTCTAACCTCATTTATATATTTTTTCATCAATAAAGGTAAGGTAACATTTTTAATAAATACTAATTAATATATAAAAAAAATATATGTTTGTATATATTATTATGACAGTAGGTATATTTAATTTGTTATCGGTATTGTTTATTAGTTATGAATCGTTTTATGTTTATTATTTTTCAACTCTACACACTATGTCTACATCTCTTTTTTTTCATCTTTCCTTTCGCAGGTATGCTGGAAGAGATTTCTTTAGAAATAAGCATCACCTATGTACCTATTTTTCTGTTTCTTCTTCTGTATATTATGTGTGTGTGTGCATTAATGGTTAAATAAATAAATATAATATTATTATCCCCACACGATATTGTGTAAGAGTTTAGTCAATGGTTTCTAAGTGTAATTACTTTTGGAATTGCAACAACATGGCAATTCCAATTAAATACCTGTTTCCAAAGAAGTGGTTATTGCTAATAACTAGTTTGTATGTAACTGCTATAATGCGGTGTTACTACTTGTTATAACAAGTAACAAAATTTTGGTAAGTATAACAACACAATCATAATGGATTATTTTTAATCCAGCCGTTACATCATTATAGTTATCAGCTAAATATATTTTAGAGTATTATTTAAGTTACCATGATAAGAACAACATTATCTAATCTTTATAATCCTAATGAAAAAAAATGTTTTCAATGCTTTGTCAAAATATTTTTAAAACAATTTTTTTTCAGTACAAATTAAGATTAATAAAGAGAATATAATAAGTCCTAAGATAATTATTTTCATACCCAAACATAAACTTCAAATTAAAAACACTTCTCTAGGCTTTAGTTTAGTTTAATCAACCGCACGTTTCTTCAAGAAAACGTACTTGTAAAACACAACCGCCACAATACTGCCCACAAAAGGGCCTGCCCAGTATATCCACTGGTGGGTCCAGTAGCCGGTCCAGACCGCGGGACCGAGAGATCTAGCGGGATTCATACTTGCACTAGTCAGTGGCCCCCCCACTAGGGACAATCCAACGATTGTCAAACCGAACTTTATAGGCATGCTGTCTTGTTTACTCGCGTTTAATGGGTCCCATATCCCACAGTTGATGAAGATGAGAGCTGCTGTCAATGCTGCTTCAACACCCACCGATTGAAGGTCATTCATACCCACATGTGGCGACGTCACACATACTTCCCCCGTCACCACGTCCACCGGAGATAATGTAGACAATATCCCATATCCCACTATAGCTCCGGCGCATTCCATCAGCACGTAAGCGATTCCAACAGGGATAGAAAGACTGCCCCAAATAACAGCTGCTACTGTCACCGCCGGGTTCATGTACGCTCCAGAAATGTGTCCAAAAATTTGGATATTGAACATAACTACGAAACCGAATCCGAAAGGCGCATAGATGGTCATGTTAATTCCTTCTATCGGTATGCATGCCATGCAACCGAATAGAACGAGCATGGCGGTGGATAAAAATTCGGAGACACAACCCCGCCAGGAGTTTCTACACCACGAACGGAGGGTACTTTTCACGATCTCATCATCTCCCGTTATCTTGAGTTCTGTGGCCAATTGTGTTATTGGTGGCACTGTCATTTTGAGCTGCTCACTATTTTACACTTTCACAAAATAAGTTTCACAACCGCACTTCATTCGAATATGGTCGACGTTCTTAACTGTGATCACTCATTGTTTTTGCACGCAGATCAATAATTTTGCTGTGACTTGGTGTGTGTGCCCTCCGGTGGACGCGACTGTTTTGCGCCAGGCTCGAGGTAAAAATATATAGATATCTCCGGCGTACAGTCACACGGATAAAATGATATTCATGTAGATAGAGCTGCCGTTATCTATTGTTTTCAGCCCTACAATAAAACATCCGATTATTGTTTATTATCGCGTTTTGTGAATAATGTCTGTGGATTTTCGAATCCGGATTAATTAAAGCTGATATCACTATCGAAATGTACTTGTTGTTTTGTTTGTTCAGTTTCGGTTTGTTTGTTCTTACTAATATTATAAATGAGAAAGTTTGAATAGATGTGTGGATGTATGTTTGTTAATCACGCTAAAACGGCTGAACGGATCTGGAGGAAATATTTGGCACAGATATAGATTATAGTCTGTAATAGCACATAGGTTACTTTTTATCACGCAGGCGAAGCTGCTGGCAGAATCTAGTTTATTATAATTGTCACTTGGGTAGGTAGGGTAGGTAGGGCAGGTAGGTTAGGTAGGGTAGGTAGTGTAGGTAGGGTATGTAGGGTAGGTAGGGTAGGTAGGGTAGGTAGGGTAGGTAGGGTAGGTAGGGTAGGTAGGGTAGGTAGGGTAGGTAGGGTAGGTAGGGTAGGTAGGGTAGGTAGGGTAGGTAGGGCAGGTAGGGTAGGTAGGGTAGGTAGGGTAGGTAGGGTCGGTAGGGTAGGTAGGGTAGGTAGGGTAGGTAGGGTAGGTAGGGTAGGTAGGGTAGGTAGGGTAGGTAGGGTAGGTAGGGTAGGTAGGGTAGGTAGGGTAGGTAGGGTAGGTAGGGTAGGTAGGGTAGGTAGGGTAGGTAGGGTAGGTAGGGTAGGTAGGGTAGGTAGGGTAGGTAGGGTAGGTAGGGTAGGTAGGGTAGGTAGGGTAGGTAGGGTAGGTAGGGTAGGTAGGGTAGGTAGGGTAGGTAGGGTAGGTAGGGTAGGTAGGGTAGGTAGGGTAGGTAGGGTAGGTAGGGTAGGTAGGGCAGGTAGGGTAGGTAGGGTAGGTAGGGTAGGTAGGGTAGGTAGGGTAGGTAGGGTAGGTAGGGTAGGTAGGGTAGGTAGTGTAGGTAGGGTAGGTAGGGTAGGTAGGGTAGGTAGGGTAGGTAGGGTAGGTAGGGTAGTTAGGGTAGGTAGGGTAGGTAGGGTAGGTAGGGTAGGTAGGGTAGGTAGGGTAGGTAGGGTAGGTAGGGTAGGTAGGGTAGGTAAGGTAGGTAGGGTAGGTAGGGTAGGTAGGGTAGGTAGGGTAGGTAGGGTAGGTAGGGTAGGTAGGGTAGGTAGGGTAGGTAAGGTAGGGTGAGTAGGTAGGGTAGGTAGAGTGGGTAGGGTAGGTAGGGAAGGTAGGGTAGGTAGGGTAGGTAGGGTAGGTAGGGTAGGTGGGGTAGGTAGGGTGGGTAGGGAGGTAGGGTAGGTAGGGTAGATAGAGTAGGTAGGGTGGGTAGGGTAGCTAGGGTTGGTAGGTTAGGTAGGGTAGGTAGGGTAGGTAGGGTAGGTAGGATAGGTAGGGTAGGTAGAGTAGGTAGAGTAGGTAGGGTAGGTAGAGTAGGTAGGGTAGGTAGGGTACGTAGGGTAGGTGGGGTAGGTAGGGTAAGTAGGGGAGATATTGTTTTTTTTTTTCTTAATACTAGTCCCGCTCAACAAAATTGGCGCCTATTCTGTGCAAATTCTTTCATTCCATTCCTAGATACGCACCGCCTGCACATTGTTGCTGTCTAGCAACTGTTGGTCTGCTAGGCACATGAACTCCAGGGGCATTTGTGTAGCTGAATGAGGAGCGTCTGCAAATCCTACCGCACTTTCAATCTCCCTATCTCCTGGCACAAACCTGGATGACCCTCTTCTCGCCTCATAAAGGGCGGCTGCCTCCTGAATGCGCAGATTTAGTGGTAGTATGCCGAACAGTACCAGTGCCGAGTTCAGGGAGAGAGTACGGTAAGATTTAAGGAGCTTCTGGACGAATCCTCGTTGGACCGAGCCTAGCTTCTTCCGTATTCCCAGCTTCTTTGTAGCGGGAGCCCAGGCTGCGGCCGCGTACGTTTTATGGGCTCAATCGTAGCAGTGTAGATTGTGTGTATGATCTGTGCGTCCAATCCCCAAATCACTTTAGGGGCGCGGGACAGCTGCTTATAAATGTTAGCTGCCCTCCTGCAGACGTTCGCGGTGTTCTCGTTGAAGGTGAGCTTCTCGTCTATGGTTAGACCCAACAACTTCATCTTCTTAACCATATCAATTTCGACCCCGGCCATGCTAAGCCTTGGGGTATCATACTTGCGCTTGTTGGTTACGATCATCGTACAGGTTTTATGCGTTGCGAACCTCAGCTTGTTTCTAACGCCCCAACTCTGAACATGGGTGAGGGGTGCATTGGCAGAACCAAGATGATATCATCGGCGAACGCCTGCCCGAAGATTCCGCGGTGTTCAAATTCCTGAAATAGTGGGTCTAGAATGAGATTCCACAGGATGGGTCCACCTATAAACCCTTGAACACAGCCCTTGCTAGTCACTCACGTGCATTCCTCCCTGCGTAACGAACCTTGACTTTCCTACTGTCGAGGTAGCTGTCTAGCAGCCTTCTTATGTTCAACGGGCACTTTTTGAAACCTGCCACGGTGGTCTTCAGCTCCAGTGAGGTAAATGATGGATGGGATTTTATTTTATTTATTCGACTGTGGTCAGCATTGTCCTGGTCTACTCTGTCTTCAGTGTAGAACGTATCTAGGCGGCGTTAGTAGGGCGGCCGATTCACTTGGGTTGAGGAATACACCATCACTGCATAGGGTCAGTTCCTCCTGCCTTCTGGCGGTCCTACAAATCACCCTGCAAATCCCCTCCCAGACCCCCTACCGATCTTGTTTCCGACAGAACTCCTTCCAACTTGCAAGCTAGGCGCTCTTTGCTAGCATCTCGAACTCCTCTTTGGCCTTCAGGTACTCGTTTGCGACCATCGCTTTTATGTATGTGTATCTTCGAAGAAATAGTAGTAAAATATAGTACAATCATAGAACAAGCATGTGTTCTATGATTTTACTACTATTTCTTCTAAGTCTTGTTTACTATTTATTTCTTGTATGCTATTTAAATTAACGTTAATTTCAATTTTAATTTTCCCTTATTTTACTCTAAATGCTGCCCAGTCCGCTTTTCTTGTATTACATTTTCTTGTTGTTCTAATTATATTCATCCCTTTTTCCCTTTTTATATTGATGTTAAAGAATATAGTGTTATGGTTCGAGGATGTTGCTCCTGTGACGTTCCGCCAGCTGTCTGTTATCTGGTTATCAGTTTATCTGTTCATCTGTTTATCTGTTTATCTGTTTATATGATTATCTGTTTATCTGTTTATCTGTTTATTTATCTGTTTATTTGTTCATCTGTTTATCTGTTTGTCTATTTATTTGTGCACGCATCACGTTAAATCTACAAAACCAATGTAGATAACTTTTAAATATCAAAATTGTGCGTAACTTGAAGTATTATTTAGTTATTGTTTCATCGCAATCGGTTCATTCTATCAAAAGTTAGATGAATTTAAAGTTTAGTGTTCGCAACATACGCAATTCAGATACTCAGACTGTTGAACTGCATATTCGACAGATGGCGTTGTGCATTTCGCGCAATTTCTGAATGGCGGTGTTTTCCGCGGAAGAATGACCATAGAAAAATTTGCAACGCAGTTACGGTCCCAAACACCCGCCCGCCGCCACCCCGTGCGGGGACGCAGCGAAACACGGGGTCAACTCTCTATGTCGAATCAACGATATACCTCCAAAGGCTATTTCAAGTGTGGCAAGAGTAAAAATAATGATTCAGGACCTAATGCACGAGACTAAAAAATACGTTGTATGAGATTTTAGGTCTACTATAATCATACTACTAATGTGAACAATTACGTTGACGTGCGTGCAATGTGGTTCGTAATTTCGCTGCCGCTATCGTACGTCTAAATAGCGTAATGATAAACGTGGTGGCCTACTAAGCTTAAGTTTGCGAGTTCGAGTCTCAGCTATAGAAAGGTAAAATAAAAGAATAGAAAGGTGTTATTTAACTGACTTTCCAAAAAGGAGGAGGTTCTATGTTCGACATTATGCTTATTTCTTTTTTGTTTATGTTCACCGATATCTCCTAGACACTGTTTGTATCTAGAATGTTGCTGTGCCCGACAGGGTCCATAATTGTTTCTGTTACTACATAAACAAATTCAAATTCAATATATACAATAAATTGAATTTGAATTTGATGTCTCCGTCAATTGTGGTACGATTTTGAAAACTATTTTTTTGTTTGACGGAGTATCGAAACTGGTTCAATTTTAATTTGGTGAAGATCTGACGTGGAACTTCAGAAATATACAATAGAACTCTTCAATAATTAGACGGCAAATCTCGTGGGATAGCTGCAATCGCATGTACGCCATCACGCCAGTACGCTCTAAACGGGGTTCGCAGATGTGTAGAGTTCACCTTGGTACACCCTCATTTCACCAGTTATGTTCAGTTTTATGATATCCTGGCATTATAGGTACCTTACTAAAGAACTTGCCTACTAGGTACAACTTAACAGTGAAACAGTAACAAATAAAAACAGTACTACAGTGAAAAATAAAAATACTTATTTTTTAAATACTACCGACTTAAAAATAAAAAAAAAACCCAAAGTGAAAAATAACCTTCATTTTATGACTTTTTTATATTTTCGTTTCGGTGTGGTGTTCTAGAGTGCTACTAAATGGCGCGTAGCAAATCTGACTTTACTTTTTTTGTATGATATCGATATTGTTCTCCCTAGAGTAAATAGTTTTTTTGTGCTGTGAATGCTTGATCTTGGTAGTTAGAAAGGTAAGTAAAGTAGGTAGGTCTAGGTAAGTAAGGAAGGTAGGTAAGTAGGGTAGGATAAGCAGTTAACGGGAGAGAAGCCGCGGGCACAGCTAGTTACTACTATTTCTGTTTTTTTTTTATCTTAAATAAATGTAATAAAATCCTTCACAGTACCTTCAATCTCCACTACTAACCTCGCTGACTGGGTAATCTTCTTACCACGACATTAAGCTACAGTCGTAAAAATGCTGCAAAAGAAGATATCGAGATCTTAGTAATCTTCTACTGAGATGACTCGACTGACCAGTTGCCGAAAACCCGGAGGAAAGTTTTTTGAATAATTCACAGCGTAAATATACTTTTTATTTTTCTAGGACACTGCGACCGTAATTAAACAAGGAATATGTATTTACTAACAGTAACTTTAGGTATTTCGAAAACAAATCCTTAAAAAATCTGTTGATTTTTATTTTGGCAAAACGTTTACAGAAAAATATACTTAATTAAAATTAAAGTATTATATTTATTATTAACATTAATATTAAAAAAAAATAATGTCCATAAACATTTACTATGGAATGTTATTTCCATTAGACTTAAAAAATACAAGTTTGTATAACATGGCCGCCAGCCCAATGCCTGCCAAAGGTCCAACCCAGTAAGCCCAATGTTGGGTCCAGTCCAAACAGCTGGTCCTAGGGTCCGAGCTGGGTTCATGCTCCCTCCAGATACCGGTCCAGCCATGAGGCTAAGTCCAAGAATTGCGACGCCAAACTTTATTGACATGCTGTCTTGCTTGTGTTCGTTAACTGGATCCCATATACTCATACACAGGAAAGAAAGTGCAGCCGTAATAGATATTACAATCCCCAAAGTTTGTAACACAGTACATCCTGAAACTGGCTTCGTGACACACGCACCTGATGTCAATAAGTCCAATGGAGATAATGCAATTAAGATCCTATAACCAAGAATAGCTCCAACACATTCAGCAATCACGTAAGCGATTCCCAAACTAATAGATGTAGACCCCCAGATGACAGGCGCTAGTGTGACCGCGGGGTTCATGAATCCTCCAGATATGTGACCAAATATCTGAATGTTGAGCATGACTAAACAGCCAAAAGCAAAAGGCACGTAAATGTTTGTGTCGATTCCTGGAACGGGTACACATGACATGCAGCCGAGTAAAATAAGCAATAGGGTGGATAGGAACTCTGAAAAGATATTAACCCAGTTGTATTTGCACCAAGTAGAGAGACTGAAGCCTGAATTTTTTGGATGAACCTGCATGATCTATAATCTCATTACTTAAGTAAAGAATTTAGTGATAGGTGAAACTGTCATATCAAAATTGATCACTACCTATAGTCTCTCATTCACCATGCAATATGAGTATAAAGCCGTTGTACGTAATTACAATTATATGGCCAATTTCCTTATTATTATTATAGATTGCATATTTATAAGCTGAACCTTCTTCTCCCTTCGTTATCTTCTCTTCTTTCTTGTTCTTTATGATCTTTGCTTTTCCTAATAAAATGGGAATTACCGTCTGTCCTGAGATCTTTTTCCGACACCTGAAGGAAATAAATGAGTAAATTAAAACTTGACAAATCACCTCTTTTTCTGAGACAAGAACAAGCTAAGCTAATCGATATCAGGAGTTTAAGATTTGTCTGTATTTGCCTAAATGGAAATCGAACTTATATTATTTTGACTCACCAGCGAATCTTTTGATAAATATTGCATACATAGAGCATTATCGATATATTTATGAAAACTGACAACCCAAAATGATACCCTATGCGATATGAAATAACATTAATTCTTGCAGGTGTTAGAATTTGAAGTATGTGTGACGTCATTAAATCATGAATTTTCAATACTCAAGTCACAATGGTTTGCTACATAATACAAACCTGGCATATTTATCAAGCACGTACCGACAAATGTCAAAGTACCTACCTAAATTATTTTTGTGTTGTAAACTACCTACAAATGTAAAAGAATACCCACCTAACTAAATATAGTTGTGTGTACAGGAAATAACTCTAATGTTAAGCCACAGTGATGATATCCCTATAGATTATCACGTAATTTGTAATGATCATTGTGATGTATCCTGCATTTTATATTGCTGTATTAGTATTATAAGTCCTTTGAAACAATTTGTACAATACCGTCTGCTGGTATCAATATTCTTTCGAATATTGATTAAGAATGTCTAAAGAGGTGATAATATATTCTTTTACGTTTTAAAATGGTTTCATTACATATAGAAAATGGCGGAATACCGCGCTATTTTCTCATATTGGACATAGACACAGATAGACCCGATATTATGAAATATCGTGGAATAAGCTGACTTACTTTTTTTGTGAACTACAAGCCAGTAAAGGCCAGATTTTGTTATTTAGATGTATACTACTTAGAATACTTGGTGTAAGATCGACTACACAAGACTAACGTAAGTTATTTGATATTTTAACTTTATTATTGCCAATGATTGTGTTGAAACTGTTATGGCCTTTATTCCTAATATGTTAAATTAATTTAAGGGCTAGTCTATGTTCTTTGCCTTATCCTTGTTATTTTGATTCTATAATATTGTTAATACTTCATGTGGTTGTTGAAAGATATCAATAAATACTATAAAAGAGCTTCCGTGGAGTTTGTTGCCCGTTTTCTTCGCGAGAACTAGTCTAGCGACCGGGTGGTAAGCTCACTGAGCCTTCTCAATATGAATTAATTGACAAGCCTTATTTAAGTTAATACCTAGTCTTGTCTTTCTGTGCTTTTATTCATGAAACCTTTACCTTACATGCCACATACATTGGAACTCTTACACAGTAAGTAACCAACAACCATCTTGAAATTCAAAAAATTATCTTGAATTGTCTTGGTAGATATCAATACTTTTATATAGAGTTCCATTCATGATTCTAACACAGGCATGCCAGTAGAAAAATAGAAAATGACCGAACAGGTTTGCCTTGTGTAATATTATGTGGTGTACAGTCCATACTTATATATAATATACATATTGTAAATACGAAAGTAACTCTGTGTGTGTGTTAACTTTTCACGCTAAAACCTATGAACCGATTTAGATGGAATTTTGGTATGGAGATAGTCTGGGACCCTGGCAAGGACTTAAGATAATTTTTATCCCGGAAATTATTCTTAAAAGATGGAAGTTTGTATGCCTACGATATTATTGCGCAATATAAAAATGTAAGCTATTCGAAGTACTAATGCTACGTAGACGAAGTCGCGGGCAAGAGCTACTAAAGGGTATAGTAATGAATGGTCAGCCTAGAAAGTTCAGAGTAAAGAGATATAAACTTCCTCTCTGACCAAGGCACCCTAAATAATCCTCCACTCGAGCCCAGTGTTAGTGGATTTCACAAGCCTTAAATTTTGGCTTAACTAAAATACCGTAAACCTAGTAAGTAATCTGTACGTCCTTTTTGAAAAACAAAGTTATCTCTTTTAACATAGATAGAAACATAGATTATACAAGACAATATCAAAGATGCAACTCCATAAGACCCACTTCAAATTTTATCTTAAGTGATGCACATACAAATAAGGGAGAAAAACAGAATACTTAACTTTTGTTTTATACATTCGTTATTTGCCGTTATGGCATTCAGAATATATTTACGTGTATGACTTTGCCCCGAGTGGTACTCGAAGTTATGAAAACAAGGAATATGTGGATCCATCAACAAGCCAAAAAGGGCCTTGGGCTTTAAGATTGCAAATAGTCCAATCGTGCTCGTAGCACTTGTAAAATAATGCGTGAAATATGATAATATTATGACGAACTTCAGTTGCTTGAAGAGAATCTTTAATCAGATCTGTAGAATAAAGGCCTCAAAAGAAATGTATCGTCTTTAACTTACATTAGTACCACCAGATACGTATATCTATTCGAAATTATAAGGACCACGCAATAAACATGATTAACAAGAAATTAAAGTAATATCACAATGGAAAAAATGTCTAAAAGATACTTGCCTACTATGTTACAAGAGGTTTGCTATGGTAACCCGTTCATATCCCACAATGATTATATTAATTTGATCTTCAACAGGTGCCCAAGCTATCGATACTAAGATATTCGATTATCTTCTTGAAAGAAATGTCCACGTGTCATAATTTTATCAGACAGATTAATTTATTTAAAGAAATTTTTAGGACGATATCGATGCTCTTCAAAGATATATTTTACATTTTTTAGTTTCGTACTCGACCACTTTGTTAATTTATACTTCAACTTCAACTTCAACTCTTATTAAATGGCATTTGTGGAAGGGACACCACAATTTTGCCAATAACACGTGCGAACTGTTAATAGACCATCAAACGCTGGAGAGTATTTAGCGAGATTTAACAGTAAAATAAAAATATTTATCAAAATAAAAGTTTAGCATTTCTTCGCAGACGTAATCCGACAGTAGGACCACCACAGAGTATGTTATATGAACAGGACAGATGATGACAAACGTAAACCGAAAGAGAAAAAAGAAAAAAAAAGAATAATTACAATAGTTACAACTTAATATTATTAATTTCAATGAATTTGCATAGTTTAAATATAAATCGAGTAAATACTAAAGAAAGAAGGCATTTAACCGAAGTTGGACGAGGGATATGAGGAGGAATGATATCATGAAAGGAGAAGCGCAATCTAGGACAGGAGAAAAATAAATGGTCCACGTTTCCTTCATCCAAACCACATTCACAAAGAGAATTATCCTTAATCCTAAGTTTGGCCAAGAAATGAGGGGTGCAACAATGATTTAATCGTAAGCGACAAATAGTAGAGGTAGTGTTTTTTTTTCCTAATTGGTATTTGAAAAACCAAGGCTTGTGGGGTATCTCGGGTTGAATATCTCCATAATATTTACCCTTTATGGACTTAGAGATTTGCCATTCCTTGGCCCAAGATTTAAACAAATTTAGAGGTAGAGTGGCACAAATATCATGGGAATAAATTTCAGAGTGGGCAAGAGAGCCAGTGAGAACAGCATTTTTGGCGCATGAATCAGCTGACTCATTACCAAGAATTCCGACATGGCCAGGAATCCAAACTATGACAACATTAATACCAAGTTCATGACATTGAAATAGTAAATCTCTAATTTTTAAGATTATAGGGAACCTTGACTTAGATCTGAAAGGATTAGATAGAATGGCTTGAAGGCAACTTTTTGAGTCAGAGAAAATTATGGAGTTATTTAACTTATGAGACAAAACAAATGAAATAGCTTCAAAAATGGCAATTGATTCACCTGTAAAAACGGATGTAACAGAAGGGCACTTATAATTTAAAATAATTTTTGTATGAGGAATCCAAACAGCAACTCCTACAGGCCTATCATCGGAGACTTTGGAAGCATCAGTGAATATAGTAGTCCAATTATTATATTCAGAGGAAATTTTTTGGACAAAAATCTTGTGCGGTTCTAAGGTATTTTTGTGAATTCCAAAGTCCAAAATGATCTCCGGTTGGAATACCAGGGCATTATAAGGCACCGAGTATAAATATAAAATAGGGTTTTGAAAAAGTGGGCAAGAAAGACGAGTGAATTGAAGGTAGGCACGTAGAAGACAAGGAAGTTCAATATTAAAACGACAACTGCAAGAGTCAAAGATGGATGATAATTGGTCCAGCTTACCAAGAAGGGGATGTTCAGAGTTCTGTACAAGTTTAAAAATAAATCTATTTGCCAGAAATTGTCTTCGAATCGTTAAGGGAGGTTCAACACACTCAACTTGCATGGCATTAATTGGGGACGACTTCATCGCCCCAAGAATAATCCGTAAACACTTTGATTGGATTTTATCGAGTTTTTGAAGGCCAGATTTGTTACAAGGATCTAATAGGAACATACCATAATCAAAGTGACTACGAACTATTGCATTGTAGATCAGTTTTTGAGAATATGGGTGAGCACCCCACCAAACACCAGAAAGAGAGCGAAGAACATTAACGTTTCTTTCGCATTTTTGAGAAACAAAGTCTGTGTGTGGAATACCTGATAATTTTGTATCTAACCAAAGTCCTAAAAATTTAACCTTGTTCACTTGACAGGTATTTTCACCGTTAACTTTAATATCAACAGGAGGAACAATATTTTTTCTTGTAAACACAACTACAGAGCTCTTAGAGGCTGATAAGGACAAACCGTGTGGTAGAAGCCAGTCAGATAGATATCCAAGGGCGGAATTTAGACGGTTACTAGCCTCATCTAGAGATTTCCCAGAAAAGTATAAAGCTAAATCATCAGCATACTGAAATATTTGACAAAATGAATCAGTAGAAAAATGTAAATCATAAGTATAAAGGCTGAATAAGAGAGGGCTTAAAACTGAACCTTGTGGTAAGCCTTTCCAGATAGTCTTAGGAGGCAAAGAGGAGTCTTGAGTTTTAATGGAGATGGTTCTCTCCATCAGTAAGTTACAAATGAAACGAACCAGTTTTATAGGAATATTTAACTGATGCACAAGTTTATCCTTGAGCACCGGGAGAAGAACATTATCATACGCTGAGGCAATATCCAAAAAAGCTCCTACTAAAAACTGCTTCTTTAATAAAGAAATACGAATATCAGAAATTAATATACTAAGACTATCCATTGTGCTCATACCTTTTCTGAACCCAAACTGGGATACGGGCAACAAGTTCTTATTTTCCACAAACCACTCAAGTCGATGCTTCATCATATGCTCGGCAACCTTGCACAAAACAGACGACAAAGCAATAGGCCTGTAGCTATTTGGGTCTGACGGGTTTTTGCCAGGTTTAATGACCGGAATGATTGTTTGATGTTTCCACGGCTGTGGAACCAAACCGTACTCAAAAAAGTTATTAACAAGATCAAGGTAGTATTGCTTTGTACTACTTGAGGCGTTTTTTAAGAATGAGTAAGGGATCCCATCTGCACCAGGAGAGGAATCAACAAGACCGTCAAGAGCCAGACAAAGTTCAGAAAAAGAGAATGGGGCGTCGAAATTATTTTCGGAAGAAAGAAAACCTGGAGTAGAAGGAAAAGAGTCCAAACTTGGAACTGAAGGAGGAGCCAGTTTATCCGAGAAGGGTTCAATCCAGGAAGAAGGATCATTCGCTGAAATATCAACAGAATTGCATGAACCTCTGCATCTTTTGATTTGCTTCCATACTAGGGAAGAAGGGGCACAGGGAGATAAGTTTTGACAATAGCGGAGCCAACCCTCTTTTTTCTTTTTAGAAAGAAGTCTCTTAGCAATGGCTGCTTTTCTTTGATACACTAAGAAATTTTGAAGAGTCATAGAATTCGAATACTGAACCTCTGCTATTTTTCTTTCTTTGACAGCTAAAGTGCATTCCGAATTCCACCAAGGAGTTGAGACTTTGAATCTGTATGGTTTTTTAAGGGGAAAATTGTCATCAGCACTGGAAATAATGGAGTCTACAAATTTAGAATAGCAGTCAACAAGATTGTTTCTGTCGGGAGGGGGAAGAGATAGTAACTTATTTTCAAGAGAATCTGAGTAAGAAGACCAGCTTGCATCGTTTAATCTATATTTAAGAGAGGGATTAAAATTACGCGAAGGTACTACTCTATCAGAGATAGAGACAATAATGGGAAAGTGATCACTACCATAAGAATGAGGCAAGATATTCCAGGAAAGAATGGAAGCAAGAGAGGCAGAGCATGCTGTTATATCTACAGCCGAGTTAGGATTTTGAGAAGGGCGAACTCTCCTAGTGGGAGAACCGTTGTTAACAACACATAGATCAACTTCATCAAAAATTTCGAGGAGGGCACGACCAAAGTTATCATCATGGCTCGAACCCCATGAGCGATGATGCGCATTTAAATCACCCATAAAAATGATTGGAGAGGGAACTGAGGCAAATATACATAGAAGGTCTGGAATTAACCTAGAATGAGGATGAGGAATGTATGCCGAGAGGAAAGTAATGTTAAAAGCCCTAACAGCAACGATGTTAATGTTAGGAGAAGTAGGGGGAAGAGATAAAAGAGAGAAAGGAAGCGAGCGCCTAACAAGAAGGGCACTACCTGCATACCCATCAGCCCTATCATTCCGAAGACAGGAGTAACCTGAGACCCGAAAGTGAGAACCAGGCACTAACCAAGTCTCCGAAATGGCGATGACTGAGGGGTGAAATTTATTTATTAAAAATAAAAGTTCAGGCTTCTTCGGCCGAATGCTCTGAATGTTCCACTGAAGTGAGGAGACTAGATCCATAATTATTAGATAGAAGCTGGGAAAGTTTATGGGCAACGTGGGGCGGTAAAGAGGAATTTTCACGGGAAACTAAACTAATAATTAAAGACAAAAGAATATCTAAGAGGTTATCCTCTTGAGGGTACTTTGGGGATGAAGAATTTTGAGAAAGAGAGAAGCCATTGGGAAAGGATGAAGGAACCTCAGCAACGATGGATCTATGGGCAGCTTTATCATAAGATTTGCCTAGAGGAGCTCTAGGCTTAGGGGAGGAAAATACAGTTTTTTTATAAGAGGTAAGAGGAGTAAGGCTAATAGATTGGGAAGAGGAGAAAGAAGATTGGGTTGGAAAATTTTGGGTGACTTCAGAATATAATTTTTTAACATTTGGAATTGATCGAGAAGCCTCTTCGTATGAAAATTTTTCCTGAGACATTAACAACTTAATGGATTTTTGTCTCCCTTGCTCAGGACAGCTACTGTAAAAAGCAAAGTGACGGCCCAAACAATGGATGCAAGTGGACTTGGCTTCTAATACGTCACAACTGTCACCAGGGTGAGGTTGTGAGCATTTAAAGCACCTTGCTTTGGACCGACACTGTGCTTTAACGTGCCCAAAACGGCAGCAATTTTTACATTGGATAGTGGGGTACTGATATACCTCCACTGGCAGGGATGTATGATATAAAAATACCCTTTGAGGGAGTATCTGTCCCTTGAATGTGACAACTATTGTTTGTGAAGGAATCCAGGAGGTCTTGCCCTCCTGTATACTTTTACGGTTTAACCTACGTGCTTTCAAAATGACTCCACACCCATCAGGAAGAATAACAGATTCTACAAATTCGTCCATAGACATATCGACTGGCACTTGACGGACGATACCCATTTTGGTGATAATATATGATGGGATAGTAACTAAATATTTAGATTCCAAGACCGGATTGGAAAGGAACTTGTTGGCCGCCTCACCAGAGGTGAATTCCACAGAGATTTTATTATTGCCCACTTTTTTAATTCCGTCCCTACAAATATTTTTTATTTTATTTTTAATTAAAAGTTGCCCAAACTTAATTGGACGAATCGATGTCCCAGCAGAAGGGTCTGGTTCGGATCGGGAAACATGGACTAAAAAGGGACCTTTTTCTAAATTACTAAATGATTTTATGCCCACTTCCAGAGAAGGGTGAATGAACAGGGTTTGGATGGCGGCAACAGCCATCTCTTTATTAATAATAGTTTTTTTGGAAACAACCTCAATTGTTTCCGAGTCGATTATATGGCGTCGCTTACCAACCGCTGAGTATGAAGATGAAACAGCGTCAGGAGGGTCAGGAGGAACAGGAGGGGGAAGAGGATGGTCCATCACTTTAAATGAAAGGCCAAAGAAAAAACACTGAAATCTGCGAAGAAATATAAAAATTCTAACTGATAACTTCCTAAAAAACGCAAATTTGGAAAAAAATTATCTCTCCAGCACGACTGACAGCTCCTAGTCCAACTCAAGTCTCATCAAACCCGAACTCAAAATTTTTTTCAATATTCCGTTATTTAGGTTTCCGTATAGGAAAACGCCCGTTGTCAAATAATAATGCCGCCCGTTGTTAATTTTTATTTCAATGATTTCACTTAAAGCTGTCTCATTGACAACCAAATATTTTTTTTATCCGATTGCGAAGGTGGGTTATTTATAAAGTCCTTGCGCAAAACTAGGTTTGTTTTTGCTACTACCAAGATTCTCTTTGGTTTTTTTTTGCTATGATCTCGACTGTGTTTCATCTTTTTTTAAGCCCCGACGGAAAAAGAGGGGTGTTTTAAAAGTTTGATGCCAGTGTGTTTGTGTATTCGTATATCTGTCTCTGGCATAATAACTCCTAACGAATGATCCGATTTTGATTTCGTTAGTTTTTTTGTACTATATATTTGTATGATCGGTTCAGCCGTTCAAAAGTTATGGGCGTGTAAAACGCCCATGCTGCGCAGCTGATAATCCACTTTCTTTTACTAACAAGGAAGTATATAATACCACGAATCGATTTTAAGACAATTATTGAAGAACTGGTTTTAAAAGCTTTACCTTACTTCTTTACAACTATCTCAATTAATCTGTATATTAATAAAGAATTGACTTATGATACTCGTAGAAGCTATTCTAGTCCTGCCCACTCAGTGAAGGTCACCATCTAAACTCAGCGATTACTTTAACCCAAATTTAAGACTTGACTGATATGTCTCGTCCGAGGGGTGACCATAAGCTCTTAGAGCAAAGTTATTTTGAGTGTGTTTATATGACTTGGATACATCTGTCCCTTTTTCACAGCCTAACCATGATAGTTTTGACACGTCATGGTACGGGGGCAGGATTACTTCAGACATTGTCTTTTTGTTTGCAATCTGGTATTTACTTATTAGCTACCTTGTTAATATCTATTAAAATGAAAACCTCGAACCTCTACGGTACCAAAGTAATGCGAACAAAAACATGGACCGAGTTTCAATTTCTTCTGCAACGTACTTAAAAATATTACGACCAAGTCCTTAGGTCAAATAATTCCCGTAAAGGGCAGTGTCCCTCGTGTAGCCTTCTTCAAACACGACCGCAATACATATTTATTAGAAAACATGGCAGCAAAGCTCGTGGAAACCGTAAAAATATAAATAGTAATCCTCACGAACTACCAATCACGTAGGGACAAGCATGTTTATATATTTATGAACATTCGTTACATTATCGCCTTGAGTGGGGGAGAGATGAAACACGTGTGTCAAATTAATAGTTAGTAGGAGATGCTTTTATCATCAGACTTGGTAGACAATTTACTGGACGCAGTATCTATACTATATATATAGTATTATAAAGCTGAAGAGTTTGTTTGAACGCGCTAATCTCAGGAACTACTCATAGGAATAAAAAAAAGAATGTGTTGGATAGTCCATTTATCGAGGAAGGTTAAAGGCTATATAATATCACGCTACAACCAAAAGGAGCGGAGCATAAATGAAAAATGTTGCAAAAACGGGTTTTTTTTTTCCTTTTTGAGAGCTTACGTTGCGTGCGCTGCGTAGTGTAGGTAGGGTACGGTAGGTAGGGTAGATGGGTAGGTACGTAGCCAGTTGACGGGAGCAAAGCCGCGTGGGACAGCTAGTCGATAATAAATTGGGTATCTAGATATTTACCGTTTAAGTTAGGATTTATGAAACTTTAATGACGTGTCTGATAAGTTTTAGCTAAATAAAGGGCTCGTGGGTAAATAACAGTCACAACGGTCATTCGATCAAAACCTCAGTCATGAGGCTTTACAATAAGATCCATAGCGAGTACACTACTCACCATCTAATACTATGAAGAAGACAGTGCAGTGAAGCTTTCGCACGAGTCTTACGATACATATTTGGATAAAACTAAGGTCATTTTAAATACCCATGTATCACCCATTCTCATGAAAATCGGTGACTTCACAGAAGGTATTCATCGAATGCAACTCGGTAACACGAACAGGAAAACTGAGTAACCTGTAACCGACATAGCCCCAAGAATGACCAAACTTTAGTTGCATTAAGCAGACCAGATTGTTCGCTGAACAGTGGCCTATGGGACTGAAGGGTTCTGGAGTAGCGAGGTCGTTACTGGAAGAGATGCGACAATACAAGGCCTCGCACAAGTTGGACTGATGTCCTGGCGAGAGCCACAAGTCTGCTGAATACGAAGAGCAGAAGACTGGTCGCGATTTTTGAGTCATATAATTTCGGGTAGAATTACCGAAAACCAATAAATGCATGAATTCTTTTTATAAACCAAGAGCGTAAATCTAAAATTTCACGTGTCCAACTTACAGACTGTAGAAATTACATATACAAACTTTCAACCCCTTTTTTACCCCCTTAGGGGTGGAATTTCCAGAAACCAATAAATACATGGATGGAAGAAGGAATAAATGCAAGAATTTTTGGATACCACTAAGGGGGTTGAAAATATGTATGAAAAATCTAATTCCTTCAGACAATTTTCTTGAAACTTGTCACAAATAGTAATCTAATTAAATGATAAATTTTGTCATTATTAGTTTTTCAAAACTACCTTCAAATTATGATCTTAGGGGGTGTTGAAGTTTGTATGGAAAATCTGTTTCGTGGGTCAATAAACATGAAAATTGGCACAATTACTAACCAAAATTAATAAAGGTTGTTATTATTATTTTTGAAACTATCCCCAAAAGACGATTTAGGGATGTCAAAGTTTGTTAGAAGAATCTTATTACTTTAGTTAATTTTGAAACTTCACATAAATACCAACCTAAATAAACAATAAAGGTTTTCATTAATAGTTTTTCGAAACTACCTACCCCCAGATGATGATTTAGGGAGAGAAGATGAGAGGCAAGGGTGGTGCTTTCTTTGATGGCGGACTATGGATACCTCTGAGTGAACCTGCCCAAACGACAGGAATTTAAAAAAAAAAACAATGAAACAAATTTAATATTCCTGCATTTCATTATTCATCTTTTCCAGCACGTAATTATTACGGTACTCAGTTTCCCATTAAACCATTGTCCTATATTTCATGTAAATCCAACCAGTCGTTACGCAGATCAAGAAACGAGTCGCAAGTCGCAAACATCCGAACGTTCGCATCTTCCACATGAATATCTCGTCTGCTATCTCTAGGTACATTAAGTATCTGATTGCGTGGAGATTAACTTGTCAGCTTGTATCCCCGAGAGGTCTGCGATAAATCGTGTGTTAAAAATCTAGGAGTAAAAACGCGAGCGACTCTAATCCGTGCCATTAACTATAATCCTGGCTGGGGAAAGTGGCTGGCTGATTAATTGCAGCCAACCAGCCAGCCACCAGGCGCCGTGCCGCCACGCCGCCACGCGAGGCTTACTACACGTCTATTAAGCATTCCTACTAATTGAACCGCTAATTTTGGAGATGAAATCGTAAAAAAATGAGGATTTTGTTGGCGGTGCTTTTAAAATCTTATGCGTAAACTGCGTGGTCTTTTTTTAGGATCCTATTTCATTGACTACGCATAACGCCGCCGCACCAAATTAGTAAGACATAAGTCTAATTTACAATCAGGAGCATAAGATATAGAACAATGAAATTCCCATGTACACGCGAAAAATCTCGCAGTTCACGTTTCGGCAGAGGTTGAGGCTTAATGCCGACATAATAGGCACAAAACAAAGACCCGTGCCGAGACTGCAAGGAATTCCTTTCACGTTCGCGACATACGATGAAATCCGCGACTAGACGGCTTTAAGCGGGCATATTCCGCTCGGTTGAGCCGAACTCAAAACCTTATCATGGCCTTAGAAGCTTATCCTTTGTTTGTTCATCCTTAACTACTATGGTTATTTTATTCAGTTTCGAGGCGCCACTTTTTACACTTTCGTTTTTTTGGTCGTGCTTACATAACCTTGAAAAATATGCGTTAACTGAACTACATGCTTTCAGGAAACTTAAATCCGGTTAAAAGTAATTA
This sequence comes from Orthosia gracilis, assembly GCA_947562075.1. Classification (NCBI taxonomy): domain Eukaryota; kingdom Metazoa; phylum Arthropoda; class Insecta; order Lepidoptera; family Noctuidae; genus Orthosia; species Orthosia gracilis. The sequence goes on along the minus strand of OX387272.1, from coordinate 31,970,106 downwards.
AAACTTGTTTTTTTTTTATTTCATGATGAGCCTTAGCTTTTGAGCACAATCTTCCTTGATGGAAAGTGACGGATTAGTTTTCCGATGGAGCTATAGATAGAATAAATGCTCAATAATTACGATTTCCTCAGTCTAAAATGCAGAATTGTCGACTCCACCTTATTATAGCCCACCGATGCCGATGGCGTCTTTATGACTTTAATAAGACCGAGCACTGCAGTGATTTTGTTATGGAAACCTCGAGATCTTTTCTAATAGAAAACCCTGCTGTGCATAACTTTGCCCGTACCACATAACTTAAGACCACGCGTCCTCAGACACGTTGGCGCACAAGACACACTCATAAACTTCTACACACACTAAACAAGAACTACGAAGCTTTGCCTAGAGATAACTATGTAAAAATTGTAAAAATTCAGCGACAAGAAGCCCAAGTTTATGCGAAACGGCAGGCTATACGATACTCTGTGAAACCTCGTTATTCTGAAATTAGATTACAGTAGCGGGAGACTGTTGCGACGAAAATATAGTGACCTCGCTTGAGAGGGAGCTATTTATAAGCCTGAACCGCAAATATGGTTGATAAACGTTCGTATACGATGACCGTCACACATTGGGGACAATATGGGAATCTAAAGAAGACAGTTTGTGGTCACTTACGTACGCAAGGAATATTTTTGTTTGTTTCTTTCAGTTGTTTCTAAATAAGCCGGCTTTTTGAACTAAGAATTTGAAGTTAACTTTCAAATCCAATTATTTGTCAAACTCTAAATTAAGCCTGAAATCCATGACAGGTTTAGGTAACTGGCATTAAAGTACCCATTTTTTTTTTGGGTGTGAAATCACCCATTGACTTCTCCCGCTCTGGGTGAAGCGGGGGGCCGTGTCACACTTTTACTAACTAAAACCCACCCGTGTTCCTTCAGTTGCTTGTGCCAGGGCCGCGGTAACTCTCTTTAAAATTTATCCGCGTCCTAGACAGGCATCGGCCCTAGCGGACCCAATTTTTTGCTGACATCTCTTTGAGGCGCGCGTGGTACACGTTTGGTCCTTATCGGACGGCGAGCTACCCATTATTTGCTGTCCGCAAGCCTGCGCCTACGGTGGCCGGGAACTTTAACGTTCTCAACTTCAAACTACCAGTTCAGAAACCAGCCTAATCAGCAGGATCTGCATGTAGGTTTTCTTTTAGGTTTAAATGCTAAGTGAAAAAACTATTTCTGCGACCACAGATTATGGCTCTCTTCGGTTTGAAAACTATAGTATGGGAGTTTTGTCTCTGGGCTGGCAAAGCACATTGGTTAAAATGTATTCTGTGATATTGGTATTGCAGAATATATGGCAGACTACTTCTATACCAATATTATAAAGAGGAAATATTTTTTTGTTTGTTTGTTTGTACCGAATAGGCTCCGAAAGTACTGGACCGATTTTAAAATTCTTTTACATATGGAATGTTACATTATTCCTGAGTAACATAGGCAATAAATTATTAAAAAAAAATAGAGATTATGATAATTGCAATAATGTAACCCAAAGTAGCAAAATTTTGCCTATAAAATTCATTATTTGGAAGTCTTATATAAACTGGACTGCTTGTTTGAAGTATGTAAGGATCGTAACAGGTGGCGTTCTGTAGTTTCTGCCTACCCCCAGGGGAAAAAAAAAGTGAGTTTATGTATGTATGTATGCTTGTTAGCCAATGACCTAAAAAAAACTTATTAAAATACTTATTAAGTAAACTGTCTCGAAAAATTGAGGTAAACCTATATAAACTATTTATATTTAATTTAATTGCATTTTATTTAGATATATTGTGATTTTAATTCATATTGATTTTAAACGTGACAATTGTGTTTTATTGTTATAAATCTGTAACAATAGATAAGTTTAGTTCTAGATTTCTCTGCAAACCTCATATTGTTGATTCCCGTTACACCGTACCACCAGGGGTACGGCCACGGGTACGGTGGGTCTACAGTGACTGTAACGATGCGGTCTTATTTATAACACCCCAATAGTGCTCAACTATCTGTCGTAAAACAATAACGATTCTCGCAAACAACCGCAAATAACGAATGAACATAAATGACGATTTGCTAAAATAGGTTTCTGGAACTGCTAACAGAGTAGCTCGCTGGAATTTGTCAATGGAATCAAATCATTCAGAATCAATGAAATGTTCGTCACTATCGTTCATAATAGTGACAGATTTAAATGATTGCGGGTTGTGGGTGGTTTAATTTTTGAAAGCTATATGTAGTAAATAGTCTAGTATAGTGGGGCAGTCTGACTAATTGTGACATTATCCACGGCCTAACATACTTAAGATTATGGTAAGGATACTTATTGAGTTACATTATTAAAGGATTTGTAACACCATCCATTTATGTGACAATGATAAATAAGTTGGCTGGATCCCTTTCATAATCTTAATTCATAATAAATTGATATCATCATTGGTTCAACCGAAATACACTGGACATAATCTCTCTGTCTTTTGCTTCTTGCAACCAGCGGATTCCTGCGGTATTCACCAGATAATTGGTACAACCCTAATAGGAGGCTTTCCAACGCTGCATTTTCTGATGCGGTCACCACTATAGAACCTTTCGCTCCCGTCGGTCGTATATGCAGCGAGCATCTCCCCTGTCTAATACCACTAAAAATGTAAATTTTACGGTGTTTGTTGTTTTACCTTGTTTAAATTGACTAAGCAATATTCAAATGATATAAAAATATTAATGGTCATCGTTTTGTCCAAATTAAACTGCATACCGACAAACCGGATGAATAGTAATGCAGGGGTGAATAGAAACAAAACTTTGAAGGGGAATTTTCACCTTATTTAAAAATTGTTTGCCACATTTTAGTAGGTACTCGAATATATATATAAAAAAAAAATGCTTTGTTTGAAACCGATAATGTGGTATCACAATAGGTTAGTTGACAAAAAATATGTATTAAGTCCGTCAGTTAGATAACCTAAAATATTTATACTGACAAAGTGACGTAACAAAGCCATATTAAAACATCTATATTAAAATCCTTATCAAAGTTTTGTTCCCATTAACCCTTGAATTCCTATTCACTCCGTGTAATGGTAGTTGTTTAGCACATAAATTAATGCCTGAATATTTGTCATTGTCTTTCTAAATTAAATAGTCAACACAATGAAGTAAATAATTAGGTGTCAGATAACGGTACGGTACGGTTTAGGTATACGTTTAAAATAATAATAATTTGTTTCAAATTTCCTGATACATTCCTAACAAGCCCCTTCCTCTCGAGTTGGCTTCGGGCCTTTGCACGCCTTTCAAAGGACCAGGGCTCCAGGGTCCCGAGATTGTAAAAATAATAATAAAATGTATTGGTATAATAATGAAACCTGAACATAACCAGTGAAATGAGAGATCTGGCGTGTTGTTATGTTATGAAATGGTATAAACAATAAAAAGACATGCGATTGCAGCAATCCCGAGAGATTTGCCGTTATTTATTGAAGAGTTCTGTTGTATATCTTCGAAGTTTTTCATCAAATTAAAATGGGGACCAATTTCGAAAAATTCACTTCAAACAAGAAAGAATTTTCGAAATCGGTCCACAATTGACGGAGATATCGGTGAACATACATAAAAAAAAAGAAAAAAAAACATACGTAATGTCTAACATAGAACCTCCTACTTTTTGAGAAGTCGGTTAAAAAATACCTGCTCAAATCCCACGCACCTCTCTCTGCCGTTTTTCCCAAAACTCCGAGCGCCTTTTGAAGGTTTCCTTACGCAAAAAAATCTCGATTCGCGAATCTCTAATTAATTTCAATAATAAGTAAGTAATAGTTGAGCAGAGGTGGCCCAGTGGTATCGGCAGCGACTTACAAGTTGTAGGTCGTGGATTCGAACCCAGGCAGGCGCTTTACTTTGTGTAAATTATTTCATCACCACTGCTCTCAAAACGGTGAAGGAAAACATCGTGAGGAAACCGGCATGTCCTAGAACCATAAATTTGAAGACATGTGACATCCGACAACCCGCACTGGGCCCGCGTGGTTGATTATGGCCTATTCCCCCTCACAGAGAGGAGGCCTGTGTCCCAGCAGTGGGAACATTAATAGGCTGATGATGATGATGAATAAGTAAGTAATAAAATACCTATTTAAAACTAACGAAGCGAGCAAGCTAGCCAGTAGTCGCGGCAACTCGCATAGGAAGTTCTGTAATATTCCACAATCTGAAACATAACACTCGCTCTAAACTTTACAAAGTAAAACATCTGATACCACAATTCGTAAGTTTGTTATAAAAGATACGATAAAAGAGGTTATAGTGGGTGTTGTTCACATCATTGTAGTCGACTTAAACTTTGAAAACTTATGACTATGTTAAGAGATTGAGAAAAACTTTGAAGCTCCTTCCGAAAAGATTCGCTCCTTTGAGGAAGGAAAGATATAAGTCTAACACGGAAATTATTCTATGAGAGATTTAAAAGTAACTTGTCTTGCACTGAAATACTTTGCTTACAGCAGTTTACAAACGGACATAAACCTTTTAAATCTTACGGCATAAATTCGATTTTCGGCAACTCGCATCCAGCTGCACACCCTGCTCGGCCCACAATGCTGGAACTTTTCTTTTGTTATCCAAAATTATAAATTAGTTCATCATCAATGCTAAAAGCAGTCGATTATATGAATTTTTTTTTTTTAATTTTGTATGCAGATAACGTTACAGCACTGAACATTGCTGTAACGAAGGGACAAAATTGCCCAATACATCAATGTACAAAATTTTTACTTTTCAAGTATATTTTATAATTTGGTCGACTATTACCCGTAAACTTGTAAAGCCTACTTCTCTGTGATAGTTTTCCTTTTAATTTAGTTAAATATATTACTGCCGTGATTTTTTCACATATCCAAAAGTAACCGTCTAGCTGGCAGGTGGGTTGGAGGACACTTGACTTGGCTTTCTAGTACTAAGAGTCTCTGAGCTAAGCTGCGGACGTAAAGACGGACATGACGAAACTATAAGGATTCCTTGTTGACTACGGAACCCTAAAAAGAGTAAGTAAATAATGCTAGGATTGTAGTACTCGTATGTAGTACTTGTTCCGTAATTTCTGCCAATCCGCATGGAAATGGGTTTAATTTTTATAGCAGAACTTTTTATGTCATAATATTATTATGCATATCAACGGATAGCATTGAATAAACTTCATTTCGCAGAAAATCGGTTGGCATACACTCATTTATCATACATTCAAAACTCATAATTTTGTAAGTCAGAATCATCTTTAGGCATAAATTTGATATCGATACTCATTAAAAGGCAGAACCATCATATCGCAGAAAGTTCACAGTCAGAATCGTGTTTTGGCATACATTGCATATCCATATTAATTGAAATACTCATATATTACGTTACAGAAAATTCATACTTAGAATAATTGTGTTTTTTACCATAATAATAAAATTGAATGAAAAAAAATTTTTTTTTTGCTTTTATTTCGCTTTATGAAGCAAGCAAACAAGCATAAACGATGCATGCAGCAAGCATGCAGCATGCATTAAAGCATACACCATGCATATAGCAAGCATGCAGTATGAAAACATGCAAACAAGCATACACGATTCATGTTGCCTGCATAAAAGCATACACCATGTATGCAGCAAGCATGCAACATGCAAGCAAGCATGCAAGTGAGCACGCAACATGCAACATGCAAGTGAGCATGCAGCAAGCAAGCAACATGCAAGCAAACATGCAAGTGAGCATGCAGCAGCATGCAGCAGGCATGGTTTCTGTCACGGCTCCGGCGCTTCGGGGCTCCTGCGGTCCCACGCGAGTTTATCGTCGCAGATGGTTTTAACGCTCACCTCCGCAGCTTCGGCTTGCTGACCGGCTTCACCGGCCAGCCACAGCCGCGTCAGCGAGCGTTATTAAACCACCTGATCTTCAGCTCGCAGACCACCTCTTCCCTACGCACCTACGCGGGCTGGTTTGAATTACACCGTAGTGATAAAAATAAAAACAAACATTTTTTTAAATAAAAAAATGTTAATTCTAATTTAAGGTTAAAATGCTATTTTATAGAAACGCATATTAAAATTATTCCAAATGAATTTCTGACATCTTCATATTATGCCAAGTGAAATTATGCCAAATAAAATTCTGCCATCTTAAAAGTAAGTCACTGTAAATTCGGGCATACATACATTCGGCCAAACAATAATTATATCAATTAAAAATTATGCCTTACATATATTCGTTTAAAGAAGATTATGCTAAGTGTGTTATGCGGAATAAATTTCGGAGCATCAAGATTCTGCCGGATAGAGGGAACCCCATGGAACTTTATATGGTGATAACATTAAACTTCGGATTCAGCCTTTTCCAGTGACAAACCCTGTATAGTTTTCACAACTTTTGAACACAGCTTTTGATTTAGAATTCCCTATTCGAGGTTGCAGCACCTACTATCTTCAGAAGGCTCATCATATAGCTATATTAATACGAGCTAAATCCAAACATACTCTAGCTAGAGAGCTGACGATTGGACGCAGGTGCAAGCGAGCTTAGTAAGCTCAGTACATTGTCAATAGTCGGCTATTCCACGCTCACTGAATTCTCAAGTAGAGATTACAGATCAATATTGGATCTGTTGCAAGACATTAACAAACACCGACTTCAGGCAAGACTTTGTCTACTCTATATTATAATTTTAAACGAGCAATTCGTGTATATCAATCTTAATCTCGGAAACAGCTCCAACGATACGTTAATATATATAATAATACTATCATACTAATATTATAAATGTGAATGTAAGTTTATTTGTTAAGCTTTCAGGCAAAAACTACTGAACCGATCATCATGAAACTTTGTACAAATATTCTTGGAGGTATTAGAAGTAACATAGGAAACATTTTATTAAAAAAAAAAAAAAATGGCTTCACTGCGAGCGAAACCGCGGGTAAAAGCTAGTAATATTATAAGGCGGAAAGATTTGATTGTTTCTTTGTTATGGATAAACTCAAAAACTACTTAAACGATTTTGCTACATTATTCTGGAGTGGCAGGCTGTTTTTAATCGACTTCCAAAAAGGAGGAGATTCTTTGTTCAACATTATGTTTGGTTTTTTTTTGTGTGTGTTCACAGATTGCTTCGGCAATTGAGGACCGATATAGGAAATTCTTTTTTGTTTGAAAGAGTATGTTCCCAAATTGGACCCATTTTAATTTAAACAAGGTAAACTATTTTTGCATATTAGGTACAATCAACAAGTGAAAAATAAAAAAAGCTTTTTCAAAAATTTACTACCGACTTTCAAAAAAAAGAATACAGAGTGAAAAATAACTTTCTTTTTGGAAGTCGGTGTCCATAACGAAAGACATTGGTACCTTTCAAAGACACAGATTTGCAAAAAGAAAGTTATTTTTCACTTTGTAGTATGTTTATTTAGAAGTCGGTAGTTTTTTTTTGTAAACATGATTTTTTTATCTCGAAAATCGGTCCTGTGGGGTGGGTCTCGGGAGCGAAGCCGCGGGAAATCTAGTAAAACATGTATGTAGTATAATTTAGTTAATTATTATCAAGGAATTTATATAATACGAGATGAGTGAGTGTATGTGTATTATTATTATTGTCATTAATTAACTACATTTCTAATTATCTACATTTTAAATATTTTTATAAAATAAACTACAAAAAAAAAACATAAAAAATAGAGGCCCACCGGTATCAGGAACAGGGTCCAAGCTACCGCGGTCATGGCTCCAGAGAGAGGAACCTCCTAACAATACATGTCCAGGAGTACTGTTTTCTGGATCAGGCCCTTGACCCAGCCGCCTAACAAGAGCCTCTTAAGGTGTTGGTTGAGGCTCGTGACTATTAAGCCATTGACTGACACGACTATCGGTACAATGATGGCTGTGTCCACATCCCACATGTCGACCACCCCGCGAGCCAATATACTTGATTTGCTTATCTTTCTCGGCTTTCACGAGGTTTCCGTCATGTGGGACGGTAATGTCAACAATCATTGCACGCCTCTTGATTCGGTCCACCACCACAATATCAGGCTTATTGGCTACAATAGTTCTGTCAGTGATGATGGACGGATCCCAGTACAATGTGAGAGCGGGGTGAGTCCCTTGTCCACTGCTACTACATCTCGATACATACCCACGTCGGTGTTTAGAAAATATTCCCTGAGATTCCATATCTCCCGGTTGTGGAGGTTTTTGGCATTTAAAACGCCTCGGCTTCCACACTTCCGCGGAATATACAATCTCATGACCGACGATCGTGGGTGATGCATTCGATATGTAGTCAGCAGTGTACGGACCCGCCTATCCAGGGCGTCGAGTTCCGTTTGAGTCCATTTGATTATGCGGAAAGAGTACATCAATCATTCAACGATTGCTTCATGTCAGTAGTGCTGATACCTAACGCTTCCGATATACCCAAATACTTATAGGTTTCTTTTGGAGAGAGTGATATCAGTTTTATGGAATCCGCGAGTTGTACTCCTACGGATTCCACAATCTCCCCTCGATTTACATGCATGACCGCACATTTTTCCACACCAAACTCCATCCTGATGGCGCTACTAAAAGTTTCAGTTACATTTAGTTGCTCCATCAGTTGCAGATTGTTGGGGGCAAAGAGTTTCAGGTCATCCATGTAAAGGAGGTGAGATATAACCTGACCACCTCTCTTCAACCGATAGCCCAGCCCCGAGTTCTCCAGCAGCATGCTTAGAGGATTCAGAGCTAGGCAAAACCAAAGTGGACTCAAACTATCGCCCTGAAATATACCTCGCTCGATCCTTACAGGTTCGCTATTCCTCTGGAAATTCGACATCCTGGATAGCGAAGGACTGTGCTCCATTGCCCTACATACGACATCAGGCAGGTGCGTAGAGTTGTATCTATTTTATACAATTCTAGCACCCTCATGAGCTATGTATGAGGCACCGAGTCATAGGCCTTATAATCTATCCAACATGTCGACAGATCCTGCTTATCATTCCAGCCTGCTGAAAGATGTCAACTACAACAACTTGGACATAGGCCTCTCCTAAATGTAGCCACATCGACTGGTCCTGTGCGTCTCACACCATGTGGCTATCCAACGCTGCATCTTCTGGTACAAGGTCGTCACTCCAGAACCTTTCGGTCCCATCTGCCTTTCGTTCTGCGAGCAATGTCTACAGCAACTTAAGTTTGGGAATTCTGCCGATCTTTTCGGTAACCTTGGACCTCCTGCGGATATCTTCATTTTTCATTCGATCTCGCAAATAAATTTCGAAATTTACTAATATCTAAAAATAGAAAATTAACACGGCTTCATAAAGAAACTCATTAATTTATCATCCAAAATGTAAACTGCCAGCTATAAAATAAAACTACAAAGCACTTACTTTTTCCTTTTCTCCACAGAAAGTATTCTAAGGAGAAAAGAAAAATTGCCTGTGTCGTCTGTTAATTGAAAAGAGCAACTTACTCGGCTAGATTAGCGGATAGCTTAGATAGAGATAGGGCAAGATGGCTTTTAGACGCCTCTGGACATTATCTTAATTTTTATATTTACACAAGTAGAAGCCAATGGTTTAGCCCGCGTGAAAGTCGGAATTATCCTATTTATGGCCGGGATAAAAGCATCCTATGTCCTTTTCCAAGGTCCTATGTATCTCTAACAAATTAATTAAGCGGTTTAGGCGTGAAAACTTAACAAACAGACAAACACAATTGCTTTCGTTATATATATCTTTTTTGTTTTTTTTTTTTTTAAACCCTGCTCCACACTAGGAATTTCTTCCTGTATCGTGGGTGCGTTTACAAACATATACACAACACCCAGAGCCGGAAAAAACTATATGTAGGTCATACAAATATTTGTTCAGTACAGGAATCGAACCCGTGACACGCAGCGCAGCAGTCAATCGCTCAACCACTGCGCCAACCGTGCGCCCACAATTATTAGTATAGATATATATTTATATTTAACTAATCCAAAATATTAAAAAAAAGAATTCAATAAAATAATGTGTTTGATTGTTTATATGTTTGTACGATTACCCTTTATCGCTTAATCAACAATTCCATCACGGGAATTCTTTTTCTAAAGGGAATTACACTATAGTTATACTCATAGATATTTTTTTCTCGGTATAAACGCACGTTTCTGCGAGATAGGCGATGAGAGTGAAGCCGGGGAATAAGCTACTCTACACCGTTTTTTAAGTCTCGAAGAAATTTTTAAGAGCAGAATTTTAAAAAGCGGTTTCAGTGTACACGTACACGTCTTCTATGATTCATGAATCAGATAACATAAAGCTGAGACGCTTTTTTAAAAATAATCAGCAATTCTGTTAGTATACACAGCAAATCAGATAGTTTTGTAGGGCACACCAACATAGATATTAGTGTATTACTTCTATTTATTAGTCTTTGCTTCACAATAATCCGTTGTCCACGCACACACTTGCAATTTTTTGTTTCTTTAATGTTGCGGGGAGTATGAAGCATACATTTAGCTAATGTTGGCGCAGTCGAGCGTGCAGTATATAATATCTTACGCCCTGGCGCCGTAAGATCGAATCTGACTGCCGACGGCTAATGTTTTTGTATGTTTTAATGAAATATTTTACATTTGTTTGTTCAACTCATTGCTAAACTATTAGGAAGGCTTTGTGTACATACTAGTCCTTTTTATATTCAACTGATAGATACTTGAAACTCGTGACTAAGGGCTGGTTTCTAAATTCAGAATTTGGAGTTAAGAACATGTCAAACACTACCTTAATGCCAAAGTTTGATAGGTTTTCAAGCTGATGCTTGGGTTTGACAAATACTCAACTTCTAATTCTTAATTTAAAAATCAACTATGTTTTGAACAGAATTAAAAAACCGGCGAAGTGCGTGTCGGACTTTGCATATTTAGGGTTCCGTACCAAATAAAAAATCAGATTTATCAATAAATTTGTTTCTGTTAGTAAAATGTACGTTATTAAAAAAATATCACCAAGTTTCAAGTTCATAGGTCAATGGGAAGTAGACCAAAATGTGGTATGGTAGAACAAAATGGGTGACAGACGACGGACTGACGGACAGACAGACAGACGGACACGTCAACACAATAGGGTTTAGTTTGAACCCTTCGGGGCCGGAACCCTAATAATATACACACATATTTAATATTAGCTTTTACACGCAGCTTCGCTCGCAGTGAAGCCATTTTTTTTTTTTAATAAAAAGTATCCTATGTTACTTCTAATACCTCCAAGAATATATGTACAAAGTTTCATGATGATCGGTTCAGTAGTTTTTTTTTTTATTTATTTATTATAGGCTTGCGCTTGACCACTATCTCACCTGATGGTAAGTTTTTGCGTGAAAGCGTAACAAACAAACTTACATTCACATTTATAATATTAGTATAGATTCATCGAAACAGATGTCCTTTAATGTTCAAAAATAAATAGATAAGCAAAAATAAAATATGTCTACCACAGACAAATTATTTTTTAGAGAATTGAGGATTAACATCAGAGTGGATAGCCATCCGTTTTTATGACAGGAAACGTGTTGGTATTGAAATAAATTAATAATTATGTATTTATTTGATTGAAAAGAAATTCTTTCATTTCTATCAGAAATTGAATTTTAGAGAATTTAGGATAGCACAAAGATTGGACTGTCTTCAATTTAGAACATGCCGATACATATTCATAAGTGTTGAATTGTTGAAATACAGTGTTGTGTTTTTAAATAAAAAACATTTTAACAAAAAAACAAACCGACTTCCAAAAAAAATACTGCAAAGCGAAAAATAACTTTCTTTTCCGAAGTCGGTGTCGAATAACGGAAAACAATGGGTGCAAAAGACAGTTTTTTATTTATCTCTTTTTAGTTCTGTGAGGTACCTCCAATTACTCTAAAAATCATATATAATCTAAGTACATCCCATGACGATTTGTATTAGCCCAAAAACGAATAGGATACATTGTTTCATTTCGGTATCCCAGTGACTACCTGCCGGCTTCATCATCAGATCAGTTCGATGGTACAATTTTCATCAGTATACTATGTATTTATAATTATTTGCTTGATTATAGTCGTTTCTATATCTCGAGATATCTTATACCCATGACATATTTAGCATTAAGGAGTTCCATTCGCCATCTGTGGACTTCTTCACCAGTTCCACTTCACCAAATGATACTTTCTGAGTGCAAATGATTGCATTGTTGATGAAAATACCAAAATCGCTATATGTATGCCTATAAAATTTGAGGAGTTCCCTCGACTTCTCCAAGATCCCATCATCAGATTCTGACCTTATGACTATGGGACTAACTGGGTAGCCCTTTCAAACAAAAGAAGAATTTTCCAAATCGGTCCAGGCGTCTTTGAGTAATCGGGGAACATTCATAAAATTGATAACCTCCTCCTTTTTTGAAGTCGGTTAATAAAAATACCACGTTGTATTTTGAGAGATATCAGGTAATTTTTTACTGTAGTAACTTCACACGTCAGTTAAAGAACAACTAGAAAAATATTCAAACTAGTGATAGGCTTACCTACTGCCAGAATTCCAACACAACCTCCATAATCGAAATGTAGACATTAAAATAGGTACATAAGATTACAAAATAAACAAACTAAAGGCTACTTTATACAACTATTATGTTTCATGCGGCCTAGTGGCTTCGTTAATACATCTGCCCAGTTGTTTTCGGTTGGGGTGTACTGGAATTCAACCACCTTATCAAGAACTTTCTCGCAAGTAAATGATAGCGTGTATCTATATGCTTGGTTCTAGAGTGGTGGACTGGATTAGAAGCGAGTTTAATTGCTGATTGACCATCTGAAAAGAAAGTAACAGAATGTAATCACGACTCACCAGTAACTTCACATAGAAAACGGCCTTAATAACAGGCATCCTTAGTATAGTAGCCATTGCCATCGACATGTATTCAGCCTCTGCTGACTATAGTACTACCGCAGGCTGTTTTTAACACTGCCAGGACACTGGACCGTCAGCCAACTTTATATAGAATCCTGATTATGATCTGCGTGTTGTTGAGCAGTTGGCCCAATCTGCGTCTGTGAACCCGAGTAGAGACATCCTTGTAGGTTTACCTGTAAGTTATGCAGTAATTGATGGTTTCTATCAAATATTGTAGAACCCTTTTAGCTGCTAGAACACTAAGTCACATTGACTTAGTGTACTTGGAGCTGAATTGGCTTAAATAGCTATAGAGTATTAACTGCTAAGAACATCAACGAGCCAGTCAATTCCTGATACGGATACGAACACTGTTCAATATTTTCATTGGAATCTGTAAGCTTTGTATTATAAAGGTGTACTCACAGGTTTGCAATCTTGCATGTTATATTTAACCAATAACGACTTGATATAGGTCTGTTGGCTAATTTTAATGAATCATTTGAACGCAATATATTTATTCAGAAATAATAAATTAAATAGCCTAAATACTTCAATTTGAATCATTTTTCCAAGTCATTTTGGACAATATCAAAAGTCATTTTATTCTTATAAAAAAGAATAATGTTATCGACATAGATGGCCACTATAAAAAGTTCCGTACCAAAAAAGCTTTTATAACACAAGGCTCAGATGGGGTTTTAGAAAAACCTATAGATGACAAGGTTTGGTCGAATTTTATGTTCCAAGCCCTCGCCGCTTGCTTATGTCCGTAGAGGGATTTTTGCAGTAAACATACGTTTTTCTCACTATTCATAGAGAAACCTTGAGGTTGTTCCATGTATACTTTTTCCTCCAGTACTCCGTTGAGAAATGCGGTATCGACGTCCATATACCGCATGTTTAGTCCCATCTTAATTGCTAAGGCAAAGCGCGTTCTCAATGACGACATCCGGACTACTGGAGAAAACGTCTCGTAGTAGTCTACTTCAGCCATTTGTTTAAAATCTGTCGCTACGAGTCGTGCCTTATATTTTGCTATGTTACCTTGAGCATCCCTTTTTTATTTTAAAAACCCATTTACACAGAATTGTCTTTTTAGTTGATCGCGGAACCATGTGCCAAGCTTTTGTAAGGAATTGTACTCATCGGCCATCCTCTCCTTCCACTTATCAGCATCTACAGCATTTATTGCTTGCGTGTAAATGCGAGGTTCGTCGGTCTCTACTGATGAGCTACAAGCTTGAGGTCAGGAAATCTGGCAATTTTCTAGATCGTGTACCCCACACGCATCTTCGCTCAAGTACAACTTGATCACATTCATCTTCAACTGAACACTGTTCAACCTGTTCAACCCGGGGATCCTTTTGTGGAGTCACCGGATCTCGACAAGCAGCATCTTCAAAATGTTCGACTTCTGCTACTTCATCTGTATCTGCCTCTTGATTTAGTTTATCAGCAGATTGAACTTAGGGAGTAGGAGGGTCAATAGAAAGCTCATTGTCAGGAATATTTTTCAGATTTGAAAAACAGTTCTCGAAGAATGATACTTCTCGAAGAATGATACGTCTCGAGAATCTTCGTCCAACAAAAAATTGCTCTTCTGCTTTTAGATCCAACTTCATTCTATTGCAAGAAGGAATGTGGACCATTGCTCTACATCCAGAAACTCGTAGATTTGAAAAACTTAAACTTGAAAAACTATTAACTTACTTCCTTGAAAAGAGACTTCTGACATCGGGCCACATAGGTCTGAATAAAAAAGCTGTTGTGGTTCTATCGCTCTTGTAGTGGAAGTAGCTTTAAGCGATTTCCTCGACACGCGAGCTTTGCTTCTATACATGATACGCAGGATTGCTTATCTACTTGTTTAAAGCTAATTATACCCTGATCTTTAAGCGACTGCATAGCAAAACGGCAAAGATGGCCTAATCTTCTATGCCATTGCCGATATAGCTATAATGCGTTAACTGCATCACCGTCACCGAGTGACACGTTGCAATTTAACTTTTTGGGGGATATTAATAGTACAATCTAAAGTTGTACAGTGGACTGTACAACTTTAGATTGTACTTTTTGAACCGTGTAGTATAGATTCACCTGTAGGTAATACAAAAAAATAATATTTGAATCATAAATATTACAATCTGTATTGTTGAAAACTATAGTATAACCTTTATCTACAATTTTACAAATGGATAGTAGATTTACTTTAAGTTCGGGTACAATGGCAACCTCGCTAATTTTATCTATAGCCTTACGCTCGGTACTAATGGAAACATTTCCAATCCTGGTACACACGATCTCATCGACGTTCGCAACTGTCACTTTACCGGAACTGTACGGTTTAATGGAAGACATCCACTCTGATCTTGATGTCATATGTTTTGTTGCACCAGAATCAATTATCCATTTACCCACATGATGTCCAATCTCACTAAGAGCACATAACAGTGTGGAATCGATTTGTTTCTTTTTTCGAGACTTTTCTTTCTTATGCGGGCAATAAGGGCGCTTGTGGCCTGGCTCCTTACAATCATAACATATGATAGTTTTTCTTATTAGATTTACCAAGACGAGTGCTAGTCTTTAAAGCTGATTCAGGTTCGGAATCACAATCATCACGAGATATCCCATTCCACGGTTTTCGTATGTTCTTTTCAGTGCATACCAAGCTTATTTGGCCGTATTTGAGCTTCGTACATAGGTAATAGAGGGACCATCTAAAGTTAGACATATCTTAGACAAAGCTTTGCGTTCATTACGTATTTTGGCTGCAGTTGAAGTTATATCACTTTCTGAGTATCCATCAACGGTCTCCCATAGGTCTTCATGTAATAGATAATTTCTCATCTTATATTTCAAATAGAATATCCTTCTTTGCCGCATAATCGTAAGGATGCTAATGCAGATACATTTGAATTGGTGCATGGATTTCAGCTTATACCATCACCGCTACAAACGTTGTTTGACATTGTGAAAAGAATTGTATTACATACCACAATCGACTCCTTGTGAACAACATTCTCAATATACAACACAGCACTGATACTAGTTCAATATATTATAGAGCTTCGTGCTGATAACATGTTGAATTGTTGAAATACAGTGTTGTGTTTTTAAATAAAAATACCACGTTGTATTTTGAGAGTTCACTGGAAATATTTTATTGTAGTGACTTCACATGTTATTTATAAAACACATAGAAAAATGTTCAAAGTAATGATATTGCTATACTTGCCAGTAGTCCAACAATAAGAGTTTATTTATTCAATAGTATTGGAGTTTAATTAAGCATGAACTATAAAATAAAAAATAATAATAAAATCGTTTATTCAGGAAAAAAACACATACATGTACAGGATCAAAAAAATAAATACACACATTGTTAACAGTAAAAACGGAAAAAGAGAATCGTTGGTACCTGTACTAATGAAAATCATTGTATCACAGGAACTAGTTCTTGCAGGCAGGCGCTATGAGATAATGCGACATAAGGGTACATTGCATTGGGTATATAGACACATTATCCGCAGAATTCTATAACGTTGTTACGCCGAGCCTATCTGTGGTATTTGTAACATATGTAGCATAATATACCACAATAGAATCTCGTCTTCATGCAGGTACTCAATTTGAATTCAAATTCAAATAGCCTTTATTTCTGATATATAAATTACATTATATAATTTTTTAATTAAATTATTATCACATTTTACATTATTACGTAATGCATGCGTTTATTTAATTTCAGGTTACTAATAAAAAAAGTACTCAATATAATCCTAAATCCGTGTCTTTAAGTTGGTACTTGGTTCCTACTATCTCTTAAATAAATTACAGGCAGCTTAACGGTACTTTAGGCCCCATCAAACCCCGACTGTGTGTTTTGTGAGCTGATATATTTGTCTAGGTTTAACTAGATGTTATTAACAAGCCTTTTGAGCTGTTTACCGATTTTGTATTGTTGTATTGTCTATCCCTAAAAAATAGCTCCTGTAGACATATTGTAAGATTAGTATAATTTGTTGTTAATATTGTAAACTAATCTTATGTTAAATTCAATTTAAATTTTCTTATTAAATTATATAGAATAAAATAATATAGATAATAATTTATGTGATTTGTATATATTATTAGTATATGTAAAATAAATAAATTGTGAATGTTTTATTATTATGTTGCATTTAAATATTATGTTATACATGTATGCATACAATTGGGAAGAAATAAAGGCTTAATTATTATTAAACTTGTATTAATCGAATAAGAGATTCGAAAAAGTTTTAAAACCTCCTCCCGCGACCCCAGAAAATTACTCAGATGTCGACTAAGAGAGAGAGAAGAATGACAGAAGAAGATAAAAATGCTGCTTGGGACCCAGATAACTTGAGATAAGAAAGAATTATAATGTCACAGCTTCATTTTAACAGCACTAATAAAATCTGGTCGATAGATTACTCATCTACCTATCTAGTAAATACATTTCGATATTCCGGAGAGTATACATCGCGATTTAACACAGTAAACAGGCCTTTGACAAGCGTCTTAAATGTCGTTAATTTCAGCACACGTAGGTATGTTTTCAGTTGGAGGACAAAATCACAAACTAATGACCTTTGAACGGGCTGGTTACTGTAATGTCATTGAAATGACAGGAAACATAGGTATATTCTTATGTTTTTATAACAATCATGCCGTTCATAATTACACGAATAAGTTCATAAAAAAGTAATCAGTTCGTAAATGTCACGTAAAGACAATAGGTAGTGGACAATTAAGTAATCACTGTGAATACAATTTTGAATTAAATACATAATAACGAATAAGTATTGATGTTATTTATCTTTAAGTATAGATACATCCTGTAATTTGTTTAAGAACACGACATAAATAATATAAATACCTACATAGCCTGTTCTATTTCAAGGAACTAGAAAATTGAGGGTATCAGATGTAATGTATCCAATTTGATAAACTTTGCATTGGTCTAGTGCTGGAAAGCGTTATTACCGAGCGGATTCCATTGCCAGGTCTTGCCAAGTGTTACAGATTTTTCTAAGTAGAATTTCTCAGTAGTAGCCCGGTTGATGGCTAAAGGCTAACCCCGTATTACCTACATGGGGCTAAAGGGCCTTCCACCGCTTTAGTGCCGTAAAACAGTTACTTTCTAAAGCATAACTCCTTATTATCGGCTAGGTTAAAAGGTTTGAACAAAATATATCTACATTTATTAATGATTCATGTACATTATTTATGAAACATGGGTTTTTCGTGTAACTAATAGTTTTGCAACAACACGATATTTTTTTGCTACTTTTGAATACTCCTCCAAAACGACTTGGACGTTTAAAAATATTTTGACGCAGAAAAAATTATGGCTACAATTTCTAGAACATGTAGATCAGTAACTGAAATAGCATATGGAATCAAGGAACATTTTGCAAGCAAAACTGTCCAAAAGAAGGCTTTACATTGATATTCTGGCTCTGAGCGGGCGCACGGCCAGTATTGCGTTAACATTAAGGCGTGTATACACCTTAAACATAACTTGTGAAATATGTATGTGCCTACTAAAAGTATACCACACATTCTTAAGAGATTATAGACAAGTTGTTATGTTTTGTTGATATTTATCAGTGGATATTCAAGCTTCAGCAACTTCGCAAATTAAGAAACCTGGCAATAATGAATACAGCAGCACAATAGAAATAAAAAGCCATACCGTTTCAGACTGCACGACATCACAAACTGTTATTTGTTTTTAAACGAGATGATATTATAATTTTATTTTCAAACCATTTTAGATGAAAACAAGTGCTACTGTTGAGCATGAAGTTCTTGGTTCGATTCCTAGGTCGGGCAATGTGTGATTGGGTTTTTCCATCTGGAATTTCTCAGTCATCCCGGAGTATTGAATTGAGCCCATCATCGTCATCTTATTTTATTTTATTTTTTTATGCTCACGCTTGACCACCATCTCACCTGATGGTAAGCGATGTGGTCGACGGTGGAGCACGCTTGCCTAGAAGTAACCTATTCACTCTTGACTTACAAGACCCCTAGATTGTAGCAATCCGGAAACACAGATTCCGGCAGGGAATTCCACTCCTTTGCTGTACGCATAATAAAAGTATTCTCAAAACGTTTAGTGCGTATGGGTGAGATGTCCACCATGTACCGATGGCGCATCGCCGTTCGTCTGGCAGTCCGATGATGAAACGAAGAATCCCGCCACCCTCACCAGGTCATCTGTCCGCCTGGTGGAAGGCCTTCCAACGCAGCGCCTTCCGATTCGCAGTCACCAATCCTTAGACGTTTTTGGCACGTTTTGGCTTTTTCACTTAAGAAATGGCGGAATATGTGCGTTCCATCAGGTGAGATATTGGTCAAGCGCAAGCTACACAGGCATACAGACATATGTTGTGTGGTTTTGTTGATCCTACAATCTGTTGATATCCGAGCTCTGTAGTACCTTCTCTGATTAAGGAATCTCGCAGCAATTAATACTGCCGCACAATAGAAACAGCAAGCCTATTTCAGACTGTACTATCACAAGCTGCCATTGTTTCTGAACGAGATGATATTCGGGTTATAATTAAGGCACATTTGTTTAATGTCCTCGGAAAATGAGTCTGAACTACGCATTTTATATGAAAACTCTGTTGGCACTGGTTTGCACTTATCATTCTAAATGCTAAATTGAGGCCAACGAAATGGGTATTTAAAAAATCATCCAAGCACGAGTCGGATAATGGGTTTCGTACTAGCAGTAATATAAAATATTGAAATTGATGCTAAGGTTTCTTAGATAATTTATCCAGTAGGTATCTAGATGTTCTAGGACATGCCGGTTTCTTCTAAATTTTTCCTTCTCCGTTATAAGAGCAGTGGTGATGAAACAATTTACACAATGTAAAGTCCTTGCTTAGGTTCGAACGCTATTACTACTGGGCCACCACTGCTCTTGAAGACATTTGTGAGATCTACCAACCCGCACTGGGCCCGCGTGGTGGATCAAGGCCCAGTCCTACTTATAGAGAGGAGGCCTGTGTCCCAGCAGTGGAAACGTTAAAAAACTAATTATTCTTAAGGTACGCATAGAAATAAATATCTAATGATTTAATGTGTTTATTAACTAGTACCTGGGCGACCGAGCGCTGGTCGGGTGAAAAATGAGAAAACAATTGTGGATAATTTTTTTAATAAGCCCAGATATGAGACCTAGCTGGATCGATTTTTTGTACTCGAAAACGCCAATATTGCAAATTTCATTGAATACTTTAGAGTCGTTTTCGTAATCGTGATTATATATACATTTATCACAGATAATATAATACTGGCATACAGATGCCTCATCCCAAACAAAGAAACCGTGCCGACGTAACTAGCGCTTTTCATCTGATGGTACCATTTATTTTTTGTAAATCGATCGCGTTCGGTTCAGGTCCACGGCGCTAAATCTTTATCCGTGGTTCGGAACCGGAAACGAACCATGTACAAAAAACAATCAGTATAATCAGTACAGAACGTCGTCGGCACGGTTTCTTTGTTTGGGATGAGACACCACATACAAATATTGCTCGTTTATATATAGGATATAGCTTGTTAACATGTTGTGAACAACTCATTGTACTTATGGCCATAAGTACAATGAGATGTTCACAACATGTTTAAGGAAGTAATCTTACTAATATTATAAATGTGAAAGTTTGGATGGATGTACGTTTGTTACTCAATCACGCCAGAACGGCTGAACGGATCTGAATAAAATTTGGCACAGGGATAGAATATAGTCTGGAATAGCACATTTTTTTGTATCCTTGGGATGATTAAAAACGCGGGCGAAGCCGCTGGCAGATGTAAGTTTCTATATATTCCACAGTATTAGGAAGAAAGCTAAAAGTGTTGTTCTCTTTTATTACACCAATTTTTTTCTGTCTACATATTTTGCGAGCGAGCGCCACGTATTCCCTTCAACTGTCAATTTTTAATGGCTTGGTCAATTTTTTGGCTGACTCTTTCCCATCAATCAACAAAATCAGCCTATCGCAGTTCACTGCTGGAGATAGGCCTCTGCCAAGTTACGCCACTACCCCTGGTCCTTCGCCTTCCACAACCAGACAGTCCCAGTTACCCCTCATCATCATCAGCATCATCATCAACCTTTAGCAGTTCTCTGCCTGGAAATAGGCCTCACCAATCGCGACCCATTTGTTTCGATTTTCGGCAGCTCTCACCCAGCTTCTACCAACCACCCTTTTATTTTTGCGCGTGGAAATGCTCCTGCGTACTGCGCTACCACGGGGAGATAGCGCAGTTATGTGGGACTCTAACCCACTAAAACTCCACGGTGTCCTCCTGTGCCACTTATGGCGGGCACACTGGCATGCGTTAGCACTCGTCCGTGAATCCGCTGCGGCTGTACATTACCCGACCCTCCTCTGGGGAGTACCCCCCATCACCGGCGCACCAGAACATATAACAAGTCGTGACCACCCCAGACCAACCACCCTTACCAATACAAAATCAATTCAGCCTTCACAAAACCCCTTTCGATAGTTATATTATTCTAAGCGACCTTCATATTTCCAGTATCGCTTTTACGGTCGTCTCAAAACCAACACAGGAAATTAAAGTTCAAACGTTTTAAATCATACAGTCTGATACGATTCTCGTTTGATAGTCACTACTGTGTATGTTTAATGTTATAGGTACTTTTATCATGTTATAAAAACGATATATTCTGGTCATAATAAGTAATTTGTGTATGTAAATGTTGCTTATATGTGGGTATGTGAATGGCCCCACTACAGGTCAAAATATATGTGTTCCCCTAAAGATGTTAAGGATACTATAATGCTCATCGTCATTTCAGCCAAAAGACATGGTCTGGCTGGACATAGGTCCCCCAAACGGCCCTATGCGTATCGCATTCACCGGATTCCCCCATAATGTTGCTATGATGCTCACTGCGGGAGAGTTTCAGATATTCTATGAACTTACTAGTTCTTTATAAAATACACTACACGGTTTTGTTGCAAAGTTTTCCTTCAATGTTGGTCAATGGTTATTATACTTACGAATTGCTTGCAAAGTATTGTAGAATTTAAATTTATCTCTAAAGCTTAAACAGAACTAAGGTAGTAAGTTTAAACTAAGGTAGTTTCTTCTCTTAAACGCCACCAACTTAGTGATTTTTTTAAAGCATACCATTTCTTTGAAAACTATTGTAATGAAGTGGAGGCTTCGTATAAGCGGCAATTACAAGTAGAAATCTCAAATGAATATTTAAAAATATCCCCAAATATAAGTTTTTACCTATCATAATAACCAGCAATTAAGTTAGTTGCTTAAACTGGCATAAGTAAAGGGTTTCACCATTCGTTTGTACTTTCAAACGAAAACCGCTCTAAAAACGATATTGCTTCAATGAACTTTTCAACAAGTTTTTGATCAAATTTAACGTTCATGTAAGAGATACAAGTGCTTGTGGAAACTTTATCAAGTATATTTTCTCCATTACAGTGTACCAGTAGTTCCGCTTCCACGCACGTATTTTACCCCACTATACACTCCTTTGTTACAATATTCCCTTTGTTTCTTTACTAAAAATACGCCATTGAAACATGCAACCATGATTAAAATTCGGTTTGTGAATTTTTCCTTTAGTCGGTAAAGAATAAGAAAAAACTCAACGTTAAATAAGACACTGCAGAAACTCTTAAGAATTTAATAATGCACTGAGATTGGTACTTAAAATAGTATTTATCTATTGCGCTAAAGTTACTTTGTGACAGGCTTTACAAGAGGGTCCAAGTCACAGCGGCACACTTGAAACGGAAATGATCCATCAAAGTATTTACTAAAGTCCCACAGTACCGACACACTGCCACTGGTGCGAGGCTCATGAGAGTCGTTAGTAAGCATCACAGATTCACAATATACTTGGTCACCCAGCAATACCGCCACCACTGTCGTTAGCGTACCGTTATAATCTATTTTACATTTCCACGGAGTAAACGCCATATACAAGTGTATCTGTGTAATTTTCACAACAATAATTTGCTTCGCTCCACTCTTCAGAGTCAATATTTCTTCCGGTTCCACTACCCTGGGGCAGAAAGTCGGCCCCGCCATTATAGCGGAGTACTCTTTAGGGAAAATGATATTATCGTTGCCGCATGATTGCTTGGTGCATTTACTTTTGGTGACGCACCACGTACAGAAACTTTTTGATATACACGCTGAACACGATGATATAAGCTTACATTCCTCTTCTTTGGAGTCACTCACTGGGTCTTCAAAACTTGGATTTATAACTACCAGAACTAGCAAAGCTGCTATTTTCGTTTTGTACAACATCTTGAATTTCTGGAGCTGAAACAAAAGATGGAACAATTGAATTCAAGTATGCTTTGTTTCATTCCTTACGTTTGTTCATTATACTGTTTAAAGCATAACAAGGGAGGTGATACACCATGAGCAAACAACGCTGTAAATAGCTGAACAAAACGACTTACCAGGAGTAAATATCAATTTGCAATGATAGTTCAATAATGCATAAACTATTATTAATCAGTATCATCCCTATTATCAATCTAATGCGTTAATTGCCCATAAAGTTAATGCAAAGGTTAACAGCAACAAAGCCAAGTATCTATCCCCTCTAATCTATCAGGTCATCAACTCTGTCGATAAAAGGTCGCGTGAAATTTTCCAAAGCATTGTAAGCTAAACACTATGGCGCTTTGTTAATGTGTTTCACATTATCTTTATTGAAAATCTAAGCGTTTTCGTAGGTGACGATTATTATTATCAATGTTGAATGTTTGTTTTAAAGCTTCTAAAGTATACCATAAAATTTAATATACTAGGAAACATGATTTGAAGAAATATTTGTAGCTTTTCTAGACAAGCAGATGCCGTATATAAATGTGGGAATATCTGGATGCAATTTATACAGAAAAGGGTAAGAATTGCATACAAACGAAAGTACTCTATTGTCATCAGTAAGAAGTGGAAGATGTTTTTTCACGTGAAAATGGAAAAGAATAAAAGGCTAATATTTGAGAAACTATTCTTTAAGGTACCGGTTATTTCCACTTCCCCTTATTCTCAAGTATACAACTGGTTTATTTCAGTTTATTTTTGTACTGAAACTTCATTACCGTTTAACTTTGATTGCTAGTTAAACCTTAGTATGTTTTAGCTGAAACTACCCGTAAACAGAGAAAAGTTGGACCATTCCAATACCCAATCAAGGGTTTATAGTGAGGTTATTTAGCACTTTATAGACGGAACTGCAAAGAAAGTTAGAACTTATTAAATACTACTTCGCGTGCAAAAGGTTTTTACCTCAACTATGTACTGTGTTCTTTGGATTTTTTTCCAGCAAAGATGTGTAGGCTGTGCGAGAATGTAGAGTGGCACTTTGAAAATGTGTGATTGCTTCCATTAGAACTGTGCGAAGAGCATGTGCGGTGCAAGGATGGATAGCGAAGCTATGGAATGGTGTGCGGTAAGCTCGAGTTTACAACATCGCTTCACACATAGTCCTCGCTCGCTTCTTTTGCTCACATATCTCGCTCGCATTCCTCGCACACATCTCTCGCTTAATAAGTACAAAAACCTAGCTCATCTAGCCCTTTTCTACCAGACCTGTGGTCAAGCTAGGAAAATGAAGTGATCCTATTAGTAATTTTTGTCCTCGCACACTTCCTAGCTATCTCGGTCATCTCTGGTGCAAAAGCACCCTTAAGTGAATAGGCAAGGTTCATAATACATTTACCTAGGTATTGTGAATGGTATTTATCACATTCTGGCAGCAGTGACATAATGTGATAAATATTTACAGTAGAGCAGTGGTGCGTATAAGTTCTAAGTCGTGAGTTCAAACCCAGGCAGGCGCTTTACTTTGCGTAAATTATTTCATCACCACCGCTCCCAATACGGTGAAGGAAAACAACGTGCGGATATCGGCATGTCTTAGAACCAAAAATTTGAAGACATGCGACATCCACCAACTCGAACGGGGCCCGTGTGGTGGGTCCATTCCCTCTCACAGGGAGGAGGCCTGTGTCCCAGCAGTGGGAACATTTTAAAGCTGATGATGATGATGATAGGTGTGTGCATGTAGATGCATCAAAATTATATTCAAGGTCTTTATTATGTTAGTGGAATTTTGCCGAATGTCATAAAACCAAATTGTTTCAATTTAATAATAACAATTTAGCCGCTTAATCCATTAAGTAAAATATAAATGCTATCAGGCATTCTAGACGAAGATGATACTTTATTTAAAGTTTTCCCATTCTGATGTTTGCTTTCAGACTGATTAACTGATTAATGAATATTTTACTAGAAGTCAGTAGAAACACCTTCAATATTAAACAAACGTAGTAACTCTTAATTATTTAGCAAGGAAGTGAAAGTGAATTAGTGCCGAATCGATAAACCATTGCCTCACTTGGTAGACGCTACATACCGGGTATAGAGCATCAGTTGAATAACGCCACGGCTTTTGTTAGCCATCTTTAAAATAGCTCGTGATCTCTCTCCAGCCTAAGAAAATTTTATTTGTTTGCTGGTCTCCAAGTTGACACATAGTAACTTAATAATGATTGGCACAAGATAAAGTAAAACCTGGCGTGGAAACGTGTGCATTTTATGGAGAATACAGCTCCAGCTAACTTTCGAATGGCTTTTCACAGAAATGGTAAATCTGAGAGAAAAAGTACAAGGACAATTTTAGTATATAATTACCTGATCTACAATTTTAGTCTGCTATTTTTATTTTAAATCTAACCGTTTGGCCAAAAAATCTAAAAAACCCATTTTGCGACCTTTGACCTTGAATTTTTTTTTTTGAACACACGGGATTAATGAAGACTTCTCAGGATTTCATAAGAGTGGTATTCCTTACATGTCTATAAATTTTCAGCTTGAATTAATGTAAGGGTACCCCTATTTTTTGGGATAATTTGACCGGGCTATATTGGTATCACGTTCGCTATCTTCAAGTCATTAGGTACTAATATCAGAGGGCTTGTGTCAGTGTCGTAGACCAAAAACACGTCAATGTTCCAAAATATTCCTAAACGATTGTTATTCTGCGGTCGCAGGACAATAATAGAAGCAGTATGACATTGTGGCTTATCGGCAAATGATAACGCGCTTATGTGCACTCGACACGTGTTCGCTACATATGGAAAGCGTGACTACCAATAATATACCGCGGTGTTATCACAACAACTCTGACCTAGGAACAAGGAATTCCCGGTTGTTGTTGCAATTATTAGATAATTGGATCAATCAGCTGAGGTTGTTTGATAGCCATAGCGGTAATTAATCGATCTATGACATTTAGATATGTTGCTGTGGGACTTATAAGGGTTCATTTCCTTCAAGAAACCACGTTCAAGAGTTATCAGTTCAGTCTTAATATTTCCAAAATATTGAAGAAGCTAAAGAATTCGGTCTAGATCTGCTGAAGACTACATATCCTAATAATTATAAAACGTTCAATATTTCGTTCGCGTTCACGACTTGAATAGCATCAAAATCACTAAAGGTCAAAATATTTTTAACCATAAAAAGGCAAGTCAAACGTGACTTTTAATATTATGATAATGCTAAATTCGGGTTGGTAAGAAGTACGGGGTCACAGCGCTGAGAAAGAATATTTGATTCAAATAAATCTCACTATTATACCTAACTGTTATTGAATGTGTGTAAAATGTAATTTTTTCTGAAATTGGACACAAAAATTGTAGGTTCTTTTTTAATCAAGTCTCCTAAGTATTATGGAATCTTGGGTTCTTAATTCACATTTCAAAGATTATTTGAACGGATCATTTAAAATTGATGCGAATAGATGGCGCGGTTTTAAATTTCTGAGGCATTCCACTCGATGGTTTAAATTTGCATTGTAGCACATTTTGGTGCAAAGAAACTATAAAACGTGCAAAAATATACTATAAAATAAACCTTTACTTTACTTAAAGGAAAAATATTTACGAACCGAGTAAACCCTTTTACTTACATGTTGCTGCTAACGCCATCTATCTATCGCCGTGGAACGGAACCGATCGCGATTGTTCGGTTCCGTTCCACAGCGAAAATAATCAGTTTAATCAGACGAAAAACGCTAGTTACGTCGGCACGGTTTCTTTGAATGGGATGAGGCATCTGTATGCGAGTATTCTATAATCTGTGGTGAGAATACTGTGATCTGATTTTTGTAATCTAGGACACATCAAATCATCAAAACATTTACTGATTTATCAAAGTATTGACTTTGATAAATCATTATAGTAAAGCTCACATTAATTCTGTTGAGAAGACATGTGCGCTGACCGCAAATAATTTGAGATGAGGGTAGGGAAATGATGTTTACCTATAAAATCGAAATTACAATGGGGATATTCGAATCCTTAAGGACCCCGAAAAACTTCTCTTTAGTGAACGTTTTTTCCTACATTTGTACCTATTTCACAGAGCCCTGTAATGTGATAAGCGATGACTTATGGAGTACCACCAAAAGCCATAAGGACACGATATGTCGAGCTATTTGTCACGTTTGACACAACAACAACCCTGTGGTATAAACCGGCGATATATTGTGGGTTATATATCGAATGCCACGCACATTCGCAGCTACACTGACATGCGATCAAATATCTTCGATCACTCGATGAAACGTACGTCTCATTTATATTACAGTTTTTCCGACATGCTGTGACTGTTATTGAACAAAGCGTGATTGATATCGTGTTTTTTTTTTCATTGTGGAATTACTTAGATGCTTGCTTGGTACTGTAGTAGACCTTTGAATCCCTTACAGGTCTGGATTGAAGGATTTCAGGTATTACAGAAAAGCACTACCGCTTTTTGAAATATTAGCTTACATTAGGTTGTCTAATCAAATCGAATCCGCACTAAACGACCAACACTTTTTACGAATTCAATCGGAATCTAAATTCGCGTGAGTACTCATATCCATCGAGAACCTTTTTACTGAAAGCCTGCATGTATACCTAAGATTGGATTCAGCAAGCAGCCTTTACAGTGCCACCTATGTCGTATTCCTACCGACTAAAACCAGACGATAGCTATCCTGTTGAATACATAACAAAAGGGACTGTGGGATATTTGCTGCAATAGGTTCTTTGTACGGTACGGCTTGAGGTAAATTGAGTGCTTTTGCTCAGAAACCTTGCGAAACCATATATATTATTAGATAACAGTGGATTATCACAAAACCACTATCTAACTTGGAAGTACCATATGTCTATAGATGGCAGTAGCCCTTTCAATCAAATCTGTCGTCTTTCATCATCAGTTAGATATTATTCGATTTGAGAGGCCTTTATTACATGCCTATTATTCAGTCTACTGACCATGAAGTTTAAATTCACTTTGAATGAGGTTTTCGAATTCACACTTTGTGCGCGTATACAATTTCCATTCGTTTTAAATTCCTGTTTATAAAAACACTGTTCGATCTACAATGCCATATTGTTGTATGAATATTAATGTGTATGGCATTTTATTAGGTATCTCTACATGGTGAGTTTTTGAAGTGGGCGTGGATGGCCAAATCTGAAACTATGAAAAATAGCAAACATGCTCAAAAATACAGGGTTACAGGAAAAGTCGACCTAGATCCGTTAAGGGCGTGTAGTACACATCATTTCTGAATGATTTCACTATGGAACCCCCCATCCTAAACTTAACCGTTTTCGAGATTTTCGAGTTTTAATTTTTTTTATGAAAATGCCCAATTTTTCGGCTATTGAATATTCAATTCAATAGCCGAAAAATTGGGCATTTTCATAAAAAAAATTAAAACTCGAAAATTTAATAATAATCTAATAATCGAATATTCAATTCAATAGCCGAAAAATTGGGCATTTTCATAAAAAAATTAAAACTCGAAAATCTCGAAAACGGTTAAGTTTAGGATGGGGGGTTCCATAGTGAAATCATTCAGAAATGATGTGTACTACACGCCCTTAACGGATCTAGGTCGACTTTTCCTGTAACCCTG
Organism: Orthosia gracilis; assembly: GCA_947562075.1. Lineage (NCBI taxonomy): Eukaryota > Metazoa > Arthropoda > Insecta > Lepidoptera > Noctuidae > Orthosia > Orthosia gracilis. The sequence continues at coordinate 31,941,101 of OX387272.1, read as the reverse complement.
TACATAGACGCCCAAAATATTATTTTTTAAATAATGGTGTCTTCCCTGAGTTTGCAATATGTCATTACCATCCAGAATGTGATCCTTATTAGCAACACTAACGGTTGGTGTAATATACAGCTTAAGTAATTTTTTCAATGGGCAAACCCTTTCAATAAAAATTTTTGGCTAGGAATATTGATTTTTCAAAAATCCAATGATGTAGTTTTAGTTTTCAACTAAATCGGAAATGCGACTCCTTTGAGTGTTTTTTTTTCGGATTTGGCCATCCACGCCCACTTGGAAAACACACTCTGTATACTCGTTGAATTCAATAGTACGGCACACAGCTCTAGTTTCTGTTGAAAAAGTAAACAGAGGTCCGGGCAGGTAGATAAACTATTCTATCTCCTCAAATAAGAATAATTAATTGACCTAGTTTGAAGTTTTGGTGGTAAATACTGGTCCGGTCGTGGTCGAAAAGCGTTCTAATGTAAGGCGAAAGTTTTGTTATAATTAACTAAGTGCTAACTAACGATAGCGATATTGTTTTTGCCATGTCGATCTAGGGTTATTGTAACTTGATTTAAAATGGTAACCATGAGGTTTCTTATAGGAATAGGAATTTATGCTTTGGAACTAGCAACTCGTTTAACCTAATAGAAAGCGCAAGCGTTTGATAAGGTCTACGATAGAACGAGTACGCCCAGAAGATACCCGGTCATTTGAAGTTGCCTTGTCACTCTTGTTTACAAAAGCTGCTGGAAAAAAGAAAACATACAGTTTAAAATAAACGCACCCACGATACAGGAAGAAATTCCTAGAGTGGTACAACGTTTTTTAAAAAATAAATAAATGAAATCAACATAATTTTCTGTTTAACTTTTACCTACTTCTTTACAGCATTGCAAATTTTTAAAAATCTCTGTAATTGAGTTTTAAAGGGTGTAAACGGTGGGAATTCATTTTTTGCTGGGATATTGGCTGACTACATATTTTAATTATCAAATGCTAAGTGGATACTGGTCATGTCATACATAGGACACGAGTCGTCAGACAATTCAGCTTTCACGCCTCGCTGCTCTGTCCGAACTACTCGTATCGTGAATGGTGATGGTGATGGTGGTGGTGATGAAATATGAAAGAGTTAAATAGCCATTAGGATGACATCGTTGACTGACTGTAGAATTTAAAGGCTCCCGAAGAATAGCTGATATTTATTATTCATAAAATAATTTCTATAAAAAAAAACTTAATTTAAAAATCATAAACCCGACTGCATAATAACGAACTAAAACGATGTAAACAAGAACAAAATCATGCTGTGCAGTCGAAGGATACATGCTCGCGTACTAGCTGACCAACTCCACATTAATTTTGGAACTGGAACAGTTCGAGGTCAGAATCAAATAAATTACTTTAATTCAAGAAGAAACACATAAATCAGTCACTCCTAGTACTATTCACATTAGATTGATTTGAGCACTGGTCGACCGTCACGCACCGCTTGGCGGCTTCGTCCCAAACCTTTGGGTCAGGACATTCACAACGCGAGTAATCACACCGGACTCCCAGGGACCGAGCCACGGGTCGACGACACGTACGCTCCGACATTGTTGGGTCGAGACAACCAGCACTGTATATCACCATGTCGGTAGAACACGGTGGGTTACCTGGGTAACAAAACAACATTACGTTTATAGGAATTCTCTAAAGGGGAATGTAGGATGTCATGAATAACAAGACAGGTGAAAGATGGCTGTATTTAGTGACTTTTCGCCAGTTAAGTTCAAGTATCATGAAAAGAGGGCTCTTGGCTTTAACTGGGCCCAACGACAGACCTCGGCCTAATGTTGTTATGTGTCAACCTTGTGGTCTTTAAGTCAAGAGTGTCAGTCGAGATAGTGGCCAAACACGAGCCTATCGATTAATAAAAGAAATGTGTATTAGGCCGAAGTCTGGGATCAAAAACGCAATGTTTCACGTCTGTATTTCTCAAGAGTCAGACAGAGCTGTACACGCCATATATTGTCAGTTAGGTATGTTTACGTTTAGTCCCACGAAATGGGGGGCATGAATCCAGACTCCGGGCTGGTGCTAAACATATTTGGTTGGATAAACCATCGTATACTGCTAATGCAGGGTCTCATGCTCAGCAGTAGAGCTTGCGACTACTAGACCACGAGGCATTAGAGCACGGGTAACAAAATACTCTCCAATTAGTAATATAAGAGGGGTTATTTTTTTTTTTGTTTTGTTAGGTTTGCACTTGACCCCTATGTCACCTGATGATAAGCGATGATGTGGTCGACGAGGGAGCACGCTTGCCTAGAAGAAACCTTTTCATTCTTAATGTTAATAAATTAAACAATATGAAATAAAATATTTCTCGTAGTTTCATTATTTGCAGTAAAACTAATTGCTAGTACAATTTAAATTATGCAAATTCATAGAATTTCGTTGAATATGAAACAATGTGATGCTCTGATTGATAGTCCAATTATTATTGTAATATAATACTCATAGTTGAAAATAGCGAACTGTTCCACTGTTGTCTTACTAATGTTATAAATGCGAAAGTTTGGATGTATGGATGTATGTTTGTTACTCAATCACGCCAGAACGGCTAAACGGATCTGGATGAAATTTGGCACAAGGATAGATTATAGTCTGGAATAGCACTTTTTATCCCGTAATAATGTTCCTTTGGGATGACAAAACAGTTTTTGTCACGCGGGCAAAGCCGCTGGCGCAAGCTAGTATTTAATAAACTATAAATATTATCAGGTAATAATAATATTGTTACATGATATTATCATGTTTTGTTGGCTGATTTTTGCAAAGTATGGCTTTTATTTATGTTATTAATTACTTACTTCAAATTTAAAACAACCATTTTTTACCTATTTAGAATATTAGTTTAAAAGGAACAGTTAATATTTAATTCCAATTAAAAAAAAAATATACAAGGTTTTTAGCTTACCGTGCATTATCATCCAAACCAAACGTGTATGCAAAATTTCATCTTAATTGGTTGAGGATAGCTGCTTTAAAATTCAGTTGCAAGTTTTGACCCGAACATAGTTAAGTTCCTATTGTACATTAATTGCAAGTTAGTAAAAAGCTTGTTACAATAAATAAACTGAATCAAATCTTACACGATCCCATTTCATCGTAGGCCTCACAGTCCTCGCCTCGACAGGTCAAAACACAGGCAAATACAAAAGTGGTTGCGAATAAATTTTTGTGCGCTATTTTAACGTGAATCCGATAGTTTATTGGGGCGACAAAAAGCGGCGGCCCCGGTATCCGCTCGTTTAACTGTGACTACGATTAAAATAAATTTTGTTTTGTGTCTGTACGTGCCTAAGTATTCACAAAACGTCTATCGCCGAATAGTGCTATGCATGGGGAGATAGCGCAGTTATGTGGGACTCTAACCCACTAAATCTCCACGGTATCCTCCTGTGCCGCTTATGGCGGGAACACGGGCACGCGTTAGCACTCACCGCGAACCCGCCACGGCTGTCCGTCACCGGACTCTCCTCTGGGGAGTACCCCCCATTACTGGCGCACCAGAACACACTGTACGCCGTGAGTACCCCTGGGACCAAACCAGCACATGGGCGCCAGATGACCCAGTATATGGCACCCTTGGTCTCCTTGTGACGGGCCAAGGTCAATGGCTCCGCCACTTACCATTTTTCGGCCGCAGGGGATAGGCAGGGCGGCCAACGCAATACCGACACTCCTCTTCCCCTGCGGCCCCACCGCGTCCGCCATCAAATGGTGGCGACCCCGCCTTGGCCGCGGAAGGTAGGGAGAGCGGCGCACCGCAATACCGACACTCCTCTCCCGCCACGGCCTCCAACCCTCAGTCGCGATGTCGCCTGTTACCAAGCGTCACCGCAAGCCCTGACGAGCGGCCCCTCCTCGGGTTCCTCTTTTCGCCGTGGGTGACCAAGCCACGGCTACTGAGCCCCCCCGCCTCGACAATTCGAACCTGCTTTTCGAATTTTCTGTCTGAAAAACCTGTGACTAGTAAGTGGATCCATCTCAGGCAGATCCTTGATTTTCTAACTAATTTGTTTTGAATGGTCTTGAATTGATTAATTTAATTTAAACTTTTGATGAAAGTTGATTGGTTTCTGTAAGTACTTTGGTTGGAAGGTTAATCTGAAAAACCCCTTTTTGAGGTTTATGATAACGAACTCGATGTAAAATTCCCAAACGCACTTGACGGGTTTTCGCTTAACAAAAACCTTTTATTATTATATTGTTTCAAAGTCTTCAAGGTGAATAACACAGCAAAATGGTAGTAGGGTATGTAGGTTACAATACGCTATGGGTATTCAAAGTTTAAATTATCCGTTTTTTTTATCTTTGTGAGCACCCAGTTTTTTTTTTGGAAAATTTCAATGTTTAGGGTCACCAAATTCTATGTTACGGAGATTATAGATCCTAGTGTTTAATTTTTTTTTATTCGTTTATCTTCGCTTTGGAACGCCTTGCAGGAATTACAACAATGGAGTATTCACAAAATTATACTAACTACAAGTCCAGTTTTCCTCACGAAGTTTTCCTTAACCGTAGTCAGCGATGCGGAAGATAAACTTAGAAAGTACATACGAACTGAATAAGTCATATTGGGTCTTGCCCGGATTTGAAACCACGACCTCAAGCAGGAGAGGCGAAGTCTTAACCACTGGGCCACCGCGACTCATTTCATGTTTTTCATTGTAAGTGCATAATCTGTTTTTGAGAAATAAATGTATTCAACCATATATAACAGGACCCTATTACAAAGACTCCGCTGTCCGTCTGTCTGTCACCAGGCTGTATCTCATGAATTGTGATGGCTATACAGAGGAAATTTTCACAGATGATGTATTTCTGTTGCCGCTATAACAGCAAATACTAAAAACAGGATAAAATAAATATTTAAGTGGGGCTCCCATAAACAAACGGGGTTTTTTTGCCGATTTTTGTTATAATGGTACGGAATCCTTCGTGCGCGAGTCCGAATCGCACTTAGCAGGTTGTTTAAGGCTAGTTGTTTAGAAGCCTAATATTACCTGCCACTTTAAGAATTATTTTAGCAATTTTCTACGTTATTGGTCTTGTTATTTTCCAGGTTAATGAACAATGACTGAAGAAATTGAATTCGGCAACTATTTCCATCTAAAAAGAATAATTATAAAACTTTCCTGTTCTATAAAAGTAAAGAATGGCTATGATGGAAAATTTTCTACCGCCTAATATCCGCTATCCCGAGTTCGCCGGACAGCCAATTTGCACGGCCGGAATTATTTTTCACTTAATTTGAACAGTGTACTCAAAGACAAAAGGGCTTTGTTGAAGGAGTTTCATTTACTGTACACCTTTATTATTTCCCCTGGTTTGTAACGTGCCCTCGGTTAGTACATTTTGTACTTCTACTAGGTCGTTATGTTAATAAAACGACGCCTTTACGAACCATTTTCTTTTCTTGGGCAAGTTAAAATTGTGAAGCGAAAGAAAAACAGTGTTACAGCTAATTACGTCGCTAACGATTTCAATTAAATTGAATAACTTAAATGGCTGGTCGTTGTTCTGTTCACCTTTTTTAAGACACAGATACCCTTCAGTAGCTGATTTTAAAATGAGAAGCCCGCCTAAACGGCTAATAGTATTTTTTTTTTAATTTTTGTTGCATCAGACCATCTTCTTAATGATTTGATCTACGAATATGTTGATTATTTTTATTCATATAACATAGTTTAATTAATTTTTAAAGTTATGTCTTACACGGACATAAAAACGGCAATCACATCAAAACCACATGGTGTATTTCAATAAAATTTTCACCATCTCAACAATTTATGTATCTAAGTTTTGATCTTACCCTTTTTTTTAAGTCATAGAATTATAAGGAAAGTAGCGAGTGTGTGAAACGAGTGCGCGTTTTGTTCCCTCAAGGTCGTTGGCGACTGTCGTCGTCTTAATACTATAGACAGGGAATTCACGAGACGGACTTGCAGTCGGGCAGGCCTGCGGGTCTTGAGGATGCGTTTCGTCTCCAACAGAGAAGAGGCCCTAGCCCTGCAGTGGGACAGTAACTCGCTGGCATCATTTATTACTATAATTGTATGTCTTCTTAGTATGTAACCGTTGCAGTCAGATATACCTACGGTAGTGCGGAGACTGGCGAACATAGTCCATAGACACACCCACGGGTGTGTCCGTCCAGTGAATGTGAATGTGAATGCCCTGCCTTCCAAAAATCATACGTATAAAGAATTCGTATAAATTTTGGATACTGGTGGAGAAACCATGCAGTAGTTAAGATTTACGCATTGCTTATAACCTAAGATGGAATTGTACTGCACTTTTTTATGTTTATTTCTGGGATTAATCGGTAACATCCCGCTCATGATACTGTAGAAAACGTGAGGTGTAATGCCGTGTTATCCCAGCATTATACCGCTATACTAGATTGTGTCACAAGGGATCAAAATAATGTATTGCGGGCGAGAGCGATTGTATGAATCCAGAACGAAGTGAAGGATTCTAGAGTAGAATCCTAAGCGTAGCGAGGGTTCTCTGATTTTCATCCCCGTCTATGAGAAAAATAAATAAGATATGCTTTTAGTAGTGACGAATATTTATATTTACATAACCCAATTACAAATTAATATTATGTTTTCGCAATTTTGGAAGTTTATTGTAAGTTACGGTTTTGTTGGGAACAGATAATGTCGTTGACACTTGCATTCACATAAATATCACTTGGGTATTCAAATAACTTCAGACTCTGGTTGATGATCATGTTGAGTCAATGGTGACATTTCACGCTGTTTAAAAATGGATGCGCGCCGTGGCGACAAAGGTTGAATCGGAGGATCAATTGAGGGAGTACTTTTCTTTGGATTTATTTGGTTGTAAATTGTTTATGACAGTTTCTGCGTTTAATCTTACACTTTCTGGTGTTAATATTTCGCTTTCACTGCTTGTATTCAGCTTTTATTTAATTTGTGTAAATCAAATTTAAATTGTCTGTAATAATTTTGATAAAAAGTAATAAAAAACGAGTAAGAAGTGCTCGAGTATTTTCTTTTTTGATTTGGTTTACCAATGCCACTTTTTTAAAGTACCGGCCAGGACTTTATCAAAGCGAATTGCTTTCAAACTTTTTAATCTAATAGTGTTCCAAATTCAAAAGTCATTTCGTCACTGTAAAATTTTGCTGCAATATTTAATAAAAAAAACTGCAATATTTTCTTTCTTTTTTAAATAAAACTTTGCCCCACACTAGGAATTTTTTCCTGTATCGTGGGTGCGTTTACAAACATATAAACTCACATACACAACACCCAGAGCCGGAACAAATATCTGTAGGTCATACAAATATTTGTTCCGTGCGGGAATAGCATCTTTTCGAATAATTGGGATAAAAAAACGTGCAGTACAATGCAGTGTGAGCTCAATCTAATAGCTACTAGATTCGTCGCCGCAGAAATGTGTCAATTTTGATTTCGTAATAAAATACAGTGCTTTTCAGGTCATGTTATCGTTACTTTATAAAATAACACCCGACCTTACCTTTGCAACAGTACACAATCTTTTACCTGTTTATACTGAAACCTTTGGAGTACTTCGATAAATAATAAACAGTTTTCTTTTCAGCGGTCGTGACGCTTGAACAAATCACTACAGGTATACAATGCCTTTTCAGATATTTGTGAATGAGAGAAATGTCAAAAAAAATGGTGGCGGTAGAGAATGAAAGCCCGAATCCTTGTGCTATTCATATACTTCATTTTACATTCATTGAAAAAAAAAAATATTTGAATAAGTTATTCAAAGAAATAAGTTGAACGCCCATCCTCATTATTTCGCTAAGAATATTTGATTCACAAATTTACCTCGTAGGGTCTTATAGTTTGCTAAAGTAATGTCGTGGTGACCCAGTGGCTAAGGCCGCGCTTCTCGTGCTTGACGTCGTAGGTTCGAATCCGAGCAAGTACCAAAGTGACTTTTTCAATTCTTATGTACTTTCTAAGTTAATCTTGGACATCGTTGGCAACGGTGAAGGATAACATCGTGAGGAAATCTGACCATACTACTGTCCCAAATATTTGCTCAATGTCAGTATTCGCTTAGCTTAATCACCCTGTTATGTTCCCACTGTTGGAACACAAGCCTCCTGTGAGAGTGAATAGTTGCTTAATAGCTGACATTCACTACAAGACCTTCACTACCACAATTAGCACTTTCGTAATTCCACTCCACAATAAGCTATTTGCATGAAGAGGAGCCTAATTCTTTTTTTTTTTTTTTTTTTTTATTCTTTTTTTTTAGGGACATTTATCGCAATGCGTATGTCAGTCCCATCGTATCCTAAATACAAATAACATACATACATAACTTATATCAGGGCCATGAACTGGAACAGACTCTTCGCATCATCACTATTTGGCCTAGACAAAATGTTGTGAAATGTGCCTACTTCAAATTTGTTCAACCTCAAGACCCTAAAGAGGTCATTTCTCTCAGACTCTTAGCAAACACATTCCATCAATACGTGGTGCAGGTCTTCTACAACTCCACACTGTACACAGTTGGGCGAGCCTAATTCGTGACCACATCCATTGCGTCAGTGGCAATCGCACCGGAATGCAGAATGCAGTCGTACTGTATGCTAGTCTGATACATCCCACTAATGTACGTACGTTATCCCAAGTAGCACAGCCTTTGATCGAGAATACGATAGATTTGTGATGGAACTTTAAAAATACCTTGGAACTGCCAGCAGAAGTGAAAACTTTGAACTTTGGAATAACTGTGTTTTTTGTGAAAGACTGGAGACGCTGCGTAACAAAAACAGTTAGAGCCATTATGTACTGTCAACTTTTCGCCAAAGACCTAATCTCTCTGCGACCAAAAAATAGGCAATTAGGGCCATGAGACCAAGCCGTGTTTCTTGTACATTAGTACAGAATCGACGTCGAAGAAGCTGCAATAGTAGCGTTACTTATAAAGAGAAAAAATAAAATAAATGCAAGAGAGTATTGCGGTACATCCTTTGATGCAAGAACGGAAATTAAATTAGTTTAAAATATTTTATGAAGACGTTAGAAAGTACCCTCGTAAATAAAAAAATTAAAAAGTACCCGATTGGAATATTGGTCACTGAATAAATTCCAAATAGCTTTTCGGACTTGTATTTCCAATATGAATCTGTCTGTATCGAAAGCCTGAGCCATTTCTGTGCGCGAGTGCGTTCGTCTCGATAATTGCTCGCACTCTCGCAGTGTGAACGCTTCCATTTGAACCCGTGCTCCTATTGGTCGCCGGCGACCAGCAATCGCTTGTTAGTTGCCACTGAGTGGCGAGTCGCTTGGTACAGTTATCCCGTCACACGTCACAAGTTTTGCTCCTTACAAAATCACTCAATGCGCCTACTTCAATTTTATTATTACAAGCTTTTATTTGACTTGCAATGTATGTATGTGTGTTCGGGTCAAATCTTGCAACTGAATTTTAAAGCTGTTATCCTCCACCGAATTTTGAATACACGTTTAGTTTGGATGACAATGCATGGTTAGCTTAGTGACGTCATTCTAAATCCAATATGATGGCCCAAGATGGTGGACTACTTATTTTTTGTGCACTACCATGATATGGTATCAAATGAAAGAGTATGCTGAGAATAATATGAAAAAAGGTTGTCTTAAAAAAGATTTTAATGAATTAAATAATTTTATTTTTAGTTTTTGCGGCTTGATATCCGATGATACTTTATATTTGATCATTTTTTTATGTTTTTAACCTAATTTCTTTACTTCAGAGCAAGCTTTCAACAAAATAAAAAAAAGTCTACCTTCCTTTATGTCTGTGCTAATGAAACACTTCCGCGACGTAATTTTGTTCCTAATCGTATCCCATTGTGTATTCTTGATCGAAAAATATAGGATACATCAGTACAGATAGGTACAGGAAACCATCAAGTGCTAACTCGGCCGCCGAAGACTAGGCTAGCAGTTTTCATGACCGCGCCTAGCCCAGACAAAGTTTTATCAGAAATCAGGAGCCTTCCTGTCCCCAGGATTGCTGAGGTCGGTTCTCATTCTAACATGCAGTGGTAGGTATTACGTGTCTTAGTTGTTAGGTACGAAATTTTCGCCCTTTCTAGGAGACACTGAAATCTGTTTAGACCGGTTCGGGTGTCTGAGTTTTGAAGCTTCAAACTATCCATTTCAAACTTATAGGTAGCACGAATTCTTGGAACATTCGAGACTTTCCAAAGAAATCTAAAGGCCCGTATTCCAGATAGTCATTCTCGACTCAATCTCAAAATTGGCCACACCTACATATCAACTGCCAACCAATCACAAATCTCGAGTTTAGCATATGATTCTTCAGCTTGTGTACTCAAAAGAGCAAGAGCCTAGATGCCACAGATGTTACTGAATTCTTTCTACTCAAAATATGTGGTGTACAGGTGTACTATTTATATTCTCTCAACTCCATTCATGATTTTCAATACCTACCAATCGGCAAGTGATTTATCATTCGCCCACGAAGAAAGTTTGAGACATTTGCCAATTTTAGGTGTAACTTTCTAAACTCACAAAAAATGGGCTATTTTTTTGTTCTTTGACCGAAATAAAAAAGGTCAAAAGTATATACGGAAAGTCCGTTTGAAATCACAACTGTTTCTTGGAAAAAATGGTCGTGAGAAAACACCAAAATGTGACAATGTGACTAGGGCCTTTATTTTCAAAATTATGTTATTGTAATATAATAATAGTACTTTACATCTAAAGGAGACAATTCTTTTTGCATGGGGAATAGGCCCACCGCATACATTGTGGCGTATAGTAATGAAATGAATGTTGGTTTATTCCTTATAATCTCTAGAATACAGTGATAAAATTGGCATAACTTTATGTAAACGGGCATACTGTGAAAAACAACAGTCAGAATATGAAAAGTCAAACACGCTCGTAAACACGATTTTTTTGTTTTATTACTTTTTTACTACTAGTTCTATCGTCCGGTTAGATTTTTATATAATCTTTGGTCTGTTTCTTATCATAAAATTTTTACTTTTTATGTGTAATATACAGGTAATTATAATTTACTAGGGGAAACAAAAAATATTGTCTCCTTTAATCAAGTAGGAACATCTAAATCTCGAATTATAAAACATATCCTGTTTCATTTAGCCTTCAGTGCACACATTGTCCCACTGATGACCAAAGGCCTTCCCCAAAACCTTTCCAGCAATTCACAACCAGCCCTTGCGTTATAGGTCCCAATTTTTCCAAGTTTAATAAGAAATTGTAAGTTAATAATAGTTTATAATTAAATCTATTATTTAGGTAGTAATACCTAAATCCCGAAAGCCCTGACAACACAGATGTTATCTAAACTTGCCTAAATAAGATCTTCGTCGTAAGCAAATCAGCGCTGTAACTTAGGTAAACTAATAAACTATGTTGTTTCCATTATGGAAAACAAACTGTAACTCTTTGGCCTGAAAAGGCTCTTAAGAGTGTTTTTCCACCAAAGATAGCAAGCAACATTACAGCAAAAGGTAAATTAATTGTAAGGTTGCGTACTAACAAAAAATAGACTCCGAAATTGTCTGAATTTGAATTAATAAAGCATCCTTACAGTGACTAATGAGACCTTGCCGTCTAGTCACTATTTCTGAAAATAAATTATCGACGAGACACAAATTAAAAACGAGTCAAGATGCTGACAAAAATTCATAAAACCAATCATAACATAGTTGCTGAAAATTAATGTGAAAAATCGGCGTACGCGCAATGGGTACCTAAAGTTTGGTTTTTTCCTTAGACTCAAACAGCAAAAATTCTTAGCACTTCTCAAAAGCAGGACGTACATAAGGGCAAAAAATTCCTTGTTGCTCATAGTTAAAATCTATCGGGTCTTAATCAAAACTAATAGTTACCCGTGAGATTAGTGGGCAATACATACACGTGTATAAATTACAAATTCAGTATACAGTCGCGTCATCTTCTAGTCGACGCCATTGTTTCCGCTAGACCTAACTACTTCCGTCGACAACTTCCTTCACCGCTTTCGGGAAACACGGTGCATTCAAATTACAGTGCGAAAATTAATTTGCTCACAGCTTAGCAAATTAAATGGAAATTATGAAAAGTGTGCAATTGTGGACATATTTTAAGACCTCACTTTTAAGGATTTAACTCGAAAGCTTGATGAGGAAAGTAATGAAAACGTCTTGGGTATCAGAACTTGGGACGCCAACTTAAAAAAATCTTAAAAGTTATTAAGTTTGTGTTTCTCAAAGGGTTACTACACCCAAATTTTGCCAATTTTTTTTAAGTCCCTTGTAGGTACTCGAACAAATTGCCATCGAATGGCCTCAAGCCTGTAACATGGAAATTCCAGATGTAAAAAACAATAACGCGTTGCCGACGAATCGAACCTCAAAGGTTTGAGGTTCGATTCGTCGGCAACGCGTTATTGTTTTTTACATCTGGATTTGCTTATCAGTAGTGCTCACTAGCAATGAAAAATAAATATTATGAACAAAAAATAAACTATGTACATATACCCATTTTCTAAATCAAATGAGAGCTTATTACTTATTATAATAGCAATAAGCATTTTATTCCAATAACAACAACACAATACTGCCTAAATATTCCTTTCTCACTACATTATTACAAAGCATTAGAAAACATGAGCTTCAAGGAAAATCGTTTACAGATTAAATCCATATTTTTGCCTATAACAAAATAAAAATTATGTTCAAACATAAACTGCGTGGGTAGAGCATAATATTTCATACATATTCTGTGTCCACATTGTCCCAGAAATCGCTTAAAAGGCCAAAGTTTGCTCGTGGGGAAATCTTGTGAAAGCAAAGCTTCTTGGATATTTAATCCTGTACCTTACTTTCAATTCTTTTTTGGTACAAAGGGTTGACTCTCTTTCTTTTGTTTGGTGAGATTAGGCTGGTGGGTCCATTAGACTTTTAGGTGACTATAGTGTTATTGTATAGTGGAGTAGGTAGAGGACATCTATGTTTTAGGGTGGTTTAAGATAACGAAATTGCTGTTTTTTGATTTAACGATAGGATATACAATCTTTAAAGCACATATATATAATGTACTTTATTGTACACCAAAATTGACATCTTTTAAAAGTCCAATTTCTGACTGGTGACCAGACAGTCATTGGATCATATTGTCAAACATCTAGCTTTTTAAAAATGTGATAAGTTATTTAAATTAATGGTCTTTAAGGCTGCTACCAGTGATGTTGTAGCATTAACTCTATAAATAACTTAAATTGCATCAATTAAATAACACATCCATTATAAAGTTGCCCTACTAAAAGCCACTCCACTATATCAAGCAGCAAAAATCATCGATAAAACTTTTTTAAAACCAACAAACCCGTACGATTGGGAATGATTTTTCACATCGGCGAGCAGTTACGACTATTATCAATCACAACAAATTTCGCCATAAAACCGCCATATGTTTCCACAGTTTTCCTACCCAAGACTCCTTGGGGAGAATCTGATACGAAACTGAACAGATATCTCCTGATCCGCGCCCTGTTTGCCACAAGCCCAAGTGTATTAAATTTATGGTATTACAAACTGATTTATTCACCTACCAGGCAAAAATATCTGGCTGTACGATTACCCGTAGTTTTATTTCAGTGATACTGAAAAATGAAGCTGCAGATTTTTGTTACAGGATCAACAAAACGAGTGAAGTGATGTTTATATTAAACAACTGAATAAGTATTCTGTAATGGCATCTAGTGATTGCAAGCGTCAATATCGAGAAAAACGTTCTGGTTTTGATTTTAAAGCTGAACTGAAACATAAACTTTGCCATAAAAAACTATTAGTATGTAACTTTGCACGCTATCAGTCACTCTGTCCGTAAGAACTTTAGAAGAAATAAAAGTTATGAACAAGTTTTTCATAGTTTAGCAAGAAAGGAAAGCTTATACACCTCTTCCATCTTGTTGCATCCTCAAAGAATAAACTTATAAATAGCAAGAAAAGACATAAATCTTACAATATTTTACATACACTAACGAGAATCGCCATCTCTTGTAGATTGACCCGAATATAACCGATACCGTAAATCCGATCACCCTGGGATGCCTCCGGGCGTCCAGCGAAGATCGTACCAATTAACCAGCTGACACAATCAAACAACAGCATTGCATTGCAGTCTGTATCTGTTCCTCATGTAATAATAATATTCATCTAGCCTTCCATGTCTTGATATTTTGGTAAATAATTAGGTCCGTATGCTAAATACGCACATTGACGAAGATGACTTAGATGTATTGCATCATATATCGGCTTTGAATAACCGCCTGTTATATAATGCATGCGTCTATGTAATTACATTTACTATCTCGTGTGCAATAGGTTAACTTTTAAAATAATTCTCGCGTCTCGTATAGGTCATATGGCGATCGATAGCTATCCTAAACCATGAGTTGCATAATGGTCCTTTAAAAGTTTTTCATTATTTACCCTGTCTATCTTTCGTTAATTCTACAATATCTTCCACTATAATTTGTCTAAACTTTAATAACAGTACATTTACTTACCAAGTACTTAATACGCTAAGCTTCTGACACAGTTAAAGAAGAAACAAAACGTATATTAAAATATTAAAATCCTCGAGGATTATTAAGCCACAGACAGATACACACTTCAAACTTATAACACCCCTCTTTTTTCGTCGGGGAATAAAAAAATCGTCGACCGCATTTCTCCAGCTGATAGAATCGAAGGCATTACGTCACTGACTGATCATCAAGTATCCTGGAGTAACCCGCTAGGTATATAAGGTGGCGATGCTTTACTCTTTCTTAATCACAGAACTTCGAGATTCGGTCAATCACAGAACTTCGGTCTTTTAAGTCTTGACAGTTCGAAGTCCCCATTGATATTGTTAATCTAGTTGTATGTATGTCGTCCGTAACCTTTTTCCGGGTATTTTACCCCGAAGGATCAATGGTAGAGTTTCAAGTGGGACAGAAATCTGAATGCGTGTAAGTTTATTATAAGTTTTAGGGGCTTCACACCCCACAAAGAAAAACCGAAGTAATATAAGTTTGCTCATGTGCTCAGTTTACCCGTTCCGCGCGCCGTTCACTTACCAAGTTGGTCCTATTTTTTTGTTTTTGAAGGCATGCAAATTTCAGTGCGCCATTCAAATTCTCTTTTGACTAACCAGTTTTTGTAAAAAGAATAAAAAAGACTGAATATAAATCAAAGGCCAATTCTCGAAAGCACTAAAGAGAATAATTAGTACTGTATTACTTATACCGTCTAGTCGAAGATGGGCACTTCCAAATTCTTGCTGCTAAAATATTCAAAGTTATTAGAAATTCTTGTAAAGTTTCGGTAAATATCTCCAAGTTGTTAAAATAGTTGAGTGGTCAATCGATAGCGTTTGTTAATACACTGGGGACTCCGAAAACTCAGGGGAAGTAGCCGCAAAGTTTGGCACGGCGCCACTACGGGGCCGTTCAAATTGTCTGTTGCCACTAACGTTTACCTAAATGTTTCTGGTCCGACGGAGTGAAGTCTCATCCTTTGATCAAAATCTTGAAGGCTTAGAAAAACGTTTGCAAGTTTTATGCTGAATTTATTCATCTTCGTATTCTGGAATCGTAAAACATGATTATGATCAACTTTATGATTGGGATATGCAAAACATGTTAAAGTATTTCAAAAAAGGCATTTGTCTTTTTAGTTTCAGAGGTTCTACTGCTAAAGATTGATCACACACAGGCTGCGGCAAATTCCCTAAATATCAACCAACATAAAGTTGAGATCCAGATATCTATAGTTGGGCAATTCCAGGCTTTAGTTGGATGCTTAGATTAAGGTTGAGTTTAGTTTGAGAATTACGAAGTGTCAAAAAGAAAACTAGATGCTATTTTATTTATATGAAACAGATAACAGTGATTATTGACTTTATAAATCCTTGCTTTGCCTGACTTTCATATAAAATATCTTTTCTTTTCTGAACTTTAGATTGTTCTGTACGCAGGTAGATATTTAGGTGTTCGACAAAGAAAATTGTATTCGTAAATGATTCCTTCTGTAATTTTAGAAACTTACTTCACTAATATTCTCAGTAGGTGGGTGGAGTGGCTGGAATATAGTTGTGTTTGTGAAGTTACAGCGAGATGAGGGGCCAGTACACACTTTTGGCCAAACTCCAAACGCGTTGTCTTAGGGTGACCGAACAAATACGGAGTATGTTATAACTCTACTTATGTTAGTAGTGAACGAGAACACGTAGTTAGAAGCAAAAAGTAAAAGACTGAGACTAACCTAATAAATATAAAGGAAAATAAAGTATAGGTATTTCTGAGAGATATTGCTGCCCTTATTGCTATATTTGTACTTTATGAATACGGAGAAATTAATAAGAAAGGACAAGAATAAGGGTTTATTTTTTCCAAATCTTCACATCAGGGCAATTCATTGCAAATAATTTCAATAAAATTATAGAAGTAGAAAATAAAAATGCACTGAATGATTAAATATATCTTAAACTTACTCTATAACTGAAAAGTTTTGGGGTGATAGATAATACGTCTATGGTAGACAATGTGTAATAAGATCAAGCTCCCAACTGTAAAGTTTCTCAACAAGGAATGATTGATTATGGCTGCATGAATGGTTAAACTTACAAGTTTTGTGTGAGCTCCCATGCCCAGGGTAGCCGTTGTATGAGCAGTTTGCGTCTTAGAATAATATTCCTACAATATATTGTTAAGTTTTATATTTACTCCAAAGATTTTTCCTTCTATCGGCCAGTGTAAAGAAAGGTGAAGATTGAACAGGTCTGGATGACCCGCACGTAACAAAGTTGACAACTTCCCATCCAATATTAAAATCTTATTAACCTCGACACTTGATGAAAAGGGACAAAGACCGCTCTAAAATAAAAAATAATCTCATCTTTCGGAGATGAAAACAATTCCATTCAGGTTGCGCTCAAAGCAAAAATGTTTCGGTAACCCGAAACTTGATGAATACGAGCTTGCACAAACTGGAAACAATATTCCGTGAAATACGTTAAATTTTCACTGTGCTTAAAGGAAATAAATGCTTGGAAGTAAACGTACATAAGTATGGTATACGTCGACATTTTGCAAGTCTAATTTAATTACTGATAATACCGGGAGTTCACTACTGCGCGCGTTTTAAAGCATCAGCAATTTGTTTTACTTTATAAATGTACATAAACATAAAATGTGTACCTGGGGAGGATGTACGAAATAAAACGTATTACTAGGCTTAATGGTGCGGCTTATTCTGTAGCTTGAGTAGGTACATTATCTGACATAGTGAACTTAAAGGGAATGGCTGGTTGTTTGTTGCCATAACATCAAAGGAAAACTTCATTTACAGGTCCTGCATTCCTGTGGGAACAGATCACTACAATGCAGTGATAGTTGTTAACCTATACTTAGAAGATTTATTTATTTATTAATTATCACATACAAAGTCATTATAGTAGAACTATTAGATACATGGTATACAATGGACCATACATATTTTGTATTCCTTGAAGCAATGGCCATTCCTCTAGACTGAGATAAACGTGTTACATCATCAAGGTGAGGAAGGACTTTCAGAAATGTGATATTGTTGGAACGGTACCTCCTTGGTCTTGTAATCGGCGAGTCCAGACTATAAGGTGAGATGAAACTGGGAAAACGTCTTTGGAACATGCAAAGGTTTCAATTTACATACCGGTATGCTATGCAAATCGTATATTTCTTTAGATATCATAGATAAAGTCGATTTTGGGAACAAATTCTTTATCGCACATTTTAATCCAGACACTTGGTGACTGAAATCTGGGCCGAAAAAAACAGCAAGGGACCTTTCTGATGGCACGACGCATTTTAAATAGCGTCGATAGGCGATATTGCGTACGTATTTATTTAAAATAAAACATGTACACATCGGTCGAATTGCATTGCATGCATCCGTGTGAACATATTTGCAATTTCACTAAGTAAAAATCACTTATCGGTGTGTTATAAAACAAATGGAAACGAACCATTACACGAAGGCGCCACCGTCACGTTTTTAAGTTTTCGTTAAGTTCTTTCATTGTGCGTATTATTTATGAATAACCAACAACGTTCCAACAAGGTCCGACGACACATATCGTTTTTTTATACTACTATTAGTGAAACAAAAAAATCTCCTAATGAAAAAGCTACCACTTACTGAAGATAAAGTTCACCCTTAACATATTTTATACTGTAGCAATTACGGCTCGCGATCAGTTACAGGATAACGAGCACTGAAAATACCAGTAACTGTTTGTAAGATATAGGAACCAGGCAAAGGCCGTGCATTTTCGTATCTTTTGCTCCTAGTGGTCAACGTGTGTTCGGGTTTCGGATTTCGAAGTTCATTACTATGCATTAGACATGACACCGCTCGGAGTGGACGTACCGTCCTACCGAGCTTCTGTTTTTTAAATCGACGTCATTGTTACGTTTCGCTGTTATGCGATATTTCAGTTTTGTTGAAATTGATTCATTATTGGAGGAAGTCAAATATGCAAATTATTCTTTTCCAGGTGTGTCGTTAAAACTTAAGAAGGGTGCTATTTGACAGTCGTAAACTTGAATTTCGCACATGTATTGTCATTTGTTACAGTGAAAAAACAAACACGTGCATAGACCTTGAGTCTAGGTATGCGCAGGGTTCTAACCCCGTCTTTTGGGGCTTTTGTAACTGAATCGCAACTAACGCTAATAACTAAATAAGCTAATAACATTGCGTTCTTTTTAATTCCCTTTCAGTGTAGCTGCACAAACAAGAGGTACTTTGTTACGCTATCATCCGCCTGCATATCACAATTTATTCGGCAAATCTTCTTTTTACATACATCGTTATTCGCCGTTCCTCAACAGTAATTTAATTGTTGGCCATATAATTTTTCACATTCCATTATTTCTTTGGTTTTCCTCTACCCCTGTTACTATATGTATTCATACTCAAAACTTTCCTCAAGTCTTTGAGACACTAACATGACATCATCATACTAACCATAACTTGAAGACACGTTTCACGAAAGTCACGACATGCCTACACTAATATGTCACTGGCCGGCACTAACTCCGGAGAAACTAGACGTAATCTCGTATCAAAAACCCAGCCCGATCCGGGAATCAAACCCAAGACCTCATGCTCAACAAGTCAGCAGCAGCGCTTGCAACAGTTAGACGATCATCAGCGTCAGACTATTCATGTTCCCACTGCTGAGACACAGGCCTCCACTCTGCGAGAGGGGATGGGTCGTTATCCACCACGCGAGCCCAGGGCGGGTTGGCAGATGTTTATTTAAGTTTTATTGTTGATAGGCTCGCGTATAACCAGTATGTCATCTGATCGTAAGTTATGACGTGATCGACGGTGAAGGACGCTTTTCTAGAATTAACCTATTCACTCTTGACTTAAAGACCCCTAGGTTGTAGCTATCGGCTGACAGTCCGGCAGAGTATTCCACTCCTTAGCTGTGCCCATAATGAAAGTATTTCCATAAGATTTAGTGCGTATGGGTGGGATGACCACCTTGAACCGATGGCGCATCGCGTTACGTCTTGTAGTCCGATGATGAAATGGGCTAGGCGGAATTAAATCATGCAATTCCATCGCACACTTCCTGAAATGTAACCGATAAAAAGCCGACAAGCTGGCAACACTGCGACAATATTGAAGGGTCTGGAGCTTTAACTCGACCAGTGTTTCATTCCCGTTGAGCTAATTGGCCCGATTTTCGATCAACTCTAGTGCATCAAGCTGGTATTTGGCAGATCCGTCCCAAAGATGAGAACAGAGAGATGACACATATCTTCGAATGTTTGGTTCTAAAACATGCTGGTTTCCTCACGATTTTTTCCTTCACCGTTTTGAGACCATTAGTACAACTTAGCTCAAAATGCTGCATCATAAGATGCGTAGAATCATAAAATAAAAAATCATTTAGACAAATTAGGACAGCACTTTTTTGAACGTGAAAAACAGTCCCCATAACGCCCGCAAGTAGTGTTTTACAAGCAAAACACTGATATAAACAGATACATACTAAACAAATCATTACGAAGACATGGTCCATGTACATCACGTCCTCACAATACGGCTCACGACACACCTACACTAATATGTCACTAGCCGGCACGGACCCCGGAACCAGAAGTTATGCCGCCTCGCGGCCACATCCGGCGGCGGGCCGTGTGCTTCCTGTTATTCAAATGGACGAGCAGTTTGAGCATTTCCACTGAAGAGACCACCAATAAATCAATTTGATCAGTTTATCGTTTTCTCGGATAAAGTTATATTCGATCAGTAAATATATATAACCGATTGCGATATTGAGATTACTTCTAACACAGGTAACAATAATTCTAAATAACTTTTCACGAACATGTGCAAAAAATTCAAGAGCACTAAAGCCTTTGGTATCGTGTTGGATTCTAATACTCGAATTAAGAATAAAATAACTAAAAGCTTCCAAAATATTCTATAAGTCTGGTTCCAACGAACATCTAAGAAGGAAAATTCACTACAATACTGATATTTGATCGGATCCTAAACAAAACAATGGAGAAGATTTATCCCTAATTAATTATATTATCTAATATAATGCTCAGTACAATGTTTGGTGACACATGGCGACATGAGAGTGAAGGCATGCATACTAATGTGTTAAGTACTATTAGCCAGGTTGATTCCTGAACTGTTTGTGTCTAATAAAATTTGGTCGATTTTTCTTAAAAAAAACATTTCTTTAACAGAAAGTTTTAACATTGATAATTAGTTTCCTATCTTGGTGTCATCTCAATCAAATGAAAATTAAAATCTATTTGGTTTTTAATATTTGGCAATTTTCTTTAATTTAAAATTATTCGTCTGACATCGTCTTCATAGATGTATTTTAAAATAAAATTTTGTTTTAACCTTGTTTTTTAGAAAACACACGATGGACGGCAGTTAATTTCAAATTCAAAACTTAATTAATTAATTTCTTCAACAAAACCAAAAGTATAGACTCCCTTAAGAAGGACTCCCTTTTCTGCGCTTAGACTTCCATTTGGTAAAACAAACACAATTATCATAATTGCACGACCCTGTTAACACAATTTTCATATTATATTAAATATCTAGGCGCACTATAAACTTCACTTCAACATTTTGAAGTTTTCAACCGAATTTTCGGCTGATTAGGTCATGAATTAACTAGTTTGACTGTACCTTCGATTTCTCAGACTGCCATATTGGCATATGCGCCGATAACTTGGAACGGCTCCGGAACAACTTTTGATGGCATACTCGTAAGGGAGAAGGAATGCAAATGAAGCGTATTGTGAAGTTTATTCATAAATTGCTTAAATGGTTATTTGCCAAACATCGCTGGAATGGTGTTAGTTGTTTGTTAAGAGGCTGACGTGGGGTCCCATTTTCGTCGAGCAGGTAGAGTTAAAAATAAGCTCTATAGTCGTTTATTCGTTAGCAAAATAAAAAGTAAAACCCAAGTCAATTTTTAAGTTGTCTCTATTCAAAATGTTTAATTAAATAAGAGAGTTATAATTAAAAAGATCAAGAAAGGTCTATAATTTTTCATGACTTTAAAAATAGGACCTATGTTTTAGAATTCCATAAAAAAGGACCTGTGAAAAAAAATTTCAACAATAATCCCTAATTTAAAAAAGTACCGTTTGAAACTCATAAGTCAGCTTCTGTTATATCACATTATCATATTCTCCATTTATTCCAGTACCTATATCATGAGAACAGCACTTACCACAGTATACTTATTAAAACACTACATCAGTGGCACTAGTATACAACAACAACACAACAAAACAAAAAGACTAAAACTTGAAAGAGACTTAAATAAAATAATTACACAGAACACGTTAAGCAAGGCCAGCATATCGCGGTACGAAGCATCACAGCGGTAAAAATTTCATTAAAATTCGTGCATTAATATTTTAGTGACGAGAGCGTGGGTAGTTAAAAAAATGCTTTCTAGCTTAAAACTCGACTGAAACAGTATACTACTGAGATTATATTTTTGTCTCGCAAATACTGTCAACAAGCTCGTATAAAATTTGCTACGGTATTTTTATTCACATTCTAGCAACTCAGTTATGTCATATTAAAATTGTATGTACGAGTAACGTCGTGTGGATCTGTAGATTGATAGGTCGCCCTCTCTACATTTAAGTTACTCTTCTACTAGCATATACTCTCTATACCCGTATCACGGCCAAAGACCTCCCTCCGAGAATCACTCAATACACACTTTAATATTACATCATACAGAAATCTGCCTAGTTGTCTCAGGGCGTTAGTTCTGTGCTACTTTGGCCCACAGTTTGTACAGCATGCAGTAGACCGAGTCTTGCCTTGTCCATAACCTTCGGTAGTTTCCTAAAGCTTTGCTAAACTCCGTTTCTAGTTCGATAGAGACGTTACGTAATTTAAGAGCAAAGTTATGATAGTGACTCAACCTTTTTACTTTAAGTCAGGACCAGTTTTCTCATTTTAGAAAAAAAAAACAAATTATCAGATTTAATTTTTTTTTATTACAATAAATGTTCAAACTGCCTTCCTTCGACGGCAATGCAAGCACGACATCTTCTTAAAAAAGATCTGGTTATTTTTTTTTATTTTTTTTTTTCTAAGATGAGAAAACTGGTCCTGACTTAAAGTAAAAAGGTTGAGTCACTATCATAACTTTGCTCTTAAATTACGTAACGTCTCTATCGAACTAGAAACGGAGTTTAGCAAAGCTTTAGGTAAGCTAAAGTCATTTTAAGGAAGTATGGACATTTTGTGTAAAAACCGAGGCTATTTACAAAAAAAAATTTGACCAATTATTGAAAACGTAATCTAGCAAGTGTTACACCATTTTTGAATCCTTATTAAATGCGCCAATTTTTCATGTTACTTGCCAAACTAGCGTAGTACATTTTTTTTTCAGTACAGTCAGTTAAAGTTGGACAAAATAGTAAATTTGAATAATTTGGTTTTGAAAAAGTTTAATTTTCTTCCAAGTAGGAGGAGTTGGCTTTGAATTTTAGGCAAAAATCTACACAAGCATTATTCAAGATTACATAATAATAAAAAAAATTAGATAAATTATGGGATTTGTAGCAATTGGAGTTAAAGAACCATTACAGGGATTGATTTTTTTAGTAAATTTTTAAAGTGAACATAATTTTTTTAAAACATGAGATAGATTTTTTTTCGTATTTTTCTGAGAACTGTTATAACTTGGTCTATCACCCATTTACGGCTTGACGTCGATTTCTGGGACACCCTGTATAAATATGGTCATCTTAATTTGACATTCATCAATATCCCAAGACTTCAGCAGCAAGGTCCGAATACAGATGTCTTCATTCTGTGGAACAGAACGATGCTGTTTAAGACAGTACAGATTAAAGTAATGTGGTGGTGACCCAGTGGCTAAGGCCGCGCTACTCATGCTTGAGGTCGTGGGTTCGAATCCGAGCAAGTACCAATGTGACTTTTTCGATTCATATGTGCTTTCTAAGTTAATCTTGGACATCGCTGACAACGGTGAAGGAAAACATCGTACAGAAACCTGGAACAACTATACTACTGCCCTAAATATTTGCTCAATGTCAGTATTCGCTTAGCATAATCACCTTGTTATGTTCCCACTATTGGAACACAACCCCCTGTGAGAGTGAATAGTTGCTTAATAGCTGAAATTCACTACAAGCCACACCGCAGCTAGCACTACCACAGTAAGCACTTTCATAATTCCACTCCACAATAAGCTATTTGCATGAAGAGGAGCCTAATTCGTGATCGCATCCATTGCCTCAGTGGCGATCGCACCGGAATGCAGAATGCAGCCGTACTGTGTGCGAATCTGAGACATCCCACTAATGTATGTACGTTTTCCCAAGTAGCACAGCCTTTGATCAAGAATACGATAGATTTCTGATAGCACTTTAAAAATACCTTGGAACTGCCAGCAGAAGTGAAAACTTTAAACTTTGGAATAACTGCTTTTTTGTGTGAAAGACTGGCGACGCTGCGTAACAAAAAAAGTTAGAGCATGTCACGTGGCACGCACTGTCAACTTTTCGTCAAAGACCTAGTTTCTCGGCGACCAAGACATAGGCAATTAGGGCCATGAGACCAAGCCGTGTTTCTTGTACATTAGTACAGAATCGACGTCGAAAAACCTGCAATAGTAGCGTTACTAATTAAATGTTTAAAATATTTTATGAAGACGTTAGAAAGTACCCTCGTAAATAAAAAATAATAAGTACCCGATTGGAATATTGGTCACTGAATGAATTCCAAATAGCGTTTCGGAATTGTATTTCCAATATTAATCTGTCTGTATCGAAAGCCTGAGCCATTTTTGTGCGCGATGTCCGGTCGTCTCAACAGTTGCTCGCACACTCGCAGTGTGAAGGCTTCCATTTGAACCCGTGCCGTGTGTTCGGATCAAATCTTGCAATTGAATTTTAGAGCTATCCTCCACCGATTAAGATGAAATTTTGGATACACGTTTAGTTTGGATGACAATGCATGGTTAGCTAAGTGACTTTATTCTAAATCTAATATGACGGCCCAAGATGGTAACCTACTTATTTTTTATGCACTACCATGATATGGTATCAAATGAAAGAGTATGCTGAGAAGAATATGAAAAAAGGTTGTCTTAAAAAAGATTTTAATGAATTAAATAAATTAATTTTTATTTTTGCGGCTTGACATCCGATGATACTTTATATTTGATCATTTTTTTATGTTTTTAATCTAATTTCTTTACTTCAGAGCGACAAAATAAAAAAAAATCTACCTTCCTTTATGTCTGTGCTAATGAAACACTTTCGCGACGTAATTTTGTTCCTAATCGTGTCCCATTGTGTTTTCTTGATCGAAAAATATAGGATACATCAGTACAGATAGGTACAGGAAACCATCAAGTGCTAACTTGGCCGCCGAAGACTAGGCTAGCAGTTTTCATGGCCGCGCCTAGCCCAGACAAAGTTTTATCAGAAATCAGGAGCCTTCCTGTCCCCAGGATTGCTGAGGTCGGTTCTCATTCTAACATGCAGTGGTAGGTATTACGTGTCTTAGTTGTTAGGTACGAAATTTTCGCCCTTTCTAGGAGACACTGAAATCTGTTTAGACCGGTGCGGGTGTCTGAGTTTTGAAGCTTCAAGCTATCCATTTCAAACTTATAGGTCATAGCACGAATTCTAAGAAAATTCGAGACTTTCCAAAGAAATCTAAAGGCCCGTATTCCAGATGCTTATTCTCGACTCAATCTCAAAATTGGCCACACCTACACATCAACTGCCAACCAATCACAATTCTCGAGTTTGACATATGATTCTTCAGCTTGTGTACTCAAAAGAGCAAAAGCCTAGACGCCCCAGATGTTACTGAATTCTTTCTACACAAAATATGTGGTGTACAGGTGTACTATTTATATTCTCTCAACTCCATTCATGATTTTCAATACCTACCAATCGGCAAGTGATTTATCATTCGCCCAAGAAGAAAGTTTGAGACATTTGCCAATTTAAGGTGTAACTTTCTAAATTCACAAAATATGGGCTATGTTTTTGTTCGTTGACCGAAATAAAAAAGGTCAAAAGTATAAACGGAAAGTCCGTTTGAAATCACAACTGTTTCTTGGAAAAAATAGTCGTGAGAAAACACCAAACTGTACAATGATTAAGAATTCATTTACTGAATGTACAAAACGAGGGCCTCTATTTTCAAAATTATGTTATTGTAATATAATAATAGTACTTTACATCTAAAGGAGACAATTCTTATTGTATGGGGATAGACCCACCGCATACATTGTGGCGTATAGTAATGAAATGAATGTTGGTTTTATTCCTTATAATCTCTAGATTACAGAGATAAAATTGGCATAACTTTATGTAAACGGGCATACTGTGAAAAACAACAATCAAAATATGACTTTTTATGTAAATAAACATCAAACACGCTCGTAAACACGATTTTTTTGTTTTATTACTTTTTTACTACTAGTTCTATCGTCCGGTTAGGTTTTTATATAGGTAATCTTTCTTATCATAAAATTGTTACTTTTTATGTGTAATATACAGGTAATTATAATTTACTAGGGGAACCAAAAAATATTGTCTCCTTTAATCAAGTAAGAACATCTAAATCTCGAATTATAAAACATATCCTGTTTCATTTAGCCTACAGTGCACACATTGTCCCACTGATGACCAAAGGCCTTCCCCAAAATCCTTCCAGCTATTCACAACCAGCCCTTGCGTTATAGGCCCCAAATTTTCCAAGTTTATTAAGTAATTGTAAGTAAATAATAGTTTATAATTAAATCTATTATTAAGGTAGGAATACCTAAATCCCGAAAGCCCTGACAACACAGATGTTATCTAAACTTGCCTAAATAAGATCTTCGTCGTAAGCAAATTAGCGCTGTAACTTAGGTAAACTAATAAACTATGTTGTATCCATTATGGATAACAAACTGTAACTCTTCGGCCTGAAAAGGCTCTTAAGGGTGTTTTTCCACCAAAGATAGCAAGCAAAATTACAACAAAAGGTAAATTAATTATAAGGTTGTGTACTAACAAAAAATACCTCTCCCAAATTGTCTGAATTTGAATTAATAAAGCATCCTTACAGTGACTTATGAGACCTTGCCGTCTAGTCGCTCTTTCTGAAAATAAATTATCGACGAGACATAAATTAAAAACAAGTCACGAATTCATAAAACCAATCATACTCGTAACATAGCTGCTGCCGTACGCAAAATACGCGCTTAGTCGTGGAGTTGCGGCAACAGCCCGTCGAAAATAAACTAAACTAAACATAGCTGCTGCAAATTATTGTGACAAATCTGCGTACGCGCAATGGGACCTAAAGTTTGGTTTTATCCTTATACTCAAACAGCAAAAATTCTTAGCACTTCTCAAAAGCAGGACGTAAATTAGGCCAAAAACTTCCTTGTTACTCATAGTTAAAATCTATCGGGTCTTAATCAAAACTAACAATTACCCGTGAGTTTAGTGAGTACAGTGCGAAAATTAATTTGCTCACAGCTTAGCAAATTAAATGGAAATTATGAAAAGTGTGCAATTGCGGACATATTTTAAGACCTCACTTTTAAGGATTTAACTCGAAAGCTTGATGAGGAAAGTAATGAAAACGTCTTGAGAATCAGAACTTGGGACGCCAACTTAAAAATTTCTTAAAAGTTATTAAGTTTGTATTTCTCAAAGGGTTACTACACCCAAATTTGAATGGGCTAAAGTCTGTAACATGGAAATTCCTGATGTAAAAAACAATAACGCGTTGCCCAACCGACGAATCGAACCTCAAACCTTGTGCTTATCAGTAGTGCTCACTAGCAATGAGAAATAAATATTATGAACAAAAACTAAACTATGTACATACCTATTTTCTAAAGCAAATGAGAGCTTATTACTTATTACAATAGCTATAAGCATTTTATTCCAATAAAAACAACACAATACTGCCTAAATATTCCTTTCTCACTACATTATTACAAAGCATTAGAAAACATGAGCTTCAAGGAAAATCGTTTACAGATTAAATCCATATTTTTGCCTATAACAAAATAAAAATTATGTTCAAACATAAACTGCTTGGGTAGAGCATAATATTTCATACATATTCTGTGTCCACATTGGCCCAGAATTCGCTTAAAAGGCCAAAGTTTGCACGTGGGGAAATCTTGAGAAAGCAAAGCATCTTGGATGTTTAATCCTGTACCTTACTTTCAATTCTTTTTTGGTACAAAGGGTTGACTTTCTTTCTTTTGTTTGTTGAGATTAGGCTGGTGGATCCATTAGCCTTTTTAGAGACTATAGTGTTATTGTATAGTGGAGTAGGTAGAGGACATCTTAGTTTTAGGGTTGTTTAAGACGAAATTGCGTAAAGTTTCTTGATTTTACGATAGGATGAACTTTATTGAATGTACTTTATTGTACACCAAAATTGACACATCTTTTAAAAGACCAATTTCTGACAGGTGACCAGACAGCCTTTGGGTCATACTGTCAAACATCTTGCTGCAAAAAATATGATAAGTTATTTAAATTATTGATAATTTAAGGCTTCTACAAATGATTTAGTAGCATTAACTCTAACAATAACATAAATTCCATCAATTAAATAACACATCCATTATAAAGTTGCCCTACTAAAAGCCACTCCACAATATCAAGCAAAAATCATCGATCAAAACTTTTTAAAACCAATCCGTACGGTCGGGAATGATTTTTCACATCGGCGAGCAGTTACGACTATTATCAATCACAACAAATTTTGCCATAAAACCGCCATATGTATTACAGGTTTCCTACCTAAGACTCCTTGGGGAGAATCTGGGACGAAACCGAACAGATATCTCCTGATCCGCGCCCTGTTTGCCACAAGCCCAAGTGTATTAAATTTATGGTATAACAAACTGATTTATTCACCTACCAGGCAGAAATATTTGTATGTGGCTGTACGATTACCTGCCCGTAATTTTTATTTCAGTGATACTGAAAATGAAGCTGCAGCTTTTTGTTGGATCAACAAAACGAGTGAAGTAATGTTTATGTTTAACAACTGAATAAATATTCTGTAATGCCGTCTAGTGATTGCAAGCGTGAATATCGAGAAAAACGTTCTGGCATTGATTTAAAATCTGAACTGAAATATAAACTTTGCCATAAAAAAAAACTATAAGTATGTAACTTTGCACGCTATCAGTCACTCTGTCCGTACGAACTTTAGAAGAAATAAAAGTTATGAACAAGTTTTTCATAGTTTAGCAAGAAAGGAAAGCTTATACACCTCTCCATCTTGTTGCATCCTCAAAGAAGAAAACTTATAAATAGCAAGAAAAGCCATAAATCTTACAATATTTTACATATACTAACTAAAATCGCCATCTCTTGTAGATTGACCCGAATATAACCGATTTCGTATATCTGATCACCCTGGGGTGCCTTCGGGCGTCCAGCGAAGATCGTACCAATTAACCAGCTGACACAATCAAACATCAGCATTGCGTTGCAGTTTGTGTCTGTTCCTCATGCTATAATATTATTCATCTAGCCTTCCAGGTCTTGGTATTTTGGTAAATAATTAGGTCCGTATGCTAAATACGCACATTGACGAAGATGGCTTAGATGTATTGTTTCATATATCGGCTTTGAATAACAGCCAGTTATATAATGCATGCGTGTATGCAATAAGATTTGCTATCCCGTGTGAAATAGGTTTACTTTTAAAATAATTCTCGCTTCTCGCATATATAGTCATAGGACCTCCTATGGCTATCGATAACTATCCTAAACCATGAGTTGCATAATGGTCCTTCAAAAGTTTTCATTATTTTCCCTGTCTATCTTTCGTTAATTCTACAATATCTTATACTATAATTTGTCTTAACTTTAATAACAGTAGATTTACTTACTTAGTACGTAATACTCTAAGCTTCTGACACGGTTAAAGAAGAAACAAGACATAAATTAAATTTTAAAAATCCTCGAGGATTATAAACCCATAATTGTATTAAACTGTATTGTTTATCTAGTACCTAGAAGACACGCTTTGATCGACAATTCATCGAAATACGCAATTATAATTCGATATCTTGCAAAAATACCCCGATAAAAGAGTAAAATGCACATAACTTTTGAACGGCTGAACCGATTTTCATCAAACATAGCTAAGAACACTCTCGACAAAGTCATCTTTTATATAAAATAACTCAATCGAAATCGGTTTTGGAGCTATGATGCCACAGACAGATACACAAATACACAGATACACACTTCAAACTTATAACACCCCTCTTTTTTCGTCGGGGGTTAAAAACATCGTAGACCACATTTCTGCAGTTGATAGAATCGAAGGCGTTACGTCACTGACTGATTATGAAGTATCCTTGAGTCACCCGCCAGGGATATAAGGTGGCGATGCTTTACTTTTTCTTTATCGCAAAACTTCGAGATTTGAAACTTGAAGGCCAAAAGGTCAAATCCCTTGCGGTCTTTTAAGTCTTGACATTTCGAAGTCCCCATTGATATTGTTAATCTATTTGTATGTAGGTCGTCCGAAACCCTTTTTCCGGGTATTTGACCCCGAAGGATCAATGGTAGAGTTTCAGGTGGGACAGAAATCTGAATGCGTTTAAGAGTGCGTCTGAATGCGTTTATTATAAGTTTTAGGGGCTTCACACCTCACAAAGAAAAACCGAAGTAATATAAGTTTGCTCATGTGTTCAGTTTACCCGTTCCGCGCGACGTTTACTTATCAAGTTGGTTCTCTTTTTTTGTTTTTGGAGGCATGCAAATTTCAGTGTTCCATTCAAATTTTCTTTTGACTGACCTGTTTTTGTAATACGAATAAAAAAGACTGAATATAAATCAAAGGCCAATTCTCGAAAGCACTAAAGAGAATAATTAGTACTATATTACTTAGACCGTCTAGTCGAAGATGGGCACTTCCAAATTCTTGCTGCTAAAATATTCAAAGTTATTAGAAATTCTTGTAAAGTTTCGGTAAATATCTCCAAGTTGTTAAAATAGTTGAGTGGTCAATCGATAGCGTTTGTTAATACACTGGGGACTCCGAAAACTCAGGGGAAGTAGCCGCAAAGTTTGGCACGGCGCCACTACGGGGCCGTTCAAATTGTCTGTTGCCACTAACGTTTACCTAAATGTTTCTGGTCCGACGGAGTGAAGTCTCATCCTTTGATCAAAATCTTGAAGGCTTAGAAAAACGTTTGCCAGTTTTATGCTGAATTTATTCATCTTCGTATTCTGGAATCGTAAAACATGATTATGATCAACTTTATGATTGGGATATGCAAAACATGTTAAAGTATTTCAAAAAAGGCATTTGTCTTTTTAGTTTCAGAGGTTCTACTGCTAAAGATTGATCACACACAGACTGCGGCAAATTCCCTAAATATCAACCAACATAAAGTTGAGATCCAGATATCTATAGTTGGGCAATTCCAGGCTTTAGTTGGATGCTTAGATTAAGGTTGAGTTTAGTTTGAGAATTACGAAGTGTCAAAAAGAAAACTAGAAGCTATTTTATTGATATGAAACAGATAACAGTGATTATTGACTTTATAAATCCTTGCTTTGCCTGACTTTCATATAAAATATCTTTTCTTTTCTGAACTTTAGATTGTTCTGTACGCAGGTAGATATTTAGGTGTTCGACAAAGAAAATTGTATTCGTAAATGATTCCTTCTGTAATTTTAGAAACTTACTTCACTAATATTCTCAGTAGGTGGGTGGAGTGGCTGGAATATGGTTGTGTTTATGAAGTTACAGCGAGATGAGGGGCCAGTACACACTTTTGGCCAAACTCCAAACGCGTTGTCTTAGGGTGACCGAACAAATACGGAGTAAGTTATAACTCTACTTATGTTAGTAGTGAACGAGAACACGTAGTTAGAAGCAAAAAGTAAAAGACTGAGACTAACCTAATAAATATAAAGGAAAATAAAGTATAGGTATTTCTGAGAGATATTGCTGCCCTTATTGCTATATTTGTACTTTATGAATACGGAGAAATTAATAAGAAAGGACAAGAATAAGGGTTTATTTTTTCCAAATTTTCACATCAGGGCAATTCATTGCAAATAATTTCAATAAAATTATAGAAGTAGAAAATAAAAATGCACTGAATGATTAAATATATCTTAAACTTACTCTATAACTGAAAAGTATTGGGGTGATAGATAATACGTCTATGGTAGACAATGTGTAATAAGATCAAGCTCCCAACTGTAAAGTTTCTCAACAAGGAATGATTGATTATGGCTGCATGAATGGTTAAACTTACAAGTTTTGTGTGAGCTCCCATGCCCAGGGTAGCCGTTGTAAGAGCAGTTTGCGTCTTAGAATAATATTCCTACAATATATAGTTAAGTTTTATATTTACTCCAAAGATTTTTCCTTCTATCGGCCAGTGTAAAGAAAGGTGAAGATTGAACAGGTCTGCATAATTTGATTCAAGAGTACGTTCGGTCTTGCAATCTAAGGTTTGTGGTTCATTTTCTATAAAACGGCTGCAACTTTAACAATATAAAGTTTATTGATAGCTGAACCGTCAGCAATACTTACTTTACGAGCTCGCTGGCTCGTAAACTCGATACAATCGGCTGAATGACCCGCACGTAACAAAGTTGACAACTTCCCATCCAATATTAAAATCTTATTAACCTCGACACTTGATGAAAAGGGACAAAGACCGCTCTAAAATAAAAAAATAATCTCATGTTTCGGAGATGAAAACAATTCCATTCAGGTTGCGCTCAAAGCAAAAATATTTCGGAAACCCGAAACTTGATGAATTCGAGCTTGCACAAACTGGAAACAATATTCCGTGAAATACGTTAAATTTTCGCTGTGCTTAAAGGAAATAAATGCTTGGAAGTAAACGTACATAAGTATGGTACACGTCAACATTTTGCAAGTCTAATTTAATTACTGATAATACCGGGAGTTCACTACTGCGCGCGTTTTAAAGCATCAGCAATTTGTTTTACTTTATAAATGTACATAAACATAAAATGTGTACCTGGGGAGGAAGTACGAAATAAAACGTATTACTTGGCTTAATGGTGCGGCTTATTCTGTAGCTTGAGTAGGTACATTATCTGACATAGTGAACTTAAAGGGAATGGCTGGTTGTTTGTTGCCATAACATCAAAGGAAAACTTCATTTACAGGTCCTGCGTTCCTGTGGGAACAGATCACTACAATGCAGTGATAGTTGTTAACCTATACTTAGAAGATTTATTTATTATTCATCACATACAAAGTCATTATAATAGAACTATAAGGTACATGGTATACAATGGACCATACAGATTTTGTATTCCTTGAAACAATGGCCATTCCTCTAGACTGAGATAAACGCGTTTCATCATCAAGGTGAGGAAGGACTTTAAAAAATGTGATATTGTTGGAACGGTACCTCCTTGGTCTTGTAATCCGAAGTGCGACCCCAGAGTATAACATGAGATGAAACTGGGGAAACGTCTTAGGGACAGGCAAAGGTTTCTATTTACGTACCGGTATGCTATGCAAATTGTATATTTCTTTAGTGATCATAGATAAGATCGATTTTGGGAACAAATTCTTTATCGCACATTTTAATCCCGACATTTGGTGACCGAAATATGGGCCAAAAAAACCGCAAGGGATCTTTCTGATGGCGCGACGCATTTTAAATAGCGTCGATAGGCGACATTGCGTACGTATTTATTAAAAAAAAACCTGTACAAATCAGTCGAAATGCATTGCATTGCATTCGTGTGAACATATTTGCAATTTCACTAAGTAAAAATCACTTATCGGTGTGTTATAAAACAAATGGAAACGAACCATTATACGAAGGCGCCACCGTCACGTTTTTGAGTTTTCGTTAAGTTCTTTCATTGTGCGTATTATTTATGAATAACCAACAACGTTCCAACAAGGTCCAACGACACATATCGTTTTTTATACTACTATTAGTGAAACAAAAAAATCTGCTAATGAAAAGGCTACCACTTACTGAAGATAAAGTTCACCCTTAACATATTTTATACTGTAGCAATTACGGCTCGCGATCAGTTACAGGATAACGAGCAGTGAAAATACCAGTAACTGTCTGTAAGATATAGGAACCAGGCAACGGCCGTGCATTTTCGTATCTTTTGCTCCTAGTGGTCAACGTGTGTTCGGGTTTCGGATTTCGAAGTTCATTACTATGCATTAGACATGACACCGCTCGGAGTGGACGTACCTTCCTACCGAGCTTCTGTTTTTTAAATCGCCGTCATTGTTACGTTTCGCTGTTATGCGATATTTCAGTTTTGTTGAAATTGATTCATTATTGGAGGAAGTCAAATATGCAAATTATTCTTTTCCGGGTGTGTCGTTAAAACTTAAGAAGGGTGCTATTTGACAGTCGTAAACTTGAATTTCGCACATGTATTGTCATTTGTTACAGTGAAAAAACAAACACGTGCAGACCGTGAGACCTTGAGGGTTAGAACACGTGCAAAGACGGGGTTAGAACCCTGCGCATACCTAGAGTATGCGCAGGGTTCTAACCCCGTCTTTTGGGGCTTTTGTAACTGAATCGCAACTAACGCTAATAACTAAATAAGCTAATAACATTGCGTTCTTTTTAATTCCCTTTCAGTGTAGCTGCACAAACAAGAGGTACTTTGTTACGCTATCATCCGCCTGCATATCACAATTTATTCGGCAAATCTTCTTTTTACATACATCGTTATTCGCCGTTCCTCAACAGTAATTTCATTGTTGGCCATATAATTTTTCACATTCCATTATTTCTTTGGTTTTCCTCTACCCCTGTTACTATATGTATTCATACTCAAAACTTTCCTCAAGTCTTTGAGACAGTAACATGACATCATCATACTAACCATAACTTGAAGACACGTTTCACGAAAGTCACGACATGCCTACACTAATATGTCACTGGCCGGCACTAACTCCGGAGGAACTAGACGTAATCTCGTATCAAAAACCCAGCCCGATCCGGGAATCAAACCCAAGACCTCATGCTCAACAAGTCAGCAGCAGCGCTTGCAACAGTTAGACGATCATCAGCGTCAGACTATTCATGTTCCCACTGCTGAGACACAGGCCTTCACTCTGCGAGAGGGGATGGGTCGTCATCCACCACGCGAGCCCAGGGCGGGTTGGCAGATGTTTATTTTAGTTTTATTGTTGATAGGCTCGCGTATAATCAATATGTCATCTGATCGTAAGTTATGACGTGATCGACGGTGAAGGACGCTTATCTAGAAGTAACCTATTCACTCTTGACTTAAAGACCCCTAGGTTGTAGCTATCGGCTGACAGTCCGGCAGGGTATTCCACTCCTTAGCTGTGCCCATAATGAAAGTATTTCCATAAGGTTTAGTGCGTATGGGTGGGATGACCACCTTGAACCGATGGCGCATCGCGTTACGTCTTGTAGTCCGATGATGAATTCCATCGCACACTTCCTGAAATGTAACCGATAAAAAGCCGACAAGCTGGCAACACTGCGACAATATTGAAGGGTCTGGAGCTTTAACTCGACCAGTGTTTCATTCCCGTTGAGCTAATTGGCCCGATTTTCGATCAACTCTAGTGCATCAAGCTGGTATTTGGCAGATCCGTCCCAAAGATGAGAACAGAGAGATGACACATATCTTCGAATGTTTGGTTCTAAAACATGCTGGTTTCCTCACGATTTCTTCCTTCACCGTTTTGAGACCATTAGTACAACGTAGCTCAAAATGCTGCATCATAAGATGCGTAGAATCATAAAATAAAAAATCATTTAGACAAATTAGGACAGCACTTTTTTGAACGTGAAAAACAGTCCCCATAACGCCCGCAAGTAGTGTTTAACAAGCAAAACACTGATATAAACAGATACATACTAAACAAATCATTACGAAGACATGATCCATGTACATCACGTCCTCACAATTCGGCTCACGACACACCTACACTAATATGTCACTAGCCGGCACGGACCCCGGAACCAGAAGTTATGCCGCCTCGCGGCCACATCCGGCGGCGGGCCGTGTGCTTCCTGTTATTCAAATGGACGAGCAGTTTGAGCATTTCCACTGAAGAGACCACCAATAAATCAATTTGATCAGTTTATCGTTTTCTCGGATAAAGTTATATTCGATCAGTAAATATATATAACCGATTGCGACATTGAGATTACTTCTAACACAGGTAACAATAATTCTAAATAACTTTTCACGAACATGTGCAAAAAATTCAAGAGCACAAAAGCCTTTGGTATCGTGTTGGATTCTAATACTCGAATTAAGAATAA
Source organism: Orthosia gracilis (assembly GCA_947562075.1). Classification (NCBI taxonomy): domain Eukaryota; kingdom Metazoa; phylum Arthropoda; class Insecta; order Lepidoptera; family Noctuidae; genus Orthosia; species Orthosia gracilis. The sequence continues at coordinate 31,905,144 of OX387272.1, read as the reverse complement.
AATAACTAACAGCTTCCAAAATATTCTATAAGTCTGGTTCCAACGAACATCTAAGAAGGAAAATTCACTACAATACTGATATTTGATCGGATCCTAAACAAAACAATGGAGAAGATTTATCCCTAATTAATTATATTATCTAATATAATGCTCAGTACAATGTTTGGTGACACATGGCGACATGAGAGTGAAGGCATGCATACTAATGTGTTAAGTACTATTAGCCAGGTTGATTCCTGAACTGTTTGTGTCTAATAGAATTTGGTAGATTTTTCTTGAAAAAACATTTCTTTAACAGAAAATTTTAACATTGATAATTAGTTTCCTATCTTGGTGTCATCTCAATCAAATGAAAATGAAAATCTATTTGGTTTTTAATATTTGGCAATTTTCTTTAATTTAAAATTATTCGTCTGACATCGTCTTCATAGATGTATTTTAAAATAAAAATTTGTTTTAACCTTGTTTTTTAGAAAACACACGAAGGACGGCAGTTAATTTCAAATTCAAAACTTAATTAACTTCTGCAACAAAACCAAAAGTATCCCTTAAGAAGGACTCCCTTTTCTGCACTTAGACTTCCATTTGGTAAAACAAACACAATTATCACAATTGCACGACCCTGATAACACAATTTTCGTATCATATTAAATGTCTAGGTGCACTATAAACTTCACTTCAACATTTTGAAGTTTACAAACGAATTTTTGGCTGACTAGGTCATGAATTAAGTAATTTGACTGTACCTTCGATTTCTCAGGCTGCCATATTGGCATGTGCGCCGATAACTTGGAACGGCTCCGGAACAACTTTTGATGGCATACTCGTAAGGGAGAAGGAATGCAAATGGAGCATATTGTGAAGTTTATTCATAAATTTTTTAAATGTTTATTTGCCAAACATCGCTGGAATGGTGTTAGTTGTTTGTTAAGAGCCTGACGCGGGTCCATTTTCTTCGAGCAGGTATAGTTAAAAATAAGAAGCTCTGTAATCGTTTATACGGTAGCAAAATAAAAACTAAAACCCAAGTCAATTTTTCTCTATTCAAAATGTTTAATTAAATAAGAGAGTTATAATTAGAAAGTTCAAGAAAGAAAGTTCTTTTATTCTTCATGAACTTTAATAATAGGACCCTATGTTTTCGAATTCCACGAAAAATTAAACATAAGTGAAAAAAAAATTCAACGATTATCCGTAATTTCAAAAAATACCGTTCGAAACTCATAAGTCAGCTTCTGTTACATCACATTATCATATTCCTCGTTTATTCCAGTACCTATATGATGAGAACAGCACTTACCACAGTATACTTTTCTATTTCATTTACTTATTAAAACACTATATTAGATACAACAACATAACAAAATAAGAAGACTAAAACTTGAAAGAGACTCAAATAAAATAATTACACAGAACACGTAAAGCAAGGCCAGCATATCGCGGTACGAGGCATCACAGCGGTGAAAATTTCATTAAAATTCGTGCATTATTTTTTTAGTGATGAGAGCGCGTGGGTAGTTAAAAAAATGCTGTTTAGCTTAATACTCGACTGAAACAGTATACTACTGAGATTATATATTTTTGTCTCGCAAATACTTTCAACAAGCTCGTATAAAATTTTCTACGGTATTTTTATTCATATTTTAGCAACTCAGTTATGTCATATTAAAATTGTATGTACGAGTAACGTCGTGTGGATCTGTAGATAGATAAGTCGCCTTTTCAACATTCAAGTTACTATTTTTCTAGCATATTCTTTCTATGCCCGTATCATGGCGAAAGACCTCCCTACGAGAATCGCTTAATACACACTTTAATATTAAATCATACAGAAATCTGCCCTGAGACAACTCTCAGGGCGTTAGTTCTGTGCTACTTTGGCCCACAATTTGTACAGCATGCGGAAGACCGAGTCTTGCCTTGTCCATCATCATCACAGTCATCACAGTCAGAGTTTTACAGCTGGTCAGACTGCGTTATACCTATGTTGAGCATAAACGTAATGCTAAGCCTCTGTGAAAGGGAGAAGGCTGTAATCTGCCACACGGGTCCAGTGCGGATTGGTAGATGTCACATAACCAATTTTTAGTTCTAGGACTTTTCGGTTTCCCCACGATGTTTTTCTTCACCAATTTAAGCGCAGATTACGTTGGTTATGTCAAAAATATGTAATCGCTCTGATTTGTATTCAATTTTCCGGTCTTACCTCTGCATAAGATTATCATGCTTCACATCGGCTTTGATAAAAGTTAACTAACTTTGAATGCACGTCTACCATTAAGGTCTGGTTAACCAAACGAAATGTTACCAAAAAATACTCATCATCAACCATAGCAATCTAAACCTTATGTGCAAGAAGCAAGTTGCATTTTCCCTAAAACAGCCGGCACAATATTATCATTCCGTGTTTTCAACGGTTGCTATTGTGGCTCAGCGAAGATAAAAAAAATCGTTTAAAGCTGTAAATATTACATTTTACATTAAGGAAATGATTCGGTATTTTTTCGCCATGTCTTTTCGCTGCTCCTGGATTTATTTGCTAAACTAGAATATTTTTAAATAGTAAAGATACGGCAGTCTGAGCTTTTGTTTATACGCGTTTGCCTTACAAATCACAACATTTTAATGTCGGCAGATAACCGCCCCCGAAGATAGGCGACCGCTACACGAGCTCGATGTGGTCTAGTATGACCTATGTAACTTGTGTGTACTGTAGAGGTTTCCCTGGTTTACCTGTTCGGCCGCTGACACCTAAAGCTGGCAACTTATATTTATTTTAAGTTTGGAAGGAAATCGAATACAGAATATTTAGAAATAAATCGAACGCGTGTAGTTTTTTGTTTAGCCGACACTTCTGTGAGAGCCGACCTACGAGCGGCACGTTCGAATAAATATACGTCGTAGAAGTCCAATAGTATTTTTTCAGCCTCTGGCTGCGTCCCCCTTTTACAAATGGTGGAGGCGCCGGGTAGTGAAAATCCCGGTAAATAAGTAAAAATCTAAGAAAAAATACGAAAAAACATATTTTCGCGTGTGCACGGCGAGAACAGTGAAGAACGTTCGAATAAATATACGTCGTAGAAGTCCAATAGTATTTTTTCAGCCTCTGGCTGCGTCCCCCTTTTACAAATGGTGGAGGCGCCGGGTAGTGAAAATCCCGGTAAATAAGTAAAAATCTAAGAAAAAATACGAAAAAACATATTTTCGCGTGTGCACGGCGAGAACAGTGCGCGAAGCCCTATCAACGAGTGTACGTCGCGTCGTTACGAGGAACGAAAGTCCTGTCGGCGAGAACCCCAGCCGACGAGCAAACGCAGAGAAAATAAAGATAAGTGGTCTATTTTAATTAAAAATGGCACAGCCAGTTTTTACGGGGACCGGAACAAAGTCCAGTTTCGAGGCTTTCCTTGTGCAGTTCAAGGTTGTCGCCGCTATAAATAAATGGCAAGAACAGGACTTAGGGCTCATTTTGGGAGCGTACCTGGACGGCCCGGCACTCGCTTATTTTAAATTCATCTACAAATGGAGGCGATGGCGAATCCTTTCACACGCCGAGGTACGATTTTCGCCCAAGGCAGCGCTTCGAGAACAGAACTAACCGCTCTCGTATTGCCCCTAGATATAGAAGCCCACTACCAACCGATCACCCAAACGAACCAGGACACAGTCAATAAAGATGGATGAGGAGTTGCGGGCTGTGTCCATGAAAGAGCAATTCCCGATTGAAAACAATAAACACGGTGATCAAACTCCATTTATTAAAATTAGTATAGGTAACCGATCGTATGACGCATTAGTTGACACAGGTGCTTCCATCTCTTGCATCGCCGAAGAATTAGTTGTGCTGCTAGGTTTGAAGCATACCTGTGATGAGACGAAACATTTTGTGAAATCCATTTCGGATTCTTTTCTAACGATTATGGGCAAAACAAGAATCAACTTCATCGTGGATTCGTGTGTTTTAACGAATGACTTTTTTGTGATGAAAGGCATTAACCAAAGTCTAATATTAGGCCAAGACTTTTTATATAAAAACGAGGCTATCATTAACTATAATAAGAAATGTGTATTTTTTTAAAGGAAAATTTTCTGCTAATTTTTGTAAATACTCTGAACAAAACGTTACGTCATTTTCACAACCTCTGGTTTGTTGGAGCTGTCATGACAGAACAAAGGTGATGCTCTACACGCCCAGACGGACCATAAATAGGAGTTTGAAACAGACACAGAGGGTCTGTTAAGGGTACTGCTCGAGGAAGCAGGGGCAGCGGTGTACGACAACGTCACATGCCAAGTCATCAAAGGGGAAATGACGGGGTCGTATATGGCAGCCTACAGCGCGAGGAGTGGTTTTGTGGCCCTGGACAAGGAGGAGACGGAGCGCTCAGGCAAACTCAAGTTCAGAATGCCAAATGACGATCCGATAGTGGTTACCGCCAAATGTACCAAAATCATGCCGGATGATAAGATCCTGGAAATGGCACAGTCCATTTCGGGAACCTCAGGTATCCCGGCATCGCAGGAATGCTGGGCGGTACCCAATATCAGATGGATTAACGGAGTTCCGGTTTGCGGTAAGACAACCTGGCTGGCAAAGCACTTCGACGAGGACAGGGACGTGATAGCCACCACGACAACAGAAGCTGCCAAAGATCTTAGGGAAAAGCTTGCGCGCCGCTTAGGAGACCGAGCATAGACCAAGGTGCGCACTATGGCCTCAATCCTAGCAAACGGTTTCAAGAGTCAAGACAAATGCTACCGTCTTACGGTAGACGAGGCTCTTATGAACCACTTTGGTGCCGTAGTCATGGCAGTAAAGTTGTCTGGAGCAAGCGAGCTTGTCCTCGTCGGAGACGCTAACCAGCTTCCATTTTTGGACAGAGAGAACCTTTTCGAGCTTAGGTATACCCGTCCAGACCTGGTGGCTGGCATCACCCAGGAGTTTCTCTGCACACACCGCAATCCAATGGACGTGGCGTTTGTACTGAGTGAGATATACCCCGGTATATACTCCTCCAAGTCGTCGCTGTCGCGGGTCCACTCCCTGAAGGTGAAAGGTTACACAGGGGCGCAAATACCGAGCACTGCCCAAAACACCCTGTTCCTGGTTCATACGCAGGGGGAGGAAGCTTCTCTTGCGAGCCAGGGATTTGGATCCGGCGAAGGGTCGCGCCTGCTAACCATACACGAGGCTCAGGGGTTAACCTGCGAAAGTGTCATCATCATCAACACCAGGTCCAGAAGGCTTCAGGTCCACGACAGCGTCTCCCACGCGGTAGTGGCGGTGTCCAGACATACAGTTAGTTGCGTCTATTACACCGACGACGCCGATGACGCCACAGGCCGCTTTGCTAAGAGGGCGATGGATGCGCCAACTAAAACGGTCGTCAACTACAATCTTAAGACGGCCATGCAACATCGAGACGTGGTCGTCATAGAGGCCTTGCTCACGCTAGTGAAGTCCCTGGTCAGCAGACATCACCAAAACGCCACCTAACAAATTCTTTCCAACAACTCTAACCCAAACACCTCCCCAAACCCAAACCATCACCCTGTCAAAATCCTGTAATGAAAAAATATACATGTAAAGCTGCATGGTGGAACGAGTCAGTCATACTCAGCTTAACATCCTAACGACGGGGTTCTAGAACGGGGACCGTCGGCCGGGACTGGTCTGCTCGCACTGCCATGCATCTCCCCCGAAAGTGTACAAATAGAAATAAGTAGACAAAATAGTAAATAACATAAGCATTGTATCAATAGAAATCAGTAAAAAAAAAAGTCAATAATATAAAGATAAGTAGTAAATAGAAATATAAAATTGTAATTTATTTATTTATTTATCCATTTATTTCAGGCATCAAGGCCCATATAGATGTATACAATACTATATTTACATAAAAAACTTAAAAATACTATAAATATATATAACATAATTATCTAAAACTAATGCACACGAAGTGTCGGCGTCGTGTGCCAGTGTGTAATAAATAATTATACAGTATTTAATGAAAGATGAACTCACGTAGACTTAAGTTAGTTAAGTAAGACTAGAAATAATGTCCGACGTAGGAGTCCAATAATTGTAATATTATGAAAATTTATTAAACAAATTAATACAGTAAAAAAGGGCGCGGACGTCTATGCCCGCGGTTTTTTTTTTTTTTTTTTTTTTTTTTTTTTTTTTTTTTTTTAAACTATGTGGGTTATATAAAGGCCCCTACCAAATAGTTAGGCGATTATCTGATGTTAATTATGTAATTAGAAAGTTAAATAATAGGAGATTTAGGGATATTGTACATATAAATAGGCTAAAACCGTTTAATGTTAGAGTAGGCTAGTTAAAGGTAATGTAGATACTGGTAGGCAAGGTTATGTAACGTCAATGTCTAAGTACGTTAAGAAAAATATATATATATGATAGACAGTTTTCAGATTTGACGTGTCATAGTTAGTAGGGATGGGCAAGCAGAAAATATATTTATCGATGATTTTTGCTGCAATTAGTATCGATGTGATTAAAATAAATTATTTTCCAATTCCATGAGCTGATGTAAGCTGCCGGGGGAAGAAAAGGCTGGCAATGCTGACTACGCATCGAAGCAATATTTGTTTTTTTTTATTCAGCTAGGCTGAGCTTAATCCAGTGCATTGATGAGCATGAGCATTTCAAGAGTGGGAGAGGTATTGGTCATAACTGAAACCGACTGTGCATACGGGGCATAGCCTTCGCAAAGGATGTTGATTTGGCATTGGTGGCGCGTTTAGTGGACTGTATATGCGATGCGAAAAAAAACGATTGACAAACGCTTGATGATAGGTAATTCGAGTTGCGGGGTTGATGGACAATAGAGTACAACCCGAAAATAATTAGGGGAGGATGCACAAACCTTTTCTGGAACCGCGTGGTAGCGTCTTCGTGGCACTGAAACACTTCACCAGGGTTCAAGGGCAGCTGGGCTTCAAATTACTGTCATCACACGTTAAACACAAACACAAATTGTTGATTATAGTTTTATTACACGCGAAACCGCGGTAATTCCGAAGTTATCAATATTTTTCCACGGAGCGAGGCAACGCCATATGCGTACGCGATGCGGTTCAATTCGGAAGACATCTCCAAACAAAAAAATGACGGGGCATATCTTCCTATTCACTCGCGAGGATGTGCGGAAAAGGGATAGGTATAGGAAACAGCGGATGTCAATCATATTTTGCAAGTTGGCGCAACCATTCCCCCCGGGTTTGAAGGGTTACCTTCGAAAAACAATAAGCGAAACTAATCAAAACTAAATTCAGGTGTAACCTCTAACTGCTTACCTATTCCTAAACTAAATATGTATAAAGCGCTACCAAAACTACTTAACTAAGTTGAAACCTGCTGCTGATTAGGCAGAGGACAGAAGCGAATAACCGGACGTAAATACGAACCGGTTGCGGTTTTAATTCTTACTATACGCGTTACTCCCTTTGAATCCGGGAAAACTTCCTCCACTATACCTAGAGGCCAGTGTAGGGGGGGCGCATTCTCGGTCATTAAAACTACCACAGTACCAACGGTGACTGAGTTCGTTGGAGTATTCCACTTTTGACGCGACTGCAGCGTGTGCAAATAATCTGTTCTCCAACGCCTCCAAAACGATTGAACTAATCTATCCAAAAGAGTGTGACGCTTTAGGAGATGCAGTCTGTCTTCATCGACATCCATAGCGGGCAAATACTTAAGAGGAGTCATGTTTAAAAAGTGAGCCGGCGTTAAAGCTAAAGACTCCGACGGGTCACTAGATAGAGTTCGACACAGTGGACGAGTATTCATTACTGCCTCTATCTGAGCGAGTACAGTACTCAGCTCCTCATAAGAGAGAATCTGTACGCCTACAACGCGGAACAGATGCAACTTGAGGCACTTAATATTAGCCTCCCAATTGCCACCAAAGTGACTAGCAGCGGGCGTATTAAAATGCCATTCAATACGATTTTCGGCCAAAACATGCGCGAATTCACTCTGATAATACTTTGACCGCAAGAATGCGTGTAACTCCGAGATACTACGGCGAGCACCAACGTAAATAGTACCATTGTCCGAATATAAACGTTTGACGGGGCCACGGCGCGACAGAAAATGCTTAAACGCGGACATAAAACATTGCGTACTTAAATCACCGGTCAATTCTATATGAACCGCACGAGTCGTCATACAAATAAATAAACAAACGTAATCCTTTGTGGAGCGTACACCACGACCACGGGCAATAGTTACTCTAAACGGGCCGGCGAAGTCGGTGCCGGTGTGTACGAAAGGTTTAGCGGATTGAACAACACGGCAAGAGCGATGATCGGCCATTTCAGGCTCGATAAAACGCGGGCGAAGCTTAAAACAGGGCACACATTTGTGCACTCTAGCACGAATCAAATTGCGAGCGGAAAGTATCCAGTACTTCTGTCTAAGGATAGACATCAACAAGTCCGGACCTGCGTGAAAATTCACCTTATGATGATAATCTACAATCAAATCTAAAATATGGTCCTTACGGGGTAAAACTACTGGATGCTTTTGTTCAAATCCTAAATCTGAATTTCTCAAACGACCACCTACTCGAATGAGACCATCCTGCAAAAAAGGTTTCAAATGTTGGATTGCGCGACTACAAGGTTGGTTGGACTCTAAATTTCTAAATTCGGATGCTAAGTAAAGTCTCTGCAATTCACGAAGCACGACTGACTCAGCTTTATCCAGATCAGCGGCGGTTATATTACAGCGGGTGGGTAACAGTTTTATAAAACGACAAACATACACCACACAACGTAAAAGTCTCGACCAAGACGAGACGCGATTAGACAACGATAAAATTATCGACTCTTCACGTGGAACCGAAACTACCAGCGAATGCTTCTTCTCCTCGGGTGGTTCTGAAAAGGCAGCTGGGTTAAAGGGCTTAACCGGCTATTCCTCAAGCACACAATGAATCCAAGACGGAGCGCAGAACCACAGCGGATGATCTAGAATTTGTGAAGGTAGCAATCCACGGGAGAGACAATCGGCGGGATTATCTGTGCCAGCGACGTGAAAGAGATTTTGTGGTGGTAATTCGGACTGAATTTTAGCCACCCTATTAGCGACGAATGTGTCCCAGCGATGGGGTGAAGAATGTGCCCAACACAAAGCTACAGTAGAATCAGAAAAACCCATAATTCTATCAATAACAATGCGGTGCCTACAAGCATTGACAATAGAGCTGATTAATTGCACTAACAAAAGTATAGCGCACAGCTCCAGGCACGCCAGAGAAATGGTCTTGCGAGGGGAAACCTTAGATTTAGCGCTTATAAGACTAACCGAGACCTTATCAGCATTCAAAACGTGAAAATAAACTACTCCCCCGTAAGCCTTTTCACTGGCGTCTGCGAAGCCTACAACAGTAACTATACTCTCTGACAATATACCAACATGGCGCGAAATTTTTATTTTATTGAGCAATGGAAGTTCCTGGCGAAAGCGAGCCCACAATTTTACAATATTGTCGGGCGCGGGGTCGTCCCAATCACTATTGGAAAGCCAAAGCTCCTTTATAAGCAACTTGGCATATAAAACGACGGGAGCTACAAATCCCATAACATCCCATATACGTGCTACACATGACAGGATAATGCGCTTAGTACAAATTTGCGGCGTCGAACTAACTTTAAGACTGAACATGTCAGACGCGGGTGACCAACTTAAGCCTAGAACCTTGTGCATATCATCACCATCAAATTCCTTCACCGAAGATAGTTGATGTGACAGTGGAATCGAATCTAGGACGGTCTGCGAGTTACTTGTCCACTTCACAAGATCAAACTGACCGGCTTTCATAAGACATATTACTTGAGCGGCGGTCTCAACGGCCTCTGCCTCGCTGGCTATACTATAGACAAAGTCATCCATGTACAGCCCAGTCTCAATAGTATCTTTCGCTTTCGGGAATCTTTCGCCCTCATCAGCGGCCAATTGTTTGATAGTGCGAAGCGCATGGAAAGGACTCGACTTCAGCCCAAAACAAACACGATTAAACTCGTAAACTTTCAAAGGTTCTTGAGGCGAAAATCTATACAAAAAACGTTGATACCTGCGGTCGCATTCGCGAATACCAATAGAAAGAAACATTTGCCTTATGTCGGCGGAGAGCGCGACAGCAAACAAGCGGAAATTTACAATAATGTCAAATAAGTTACCTTGTAGGTTTTGACCACAATACAAAATATCATTGAGCGATACAGAAGTGCTAGTCTTAGCACTGCCGTCCAAAACCACGCGAAGCTTGGTAGTAAGCTTATCTTCTCTAACAACTCCGTGGTGCGGGATGATGTAAGATGGATGATCGCGAGTCTCGTCAGTCTCGGCGGTGGGCGCAAGTGAGGTGTATCCTTTATCTAGGTATTCGATAACGACCTCATCATAGGCTTGCTTCAACTTCAGAGATGCTTGCATCTTACGCTCTAAACAAGAAAAGCGATTTTTAGCGGAAGCGTAGGAGTCACCGAGCGAAAAAATATCCCCCTTGAATGGGAGCGCGACAACGTATCGACCATCATTATCTCGAGTAGTCGTGCGACAATAAATCTCCTCAGCCACCTTATCATCAGGGCTTAGGATAGGCGGGAAATTGACCTCTTCAATTTCCCAGAACCTGCGGATGGTAGACTCCAGCGGCGGCTCAACAGTGCAGCAGTGTGACACAGTCGAGTAGCTATCTAAATTTGCGGGTGCGGAACCAATAATAACAAAACCTAGAACTGTTTCTAGGGCGTGCGGTGCGGGATACGACGAATGACCTTGAATCTTACGAGATAACTGGAGGTGCGGGAGAATCGATGCGCCGATCAACATATCGACGTCTCCAGGGACACCATAAGATTCATCTGCCAACGGTAGGTCTTTAAATTTTGCCAATAAAGACGTGTCAACCGAGACAGTGGGCAATTGTTCCGTAATTTTATCTACGACAAGCGAATCCATATCAAAACAAATATCGGAATTAAAACGTGATGCGAATTTAATTTTAATCGAACCATGAATGGTTGATTTTAAACCACCGAACCCCTTAACTACTGAGCAGGCTGGCCGGTTATTAATATCAAGCCCAAGGCGTTGACAACAATTATGAGCTAAGAAATTACTCTGCGAAGCGCAATCTAACAACGCTCGAACAAGACACGGATTACCTAAAGCATCCTGAACAACAACGTGAGCGGTCGCGAGCAATACGGTAGTACACGCACGGCTTGCGGACATCGAACACAACGTGACGTCGCTTACGGCGTCCTGCGAGCGGGCAACGTCGCGCGCTGGCTGCGGCTGCGGCGTGTCCCCGCTTGATAAACTAACTGTGCTCACATTGGATGCGGCATTATTAGGACCTTTCTCCTTGTGTAGTAAAGTGTGGTGCTTTGAAGGGCACTTACGACAACTTTGACTACTATTACAAGCCGTAACCCGATGCTTGTCACTTAGGCAGTTAAAACACAAATTGTTATCGCGAACAAACTTATAACGTTCATAAGGTGTAAATTTTAAGAAACCAGAACACTTGTACAATTGCGAATGTTGACTATTGCACAAAGAGCAAATAGATTGTACAGAAGCAGTATTCACATACGTATGTGTCGACTTTTGTGACTTCGAAGGCGCATCCGTTCGACGGTCATATTTAGTGACTACTTTCTTCGTAACTTCATGGTATGACGAAGTGCGTTGTAATATTTTAATATGGTCGCGTACAAAACATTCTAAATCATTGAATTTCGGCAGTTTACTACTGCGATGGTTCATTTCAAATAAACGAACAGTTTCACTATCTAATTTCTTTAAACCCAAATACAAAAACAAAAAGTCGCAGAGGTCATCGACCTTTAGGTTTTTTACTGCGCGAACAGATGATGCAAAAGTATCTAAAAACCCCTCTAAATTGTGTTCATTACAAACCGTAATATTTTTCAATTCGAATAACTGATCTAAATATGCGGTAGCTACTAATCTTTTGTCTTCGTATTTCGACTTTAAAGTTTTTAATATTAATGTATAATTTTCGGCACTAAAAGTAATGCCGGCACAAACAGTTCTAGCTTTACCACTTAACTTTTCAACCAAATAGTATAATTTTTCATGATCTGTCAAAGAGACATTCTTATCTATAGTGTTTTCAAAACTATCTATAAACAGATTCCAATTGCGAATATCACCGTTAAATTCAGGTATCTGAATGGGCGGTAATTTAGGTCGATCGCGAGTGTGGTTTGCCTGGCTCTGATGGACAGACGGCATCTCCAAGCTTCTCGCGACACGTTTGATGCGACAGAACAAATCATCGAACGACGCCAAAGCTTGATAACTTACAGCGTAATCTGGATTTAATTCTATCCCTAAAACATTAATATCATGAATTACGGATTCAAATTCCGTGCGCAAACTATCCAAGTTTTCTACAGAACATAAGAACGAATCTCTAACAGCTAGATCAGCTGTTTTGAGTGTATTATCACAAATAGATTGCACGCGTGAAAACAGCATGTCTCTTTTAGCATATAAAAGTTTCAATTGAACTTTGTTGTCCTTTGGAGGCATCATAAACAACTGTTATACACTATCAATGCGGTAAACAAACAAAATAAAGTTATTTTTACTGATAAGCGATAAAGAACAGTGACGCGGACAATAACTAATAAAAGTGGGTAGGCAGTTAGAAACGAACTGCGCGTGAAATAAACGAACCGTAGGTACTTTTAAATCAATTCTTATTCACCCACTAGGTTGTCTCTGTTTCTGATACTTACAAATACTTGACTTCCGAATGAATAACTAGTACTAGCGATCTATAGCTGCGTATGTATTACAGGTATTGTTTACTTACGCAGGCAATAGATGAACAATATGCGAAAAAAACAACGAATTGCGTTAGGTATAAAACTGCGGTGCGTTTATTCCCAAATGGAATAAATACTTAATACTAAACTACAACAAATATGTAGATACCTAATTCAAATTCAAATATCGAACTATCCGGTGAGAGGGACCAAAAAAAATGGTGGCGCGTTTAGTGGACTGTATATGCGATGCGAAACAAAACGATTGACAAACGCTTGATGATAGGTAATTCGAGTTGCGGGGTTGATGGACAATAGAGTACAACCCGAAAATAATTAGGGGAGGATGCACAAACCTTTTCTGGAACCGCGTGGTAGCGTCTTCGTGGCACTGAAACACTTCACCAGGGTTCAAGGGCAGCTGGGCTTCAAATTACTGTCATCACACGTTAAACACAAACACAAATTGTTGATTATAGTTTTATTACACGTGAAACCGCGGTAATTCCAAAGTTATCAATATTTTTCCACGGAGCGAGGCAACGCCATATGCGTACGCGATGCGGTTCAATTCGGAAGACATCTCCAAACAAAAAATGACGGGGCATATCTTCCTATTCACTCGCGAGGATGTGCAGAAAAGGGATAGGTATAGGAAACAGCGGATGTCAATCATATTTTGCAAGTTGGCGCAACCAGGCATCATTGGTCCAGTTGATGACTGTTTATGGCATTGGTCCAGTTAATAACTTATTGATAATATTAAATACGTTAAGTGTGATAAGCTCTGGATAAAGTTCAATGATAGGTTTAGAAGATTCGATGCGATCCAGCCTTTCCTTCTCTGGCCTGATAAATGCTTGAGGATGAAATATTGTATCACGTTTGAATTTCACATAATTAAACCCCATCCGGGTGGATGTGAGTTATCACATCATTTCTGTTAGAAATAAGAGGCCGCCTTGTTACTTTTGCGGAGGTTTTGTGCAAGAAGGTTCAAGCATGACGGCGCTGACTTGTTAATGCATGTGCACTTGTTAGCTGAAGTTAGAGTAAATATCGGAGAATCCGGTAATTCGTTTGCCATGACTTGAGCCTTCCCCTTGTAAGGGAAGGACCTCAGATTAATTCCTCCGTTAGGTAAAGGTGTTAGGTAAGAGTGATTTTCCTTCCAAAGTTGAGAATAGCTGCGCTTCACATGATTCTGCGCATCTATTCGTAGGGGCGTAGCTCATGTTGAGGTTTCCCTGGTTTACCTGTTCGGCCGCTGACACCTAAAGCTGGCAACTTATATTTATTTTAAGTTTGGAAGGAAATCGAATACAGAATATTTAGAAATAAATCGAACGCGTGTAGTTTTTTGTTTAGCCGACACTTCTGTGAGAGCCGACCTACGAGCGGCACGTTCGAATAAATATACGTCGTAGAAGTCCAATAGTATTTTTTCAGCCTCTGGCTGCGTCCCCCTTTTACAGTACTAACCAAAAGATGGCGTAAGAAAAACGTGCAGTCCACCCTGTCTTAATTGTTTAAGTTGATGTAATCTGCTTTCGTTTTCATTCATCACGAGAAAGTTGTTCATACATAACACGGCTTTATTTCGTGCTGGTTAAAGGCTAATGTATTTTATAAAACAACATTGCAGTGATAAGCTTCTACATTCGGCAGCTAAGCCTGAGTGAAAGGCTCTTACTTCACTAATTCTCGTACGAAAAGGACGGATTAGGTTTACTCAAGAGCCAAGAACACATGTTATGTTTCAAACTAACTTCTGCCAGTGGCTTCGCCTGCGTGTATGTGTTATTTACTATAGGCATAAAAATCCTGTGTCCTAATGCAAAACATGGTTACCCGTGTGCCAAGTTTCATTCAATCGGAACGCTTAAGACGTGAATGGTATCAAACATAAAAACAGTGTTAATGTTAGTAAGGATAAGTGGAAAGTAGAATCTTTTATCAAACAGAAAAGCTGCACAACTATTACAAAAAAAATGAAACTGATGGAGTGGAGGAGGAACAGAATATTCAGTTAAAATAAAATCCTTAAAATTGATAATTTGATCATGAATATTAAAACAATTCGTTGGTATGTGCATTCGTTAATTTTCAATCAACGATGGTTTTTTAATAAATTTTCGATCATATGTGGCCCTGTAGGTGCTGTAATAAAGCAATATTTAATTGGATAATTAATTCAGTAAGTATTTTGGAAATTAATATTTTCCCTTGCGGCCCTGTCCAGAAAGAAAGAGAGAGACCAAAATATAGTATAGGCTAATTAAATCTTGCTTAAAAAAGTACCATTATAAATAATTATTACCAATTGTGTTCCATCATTTCAGTTGTAATCCTAATGTTTAACCATTTCAGATTAAAATCAGTAAATCAATCTGCCTAGCCTTTTCCTAACTATATTGGGGACGGCGTCCAGTCTTACCGGATTCCGCTGAGCACTAGTGTTTTACGTGGAGCGACTGCCTATCTGACCTCCATAACCCAGTAACTGGGTAACACGGTACCCCTTGGCAAGACTGGTGTCAGATCTTAAGCTTCTGACTACCCGTAACGACTGTCAAATATCTTCAAATGACAGCCGGGACCAACGGCTTAACCTGCTTTCCGAGGCACGGAGGAAACTCGGTATGTCGAAAATGCAGACTCCTTTCAGATTAAAATCAGTAGAGAGTTTAAAATGTAACATCCTCTTTTGCTTTTTTTGTTAGATTTTGAACATTATAAGTATTTATATCCAACTACCGGGAGACCAGCATCTTGAAGAAGTATTTGCGGGCCTAGAATCATAAGTGGTAGAGACTAACGGAGTTCCAAGAGGTCACAAATGGCACCTGCGAAAAATATCGATAGGTGCCGTTAAAGCGGGTGCCCAATGTTGAATAAGTCCTTGACCTCTTCAAACCAGTTATCGGGAAAAACAATACCCCTTGGTAAGACTAGATGACTGTATTTCTAGGTTTTCTCCATGTCATTAATTTAGACACAATGGTTTCTGAAGTTTCAGAGTAGCACAATACCGAATAAGTTTTGTTATCAATGTTATTCATTTATTTTATCTCTTGCCATTGTCTGTTTGTATTGATGGTGTTCAATCGTATCAGTGTTAACGGTCGGTTTGGTCCCGGACACGCAAATCGCCTTAGTCAATCAAATTTTTGAATTGATCGGTTTTGTAGGTAAGTATATAATTTGCCCGAAAATGGCAACCTTGTTAAATTGCTTTCATTTCGTAGAAAATTTAATTCTGTTTGATCTTTAAAGACAGCTTACAAATAATTTCTAATTAAAATTAGTCTGTCTGATCGCTGCTCAATACGATTTGCGATTGTTAATTAAAAGTTGAAGATACTAGTTTTTTCATCGGTCTCGCAACAACGGTCCTTTTTTCCTTGCTATGAGCAAGGAAAAAAGGACCGTTTCTGGGTATCCCACAGAAATATTTTTTTTTTTTTCCGTAGTCAACAAGGAACCTTATAGTTCGCCATGTCCGTGTGTCCTTCCGACCACAGCTTAGCTCAGAGACTCTTAGTACTAGAAAGCTATAATTTGGCATTGATATATGTGTAGAAGATTTGTGAACAGTGGATTCGAAAAGCACTCACCTCTCGCCTCCGTAGGTATACTGCTTCGCGCTCCTCGGGCTCGGCGTCGTATCAGGCAGCGAGGGTCTGGATCCAGCCGTTCACACACACGATATCGTCATCAAAACAAGTCCATAGGCATAAGTCCTTCAAATTGTTCACCTGGAGCACTACTAAACCACCAGAAAACCGGGATAACAAAAAAAAGGCGCGGAGAGGTCCGCCGCTCGTTCGACGTGCGTAGACAATCCATTTTTTAAAGAAAAGATGGCGCTGCATTGTGGTTCGCCGTTCGGATTGGTTAGCGAGTATCCAAAGAGACGATGGCGGGAGTTTCAAATCCACCGTAATTTGGTTCTTACTACACACAATTGATAAGACACTCTCAGAAAACTACTAATATTTAGAATGTTTACAAAATAAAGAACAGTACGGAACATGCCGCTCGCCTTAAAAGAATGTAATTCTTTTAACCTTAAGTTAAAGATATTGAAATAATGAAAGATTAAACGAAAATAGTCGCTAATCGCATTTAAAACTGAAATAAATTCTATTAAAAATAATTAATACTTAAGAGGTAGGTACTTAGCTAAGAAACGTAACAGTAAAAAATAGGTATTCTTAATTATTCTAAAGGTAAAGGACATATTTTAACTACAGAACGTTTTACAAAAGTTTTGCCCATCTGAAGGGTTACGACGCGGGTGATATTATCTGACCCTGGATGAAGAGCATGTACACGAGCCAATCGCCATTGCAAGGGTGGCAGGTTGTCTTCACGTACGACAACAATCATACCCTCTCGGAGTGGAGAGCCGCTATCCTTAAACCATTTATTGCGTTGTTGAATCTCGTGTAAATATTCACGACTCCAACGCCTCCAAAAATGCTGTACGCACTGTTGCACTCTACGCCATCTAGTGAGACGATTTGACACGTCTTCGCATAAAGAAATATCAGGCAAGGCCGTCAGAGGACCTCCTATTAAAAAATGAGAAGGGGTTAAGGGTAAAGGGTCTAACGGATCAGCACTTAACACGCAAAGTGGGCGCGAATTTAGTACCGCTTCTATCTGGCAAAGAAGAGTATGCAACTCATCATAGGTTTGAGTCTGAGTGCCAAGTACTCGATGAAGATGGTGTTTAAAACTTTTAACTCCAGATTCGAAAAGACCACCAAAATGTGACGCATATGGTGGTTGAAAATGCCAAGTGATACCCTGTTCTAATGTCTTACTGTGAAGAACGGTTTGGACAGAATCGTTACGTAAATATTTATATAAATCTTGTAGGTAATTATTACAACCCACAAAGTTCTTTCCACAATCCGAGTAAATATCAGAACATAAACCTCTGCGGGACGTGAAGCGTCGCAAAGCTGCCAAAAAGGCATCAGTTGACAACTCGGATACGAGTTCAAGGTGAATGGCCTTGACGGACATGCACACAAAAACCGCAACGTAACATTTGACTATTTTTGCATTGCGAACCTTATTTGCCCGAACGTAAAACGGGCCTGCAAAATCAACAGATGTCTTAAGAAAAGGTCGCTCAGGTTGCACTCTTGCGGCGGGTAGGGTACCCATAGCTGGCTGCGGGTGCGTGGGCTTCGCACGAAAACAACGAACACAGCGATGTATACGCATACGTATAGCGTCGCGACCAGACACGATCCAGTACCTTTGTAATAATATGTACTGTACAGCCTGTGGACCGGCATGCAAGTGACTGACATGGGCATGGTCAATAAGTAGATTGGTGAGATGGTGCCTTTTAGGCAGAATTAATTGATGTTTAGAAACAAACGGCAACAATGACTTATGAATCCGCCCACCGACACGTAAACTATTTTGTTTGTCAATGAATGGTTTTAACCTACGTAGTTTAAGGGAAGGATAATTACCTAATGCAATATTTTTTATATCTTCGGGAAAAGATGAATGTTGAACTAAATGAATAAGTCGACCTAGACAAAAATTAAATTCGGGAACTGTTATGTAGGTTGGATATTGAATTTGAACCCTTTTGCATCTATTATAAAATCGAAATATGAGTGAGGAGACTCGAACAAGTTTACCTAAACTAGAAAATCTTTCTATGTAATCCGTAGCATCAGGAGGCGCCGGCGTCGTGATGGACGAGTTTGTTACCACCGATAGTGGGGAATTACGCTTTTCCTCGGTAACTTTAGATACCTCTTTAGGAATTGGCCAACACTTAAAATCACGTGACAACCACCAGGGCCCCTGGAGCCACATTGAAGAATTTTCAATAAAACTAGCAGGCAGCATTCCTCGAGAAGGTGCGTCTGCTGGATTATCAGCAGAGGGAACATGTCTCCAGCAATCGGCAGGAAGCCGGGATAAAATCTCACTCAAACGATTAGAGACGAATGTTTTCCATTCATGTGGTGGCGAACGAAGCCACGCTAACACAATCTGAGAATCAGTCCATGCATAGACATGATTGCAGTTCACACGGTCACCGTACACCTTCATAATTTTATCAATTAGCTGTGACAATAAAACAGCCGCACACAGCTCGAGACGCGCAATAGTGAGAACCGGTTTGAGCGGCGCTACGCGAGTTTTCGCTAGTAAAAGAAATGTTTTAACGTTATCACTACTATCAGTCACACGAACGTAGACGCACGCAGCGTAAGCACGCTCAGATGCGTCCGAAAACCCATGAATCTGAATAGAACTTACATTTGGAAAAACAAAACGTGGGATTTGAAAACTTGATAGCAATGATAATTCATTGATGAAATTAGACCATGAATTAATTATATCTATGGGAGGTGACTCGTCCCAATTGACACCGGAGATCCATAATAGCTGAATAAGATGTTTTGCATAAATAGCTATAGGAGATAACCAGCCCATAGGGTCATAAATTTTTGCTATTTGGGATAATATGGTCCGCTTGGAGATTTTATCTAAAGTTGCTTGAACACTAAAGGAAAATGTATCTGATTTTGGGTTCCATTGGAGTCCTAAAACCTTTGTTTGTTTATCGCTTTCCATTAATGCAAATGAAACATTATCGGGCCGCTCGCCATGAGCCTCTGATGTATGTACAGCAGCGAGTAACGCTGACGAATTGCTCTGCCACTTTCGCAGTTCGAAACCAGCCGATGAACAAATACCTACTAACTCTCGTTGTAAAATCAGAGCATGTGTGACGTCACATGTGCCAGTGACCACATCATCAACAAACACTTGGTCGCGGAGGACCTTAGAACCTAACGGGAAGTTAGTAGCTTCATCATCCGCCAACTGTTGAATCGTACGAAGTGCTAAGTACGGTGATGAACTGACACCGAAAGTGACGGTTCGCAGCCGATAATCACGCAAAGGTTCGGTTGGAGATTGTCGCCAAACAATACGCTGATAGTCCCAATCAGAATGTTGTAACAAAATGTTTCTGTACATCTGCTTAATATCAGCAGTGACAGCGATAGCATGAATACGAAACCCTAATAAAACATCTACGATGTCCTGGTGCAATTTAGGCCCAGTTAATAAAACATCGTTAAGTGAAATACCATTAGAAGTTTTGCAACTCGCATCAAAAACAACACGGGTACGAGTTGTTTCACTAGAATCTTTGACCACGCAGTGGTGCGGAATGTAATAGGTACTGATAGAAGGAGGGGAATTTACGGGCTCCATGTGACCAAGATCTAAATATTCCTGGAGGCACGTGTGATAATCAACCTTAAGTTGTGGATTACGTTCTAACCTATACTCTAATTTTCTAAACCTAGATACTGCCGTATCTCGTGATTCGCCGAGGGCAGGTGCATCGGGTTTAAATGGAAGCGAAACTACATATCGCCCATTTTCGTCGCGAGTGTGTGATTTTACGAAGATAGACTCACACAAGGCTTCGTCAGGGCTGGTAACTCTTTTTTCAGGAAGGGACTCTAATTCCCAGAATCGTTTCAGATTTATGACGTCATCGTAGGATGAGCTAGAACTACTGAAACACACTTGAAGCGAAGAAGGCGTATTTTGGTTGCAAGAAACATCACCCATTAATAAATAACCAAAGATACTATTTAATGCCATTGGGGACCCGGAAGGGCCCGTAATCACGTGACCTAATATCACCTGGGATAGAATATCCGCACCTAAAAGCATTTTCACCGACTGTGGAAGATAAAATTTCGGATCTGCCAAATGTAAGTGTTTTATGTGTGGCCAATCCCTAAATGGTAATGTTACACAAGGCATGCGTGACATAAGTGTAGGTAAAATCAATGCATCAACTGAAAGGGATGGTTGATCAACATGAGTAGGTGTGACGCAAAAAGAAACAACACCCTTAGGGTATATAGGATCACTACCTCCTATACCGAACACGGGAACGCGCGCATGCCTACGCTGCAATCCTAACCGCTGCACACAAGGATCGGTAATAAAAGTCGCTTGACTACCGGTATCTATAATACACCGAACGGTGTGTTTTTGCGAGCCTACGTGTACATTAACTAGCGCTGTACACAAAAGCACTGTACTTGCGCGCACGGAAGGCGCAATGGATTGCGGAGCGATCGCGTTATCCCTCGACGTATGATTCACAGCTGTCAGTACGGTTGGCGCGGTACCGGGCGCATCTGTCTCTGTCGTTTGATGCACGGTAGGTGAGACAGCACTAGCGTTCGAATCTGCTTCACTGACAACCGGAAAACTATGCTGTTGATTAAAATGAATTAAACTATGGTGTCTTTTATGACACGAACGGCACACAAAGTTAGATTTGCAATGTTTCACATCATGTCCTACACTTAAACAATTGTAACAAACATTTTTGTTTTTTATGAAAGAATACCTATCTTGAGGGGATAAGTTTAGAAAATTCGCACATTTCGTCAACGTATGTTGAGCACCGCAACTAATACAAGATATCCTTTTACTATTTGAATTGTTGGACTGTGAATTGTCTGACTTTGTTTCCGGGCCCGCCGCGACGCCGGCCGAGAGCGCACGGCGCGCGTTCGATGCGGGCGGAGTCCTAGAACTACCTACCTTTTCCGCATTATGAATGGGTTTGTTTTGATACGCAAATTCACTTGCAGATAACTCGCGTTCTAAGAAATTTATTAATTCACTAATTGTGGGTATCTTAGATGGTTGGGACAACGACAAATCGAAACGTCTACGTAATGTTGGTGGAATCTTACGTAAGAAAAGAAGCACTAACATGAAACTCCACTCCTTCGTAGGAAAGTGCATTACTTCTAAAGCCATGATATTTTCATGATAAGTGTTCAGTAAATTTCTTAACCCTTGAACTAATTTGTCGCTTTTATCGGACTGACAAGGTTCAATATCGAATATTTTTTCTAGATGAGCGGAAGCAATGGCTCGTTCGTTAGCATACCTAGACTGTAGCATACCTAACGCGACCGTATAGTTCTCGTCAGTTATTGGAATAGATTTAATTAGATTGTAGGGTTCATTTTTCAAAGAAAGTAGCAAATAGCGGAACTTCTCCGAGTCTGAGTAGGTATTTTTGCCGTGCACTAGTGACCGAAATAGATCGTAGAAAGCAGGCCAATCTGTTATTTCTCCTGAAAAGGTAGGCATTGGAAGAGTAGGTAATCTACTAGCACAACTACTAGACGATGGCACGTGAACAACAGCATTATTAGGGGATCCGAGTGACGACATCCTACGTTTATGTTCAATTTCATCTTCTTTAATTTTATTTAAATGTACCACAATAGCATAATAGCAATCATTAAAACTGTTACGAATTCTTAGCTGTTCCTCTTTATCAAAAGTATTAGACTTAATGAGGGATTTTTCAATTTTAGCTTGAAGTTTGAAAAACTTGCGCTGTTGTGAAGTTAAATCTTTAGATCGAGATTTAAATTGTTGTTCGTCGGAATCTATGAACTGTAATGTTCGTTGAAGCTCATCGAGAATTATTTCTCGTTCAAAAAAATCTTGTTGGATTGCCGCCATATTGATAGACGCGTGGCGTCGTAACTTGAAATTCGAACAACAAGGGAATATGGAATGGAAAACCTCACAGGTGAAAAAATATGAACAATCCGGCTCGAAGGACCAAACAATTATGTGTAGAAGATTTGTGAACAGTGGATTCGAAAAGCACTCACCTCTCGCCTCCGTAGGTATACTGCTTCGCGCTAGTTAAGGAACCCCAATCCCCCAATATTAGCTTCATCAGCCAATAATTATATTATATTAGAATAACAGCTATATGTCAGCATATAATATCTAGGACATGCGTCATTAGCAGAGATGATTGGTTAGCAATAAGATTAGTATATAAGATCAACATTTTGTAGAATTAAGTAATTACTGTCTTGCTGTAACTGGGATCAAATAAAGTTTATTTTTAAACTCTTCCGTTGTCGCTTACTTAATTGGCGCAGCCGGTAGGATCTCTGTAGTCAGTCTGTCACGTATCCACATCTACGGGAAGCAGCCGACGTCCGTTTCAACGGTTCAGCAGAGATCACCGAACAAACAAATACATTAAGAAGCCACATCAAGCCAGGAGAGGACCAGGAGCCAAGCAGTAATTCAGGGATCATGAAGATAGCTGCGGAATTGTGAGTAAATCTTTTCACCTTCCTCTCAGCTCTTCCATTTGCATCCCAACCTTGTATTAATCTATGTTGTGTGTATTATTAGGGATTGGACAACGCCGTAATAATATTTTATAGATTGTTAGTTGTAGTAAATAGTTAGGGATAATTTATTAATTTTTGTGCTTACTTTTTGTGAAGCTTCGTTATTTCACTTCATAATGGAAGGTATAAACCGTGTTCCGCAAGAGATGGTAAACATAATTCCAGTATTTAATGGCGATGTTAGAGCGTTACCCTTATTTATTAAAAAATGTGAATACATTTTAACAACATTCCAAGGGAGCGTTGTACAAAACAATTATTTATTTCATGTAGTAACAAGTAGATTAACAGGCGAAGCAGCTAGTTTGGTAGGCGAAAGGGACTCTATAAATACGTGGGATGAGCTAA
Source organism: Orthosia gracilis (assembly GCA_947562075.1). Classification (NCBI taxonomy): domain Eukaryota; kingdom Metazoa; phylum Arthropoda; class Insecta; order Lepidoptera; family Noctuidae; genus Orthosia; species Orthosia gracilis. The sequence goes on along the minus strand of OX387272.1, from coordinate 31,881,691 downwards.
AAATGCTGTTAAATCAACACTTTGGCGACCCACGTACTGAAGATTGTCTAGCAATGGAGTTAGAATCCTGTAAAATTAACAAAGGTGAAAGTTACTTAGATTTTAGTATATAAGATCAACATTTTGTAGAATTAAGTAATTACTGTCTTGCTGTAACTGGGATCAAATAAAGTTTATTTTTAAACTCTTCCGTTGTCGCTTACTTAATTGGCTTACTTAATTGGCTTACTTAATTCCTCGGGCTCGGCGTCGTATCAGGCAGCGAGGGTCTGGATCCAGCCGTTCACACACACGATATCGTCATCAAAACAAGTCCATAGGCATAAGTCCTTCAAATTGTTCACCTGGAGCACTACTAAACCACCAGAAAACCGGGATAACAAAAAAAAGGCGCGGAGAGGTCCGCCGCTCGTTCGACGTGCGTAGACAATCCATTTTTTAAAGAAAAGATGGCGCTGCATTGTGGTTCGCCGTTCGGATTGGTTAGCGAGTATCCAAAGAGACGATGGCGGGAGTTTCAAATCCACCGTAATTTGGTTCTTACTACACACAATTGATAAGACACTCTCAGAAAACTACTAATATTTAGAATGTTTACAAAATAAAGAACAGTACGGAACAATATACATATTAATCACGCCGACAAAGTGGTAAAATAAAAACACAAAAACATATGTTTTTGCTTATCTCCTGTGCACGAAAAGTGGTGATGTCTTTTTCGTCTGACCCATTGTAACGATTAAAAATAACATCTTACAAAATACAGAATGTTAGTAGCGTCTTCTAGTGATGAAGATTAGAATTCAGATGAATACTCTTATACCATTCTTCGGATGGATGGCGCTTTGATTAAATCTTATATTGAAATTTGAAACATAAAGTAAACCATAGATGTCTACAAACATAAGTCAAGGTTGAATAGGTTTCTTCTAGGTAGCGTGCCATATCGTTGACCACACCATCGCTTACCATCAGGTGAGATAGTGGTGAAGCGCGAGCCTATCAAAAATAATAAAAAAAAAACGTTCAAGGTTTATGCGGTTGTGTGGCAAGAATGACAAGCCTTTTCATTTTTCGTCTTGACACAAGTACAACTAATTTAATATAATCCCAAGAAAAACTTAATCAATCCTGATGACAACAGGGTTAAAAGTGACCAGTGTTAAAATGAAATGTCCCATTGATTTGAGGAACTAATGGGCGCTGTGAGTATCAGTTTAATTTGTCTAAATATCCACGCGTTGTACCAGCCATGTGCTTTGTGAAACTCATCATTGAATTTTCTTCTTGGCAGGGTCCTTAGGATATCTTAACAACTTAAATATATAAACATATAAATATGGTCATCTCAACTTGACATTCATCAACATCCCAAGACTTCAGCAGCAAGGTCCGAATATAGATGTCTTCATTGTGTGGTTGATGCATAGATACAACTGCACAGGCTGAACGATGCTGTTTGAGATAGCATACCTCCAGTGTTGAATCTTAAGGGTATATGTATCCCTTCAAATGTAAGTTGTGCTTATTTAATAATATTCATCAACAAACTTCAGTGACAGACTGTATTTGTGAGAAGATTAAATTAGTTGAGAAGATCAAATGAAAGACTTTTACTTCAATCAATACCTCAAGCGAAACCATCCCTATTTAGTCTCATGCAAATCACTACCACTGGGTAAGTTGGTGATTAAGCAAAAATAACCTTACATACTGTTGTGGGGTATTGTTTGCGTAAAATGAAGCATTAAATTGCTAATTTCTCCCCCTTGCCAGTTAAATGGTTGCTTTTGAATTTGTGAAAACATTCACGGCAGTAGTATAATAATGAAATTTAAATGATAACTATCACAGATTAGTAGGCTTTACAAGTTTACGAGTAATAGTCGACCAACTTATAAGATGTACTTGGAAAAGTATTTTTTTTTTTCCTTAGAGTAATTTTCGGTGCTTTCATTGTTTATGAACATAAGTATTTTTACCTAACTATTTTGATGAATGTAGCATTGTAGCTGTTTGTACGGAACCCTCGGTGCGCGAGTCCGACTCGTACTTAGCCGGTTTTTCAGAATAAAACTTGTCCAGGACTCTCAACGAGAGTGTAGTTTTGTATCTGTAAAAAAATTCGAAATCGGTAAAGAACCGATTACGACTTTTTAATTATACAAACAAGTGCCTAAATAAACAATTAGATGAGTAACAATTTAAACAGAAGCTACAGAACGGCTCGTGTAACCTTTTCTTCCCCATTTCTTTTATTTTGCCTTCGTTTTTAGGACATATACGAGTAATTAGCACCATTTGTGACACTACCTAATATCAATTTATTAGGTCACAAGATGTCATATCTATATTTCTCAAAGGGTAAGTCTGATGTGCAGACCTATATGGTAAAGTCAAGCAAGTTGATTCATCACCCATTCGGCCGATAATTTATTTGAAAACTTCCTAAAATTAAAGTTTTCTGGTATTACTGCACTTCAAACGTTTTAAATAATATTAAAAACTGTGTCAATTCATAGGGTCGCGCAATTTTGAAAATTATGCTCATTGCAATTGATTTTTATTTAATTTAAAAGTATTTTGAATATGGAATCAACTGTCGTCTAGCATTGTTTGCCTATAGAAAGAAGTACAGAATAATAATTGATTTCAAAAACATATAAGGACGAACTATTTTGGTTACAGAAGCTTATTTTTTTATTAAAAGCAAAATGCCAAAAATTAAATCGTCATATAAATATTAAAATGGTGGCATGTCAATGAAATGACAGCGAGATAGATAATCTAATTTAAATAGGTTTATTTCTAAGGAAACTTATACTTTAACAAAATTTGAGCTTATTGTGTTAGAATTTTATTTATTTATTCAAAATTATGTAGATAACACCTTTACAGCTAAAAAGCTAAAAGCTTTTAAGCTTTGTCTTTAATAAAATACGCTTAGGATGGGTCATGAAACAATCTTGTCGACTCCACAAACTACCAGCTATGTTTGAGTCCCATGTAATAGGCGAGCCAATTCCCATCAACCGGGCACAAGTTCAGACTCCGGGGTGTTATTGAGAAATTCCAGATCCTAAAACCCCAGAACACTTAGCTCCACCCGCCAATAAACTCATGACCACGAGATCCTGGGTGCAGGAGCATGAGCTCAACAGTAGCGCTTACGACCACAAAACCACCGAGGCAGTTACTTTATTAGATCTCATTAAGCTAATAAACATAAAGAGCTAATTTCAAAACTACCTAGTTCCAAAGCACCCCTTTATGAACCATCTCCAATTTAGTTTCCCCCAAAAAGCAGTAAACTTTATTTCATAATAAATTCTTAATCTAACACATGATACGTACCTATTGTAGCACCCACATCCAGACTCGTGACGTGCAAATATACCCGAATACGATATGTTGCGGTAAAATCCAATTTACTTCCTCGCATTCTTGAAATTTAATCTCGCACTTCGTAAAATAGTAACAGTAATACTTACGTTCCTATATGTAGGCAGAGTAGCTCGGTATTACTTAATATTTTACCGGAATACGTAGCTAATAAAAATCTAATTGCCTAATAAAATTATAAATGTGTAAAATTCTAAAGTCCATTAAATAAAAAGTCGAAACATATCAACTCAAAACCGTCCTGTAATGATTAACGGATTTGTATAAAACATTAGTTTTTTTAGACTTTATCCTGGTAATTTTCGGCTGTCACGCTGCTGAAGCTCCTGGAAAAAGTTTGTTATTTTACGAGCCCGACCTTAAAGATTTCGATAAAAATCTTTTACATTGTAGGTACTCAATAAAGTCAACACATTAAAAATACCTCTCTTTGTGTCCGTGAATAATTATTTTTTTTTCTACTTCAACATGACAAAAAGAAAGATAATATTCCTAGAATACTAAAGAAGCTTTTCATCCCGAAGATAAGATCCCTTTTTGACCAAAAACGTTGTTCAACGACCCGTGAAATTTCAGTTACCTAGCTAGCTGGGAAAACGCAGAGATCCTTTGATTTCTTTCCACACGAACGGCCAGGAAAGAATGTTGGACCACAGCATCATTTGAGAAAATATCTTAAAGCCACGAGAAATAAATAAAGCAGGCGGTAAGTACTTACTCAGTAGATGGCTTTAATCTTGAGGCTGTTGATGTGAACGTGATTTTGATTTTGTTTGTGTTGAACTTTTCCGGTTCAAATGTTAAATTGGCTTCTTTGATTTTTGGCAAACATTTACATGACTGTCCTCCAATTTCTGAATTACCCCCGATTTCTAAATACAGCTTTAAGAATTGAGTATTTGTTAAACTGTATATTACCCTGCAAACCTGTCAAAACTTGGCATAAAATTAGGTTTTAAACACGTTCTTAACTCCAAATACTCAATAAAGAAATCGTTCTTGAGTGGTTTCTGGATCAGAATAACTAACAATATTTATTTTGGCAGTCGTAAGGCTAAAATATTAATTACGTAGGTAAATAACGAGACGTTAAACTTACCCATAACAGTCTGTACCTTTTAGGAACAAAGGCAATACACGCAATCAAAGCCAAGTACCAAAACTAATTACCAGCGTATTGTTTCAAATCACTCCAGTAGATTGCCCTTAGATTCAGGTTAACCGTTTCCTGGATTTGATACGTTGCTAGCGAACCTATTACGGTAACTACTTGGGAGGGTAACGGGTAAGGCTAGGGTAAGTCCGGTAACCGCAATCTAACCTCGGAACCCTTAATTTAGTTGGCAACGTAGAAGATAGGTATTAAGTATGATTTTGATCCTTTAAATGGATATATTGTAGGTGTGTGTAGTTGAATTCACAGATAGGTATAACTTTAATATCACTTTATTGATACAGATAACCTTTGTTACAAAAGCACTTAGCAATTACGTTACAAAAGGGGTTATGAAAGGTTAACTTTGAATAACAAAACAGGTAATTCTGAAATTTCAGTGTCAATTGGGTCTCAAATTAGTGCCGTAGTGGTTGATTCTCAGGTATAGTCGAGGTCTAAAAATACAGTCGAATTCTACCAAAGCTGAAGTGCCTATTGTCAAAAAAGTTCGATGATACCTACGCCCAACAGAAAATGGAACGGTAGCGGGGTGTGGATGCGGATATGAATCACAAACTATATGCTCCACCTCCTATCCTGTTTTCTGTATCCTAAAACAAGCAACCATAATTATCTCTATCCTACCACTGACGATTCCGCGAAAGTGGCAAACAAATTTGTATGGTTGTTGTGACAGCGACTCGAAGAAGAAGAAGGCGTGTATACTGAGATCCCACTGCAAAAATCTGCAGGTATTTTGTTTTTGATGAAACTTGATTTTATGAATGACTAGCTTCTGCCAGGATAAAAAGTAGTCTATGTGCTATTCCAGACTATAATCTATCTCTGAGCCAAAATTCCGTTCAGCCATTCTAGCGTGATTGAGTAACAATAGCAGATATCTGTTCCACTGCAGGCTGACCAGCCGGACGCGCGCTGTTGGGGTTGTATCGGGAGACTAGTCGCGGAGGGTAGCGGGATCCGAGGCACGGTGCACCGCTGGCCGACCGCAGGTAGTTGGGGTCCCAAGTAGTGTGCCAGCCACACACGAAAGGCTGCCCCGCCAACTGTCGAAAAATCCCGGAATGCACCATCGTGCTGGTTGGCGACCAGGCGGGAGGGCCCGATGGACATTCCGGGGGGGCTCGGGCGTCCCCGCAGTCTCCAGACTAGTGCCCCAATGATAGCGTCCTTTCAGTGCGTGTCTGTAGGTTAGCAACGTGGAACCTCGTCTCACTTCTTGCTCCTCTTATCTATTCACTCTGTTTTAACTATGCAAGGAAAAAGTAATACTGGAGTTAAACAGCGGCTGCAGCCCCTCCCCCACAAAGTGCACCTCACCAATATTAGAGGTCTGCAACTCAACTCAAATATCACTGCAGTCCACTATCATCTGGAGGCTGAGAAACCAGCGCTCTTTTTCCTTACGGAGACGCAGATAGCGAACCCTTCAGCCCAATTGGTGTTACTGGGGGACTTTAATGCCCACCACCAGCAGTGGCTCTTCCCATACCAGTGCACTGATCATGCTGGACGGGAGATGCGTAAAATTTCGCTAGCGCTAAACCTCACCCAGCTGGTCCAGGGGGCAACAAGTGTACCGGATGTTGATTTGCACACTGCGAATTGCTTGGACCTGCTGCTGACAACAGATCCAGACAGATACTCCGTGTCGATAGTTTCACCTTTGGGTAGTTCCGAACACTGTCTGGTGAAGTCTGCATCCGTCTATTCCCCGCCCGATCCCAGCCCAAGAGGCACCCGGCGGGTTTGGCGGTACAAGTCAGCAGATTGGGATGGTATGCGATCTTTCTTCGCATGCTATCCTTGGCAGCCTACTTGCTTTTCTTCGACTGATCCATCGTCGTGCGCGGATGCCGTGACGGATGTGTTGCGTCGGGGAATGGAGTACTACATTCCGTCCTCTGACGTATCAATGTCTAGCGAAGACCGGCGATGGTTTGGCGCCGAATGCAAGTGAATCCAAGTGACGTGGGTCAGAAGAAGAAAGCCTTCAACAGGGCTGCCAAGTCCTGCAACATGGTGTTGCTAAGAGCTCGGTTCGACCATATCGGCCGAAAAGGGACCAAACTTGCCTCTTACCCAGCAGGTAGTAAAGCGTTTTGGTCCCTGGCTAAGTCGGTTGAGTCGAACTTCTGCCGCCCCTCACTACCACCACTGCTGAAGCCCGACGGGTCGCTGGCTCACTCCGCTGAAGAGAAGACAAATTTATTTGCCTCTCTTTTTGCGGAATCTTCACGTCTGAATCCTGGTGACGCGCGGCCCCTTCCTTCTCCTGATGGATGCGAGACGAGTATGTCGGACATTCGCATCCATCAAAAGGACGTCCGTAGGGTGCTGCGCAACCTCGACGTGAACAAGGCTAGCGGCCCTGACGGAATACCAGCTACAGTTCTTAGAACCTGTGCGCCTGAACTGCCTCCGATCTTGACACGCCTATTCCGCCTTTCGTATGAGGCTGGAAAAGTGCCAAATGCTGGGAAGCAAGCTAATGTACAGCTCGTGCCCAAGAAGGGCAGTCGAGCTGACCCGGCCATCTACAGACCCATATCAGTAACCTCCATACTCTGTAAGAGTGGAACGTGTACTCAATATTAAGCTCCTGGCATACCTAGAAGCAAACGATATCCTTAGTGACCGCCAATATGGCTTCCGCCGAAATCGGTCTACTGGGGATCTTTTAGCGTATGCCATTCACATCTGGAGTGAGGCCATCGAGAGGCACGGGGAGGCGCTTACCATTTCCCTCGACATCTCGAAGGCTTTTGATAGGGTCTGGCATGAAAGCCTTATTGGTAAGCTTCCTTCATTCGGTTTGCCCGGTGGTCTGTGTGATTGGATTGCAGACTTCCTGAGAGATCGGTCCATTCGAGTGGTTATCGATGGCTGCTCGTCGGACCAATTGGATATCAATGCCGGGGTCCTTCAGGGGTCGGTTCTCTCAGCAACTTTATTCTTGCTGCACATTAACGATCTGCTAAAACCCTGGTGCTGGTACCTTTGGGTATGCTGACGACAGCACTGTTGCTGAGAGATACTTGTCCAACGCTCGTGCTACCGGGCCTCAGCTTCAGTCTCTCCGGGAGGCCATGGTGGAGCGCTTGAACCTGTCCTTGCAGGCAGTCTCCGAATGGGGCGATGCCAATCTGGTCAGGTTTAATGCTGCTAAAACCCAGGCGTGTCTTTTTTCCGCTAAAAAGAGCCAATTTCACCCGGCTCCAAATTTCCGAGATGCGACCGTGCCGTTACGTTGACATCGACTCTCAATTTTGGACCATACATTGAGGTAAAGGCTCAGCTGGCTGCCAAAAAGCTGGGGATCCTTGCAAAGTTGAGAAGGTACTTCACGCCACTCCAGAGCCTTGAACACCGTCGCCGAGTTGCCAGCTTGTCGGTTTTTTATCGGTTACATTTTGGGGAGTGTGCGATGGAATTGCATGATCTAATTCCGCGCAGCCCGTTTCATCATCGGACTACCAGACGTACGGCGATACATGGTGGACATCCCACCCATACGCACTAAAAGTTTTGAGAATACTTTTATTATACGTACAGCTAAGGAGTGGAATTCCCTGCCAGCGTCTGTGTTTCCCGATAGCTACAATCTAGGGGTCTTTAAGTCAAGAGTGAATAGGTTACTTCTAGGCAAGCGTGCAATAGTGCAGGTGGCTGCAAGGTGAGATAGTGGTCAAGCGCGAGCCTATTGAGGCCGACAGCGATTGTTTGAATCCAGAGCGAAGCCAAGGATTCTAGAGTAGAATCCTAAGCCAAGTGAGGGACTCAAAGTACGTCGCTCGAAGTTAAATAATTTTGGTACCGTGTGGCACACTCTGCTTTTCATCCCTTCTATGAGAAAAATGAATAAGAGAACTAAAGCACAAATTTATATTAATATTATAGACATATAATATCTCTTTTTAATATTCGTTTCAATTATTATTTTAACTGTACTGTCTAACTGCTGGTCATAGGCCTCCCTCCATTCTTTATATTGTTCCCGGTTTTAGACCACATCTTACAAATTCCTTAGTAAGACTGTCAATTCGTCGCGTTTTCGCAATTTTGGAAGTCTATGTGGACAAGAAAATTTCGTTGAATTTTTTATCATTGGGTTTTCGTAATAACTTCAGACTCTGGTTAATGATCATGTTGAGCCAATGGTGACATTTCACGCTGTTTTGAAGTGCATGGGCGCGGTGACAAAGATCGAATCGGTAGATCAACTGAAGGAGGCCGTAATTTAATACTTTCAACTACGCGCTTGCAAATTGTGCCTTATTTTCGATTGAGTCCTCGATATATTCTTCCGCGACACCACTGGATATCCATCCGTTTTTATTTGTTTGGTAGTAAATTGTTTATGACAGTTTCTGCGTTTAATTTTACACTTTCTTGTGTTAATATTTCACTTTCACTGCTAGAACTCATCTTTTATTAAATTTGTGTGAGTCAAACTAAAATTGTCAGCATTATTTTGATAAAAAGTAATAAAAAAACGAATAAGATGTTCCCGCGTATTTTTTTTTATTTGGTTAACCAATGCCGCGTCGCGCTTTGTTTATTACCGGCCAGGACTTTATCGAAACCCCCGGTGGATTCCCACATTGTCGAGGCGGAGGGGCTCAGTAGCTGTGGCTTGGTCACCCACGGTGAAGCGAAGAGGAAACCGAGGAGGGGCCGCTTGTCAGGGCTTTTGCCGATAAAACCGGTCGATGATTTTTAAATTAAATTAAATTTAATTATTTTACATAGTCTGTATCGTCAAAATTAATACGCGTCAAGTGAATTCTGGGAATTAAAAAAAAAAACTATTAATTCTTTAAAACCGATGTACACGGCCAAACAATAAGAAGTGGTCGGCAATAAAGACCAGAAGTTTTTTTTTACTTTTTTTCATTAAAAATTGTTACAAATGTAAAAACCTCATAACGAGTGTGACCTCCTCTTGCCAAAATCACAGCTTGAATTCTTCTGGGCATGCTTTCTACGATGTTTTAATAACGTTTTGAGGAATACATTCCCACTCTTCTGCAATGACTCTTTTTAGCTCTGTGATGTTTTGTGGTGCAGGTTGCACTGATCTTCCCCATCTCTTTAAAACATTTCAGACATGTTAAATTGGATTGCGGTCAGAACTTCAAGCTGGCCAATCTAAATGACGGATCCCAACTTCTTGCATGTACGCTTGCACGTCGCCAGAACGGTGCGGGCAAGCATTGTCGTCCATAAAAATGGAATCTTCCCAAAGTGCAATCAATGCGGGTTGTGCATATGGAATTAGGACTTCCATTAGGTGTGCATTTAATGTTCCATTTTCTATGAAAACTAACTCCGTACGCTCCGTCGAATTAATTGCTGCCCAAAACAAAACGGAGCCTTTTTTCCTCGAAACACACTTCCGCATAGCGATCCCATGGTCTTCGCAGCACTCGCTGGTCGCCGTCCATAAGCTAACTTGTACTCCTCTTACTTCTCCAAGGGTCTTCAGGTCCACACTTAACGCCTTACGATTCCGCAACGCCTGACTCACCAAAAAGCGGTCATCTCTTGGTTCTGCGCATCGTTTTCTTCCTGAAGCGGGTCTTCTTTTGACCGAACCGGTCTCTTGATACCGTTGCCAAGTCACTTTGACAGTTGAACGACTCACATTTAGCCGCTGAGACACGTAAGTTTGCAAACAGTCTTCTTCAAGTAGGGCTATAATTTTACCGACCCTTATCGCTTTATCACTCATATTAAAAATTGGTATTTTATGTAAAACAAGAAGAATTCGGCATTATATTAATGTAAAAAGAAAGATTAAATTGTTTAAGGCGACGACTAATGCCAACGACCTTGAGGGAACAAAACGCGCACTCGTTTCACACCCGCGCGACCCAAAATTTTGTAGTTTATTGTACTTTTCTTATTATTCTATGAGTTTAAAAAAAGGCTTCAGATCAAAATGTAGATAATTAAATTGTCTTTGAGATGGTGTCAATTTGATTAAAATACGCCCAGCGGTTTAGGCGCGATTGTCGTGTTTGTGTCCGTTTTAGACATAACTTTACAAATTAATTACAACATGTTATAAGAATAAAACTCAAAATTTTCTTAGATCAAATTATTAAGAAAATGGTTTTATGTAACATATAATTTTTCAAAAAAATTACAACTAGCCGTTTTGACGTGATTCTCATTTTAAAATCAGCTACTCAGGGTGGCGCCTTAATTTGCAGAAATTATGCGAAAAGTTTTAAAATTTTAGTAATGGTAAAAAAATTGTTTCAGAAATTCGCGCCATTAGTAAAGCGATTTTACACTGATCCACAATAATCAATATTTTTCTTTTGTTAATTTCAAAATTTAAATTTGGAACGTAAAGAATCATGCCAGGATGCTTCAATACATAGTCAAATCAATAAAAACTCTTTCTTGTTCTTCTTCGTTAAAGTAGAGAAAAAAAATCTAAAGTGCCCGTTTTTTTTTTGCAAAATGGTTAAATTATAAAACGTTCAATATTTCTTTCGCGTTCACGAATTGAATAGCATCAAAATCACAAAAGGTCAAAAATATTATTTAACGATAAAAAGACAAGTCTTCTTAGTCTTTTTCTTTACAAGAAGTCTTCTTACCAACCCAAATTTAGCATTCCCATAATATTTTTCATCACACTTGCACGTAAACAGTATCTAAACATACAGGTTAACTTGGCCGTAATGCCCCATATAAAACCCTCGAGCTTTTTTTTTGCCATGAAACCCAAGGTCGGTAAATATTTTTATACCATTCCCCCTCTAAAAAGCTTATTTTATTCACTGAAAACAGTGAATAAAAAGCTCTTTTAATCACTGTTTTGGAGTTTGAATTTAGAACACACCAATACATATTCTACCTCCAACTCAATGCTATACAACCTCCTTGCGCATAAAATACTCGATGCAAACTTCTTGTGCAAAGAATATTCGATTTTCAAACTCCTTTGTCGATTTAATTTTGAGTTTGTTTATATTTAGGATTTTAATAATGATGATGATTTTGGTCTAGGATATTTAGTGAATACTTATTTAGATTGTGATTCTAATATTAATTGCATTGGTGCTTAATTAATTATAATTATGTAACGTAACGGAGGTGGTCACTGGCGTCTGAAACACACTAGCTCAGCTTAAATTTATAAAAAATGTGTAACCCTGAGGTTTCTCATTTTTTCTAAAATTTTAAGGTATTTAACCATTTATTTATTTGTTATTATCCCTTGTGCTTTTTGTTTAAATCTTTCTTTTTCTCGTAGTCATGGTATAAAATATAGTATGCAACTCTTGAATAAAACGGATTTATATCGAGGACCATGAATCACTCGCGTCGCTCAGGATTCTAACACTTGAATCACTCGCTATGCTCGTGATTCAATCATCATGAATCACTCCCTACGGTCGTGATTCAGTTTTTAGAATCCTTCACTTGTTCGTGATTCATCAATGGCCCTCGCTTTAAATCCGTCCTTTATTCACTAGTTGCATAATATACTATTATACCATTCCCCCTCTAAAAAGCTTATTTTATTAACTGAAAACAGTGAATACAAAGCACTTTTAATCACTATTTTGGTGAATGAATTTAGAACACACCAATATATATTTGACCTCCATCTCAATGCTATACAACCTACTTGCGCATAAAATACTCGATACAAACTTCTTGTGCAAAGAATATTCGACTTTCAAACTCCTTCGTCGATTTAATTTTGAGTTTGTTTATATTTAGAATTTTAATAATGATTTTGATTTTGGTCTAGGATGTTTTGTAAATACTTATTTGGATTGTAATTCTAATATTAATTGCATTGATGTTTAATTAATTATAATTATGTAACGTAACGGAGGTGATCACTGGCTCCTGAAACACAGATGCTGTTACCTAGCTCAGGTTCAATTTACAAAAAATGTGAAACCCTGAGGTTTCTCATTTTTTGTAAATTTTGAAGGTAATAAACCATTTATTTATTTATTATTATTCCTTGTGTTTTGGCTTAAATCCTTCTTTTTCTCGTAGTCATGGTATAAAATATAGTATGCAACTCTTGAATAAAACGGATTTATATCGAGGGCCATGAATCACTCGCGTCGCTCAGGATTCTAACACTTGAATCATCAATCATCATGAATCATGAATCCCTACCGTCGTGATTCAGTTGTTAGAATCCTTCACTTGTTCGTGATTCATCTATGGCCCTCGCTTTAAAACCGTCTTTTATTCACTAGTTGCATAATATACTATTTTTTAAATTTATAGCACACAGGTCATGCAAGTTCAAGCAAGGAGTTTACACGAAAATGATTTTTTTTTTAAATGTTATCTAAACAGGAATTTCATTGCAATCTCGCTACATGTTACTTAAATATTCAACTAATGTTCTTAATAATCGATTTTAATAGTTTTTGTATCAAAACGTCGGTTTTTTTTACCCTTCCTTATGGCTGTATACCTACTTAAGTATTTGCCCTTAACGTTTCTGAACGAAACATTTGTATAATCTGTGTTGTAGGCAAAAAGCCCGCCATCCGCTAAAAAAAATCACGAATTTCGTAATAATAGTTGTGCTGACTCGTGTATTAAAGCTATAATTCATAATTATTTATTTACTCACAAATGTGATGAAAAACATTGTATGCTTCACGGGCGGTACGGGAATTACGAACCTCGATTCAGAAAGAACTTCGATCTTTTACTAGAGCCTCGATCGTAATTCCTTACTTACCGCCCTTAATACACAATGTACTAAAAAGTCACGTTTGAACGACGTGATCTGATTTATGTAGTCTAGGACAAAATCAAATCATCACATCATTTATCATAATCCTTGCAGGATTTCTTGTTAGTGTATTGACTTTGATCAAGCATTATAGTAAAACTCACATTAATTCGGTTGCGAAGAGATGTGCGCTGACCGTTACTAAATAATTTGAGATAAGGGTAGGAAAATGATGTTTACCTATAAAATCGAAATAACAATGGCGACATTTGAATCCTTAAGGACCCTGAAAGACTTCTCTTTAGCGAACGTTTTTTCCTACGTCTGTACCTATTTCACAGAGCCCTGTAATGTGATAAGTTTACTCGATAACCTATGGAGTACCACCAAAAGCCATAAGGACACGATTTGTCGAGCGATTTGTCACGTTTGACACAACAACAATCCTGTGGTATTAACCGGCGATGTATTGTGGGATATATATCGAATGCCACGCGCATTCGCAGCTACACTGACATACGATCAAATATCTCCGATCAATCGATACGTACGTTTCATTTATATTACAGTTTTCCGATATGCTGTGACTGTTATTGAACAAAGCGTGATTGATATCATGTTTTTTTTTCTTTGTGAAGTTACTTAGATGCTTGCTTGGTACTGTAGTAGACCTCTGAATCCCTTGCAGGTCTGGGTTAAAGGATTTCAGGTATTACAGAAAAGCACTACCACTTTTTGAAATATTAGCTTACATTAGGTTGTCTAATCAAAACGAATCCGCACTAAACGACCAACACTTTCTACGAATTCAATATGAATCTAAATTCGCGTGTGTACTCAAATCCATCCAGAACCTGAAAGCCCGCATGTATACCGAAAGTTGAATTCAGCAAGCAGCCTTTACAGTGCCTCCTAAGTCTTAGTCGTTCCGATTAAAAGTAGACGATGGCTATCCTGTTGAACACATAGTAAAAGGGACTGTGGAATATATGCTGCATTAGATTCTTTGTACGGTACGGCTTAAGGTAAATTGAGTGCTTTTACTCAGAAACCTTGCGAAACTATACATAATAAATATTAATAATAAAAAAACTATATAATAAAAAATACATAAATGTATAATTATATTATATGTAAAATAAATAAATTAGATAACAATAGATCATCACCAAACCACTATCTAACTTGGAAGTACCCGATGTCTACAGATGGCAGTAGTCCTTTCAATCAAATCGGTCGTCTTTCATCATCAGTTAGTTAGTTTCGATTTGAGAGGCCTTTATTATATGCCTCATAGGATATTCCTAAAAGCTGGATAATTGATAAAAAAAAAACCTATTATTCAGTCTACTGGCCATGAAGTTTAAATTCACTTTGAATGAGGTTTTCGAATTCACACTTTGTGCGCGTATACAATTTCCATTCGTTTTAAATTCCTGTTTATAAAAACACTGTTCGATCTACAATGCAATATTGTTGTATGAATATTAATTTGTGTGGAATTTTAGTAGGTATCTCTACATGGTGAGTTTTTTGAAGTGGGCGTGGATGGTCAAATCTGAAACTATGAAAAACAGCATAAAAGCTCAAAAATATAATAGACGCTCAAAATATTTTTTTTGTAAACATTGGAGTCTTTCCCTGAGTTTGCAACATGTCATTACCATCCAGAATGTGATCCTTATTAGCAATAATAACGGTTGGTGTAATATACAGCTTATGATTTGTTTTCAAACCCGTTCAATAAAATTTCTGGCTAGGAATATTGATTTGAATGATCAACATCATTTTAGTTTTCATCTAAATCGGGAAAGAGACTACTTTGAGTGTTTTTTTTCGGATTTGGTCATCCACGCCCACTTGGAAAACACACTCTGTATACTCGTTGAATTCAATAGTACGGCACACAGCTCTAGTTTCTGTTGAAAAAGTAAACAGAGGTCCGGGCAGGTAGATAAACTATTCTATCTCCTCAAATAAGAATAATTAATTGACCTAGTTTGAAGTTTTGGTGGTAAATACTGGTCCGGTCGTGGTCGAAAAGCGTTCTAATGTAAGGGGAAAGTTTTGTTATAATTAACTAAGTGCTAACTAACGATAGCGATATTGTTTTTGCCATGTCGATCTAGGGTTATTGTAACTTGATTTAAAATGGTAACCATGAGATTTCTTATAGGAATAGGAATTTATGCTTTGGAACTGGCAACTCGTTTAACCTAATAGAAAGCGCAAGCGTTTGATAAGGTCTACGATAGAACGAGTACGCCCAGAAGATACCCAGTCATTTGAAGTTGCCCTGTCACTCTTGTTTACAAAAGCTGCTGGAAAAAAGAAAACATACAGTTTAATATAAACGCACCCACGATACAGGAAGAAATTCCTAGAGTGGTACAACGTTTTTTTAAAAAATGAATAAATCAAATAAACATAACTTTCTGTTTAACTTTTACCTACTTCTTTACTGCATTGCAAATTTTTAAAATCTCTGAGATTGAGTTTTAAAGGGTGTAAACGGTGGGAATTCATTTTTTGCTGGGATATTGGCTGACTACATATTTCAATTATCAAAGGCTAAGTGGATACTGGTCATGTCACACACAGGACACGAGTCATCAGACAATTCAGCTTTCACGCCTCGCTGCTCTGTACGAACTACTCGTATCATGAATGGTGCTAGCACTTGACAAACATTTGTTGAGTTTTGTAGTCTCTTAAGTGTATCTTTAGTAAAATTATGAAAGAGTTAAATAGCTCATAGGATGACATCGCTGACTGACTGTAGAATTTAAAGGATCCCGCAGAATAGCTAATATTTATATTCGTAAAATAATTTCTATAAAAAAAAAAACTTAATTTAAAAATCATAAACCCGACTGCTTAATAACGAACTAAAAAGATGTAAACAAGAACAAAATCATGCTGTGCAGTCGAAGGATACATGCTCGCGTACTAGCTGACCAACTTCACATTAATTTTGGAACTGGAACAATTCGAGGTCAGAATCAAATTAATTACTTTAATTCAAGAAGAAACACATAAATCAGTCACTCCTAGTACTATTCACATTAGATTGATCCGAGCACTGGTCGACCGTCACGCACCGCTTGGCGGCTTCGTCCCAAACCTTCGGGTCAGGACATTCACAACGCGAGTAATCACACCGGACTCCCAGGGACCGAGCCACGGGTCGACGACACGTACGCTCTGACATTGTTGGGTCGAGACAACCAGCGCTGTATATCACCATGTCGGTAGAACACGGTGTGTTATCTGGGTAACAAATTTTTTTAGCGAACCGTGCATTGTCATCTAAACCAAACGTGTATGCAAAATTTCATGTTAATCGGTTGAGGATAGCTGCTTTAAAATTCAGTTGCAAGATTTGACCCGAACATAGGTAATTTTCTATTGTACATACATTGCAAGTTAGTAAAAAGCTTGTAAAAATAAAAATAAACCGAGTAAAAACTTACACGATCCCATTTCATCGTAGGCCTCACAGTCCTCGCCTCGACAGATCAAAAAACAGGCAAATACAAAAATGGTTGCAAATAAATTTTTGTGCGCCATTTTCACGTGAATCCGATAGTTTACTGGGGTGAAAAAGTGGCGGCCCCGGTATCTGCTCGTTTAACTGTGACTACGATTAAAATAAATTTTATTTTGTGTCTGTACGTGCCTTAGTATTCACAGAACGTCTATCCCCGAATAGTGCTAGGCAAACGTTAACTTGTTAGCGGTCCTGATGGTAAGTCCTTAATATCCAGAATAGTTAATTGTTTGTAGATCCGAGAAGTACTGACAAATCCTTACGACGTTATTATGTCTATCTGAAAAGATACCACACTATTTTTAAATACTGCAATTCTTGAAAGCTAGAATCAACAGTGGCGACCAAGAGAAAAGCGGCAAAGCAATGAAGCTCGTAACTAGTATAATATCTCGGAGAAACGATTCAACTGTTTTGGATCTCACAACGAAATTATTCAGAAAAAAACAATGCTAGAATAACAAATTCTCCTACCCTCAAAAACATAACCTTTTTTTTGACTGGAGAAATGTACATGCATACTGCGCTAACACGGGTAGATAGCGCAGTTATATGGAACTATAACCCACTAAAACTCCACGGTGTCCTCCTGTGCCGCTTATGGCGAGAACACGGTCACGCGTTAGCACTCACCGCGAATCCGCGGGGTCTCTCTGGGGTGACCGCCACCAGACTTCCATTACTGGCGCACCAGAACACATTGTACGCCGTGACTACCCCAGGGGCCAAACCAGCACATGGGCGCCAGACGACCCCGTATATGGCACCCTTGGTCCCTTTGTGACGGGCCAAGGTCAATGGCTCCGCCACTTACCATTTTTCGGCCGCAGGGGATAGGAAGGGCGGCCAACGCAATACCGACACTCCTATTCCCCTGCGGCCCCACCGCGTCCGCCATCAAATGGTGGCTGTCGCCTTGGCTGCGGAAGATAGGGAGAGCGGCGCACCGCAATACCGGCACTCCCCTCCCGCCACGGCCTCCAACCCTCAGCTGCGATATCGTATGGGACCTGGAACACTCCATACAAAATCGCGACCCGCCTCAGTTGCGATGTCGCCTGTTACCAAGCGTCACCGCAACCTACTAGTTGGCCGCTACGTCGTCGGCTTAATCGGCAAAAGCCCTGTCGAGCGGCCCCTACTCGGGTTCCTCTTTGCTTCGCCGTGGGTGACCAAGCCACGGTTACTGACCCCCCCGCCTCGACAATGCGAATGCAAAACACTCCTGCTTTTCAAATTTTCTGTCTGAAAAAACCTGTGACTAGTAAGTGGATCCATCTCAGGCAGATCCTTGATTTTCTAACTAATTTGTTTTGAATGGTCTTGAATTGATTAATTTAATTAAAACTTTTGATGATAGTTGATTGGTTTCTGTAAGTACTTTGGTTGGAAGGTTAATCTGAAAAACCCCTTTTCGAGGCTTATGATAACGAACTCGATGTAAAATTCCCAAACGCACTTGACGGGTTTTCGCTAAACAAAAACCTTTTAGTAATAATTTTTTAAAGTCTTCAAGGTGAATAACACAGAAAAGTAGAAGGGTATGTAGGTTACAATACGCTATGGGTATTCAAAGTTTAAATTATCCGTTTTTTTATCTTTGTGAGCACCCAGTATTTTTTTTGGAAAATTTCAATGTTTAGGGTCACCAAATTCTATGTTACGGAGATTATAGATCCTAGTGTTTCATTTTTTTTTATTCGTTTATCTTCGCTTTGGAAAGCCTTGCAGGAATTACAACAATGGAGTATTCACAAACTTATACTAACTACAAGTCCAGTTTTCCTCACGAAACTTTCCTTCACCGTAGTCAGCGATGCCCAAGATAAACTTAGAAAGTACATACGAACTGAATAAGTCATATTGGTACTTGCCCGGATTTGAAACCACGACCTCAAGCAGGAGAGGCGAGATCATAACCATTGGGCCACCGCGACTCATTTCGTGTTTTTCATTGTAAGTGCATAATCTGTTTTTGAGAAATAAATGTATTCAACCATATATAACAGGACCCTATTACAAAGACTCCGCTGTCCGTCTGTCTGTCACCAGGCTGTTTCTCATGAACCGTGATGGCTATACAGAGGAAATTTTCACAGATGATGTATTTCTGTTGCCGCTATAACAGCAAATACTAAAAACAGAATAAAATAAATATTTAAGTGGGGTTCCCATACAACAAACGTGATTTTTTGCCGATTTTTGTTATAATGGTACGGAATCCTTCGTGCGCGAGTCCGAATCGCACTTAGCCGGTTGTTTAAGGCTAGTTGTTTAGAAGCCTAATATTACCTGCCGCTTTTAGAATTATTTTATCAATTTTTTACGTTATTAGTCTTGTTATTTTCCAGGTTAATGAACAATTACTGAAGAAATTGAATTCGGCAACTATTTCCATCTAAAAAGAATAATTATAAAACTTTCCTGTTCTATAAAAGTAAAGAATGGCTATGATGGAAAATTTTCTACCGTCTAATATTCGCTATCCCGTGAGTTCGCCGGACAGCCAATTTGCACGGCCGGAATTATTTTTCACTTAATTTGTACAGTGTACTCAAAGACAAAAGGGCTTTGTTGAAGGAGTTTCATTTACTGTATACCTTTATTATTTCCCCTGGTTTGTAACGTGCCCTCGGTTAGTACATTTTGTACTTCTACTAGGTCGTTATGTTAATAAAACGACGCCTTTACGAACCATTTTCTTTTCTTGGGCAAGTTAAAATTGTGAAGCGAAAGAAAAACAGTGTTACAGCTAATTAAGTCGCTAACGATGTCAATTAAATTGAATAACTTAAATGGCTAGTCGTTGTTCTGTTCACCTATCTTAAGGCACAGATACCCTTCAGTAGCCGATTTTAAAATGAGAAGTCCGCCTAAACGGCTAGTAGTATTTTTTTGAAAAAAAAAATTTGTTGTATCTGACCGTCTTCTTAGTGATTTGATATACGAATATTTTGAGTATTTTTATTCGCATAACATAGAGTACTTAATTATTAAAGTCATGTCTAACATGGAAATAAAAACGGCAATCGTCAAAACCACATGGCGTATTTCAATGAAATTTTCACCATCTAAAAAACAATTTAAGTATCTAAATTTTGATATAAGGCTTTTTTTAAGTAATAGAATTATAAAGGAAGTAGCGGGGGTGTGAAACGATTGCGCGTTTTGTTCCCTCAAGGTCGTTGGCGACTGTCGTTGTCTTAATACTATAGACAGGAAATTCACGAGACGGACTTGCAGTCGGGCAGGCCTGCGGGTCTTGAGGGTGCGTTTCGTCTCCAACAGAGAAGAGGCTCTAGCACTGCAGTGGGACAATAACTCGCTGGCATCATTTATTATTATAATTGTATGTCTTCTTAGTATGTAACCGGTGCAGTCAGATATACCTATGGTTGTGCGGAGACTGGCGGACATAGTCCATAGACACACCCACGGGTATGTCCGTCCAGTGAATCCCTGCCTTCCAAAAATCATCCGTGTAACGAATTCGTATAAATTTTGGATACGGTGGAGAAACTATGCAGAAGTTAAGTTCTACGCATTGCTTACAACCTAAGACGGAATTGTACTGCACTTTTTTTAAGTTTATTTCTGGGATCAATCGGCAACATCCCGCTCATGATACTGTAGAAAACGTGAGGTGTAATGCGGTGTTATCCCAGAATTATACCGCGATAGTAGATTGCGTCACAAGGGATCAAAATAATGTATTGCGGGCGAGAGCGATTGTATGAATCCAGAAAGAAGTGAAGGATTCTAGAGTAGAATCCTAAGCGTAGCGTGGGTTCTCTGCTTTTCATCCCCGTCTATGAGAAAAATAAATAAACGATGCTTTTAGTAGTGACGAATATTTACATAACCCAATTACAAATTAATATTATGTTTACGCAATTTTGGAAGTTTAGATAAAGATAAAGGTTGAATCGGTGGATCAATTGAGGAAGTACTTTTCTTTTGATTTATTTGGTAGTAAATTGTTGATGACAGTTTCTGCGTATTCAGCTTTTATTCAATTTGTGTGAACCAAATTAAAATTGTCTGTAATGATTTTGTTAAAAAGTAATAAAAAACAAATAAGAAGTGCCCGAGTATTTTTTTATTTGGTTTACCAATGCCGGTTTTTTTTTATTACCGGCCAGGCCATTATCAAAGCGAATTGCGTACAAACTTTTTAATCTAATAGTGTTCCATATTCAAAAGTCATTTCGTCACTGTTATTAAGTGCACCGGAATGATCAAGTTTGCTTGCACCTATCGAGGAACCCTTAGCCTCTTTTCGCATAAATGGGATGAAAAAAAATGTGAGGTACAATGTAGTGTGAGCTCAATCTAATATATACGTCGCCGGGAGACTGTGTCAATTTTGATTTCATAATAAAATACAGTGCTTTTCAGGTCATGTTTTCGTTACTTTATAAAATAACACCGGAAATCACCTTTGTAACAGTACACAATCGTTTACCTGTTTATACTGAAACCTTTGGAGTGCTTCGATAAATAACAAACAGTTTTCTTTTCAGCGGTCGTGACGCTTGAACAAATCACTACAGGTAATACAATGCCTTTTCAGATATTTGTGAATGGGAGAAAGTCGAAAAAATCGGTGGCGGTACAGTATGAAAGCCCGAAACCTGGTGCTATTCATATACTTTATTTACATTCATTGAAAAAAAAAACTATTTGAATAAGTTATTCAAGGAAATAAGTTGAACGTCCATCCACATTATTTCGCTAAGAATATTTGATTCACAAATTTACCTCGTATGGTCTTGTAAGCTGCTAAAGTAATGTCGTAGTGACCCAGTGGCTTAGGCCTCGTCTCTCGTGCTTGAGGTCGTGGGTTCGAATCCGAGCAAGTACCAATGTGACTTTTCAATTCATATGTGTGTTCTATTTTCTTTTATTATGCGTACAGCTAAGGAGTGGAATTCCCTGCCGGCGTCTATGTTTCCCGATAGCTACAATCTAGGGGTCTTTAAGTCAAGAGTGAATAGGTTACTTCTAGTCAAGCGTGCTCCACCGTCGACGACATCATTGCTTACCATCAGGTGTGATAGTGGTCAAACGCGAGACTATAGAATATTAAAAATAATAAAAAATATGTACTTTCTAAGTTAATCTTGGACATAGTTGACAACGGTGACGGAAAACATCGTGCGGAAACCTGGAACGACCATACTATTGCCCAAAATATTTGCTAAATGTCAGTATTCGCTTAACATAACCTGTTATGTTCCCACTGTTGGAACACAAGCCTCCTGTGAGAATGAATAGTTGCTTAATAGCTGACATTCACTACAAGACCTTCACTACCACAGTTAGCACTTTCGTTATTCCAATCCACAATAAGCTATTTGCATGAAGAGGAGCCTAATTCGTGACCACATCCGTTGCCTCAGTGGCAATCGCACCGGAATGCAGAATGCAGCCGTACTGTGTGCGAATCTGAGACATCCCACTAATGTACGTACGTTATCCCAAGTAGTACAACCTTTGATCAAGAATACGATATATTTCAGATAGCACTTTAAAAATACCTAGGAACTGCCAGCAGAAGGGAAAACTTTAAACTTTTGAATAACTGTGTTTTTGTTTGAAAGACTGGCGACGCTGCGTAACAAAAACAGTTAGAGCCATTACGCACTGTCAACTTTTCCAAAGACCTAGTCTCTCGGCGATCAAAACATAGGCAATTAGGGCCATGAGACCAAGCCGTGTTTCTTGTACATTCGTACAGAATCGACGTCGAAGAAGCTGCAATAGTAGCGTTACTAATTATAAAGAGAAAATATAAAATAAACGCAAGAGAGTATTGCGGTACATCCTTTGTTGCAAGAACGGAAATTAAATTAGTTTAAAATATTTTATGAAGACGTTAGAAAGTACCCTCGTAAATAAAAAATTAAAAGTACCCGATTGGAATATTGGTCACTGAATAAGTTCCAAATAGCTTTTCGGACTTGTATTTCCAATATGAATTTGTCTGTATCGAAAGCCTGAGCCATTTATGTGCGCGAGTGCGGTCGTCTCGATAATTGCTCGCACTCTCGCAGTGTGAACGCTTCCATTTGAACCCGTGCTCCTATTGGTCGCCGGCGACCAGCAATCGCTTGTTAGTTGCCACTGAGTGGCGAGTCGCTTGGTACAGTTATCCCGTCACACGTCACAAGTTTTGCTCCTAACAAAATCACTCAATGCGCCTAAAGAAGTTTTCACTTCAATTTTATTATTATAAGCTTTTATTTGACTTGCAATGTATGTATGTAAGTGTGTTCGGGTCAAATCTTGCAACTGAATTTTAAAGCTGTTATCCTCCACCGAATTTTGAATACACGTTTCATTTGGATGACAATGCATGGTTAGCTAAGTGACGTCATTCTAAATCCAATATGACGGCCCAAGATGGTGGACTACTTATTTTTTGTGCACTACCATGATATGGTATCAATGAAAGAGTATGCTGAGAAGAATATGAAAAAATGTTGTCTTAAAAAAGATTTTAATGAATTAAATATTTTTATTTTTATTTTTTGCGGCTTGATATCCGATGATACTTTATATTTGATCATATTTTTTATGTTTTTAACCTAATTTCTTTACTTCAGAGCGACAAAATAAAAAAAAAACTACCTTCCTTTATGTCTGTGCTAATGAAACACTACCGCGACATAATTTTGTTCCTAATCGTGTCCCATTGTGTATTCTTGATCGAAAAATATAGGATACATCAGTACAGATAGGTACAGGAAACCATCAAGTGCTAACTTGGCCGCCGAAGACTAGGCTAGCAGTTTTCATGGCCGCACCAAGTCTAGACAAAATTTTATCAGAAATCAGGAGCCTTCCTGTCCCCAGGATTGCTGAGGTCGGTTCTCATTCTAACATGCAGTGGTAGGTATTACGTGTCTTAGTTGTTAGGTACGAAATTTTCGCCCTTTCTAGGAGACACTGAAATCTGTTTAGACCGGTTCGGGTGTCTGAATTTTGAAGCTTCAAACTATCCATTTCAAACTAATAGGTCATAGGACGAATTCTTAGAACATTCGAGATTTTCCAAATAAGTCTAAAGGCCCGTATTCCAGATGCTCATTCTCGACTCAGTCTCAAAATTGGCCACACCTACACATCAACTGCCAACCAATCACAAATCTCAAGTTTGGCATATGATTCTTCAGCTTGTGTACACAAAAGAGCAAGAGCCCAGACGCCCCAGATGTTACTGAATTCTTTCTAAACAAAATGTGTGGTGTACAGGTGTTCTATTTATATTCTCTCTCTCAACTCCATTCATGGTTTTCAATACCTACCAATCGGCAAGTGATTTATCATTCGCCCAAGAAGAAAGTTTGAGACATTTGCCAATTTAAGGTGTAACTTTCTAAACTCACAAAAAATAGGCTATTTTTTGTTCTTTGACCGTAATAAAAAAGGTCTAAAGTATATAAGGAAAGTCCGTTTGAAATCACAACTGTTTCTTGGAAAAAATAGTCGTGAGAAAACACCAAACTGTACAATGATTAAGAATTCATTTACTGAATGTACAAAACGAGGGCCTGTATTTTCAAAATTATGTTATTATAATATAATAATAGAACTTTACATCTAAAGGAGACAATTCTTATTGTATGGGGATAGACCCACCGCATACATTGTGGCGTATAGTAATGAAATGAATGTTGGTTTTATTCCTTATAATCTCTAAATTACCGAGATAAAATTGGCAAAACTTTATGTAAACGGGCATACTGTGAAAAACAACAATCAAAATATGACTTTTTTTGTAAATAAACATCAAACACGCTCGTAAACCCGATTTTTTTGTTTTATTACTTTTTTACTACTATTTCTATCGTCCGGTTAGGTTTTTATATAATCTTTGGTCTGTTTCTTATCATAAAATTGTTACTTTTTATGTGTAATATACAGGTCATTATAATTTACTAGGGGAACCAAAACATATCGTCTCCTTTAATCAAGTAGGAACATCTAAATCTCGAATTATAAAACATATCCTGTTTCATTTAGCCTACAGTGCACACATTGTCCTACTGATGACCAAAGGCCTTCCCCAAAATCCTTCCAGCTATTCACTACCAGCCCTTGCGTTATAGGCCCCAAATTTTCCAAGTTTATTAAGTAATTGTAAGTAAATAATAGTTTATAATTAAATCTATTATTAAGGTAGGAATACCTAAATCCCGAAAGCCCTGACAACACAGATGTTATCTAAACTTGCCTAAATAAGATCTTCGTCGTAAGCAAATCAGCGCTGTAACTTAGGTAAACTAATAAACTATGTTGTATCCATTATGGATAACAAACTGTAACTCTTCGGCCTGAAAAGGCTCTTAAGGGTGTTTTTCCACCAAAGATAGCAAGCAACATTACAACAAAAGGTCAATTATTTATAAGGTTGTGAACTAACAAAAAATAGATTCCCAAATTGTCTGAATTTGAATTAATAAAGCATCCTTACAATTATGGCAAAAAAATCCTTGTTACTGATAGTTAAAATCTATCGGATCTTAATCAAGGCTAATAATTACCCGTGAGTTTAGTGAACAATACATACACGTGTATAAATTACAAATTCAGTATACAGTCGCGCCATCTTCTAGTCGACGCCATTGTTTCCGCTAGACCTAACTACTTCCGTCGGCAACTTCCTTCACCGCTTTCGGGAAACACGGTGCATTCAAATTGCAGTGCGAAAATTAATTTGCGCACAGCTTAGCAAATTAAATGGAAATTATGAAAAGTGTGCAATTGCGGACATATTTTAAGACCTCAATTTTAAGGATTTAACTCGAAAGCTTGATGAGGTAAGTAATGAAAACGTCTTGGGAATCAGAACTTGGGACGCCAACTTAAAAATTTCTTAAAAGTTATTAAGATTTTTACACCCAAATTTTGTCATTTTTTTTTAAGTCCCTTTTAGGTACTCGTGGGTTAGTCCAAATTGCCATCGAATGGGCTAAAGCCTGTAACATGGAAATTCCAGATGTAAAAAACAATAACTCGTTGCCCAACCGACGAATCGAACCTCAAACCTTGTGCTTATCAGTAGTGCTTACTAGCAATGAGAAATAAATATTATGAACAAAAAATAAACAATGTACATACCTATTTTCTAAAGCAAATGAGAGCTTATTACTTATTATAATAGCTATAAGCATTTTATTCCAATAACAACAACACAATACTGCCTAAATATTCCTTTCTCACTACATTATTACAAAGCATTAGAAAACATGAGCTTCAAGGAAAATCGTTTACAGATTAAGTCCATATTTTTGCCTATAACAAAATAAAAATTATGTTCAAACATAAACTGCGTGGGTAGAGCATAATATTTCATACATATTCTGTGTCCACGTTGTCCCAGAAATCGCTTAAAAAGCCAAAGTTTGCTCGTGGGGAAATCTTGAGAAAGCAAAGCTTCTTAGATATTTAATCCTGTACCTTACTTTCGATTCTTTTTTGGTACAAAGGGTTGACTTTCTTTCTTTTGTTTGGTGAGATTAGGCTGGTGGGTCCATTAGACTTTTAGGTGACTATAGTGTTATTGTATAGTGGAGTAGGTAGAGGTCATCTTAGTTTTAGGGTTGTTTAAGATAACAAAATTGCTGTTTCTTGATTTTACGATAGGATATACAATCTTTGACGCACATATATATAATGTACTTTATTATACACCAAAATTGACAAGTCTTTTTAAAGGCAAATTTTTGACTGGTGACCAGACAGCCATTGGATCATATTGTCAAACATGTAGCTTTTTTAAAATATGATAAGTTATTTAAATTATTGGTCTTTTAAGGCTTCCTACCTATGATGTAATAGCATTAACTCTATAAATAACATAAATTGCATCAATTAAACAACACATCCATTAAAAAGTTGCCCTACTTAAAGCCACTCCACCATATCAAGCAGCAAAAATCATCGATCAAAACTTTTTTTAAACCAATCCGTACGATTGGAAATGATTTTTCACATCGCAAGTTACGACTATTATCAATCACAATAAATTTTGCCATAAAACCGCCATATGTATCCACAGTTTTCCTACCCAAGACTCCTTGGGGAGAATCTGGTACGAAACCGAACAGATATCTCCTGATCCGCGCCCTGTTTGCCGCAAGCCCAAGTGTATTAAATTTATGGTATAACAAACTGATTTATTCACCTACCAGGCAAAAATATCTGGTTGTACGATTTCCCTTAGTTTTTATTTCAGTGGTTCTGAAAAATGAAGCTGCAGATTTTTGTTGCGGGATCAACAAAACGAGTGAAGTGATGTTTATGTTTAACAACTGAATAAATATTTTGTAATGTCATCTAGTGATTGCAAGCGTAAATATCGAGAAAAACGTTCTGGCTTTGATTTAAAAACTGAACTGAAACATAAACTTTGCCATAAAAAAAACTATTAGTATGTAACTTTGCACGCTATCAGTCACTCTGTCCGTAAGAACTTTAGAAGAAATAAAAGTTATGAACAAGTTTTTCATAGTTTAGCAAGAAAGGAAAGCTTATACACCTCTTCCATCTTGTTGCATCCTCAAAGAAAAACTTATAAATAGCAAGAAAAGACATAAATCTTACAATCAATATTTTACATACACTAACGAAAATCGCCATCTCTTGTAGATTGACCCGAATATAACCGATACCGTATATCCGATCACCCTGGGGTGCCTTCGGGCGTTCAGTGAAGATCGTACCA
This sequence comes from Orthosia gracilis, assembly GCA_947562075.1. Taxonomy (NCBI): domain Eukaryota; kingdom Metazoa; phylum Arthropoda; class Insecta; order Lepidoptera; family Noctuidae; genus Orthosia; species Orthosia gracilis. The sequence goes on along the minus strand of OX387272.1, from coordinate 31,854,096 downwards.
ATTAACCAGCTGACACAATCAAACAACAGCATTGCATTGCAGTCTGTATCTGTTCCTCATGTAATAATAATATTCATCTAGCCTTCCATGTCTTGATATTTTGGTAAATAATTAGGTCCGTATGCTAAATACGCACTTTGACGAAGATAGGCTTATGTATTGCATCATATATCGGATTCGAATAACAGCCTGTTATATAATGCATGTGTATATGTTATTAGATTTGCTATCCCGTGTGAAATAGGTTTGCTTTTAAAATAATTCTCGCGTCTCGTTTAGATCCTATGGCGATCGATAACTATCCTAAACCATGAGTTGCATAGTGGTCCTTCAAAAGTTTTCATTATTTACACTGTCTATCTTTCGTTAATTCTACAATATCTTACACTATAATTTGTCTTAACTTTAATAACAGTAGATTTACTTACCAAGTACGTAATACTCAATGCTTCTGACATGATTAAAGAAGAAACAAGACATAAATTAATTTTAAAAATCCTCGAGGATTATTAACCCATACTTTAATTAAACTATAATTATATACTTCGGCACCTCCATTGAGTACAAAGCCCAAATTGCGGCCAAAAAACTGGGCATCCTTAATAGAGTGAAGCGATACTTTACGCCTGGACAGCTTTTTACCCTATACAAAGCGCAAGTCCGATCCTGCATGGAGTATTGCAGCCACCTTAGGGATGGCTCAGCTAAGTATCAGCTTGCCGCGCTTGACTCGGTGGAACGCAGAGCCAAGAGGCTCATCGGCGACGTTAAACTGGTAAATGCCAAGCTTCACAGCTTGGTTCATCGCCGCAAGGTTGCCTGCTTGTCGGTCTTCTACAGACTGTACTTCGGTGAGAGTGCTCAAAAACTCCACGATCTTATCCCACCAGCCCCCTTCTACCATCGGACATCTAGACGCACTGCAAGTTACCATCCTTACCTTGTTGCCATTCCACCAATTCGCACCAAGCGCTTCCAAACATCATTTATAATGCGCACAGCGAATGAATGGAACTCACTACCTGCGTCAGTGTTTCCGAACGCATTTAACCCGAATCTCTTCAAAGTTAGAGTGAACAGGCTTCTTCTGGGTAAGCTCACTCCATCGTCGACTCTGTCTCTGTCATTGACCTAGACTAGAGTCAAGAGCAAACCCATCAAAACTAAAAAAAAAAAAAAAAAAAATATAATTTATCTACTACCTTGTAGACACGCTTTCATCGACACTTCATCGATACTCGTAATTATAACACGATATCTTGCGAAAATACCCCGATAAAATGAAAAATATTACTTTGAACGCCTGAACGGATTTTCATCAAACTTAACTAAGAATACTCTTGACAAAGTCATCTTTTAAATAAAATAACTCAATCGAAATCGGTTTAGGAGCTATGATGCCAAAAACGTTCACAAACATCGTAGACCGCATTTCTCCAGCTGATAGAATCGAAGGCGTTTCGTCACTGACTGATTATCAAGTATCCAGGAGTCACCCGCCAGGGATATAAGGTGGCGATGCTTTACTTTTTATTTATCGCAGAACTTCGAGATTTGAAACTTGAAGGCCAAAAGGTCGAATCCCTTGCGGTCTTTTAAGTCTTGACAGATCGAAGTCCCCATTGATATTGTTAATCTATTTGTATGTATGTCGTCCGTAACCTTTTTCCGGGTATTTTACCCCGAAGGATCAATGGTAGAGTTTCAAGTGGGACGGAAATCTGACTGCGTGTAAGTTTATTATAAGTTTTAGGGGCTTCACACCCCACAAAGAAAAACCGAAGTAATATAAGTTTGCTCATGTGCTCAGTTTACCCGTTCCGCGCGCCGTTCACTTACCAAGTTGGTCCTATTTTTTTGTTTTTGAAGGCATGCAAATTTCAGTGCGCCATTCAAATTCTCTTTTGACTAACCAGTTTTTGTAAAAAGAATAAAAAAGACTGAATATAAATCAAAGGTCAATTCTCGAAAGCACTAAAGAGAATAATTAGTACTATATTACTTAGACCGTCTAGTCGAAGATGGGCACTTCCAAATTCTTGCTGCTAAAATATTCAAAGTTATTAGAAATTCTTGTAAAGTTTCGGTAAATATCTCCAAGTTGTTAAAATAGTTGAGTGGTCAATCGATAGCGTTTGTTAATACACTGGGGACTCCGAGAACTCAGGGGAAGTAGCCGCAAAGTTTGGCACGGCGCCACTACGGGGCCGTTCAAATTGTCTGTTGCCACTAACGTTTACCTAAATGTTTCTGGTCAGACGGAGTGAAGTCTCATCCTTTGATAAAAATCTTTAAGGCTTAGGAAAACGGTTGCCAGTTTTATGCTGAATTTATTCGTCTTCGTATTCTGGAGTCGTAAAACATGATTATGATCAACTTTATGATTGGGATATGCAAAACATGTTAAAGTATTTCAAAAAATCATTTGTCTTTTTAGTTTCAGAGGTTCTACTGCTAAAGATTGATCACACACAGACTGCGGCAAATTCCCTAAATATCAAACAACATAAAGTTGACATCCAGATATCTATAGTTGGGCAATTCAAGGCTTTAGTTGGATGCTTAGATTAAGGTTGAGTTAGTTAGAGACCTACGAAGTGTCAAAAAGAAAACTAGAAGCTATTTTATTGATATGAAACAGATAACAGTGATTATTGACTTTATAAATCCTTGCTTTGCCTGACTTTCATATAAAAGATCTTTACTTTTCTGAACTTTAGATTGTTCTGTACGCAGGTAGATATTTAGGTATTCGACAAAGAAAATTGTATTCGTAAATGATTCCTTCTGTAATTTTAGAAACTTAGTTTACTAATATTCTCAGTAGGTGGGTGGAGTGGCTGGAATATAGTTGTGTTTATGAAGTTACAGCGTGGTGAGGGGCCAGTACACACTTTTGGCCAAACTCCAAACGCGTTGTCTTAAGGTGACCGAACAAATATGGAGTTAGTGATAACTCTACTTATGTTAGTAGTGAACGAGAACGCGTAATTAGAAGCAAAAAGTAAAAGACTGAGACTAATCTAATAAATATAAAGGCAAATAAACAATAGGTGTTTCTGATAAATATATCTGCCCTTATCGCTATATTTGTACTTTATGAATACGGAGAAATTAATAAGAAAGGAGAAGAATAAGGGTTTATTTTTTTTTTGCAAATCTTCACATCAGGGGAATTCATTGCAAATAATTTCAATAAAATTATAGAAGTAGAAATAAAAATGCACTGAAAGATTAGATATATCTTAAACTTAGTCTATAACTAAAAAGTTTTGGGGTGATAGATAACACGTCTATGGTAGACAATGTGTAACAAGATCAAGCTCCCAACTGTAAAGTTTCTCAACAAGGAATGATTGATTATGGCTGCATGAATGGTTAAACTTACAAGTTTTGTGTGAGCTCCCATGTTCAGGGTTGCTGTTGTATGAGCAGTTTGCGTCTTAGAATAATATTCCTACAATATATAGTTAAGCATAATATTTACTCCAAAGATTCTCCTTCTATCAGCCAGTGTAAAGAAAGGTGAAGATTGAACAGGTCTGCATAATTTGATTCAAGAGTACGTTTGGTTTTTCAATCTAAGGTTTGTGGTTCATTTTCTATAAAACGGCTGCAACTTTAACAATATAAAGTTTATTGATAGCTGAACCGTCAGCAATACTTACTTTATGAGCTCGCTGGCTCGTAAACTCGATACAATCGGCTGAATGACCCGCACGTAACAAAGTTGACACCTTCCCATCCAATATTAAAATCTTAGCGAGGAGGAGTGGCAGGCGGTCGCCTCCTTCTGCGAAGCAGTAATGCTAGCAAAGGAGGAGGCCGACCGCATCAGGCAACGGCGCCCTCGCCGCCGCCGCCGGGATCCCAATCCCGATATCCAGCCACCGTAGACGCGGGCTCGTGGACAGTGAGTCATGGGTAGCTCGCTGTCCGATCGTCCGGTAACTACCCGGACCGAGCCAAGGCGTCGACGGCGCGCACTGTTCCCGCGCGCCTCAAGGAGTTGTCAGCAAAGAGAGGGGCCCAGCTGGGTCGAAGCCTACCGGGGTTCGGGGTTATCCGAAAGGAAGCTAGAGCCCCGGTATGAAGGCTAGAAGGAACGGCGCGGGGTTTTTAGTCAGTACAAGTCTGACACTATCTCCCGCTCCACCCAAGAGCGGGATTTGTCATAAGATGATTTTCCCCGTCGACAAAAAAAAAAAAAAAAAAAAAATATTAAAATCTTATTAACCTCGACACTTGATGAAAAGGGACAAAGACCGCTCTAAAATAAAAAATAATCTCATCTTTCGGAGATGAAAACAATTCCATTCAGGTTGCGCTCAAAGCAAAAATGTTTCGGAAACCCGAAACTTGATGAATTCGAGCTTGCACAAACTGGAAACAATATTCCGTGAAATACATTAAATTTTCGCTGTGCTTAAAGGAAATAAATGCTTGGAAGTAAACGTACATAAGTATGGTATACGTCGACATTTTGCAAGTCTAATTTAATTACTGATAATACCGGGAGTTCACTACTGCGCGCGTTTTAAAGCATCAGCAATTTGTTTTACTTTATAAATGTACATAAACATAAAATGTTGACCTGGGGAGGATATACGAAATAAAACGTATTACTTTGCTTAATGGTGCGGCTTATTCTGTGGCTTGAGTAGGTACATTATCTGACATAGTGAACTTAAAGGGAATGGCTGGCTGTTTGTTGCCATAACATCAAAGGAAAACTACATTTACAGGTCCTGCATTCCTGTGGGAACAGATCACTACAATGTAGTGATAGTTGTTAACCTATACTTAGAAGATTTATTTATTATTCATCACATACAAAGTCATTATAAAATAACTATTAGATACATGGCATACAATGGACCATACAGATTTTGTATTTCTTGAAACAATGGCCATTCCTCTAGACTGAGATAAACGCGTTTCATTATCAAGGTGAGGAAGGACTTTCAGAAATGTGATACTGTTGGAACGGTACCTCCTTGTTCTTGTAATCGGAAGTGCGCCCCAGAGTAATAGGTGAGACGAAATTTGGGAAACGTCTTAGGAACAGGCAAAGGTTTCAATTTACATACCGGTATGCTATGCAAATCGTATATTTCTTTAGATATCATAGATAAGATCGATTTTGGGAACAAATTCTTTATTGCACATTTTAATCCAGACACTTGGTAACTGAAATATGGCCTGAAAAATACCGCAAGGGACCTTTCTGATGGCGCGACGCATTTTAAATAGCGTCGACAGGCGATATTGCGTACGTATTTATTTTAAAAAAAACCTGTACAAATCAGTCGAATTGCATTGCATTGTATCCGTGTGAACATATTTGCAATTTCACTAAGTAAAAATCATTTATCTGTGTGATACAAAACAAATCGAAACGAACCATTACGCGAAGGCGCGACCGTCATGTTTTTGAGATTTCGTTAAGTTATTTCATTGTGCGTGTTATTTAAAACATAACCAACAACGTTCCAACAAGGTCCAACGACACATATCGTTTGTTTTATACTACTACTAGTGAAACAAAAAATCTGCTAATGAAAAGGCTACTACTTACTGAAGATACAATTCACCCTATACATATTTTATACTGTAGCAATTAAGGCTCGCGATCTGTTACAGGATAACGAGCAGTGAAAATACCGGTAACTGTCTGTAAGATATAGGAACCAGGCAACGGCCGTGCATTTTCGTATCTTTTGCTCCTAGTGGTCAACGTGTGTTCGGGTTTCGGATTTCGAAGTTCATTACTATGCATTAGACATGACACCGCTCGGAGTGGACGTACCGTCCTACCGAGCTTCTGTTTTTTTAAATCGCCGTCATTGTTACGTTTCGCTGTTATGCGATATTTCAGTTTTGTTGAAATTGATTCATTATTGGAGGAAGTCAAATATGCAAATTATTATTTTCCAGGTGTGTCGTTAAAACTTAAGAAGGGTGCTATTTGACAGTCGTAAACTTGAATTTTGCACATGTATTGTCATTTGTTACAGTGAAAAAACAAACACGTGCATAGACCTTGAGTCTAGGTATGCGCAGGGTTCTAACCCCGTCTTTTGGGGCTTTTGTAACTGAATCGCAGCTAAAGCTAATAACTAAATAAGCTAATAACATTTCGTTCTTTTTAATTCCCTTTCAGTGTAGCTTCACAAACCACAAACATCTTTGTTACGCTATCATCCGCCTGCATATCACAATTTATTTGGCAAATCTTCTTTTTACATACATCGTTATTCGCCGTTTTCTCAACAGAAATTTCATTGTTAGCCATATAATTTTTCACATTCCATTATTTCTTTGGTTTTCCTCTACCCCTGTTACTAAACGTACTCATACTCAAAACTTTCCTCAAGTCTTTGAGACACTAACATGACATCATCATATTAACCATAACTTGAAGACACGTTTCACGTAAGTCACGACATGCCTACACTAATATGTCACTGGCCGGCCCTGACTCCGGAGAAACCAGACGTAATCTCGTATCAAAAACCCAGCCCGATCCGTGAATCAAACCCAAGACCTCATGCTCAACAAGTCAGCAGCAGCGCTTGCAACAGTTAGACGATCATCAGCGTCAGACTATTAATGTTCCCACTGCTGAGACTTAGGCCTCCACTCTGCGAGAGGGGATGGTTCGTCATCCACCACGCGATCCCAGGGCGGTTTGGCAGATGTTTATTTTAGTTTTATTTTTGATAGGCTCGCGTATAACCAGTATGTCATCTGATCGTAAGTTATGACGTGATCGACGGTGAAGGACGCTTGTCTAGAAGTAACCTATTCACTCTTGACTTAAAGACCTCTAGGTTGTAGCTATCGGCTGACAGTCCGGTAGGGCATTCCACTCCTTAGCTGTGCCCATAATGAAAGTATTTCCAAAAGGCTTAGTGCGTATGGGTGGGATGACCAATTTGAACCGATGGCGCATCGCGTTACGTCTTGTAGTCCGATGATGAAACGGGCTAGGCGGAATTAAATCATGCAACTCCATCGCACACTTCCTGAAATATAACCAATAAAAAGCCGACAAGCTGGCAACACCGCGACAATATTGAAGGGTCTGGAGCTTTGACTCGACCAGTGTTTCATTCCCGTTGAGCTAAGTGCATCAAGCTGATATTTGGCAGATCCGTCCCAAAGATTAGAACAGAGAGTTGACACATATCTTCGAATGTTTGGTTCTAAAACATGCTGGTTTCCTCACGATTTTTTCCTTCACCGTTTTGAGATCATTAGTTTGTACTAATATACGTAGCTCAAAATGCTGCATCATAAGATGTGTAGAATCATAAAATAAAAAATCATTTCGACAAATTAGGACAGCACTTTTTTGTACGTGAAAAACAGTCCCCATAACGCCGCAAGTACTGTTTTACAAGCAAAACACTGATATAAACAGATACATACTAAACAAATCATTACGAAGACATGGTCCATGTACATCACGTCCTCACAATACGGCTCACGACATACCTACACTAATATATCACTAGCCGGCACGGACCCCGGAACCAGAAGTTATGCCGCCTCGCGGCCACATCCGGCGGCGGGCCGTGTGCTTCCTGTTATTCAAATGGACGAGCAGTTTGAGCATTTCCACTGAAGAGACCACCAATAAATCAATTTGATCAGTTTATCGTTTTCTCGGATAAAGTTATATTCGATCAGTAAATATATTTAACCGATTGCGATATTGTGTTTACTTCTGACAGAAGATTACTTCAAAAACATTAGCCTCCTTAGGTAAATCAGGTAACAATAATTCTAGAACTTTTCATGAACATGTGCAAAAAATTCAAGAGCCTTTGGTATTGTGTTGGTTTCTAATACTCGAAGTAAGAATAAAACAACTAAAAGCTTCCAAAATATCTTTGAATGAAGCAAAAGTTAAACCTATCATTGTCAACCGTTATCTTGATAGATTTCTCTGATTTATTTTGCCGTCTGGTTCCAACGAACATCTAAGAAGGAAAATTCACTACAATACTGATATTTGATCGGATCCTTAACAAAACAATTGAGAAGATTTATCCCTAATTAATAATATTATCTAACATATTCTCAGTACAATGATTGGTGACACATGGCGACATGAGAGTGAAGGCATGCATACTAATATGTTAAGTACTATTAGCCAGGTTGACTCCTGAACTCAAACTGTTTTAAGCATAATTTAGTAGATACATTCTAATAGAATTTGGTCGAATTTTTCCTGAACAAACATTTCTTTAGCAGAATTTTGTTAACATTGTTAATAAGTTTCCTATCTTAGTGTCATCTCAATCAAATGACGGCATTTTAAAATCTGTTTGACTTTTAATATATGGCAATTTTCCTTAATTTAAAAATATTCGTCTGACATCGTCTTCATAGATGTATTTTAAAATAAAATTTTGTTTTAACCTTGTTTTTTAGAAAACACACGACGGACGGCAGTTAATTTCAAATTCAAAACTTAATTAATTAACTTCTGCAACAAAACCAGAATTATAGACTCCCTTAAGAAGGACTCCCTTTTCTGCACTTAGACTTCCATTTGGTAAAACAAACACAATTATCACAATTGTACGACTCTGTTAACACAATTTTTGTATTATATTAAATGTCTAGGTGCACTATAAACTTCACTTCAACATTTTGAAGTTTTTAACCGAATTTTCGGCTGATTAGGTCATGAATTAACTAGTTTGACTGTACCTTCGATTTCTCAGACTGCCATATTGGCATGTGCGCCGATAACTTGGAACGGCTCCGGAACAACTTTTGATGGCATACTCGTAAGGGAGAAGGAATGCAAATGAGCATATTGTGAAGTTTATTCATAAATTGTTTAAATGGTTATTTGCCAAACATCGCTGGAATGGTGTTAGTTGTTTGTTAAGAGCCTGACGCGGGGTTCCATTTTCTTCGAGCAGGTATAGTTAAAAATAAGAAGCTCTGTAATCGTTTATACGGTAGCAAAATAAAAACTAAAACCCAAGTCAATTTTAAAGTTGTCTCTATTCAAAATGTTTAATTAAATAAGAGAGTTATAAATAGAAAGTTCAAGAAAGAAAGTTGTTTTATTCTTCATGACCTTTAATAATAGGACCCTATGTTTTAGAATTCCATGAAAAATTAAAGATCTGTGAAAAAAATTTCAACGATAATCCGCAATTAAAAAAAAATACCGTCTGAAACTCATTAAGTCAGCTTCTGTTACATTACAATATCATACTCCTCGTTTATTCCAGTACCTATATCATGAGAACAGCACTTACCACAGTATATATATCTACTGCAATGACTTATTCACCAGAAGCAATAATATACAACAACAACAAAACAAGAAGAATGAAATTAGAAAGAGACTGAAATAAAATAATTACACAGAACATGTAAAGCAAGGCCAGCATATCGCGGTACTAAGCGTCACACCGGCAAAATTTCATTAAAATCCGTGCATTAATTTTTTAGTGACGAGAGCGTGGGTAGTTAAAAAAATGTTGTTTAGCTTAATACTCGACTGAAACAGTATACTGCTGAGATTATATTTTTGTCTCGCAAATACTTTCAACAAGCTCGTATAAAATTTTCTACGGTATTTTTATTCATATTCTAGCAACTCAGTTATGTCATATTAAAATTGTATGTACAAGTAACGTCGTGTGAATCTGTAGATAGATAGGTCGCCTTTTCTACATTCAAGTTACTTTTTTACTAGCATATTCTTTCTATACCCGTATCACGGCGAAAGACCTCCCTACGAGAATCGCTTAATACACACTTTAATATTACATCATACAGAAATCTGCCTAGTTGTCTCAGGGCGTTAGTTCTGTGCTACTTTGGCCCACAATTTGTACAGCATGCAGTAGACCGAGTCTTGCCTTGTCCATCATCATCACAGTCAGAGTTTTACAGCTGGTCAGACTGCGTTATACCTATGTTGAGCATAAGCGTAATGCTAAGCGTCTGTGAGAGGGAGAAGGCTGTAATATGTCACACGGGCCCAGTGAGGATTGGTAGATGTTACATGTTCAATTTTTAGTTCTAGAACTTTTCGGTTTCCCCACGATGTTTTTCTTCACCAATTTCTTCACCAATTTGAGCGCAGATTACGTTGGTGATGTCAAAAATATGTAATCGCTCTGATTTGTATTCAATTTTCCAGCCTTACCTCTGCATAAGATTATCATGGTTCACATTGGCTTTGATAAAAGTTGACGAACTTTGAATGTACGTCTACCATTAAGGTCTGGTTAACCAAACGAAATGTTATCAAAAAATACTCTCTATCAACCATAGCAATCCAAATCTTATGTGCAAGAAGCAAGTTGCATTTTCCCTGAAACTGCCGGCACAATATTATCATTCCCTGTTTTCAAAAGTAGCTATTGTGGCTCAGCGAAGATAAAAAAGTCGTTTTAAGCTGTAAATATTGGAAATGCTTCGGTATTTTTTCGCCCTGTCTTTTCGCTGCTCCTGGATTTATTTGCTAAACTACAACATTTTTAAATAGTAAAGATACGGCAGTCTGAGCTTTTGCTTATACGTGTTTGCCTTACGAATCACAGCATTTTTAATGTCGGTAGATAACCGCCCCCGAAGATAGGCGTGCGCGTGACGAGCTCGTTGTGGTCTAGTATGACCTATGTAACTTGTGTGTACGAACCAAAAGATGGCGTAAGTAAAACGTGCAGTCCACCCTGTCTTAATTGTTTAAGTTGATGTAATCTGCTTTCCTTTTCATTCATCACAAGAAAGTTGTTCATACATAACACAGCTTTATTTCGTGCTGGTTAAAGGCTAATGTATTTTATAAAACAACATTGCAGTGATAAGCTTCTACATTCGGCAGCTAAGCCTCAGTGAAAGGCTCTTACTTCACTAATTCTCGTACGAAAAGGACGGATTAGGTTTACTCAAGAGCCAAGAACACATGTTATGTTTCAAACTAGCTTCTGCCAGTGGCTTCGCCTGCATGTATGTCGGAAATTATCCCAAGGGATTTATTACGGGATAAAAATCCTGTGTCCTAATGCAAAACATGGTTACCCGTGTGCCAAGTTTCATTCAATCGGATCGCTTAAGACGTGAATGGTATCAAACATAAAAACAGTGTTAATGTTAGTAAGGATAAGTAGAAAGTAGAATCTTTTATCAAACAGAAAAGCTGCAGAACTATTACAAAAAAAAATGAAACTGATGGAGTGGAGATGGAACAGAGAACATCCAGTTAAAATAAAATCCTCTTGAAATTGATAATTTGATCACGAATATTAAAACAATTCGTTGGTATGTCATTCGTTAATTTTCAATCAACGATGGTTTTTTTAATAAATTTTCGATCATATCTGGCCCTGTAGGTGATGTAATAAAGCAATATTTAATTAATTCAGTATGTATTTTGGAAATTAATATTTTCCCTTGCGGCCCTCTACAGAGAGAAAGAGAGAGACCAAAATACAGTATAGGGTAATTAAATCTTGCTTAAAAAAGTACCATTATAAATATTACCAATTATATTCCATCATTTCAGTTGTAATCCTAATGTTTAACCATTTCAGATTAAAATCAGTAAATCAATCTGCCTAGCTTTTTCCTAACTATATTGGGGTCGGTGTCCAGTCTTACCGGATTCAGCTGAGCACTAGTGTTTTACGTGGAGCGACTGCCTATCTGTCACATTTTAAAAACTCATCAAAGAACATTATTTATCGCTGTGATGTGCTCTTGGTTTTTTGACATAATGTGCTATGAATGTCGTACATCATTTATTTTCATTGCTTATATATTAATTATGTATGTATTTATGTATCTATTATTTAGCATATGTATGTATTTGCGTTTCTAGTAAGTATTATTGTATATAATATTGTTAGTATTATTCTATATTGTGTTCATTGTTAGAATTGTCGCACCACTGACAACCCCATGTCATGTCCAGGTAATCTCTGTCCATTCCAGGTTGCCTGGAAGAGATCGCGGAATGCGATAAGGCCGCCCATTGTATGTTTTAGTATTAAGTTTCTTTCCTTCTTGTATATTATGGTGTACAATAAAGTGTATATAAATAAATAAATAAATAAATAAATATCTGACCTCCACAACCCAGTAACTGGGTAACACGGTACCCCTTGGCAAGACTGGTGTCAGATCTCAAGCTTCTGACTACCCGTAACGACTGTCAAAGATCTTCAAATGACAGCCGGGAACAACGGCTTAACGTGCTTTCCGAGGCACGGAGGAAACTCGGTATTTCGACAACGGTCACCCATCCACGGACCGACCTCGTCAAGCGTTGCTTAACCTTGAAGATCGACCCGTGCGGCTGTTATTATTTAGCCACGAGCTTTCAGATCAGCTTTCAGATTAAAATCAGTAGAGGGTTTAAAATGTAACATCCTCTTTTTTCTTTTTATTTATATCCAACTACCGGGAGTCCAGAATCTTGAAGAAGTATTTGCGGGCCTAGAATCATAAGTGGTAGAGACTAACGGAGTTCCAAGAGGTCACAAATGGCACCTGCGAAAAATATCGATAGGTGCCGTTAAAGCGGGTGCCCAATGTTGAATAAGACCCTGACCTCTTCAAACCAGTTATCGGGCAAAACAATACCCCTTGGTAAGACTATATAACAGTATTTCTAGGTTTTCTCCATGTCATTAATTTAGACACAATGGTTTCTGAAGTTTCAGAGTAGCACAATACCGAATAAGTTTTGTTATTCATTTATTTTATCTCTTGCCATTGTCTGTTTTGTATTGATGGTGTTCAATCGTATCAGTGTTAATGGTCGGTTTGGTCCCGGACACGCAAATCGCCTCAGTCAATCAAATTTTTGAATTGATCGGTTTTGTAGGTAAGTATATAATTTGCCCGAAAATGGCAACCAAGTTAAATTGCTTTCATTTCGTAGAAATTTTAATTCTGTTTGATCGTTAAAGACAGCTTACAAATAATTTCTAATTAAAATTAGTCCGTCTGATCGCTGCTCAATACGATTGGCTATTGTTAATTAAAAGTTGAAGATACTAGTTTTTTCAGCGGTCTCGCTCATAGCAAGGAAAAAAGGACCGTTTCTGGGTATCCCACAGAAATATAAAATTTTTAGGGTGCCGTAGTCAACAAGGAAACTTATAGTTTCGCGATGTCCGTGTGTTCTTCCGACCACAGCTTAGCTCAGAGACTTTAGTACTAGAAAGCTATAATTTGGCATTGATATACATATTAATTACGCCGCCAAAGTAATGAAATAAAAACATGAAAAAAAATATGTTTTTGCTTATCTCCTGTGCACGCAAAGTGGTGAAGTCTTGTTCGTCTGACCCGTTGTATCGATTAAAAATAACATCTTACAAAATAAAGAATATTAGTAGTGTCTTCTAGTGATGAAGATTAGAATTCAGATGAATGATACTCTTATACCATTCTTCGGATGGATGGCGCTTTGATTAAATCTTATATTGAAATTTGAAACATAAAGTAAACCATAGATGTCTACAAACAAAAGTCAAGAGTGAATAGGTTTCTTCTAGGTAAGCGTGTCACATCGTTGACCACATCATCGCTTACCATCAGGTGAGATAGTGGTGAAGCGCCAGCCTATCAATAATAATAAAAAAAAGAACGTTGAAGGTTTATGCGGTTGTGTGGCAAGAATGACAAGCCTTGTCATTGTTTGTCTTGGAACAAGTACAACTAATTTAATATAATCCCAAGAAAAACTTAATCAATCCTGATGACAACAGGGATAAAAGTGACCAGTGCTAAAATGAAATGTCCCATAGATTTGAGCAACTAATGGGCGCTGTGAGTATCAGTTTAATTTGTCTAAATATCCACGCGTTGTACCAGCCATGTGCTTTGTGAAACTCATCATTGAATTTTCTTCTTGGCAGGGTCCTTAGGATATCTTAATAACTTAAATATATAAACATATAAATATGTTCATCTCAACTTGACATTCATCAACATCCCAAGACTTTAGCAGCAAGGTCCGAATATAGATGTCTTCATTGTGTGGTTGATGCATAGATACAACTGCACAGGCTGAACGATGCCGTTTGAGACAGCATACCTCCAGTGTTGAATCTTAAGGGTCTATGTATCGCTTCAAATGTAAGTTATGCTTATTTAATAATATTCATCAACAAACTTCAGTGACAGACTGTATTTGTGAGAAGATTAAATTAGTTGAGAAGATCAAATGAAAGACTTTTACTTCAATCAATACCTCAAGCGAAACCATCCCTATTTACTCTCATGCAAATCACTACCATATAAGTTGGTGATTAAGCAAAAATAACCTTACATACTCTTGTGGGGTATTGTTTGCGTAAAATAAAGCATTATATTGCTAATTTCTCCCCCTTGCCAGTTAAATGGTTGCTTTTGAATTCGTGAAAACATTCACGGCAGTAGTATAATAATGAAATTTAAATAATAATGAAATAACTATCACAGCTTAGTAGGCTTTACAAGTTTACGAGTAATAGTCGACCAACTTATATTATAAAATGTATTACTTGGAAAAGTTTTTTTTCTTTTCCTTAGAATAATGTTTGGTGGTTTCATTGTTTATGAACTAAAGTATTTTTACCTATGTTGACTATGTTAACTATGTTATTGTACGTTACCCTCGGTGCGCGAGTCATACTCGCACTTAGCCGGTTTTCCAGTATTAAAGTGGTCCAGCAGCCGTATTGCGCAAGTGAATAAGGCAATGCAAAGAGTTTGACCGCTATCTAATCGACCAATCACACAAACGGAAATCCACATCACGTCATTCATCTCGCATTGGATAGCGGTCAAACTCTTTGCTTACCGTATTCACTTACGCAATACGGCGGCAGGACTCTCAACGAGAGGGTAGTTTTATATCTGTGAAAAAAATTTCGTAATCGGTAAAGAACCGATTACGACTTTTTAATTATATAAACAAGTGCCTAAATAAACAATTAGATGAATAACAATTAAAACAGAAACTACAGAACGGCTCGTGTAACCTTTTCTTCTCCATTTCTTTTATTTTGCCTTCGTTTTTAGGACATATAATTAGCACCATTTGTGACGCTACCTAATATCAATTTATTAGGTCACAAGATATCATATCTATATTTCTTAAAGGGTTAGTCTGATGTGTAGACCTATATGGTAAAGTCAAGCAAGTTGATTCATCACCCATTCGGCCGATAATTTATTTGAAAACTTCCTAAAATTAAAGTTTTCTGGTTTTACTGCACTTCAAACGTTTTAAATAATATTAAAAACTGTGTCAATTCATAGGGTCGTGCAATTTTGAACATTATGCTCATTGCAATTGATTTTTTATTTAATTTAAAAGTATTTTGAATATGGAATCAACTGTCGTCTAGCATTGTTTGCCTATAGAAAGAAGTACAGAATAATATTTGATTTCAAAAACATATAAGGACGAACTATTTTGGTTACAGAAGCTTATTTTTTTATTAAGAGCAAAATGCCAAAAATGAAATCGTCATATAAATATTAAAATGGTGGCATGTCAATGAAATGACAGCGAGATAGATAATCTAATTTAAATAAGTTTATTTCTAAGGAAACTTATACTTTAACAAAATTTGAGCTTATTGTGTTAGAATGTCTTTAATAAAATACGCTTAGGATGGGTCATGAAACAATCTTGTCGACTCTATATCCACAAACTACCAGCTATGTTTGAGTCCCATGTAATAGGGGCCGAGCCAATTCCCATCAACCGGGCACAAGTTCAGACTCCGGGATGTTATTGAGAAATTCCAGATCCAAAAACCCCAGAACACTTAGCTCCACCCGGCAATTAAACTCATGACCACGAGATCCTGGGTGCAGGAGCATGAACTCAACAGTAGCGCTTACGACCACAAAACCACTGAGTCAGTTACTTTATTAGATCTCATTAAGCTAATAAACATAAAGAGCTAATTTCAAAACTATCTAGTTCCAAAGCACCCCTTTATGAACCATCTCCAATTTAGTTTCCCCCAAAAAGCAGTAAATTTTATTTCATAATAAATTCTTAATCTAACACTTGATACGTACCTATTGTAGCACCCACATCCAGACTCGTGACGTGCTAATATACCCGAATACGATATGTTGCGGTGAAATCCAATTTACTTCCTCGCATTCTTGAAATTTAATCTCGCACTTCGTAAAATAGTAACAGTAATACTTACGTTCCTATATGTAGGCAGAGTAGCTCGGTATTACTTAATATTTTACCGGAATACGTATCTAATAAAAATCTAATTGCATAATAAAATTATAAATGTGTAAAATTCTAAAGCCCATTAAATAAAAAGTCGAAAAATATCGACTCAAAACCATCCTGTAATGATTAACGGATTTGTATAAAACATTAGTTTTTTTAGACTTTATCCCGGTAATTTTCGGCCTGTCACGCTGCTGAAGCTCCTGAAAAAAGTTTGTTATTTTACGAGCCCGACCTTAAAGATTTCCATAAAAATCTTTTACATTGTAGGTACTCAATAAAGTCAACACATTAAAAATACCTCTCTTTGTGTCCGTGAATAATTAATTTTTTTTCTACTTCAACATGACAAAAAGAAAGATAATATTCCTAGAATACTAAAGAAGCTTTTCATCCCGAAGATAAGATCCCTTTTTGACCAAAAACGTTGTTCAACGACCCGTGAAATTTCAGTTACCTAGCTAGCTGGGAAAACGCAGAGATCCTTTGATTTCTTTCCACACGAACGGCCAGGAAAGAATGTTGGACCACAGCATCATTTGAGAAAATATCTTAAAGCCACGAGAAATAAATAAAGCAGGCGGTAAGTACTTACTCAGTAGGTGGCTTTAATCTTGAGGCTGTTGATGTGAACGTGATTTTGATTTTGTTTGTGTTGAACTTTTCCGGTTCAAATGTTAAATTGGCTACTTTGATTTTTGGCAAACATTTACATGACTTGCCCCCAATTTCTGAATTATCCCCGATTTCTAAATACAGCTTTGAGAACTGAGTATTTGTCAAACTGTATATTACCCTGAAAACCTTTCAAAATTTGGCATAAAATTAGGTTTTAAACACGTTCTTAACTCCAAATACTCAACTAAGAAATCGTTCTTGAGTGGTTTCTGGATCAGAATAAGTAACAATATTTATTTTGGCAGTCGTAAGGCAAAAATATTAATTACGTAAATAACGAGACGTTAAACTTACCCATAACAGTCTGTACCTTTTAGGAACAACGGCAATACACGCAATCAAAGCCAAGTACCAAAACTAATTACCAGCGTATTGTTTCAAATCACTCCAGTAGATTGCCCTTAGATTCAGGTTAACCGTTTCCTGGATTTGATACGTTGCAAGCGAACCTATTACGGTAACTACTTGGGAGGGTATCGGGTAAGGCTAGGGTAAGTCCGGTAACCGCAATCTAACCTCGGAACCCTTAATTTAGTTGGCAACGTAGGAGATAGGTATTAAGTATGATTTTGATCCTTTAAATGGACACATTGTAGGTGTGTGTAGTTGAAATCACAGATTGGTATAACTTTATTGATACAGATAACCTTTGGTACAAAAGTACTTAGCGATTAGGTTACAAAAGGGCTTACGAAAACGTTAACTTGAATAACAAAACTGGTTATTCTGAGATTTCAGTGATAATTGGTTCTCAAACCTTAGCGAACTTAGCCTTAGTTGTAGATCCTTAGGTATAGTCGAGGGTTAAAACTGCAGTCGAATTCTACCAAAGCTGAAGTGCCTATTGTCAAAAAAGTTCGATGATAACTACGCCCAACAGGAAATGGAACGGTAGCGGGGTGTGGACGCGTGAAACTATCCTGCTTTCTGTATCCCAAAACAAGCAACCAGAATTACCTCTGCACTACTACCGACGATTCCGCGAAAATGGCAAAGTTCTAGGCCAAACAAATCTGTATGATTGTTGTGCCAGCGACCCGAAGAAGAAGAAGAAGGCGTTTATACTGAGATCTAACTGCAAAAATCTGCAGGTATTTTGTTTTTTATGAAACTTGATTTTTATGAATAACTAGCTTCTGGCAGCGGCTTCGCCCACGTTAAAAGTGTTTTATCGTCCCAATGGAACATTATACCTATAAGAAGTAGTCTATGTGCTATTCCAGACTATGATCTATCTCTGAGCTGAAATTCCGTTCAGCCATTCTAGCGTGATTGAGTAACAAACATACATGGATGTATGTTTGTTACTCAATCACGCTTCCACGCATTCCAAACCTTCGCATTTATAATGTTAGTAAGATGCATGACAGTAAAATAGATTACTGCAAAGTTGCCTGTTCGCATGTTTCTGCAACCAGATTTTCGTTTTTATTTATTTTTAACTCTGCCCTACACTAGGACCTTCTCCTATAGTAGTATGGACTCCCGTTGCCGTACTAAGACTCCCATATGGTTCGTTGTGCGTTAGGGTACTGGCTAACATAGCCAGCTTAGCTCCGTCCAAAAGCACATTTAGATTATTTGCACTTAGGCAGAGAAGTTTTTTAGCTATACGTGGGTATAGATTTGGCAAAGCCATTTTTGACTGTCTACAGTCACGGGGTCTCATTGCTAAGAAAGAAAATTTGGTTCAAATAAATCTCACTAGATGGCGCGATAGGCACCTATCTGTTGAATGTGTGTACTTAAAATTAAAAATTTCTTGAATTGAACATAAAAATTGTATGTTCGAAACGAACGCGATCGATGTACAAAAAAATATCAGATTAATCAGATTAAAAACGCTAGTTACGTCGGCACGGTTTCTTTGTATGGGATGAGGCAGCTGTATGCTAGTATTACATTATCTGTTCTACAGTCTTCTTCTACATATATCGTGGGTACGTATGCCAACATCAACAAGCTTTCATTTAAGTGTTCTTTATGGATTTTCAGGATTTTACAGGTAAAATGGCAATCCACAGCTTGCGGCTAACTGAGAGCTAGCAACATATTTTTTTTCTATATTCTACACCAGTTTCTTTCAAGCGACGATGGATTCACTTGAATACCTTTTATATTTTAATATTATCTTATATGAATTTCAATTAAGGTAATTGCAGCTAAATATGATTTCTACACCCTGATCTTAGGCTAGTAGTTTTGGGCCAACGAAAATTGAATCACTATCCAGGCAGCGGCATGAAGAATAACCTACACCCAATAGCACAAACACCAATCACTAAGCCACTATGCCACTGTGTCAACACGAGTAAAATTATAATTATCGATTTAAGAAAGTATCGAAAAGTCAATTTGCTAAGTTTTGTAGTTAGTGTAGATTGTTATGCGTTCAAAACTTGTGTTTATTACACACACGTTGTTAATAAACTTTAATCATTCGCTATATCAGTATGGAAGTTAGTTTTGATACACAGGCATACATGTACACTATTATGTGCTTTATTTTCAAGCAAATACAGTTCCTCTAAATCTAGATTCTACCTATAACCCATTTGTAGCAAGTTTTCATATTAACAACGACAATAATATAAATACAAAACATCGCAATATACTTGTTATTACAAGATGGCGGGACGAGCTACACAAAATTAATAACTAATATTCATATTTATTTTAAAAAAAATACAGCATAGTTACAGACAATGTCACAACATACAGAATTAATATCTTAGAAATAGGTCCTCTGGCTCCCAAACAAGGTAAACCTGTGACTTGGGAGTCTTTAAAATAACCAATAGTCCACACTATTAGCACTGTACCGAAACTCCAAAAGTCATGAAGAGGCCTTTGCCCAGCAGTGGGTTGAAACAGGATGAGAGTAAGTTAGTTTAGATAAATAAACATTTATTGTCGCCAGTAAATACATTCATCTTATTTTAAACTAATATATGCATCGTATTAGTGTATTGCACAAAAGATACTGCTACTGATTCCCAAGCTAAGCCTGAGCTTGTAATTTGGGAAACAGTGTTCAGCCGCAGGAAGTATCACATAATAAAATACGAATAATTTGGTTTGAATGTCGCTGCAGCAGACTTTATACTTATTCTTAGGATAAGTTTTGGTAGTTCTTATTATTTTATAATCAAATTTTTTATTTTATTTGAGTTTAACAGATGTGTGTGATCAGTTTGTGAGTGTGTGTTAGTGTATGGTGTGAGTGCATGGGTGTGAGTGTGTGTATGTGAAAGTTTGTTTAAATGCATTGTATAATATTTGTTACTCAATATATGTCAATAGGTCTTCCGTCTTCTGATAGTCCGATAGTTGAAGCCATTCAGAAACTTTACCTTTAAGTTCGTGTCTGCTAAGAGAAGTAATGCTGAGATGGTTGTTTATGGTGTTGTATAGCTTACAACTTATGACCTCGTACTGTCTCCTTGCGAAGGAGGCCTTGCATGGAACATGAGAGCACACAGACATTTTGCTGCGTCTATTGGGGTTGGGTAATGGTACGCTTTGGTGTTTCCTGAGAATAGCTCTGTGCACAAAGAGTTGGCGAACTGTTAGGACTTTCCATTCCGAGTACAGCTGAGATGTTGAATGTCTGTAGGGCTTTCTAGCCATCACTTTCAGCAACGCTTTTTGTGCTCTTTCTAAGCTTAGACGCATCTATCTTTGCGGCCCCTCCATAAACAGGGTTGCAATGTTGTACTATAGATTGACACAGGGCCAAGTATATAAGTCTGAGTTGTTTTGTAGTTGCATTGTCTCTAAGCGTTTCAAATATATGAGTGAGTCGTCTTACTCTGGAATTAACTATAATTATGTGTTTATCCCACCTCGAGCCACTACCCATGTGTTCTCCAAAATACTTTACACATTCCGCACGAGTGATTTCTTGGCAATTGCAGTTGGCCTGTGAGATGCAAGTGTATGTGTATGTAAACTTTTTAAGAGAGTAGTTTAGTATTTTTGTTGATGGAGACGGGAACATATTGCGTTTTGGTTAGGTGTAGGGTTAGTAGGCTGTGAGTCAGCCAATTTTTCACGTTGGAGAGTGTGAATTCTGTTCTTTCTTTAACTGTGTACCAGTTTGGACCCCAGACAAATATGGCGGTGTCGTCTGCATACGTGAAAATGCGACTGTAAGGGAGGGACATTGAGCAGAGGTCATTGATATAAAGCTGGAAGAGGGTGGGACCCAAGACACTTCCTTGTGGAACGCCGTAGGAGACGGTCTACTCCTCACTCATGTTATATCCAATTTTAACACGTTGCTTTCAGTTCATGAGGTAGCCTTTAAAGATTTTGTAGCTTGTGCCATGCACCCCCAACGTCTCGAGCTTGGATAGAAGTATGGGGACAGAGACTGTGTCAAATGCTTTAGATAGATCATAGTAAATACATAAGCAATATTATGTTTAGCGTCTAATGTTTTTACCACGAGATTAGTCAACAGTCACAAATCCATTTCTGCGTCCTCGGTGGAGAGGCCTGATCGAAAACAATATTGATTATCGGCTAAATTATGAAATTTGTCCAAAAACTTTTTAAGAGAGTAATTAAGTATTTTTCTAATATTTTAGATAGGCTAAAAAGCACTGCTATCGGGCGATAACTGTTAACACAGTCTCGGTCCCCGTTCTTGAAGATCGGGTGAATGACTGCATTTTTGAAGGCTTCAGGGAAGACACCTGTAGCTATAGCTCGGTTACATAAATGAGTGATGGAGGGGAACAGCTCCTTCCGACTACCTGTGGCACAGTCTGGGCGTAGCCATATAATGATGGATGTTGGACTGAAATGGTTCAGTCACCTCAGCAATGACCAGGGAGTTTAGCGGACTTCTAATATGCGTATTGGAGTTTGATGTTATGGAGGGAACTTTTCCATTAATAGTAGGTACTTGAAGCAAGATGTTTTTTTTTATCAGCATGAGATTTTCCTACGACTGTGAAAAATTTGCAAACATAATTAGCAGACGGCTTTGGGTTATTTGTAGTTTGTAATAACTTAGCTGGCCTGATCTTGCTTTTCCGAGTATATTGTTTTGAAAGCTTGCCAGAGGGCCTTTGGATCGTTACCTGCTTTTTCCAACTGAGCTTTTTCGTAGTCTATTTTAGATTTCGCAATAGGCGATTACAGTAATTGCGATATATATTGTAAGTAATTTTAAGAGTCATATTAAGTGGGGATTAGTTGGTTTTTAGGTGCAGCTTATCTCGCTTTCTGAAACATCTAATTAGACCGGGCGTCATCCACGTTTTCAGAATTTAGTTTTTCTTGGTGATTTTGGTTGTAGTTGTATAAGTTGCAATTGTGTGAGAAATGTTAGATACAAATATTTTCGTAGCCAAGTTTGCGTCATTAGTTGCTAGCAAATTGGTAAAATCTTTTTTTCGTGGATGTCTGTGATGGTTTTAGCTACCGAGTGTTGTTGTTGTTGTTGTTTTTTATTATTCGGAAATTATTTTGGATGTTAATTGCAATTGGCTTATGGTCCATGATGTGAGATTGCAGTACTAGTGTCAGTTCCCTCCGGTATGGTTGAGTTTGTGAGAATTTGGCCTAAGCAATAATAGAGTCTAGTAGGAGAAGTATGAGTAGGGAATACACCACATGTAGCGTTGAATGTCAGATATTCTTCTCGTAGTCGGTCTGTACTATTAGGGACTAAGTCAATATTTATATCTCCTACGAGAAAAAAGTTACTAGTCAACAGTTCACGGTAAATGGCATTGAGACTATTTATAAAGTTATTAAAGTTCTCTTTTGTTTTTAAAGATAGGGAACGAAACGTAGCTACAATATTGACATTATTGCCAATTTAATAGAATAGACAGCTTGCATCCCTAAAATGCGGCTCGGTTATTTTGCAACTCAGTTTTATGTTGGTATAAATGACGATCCCATCATTTTGGTTTATTAAGTTGAACGTGGAATAAGCCGTGTAACCATCCAATATTGGTAGGTTATTTACCTTACGAAGCCAGCATTCTGTAAGTATTATGATATCAAAATGTATGTTTGTCATGGATAACAGTAGTAGTGGAGTTGGTTATTTTTTTTATTTATACTATGAATATTGATCTGTAATTTTACACAGCTACTTCAGAACAAAACGGTCAATACCAAAGAAAATAAGAAGAGTATAAAACGCATTTTTGTTTGTACTGATACCAGAGAGAGCATCTCTGCAGTCTTAATTAAAGTTTTATTTAAACACAGAGAATGCTTATTCTTTCTCCACTACGCTTACAAGAAAAAAACTCCCTAGATTTTATTAAACATTGTTGGAATACGCGCGTACAGCAAAAAATCTTCCGCAGAAGTTGTCGTATTGTGATTTCCATGACGGTATTATTTATGTTAATTTCGATCACTCATCAGTTCAGATTGTCTCGCTAAAAAATGAAAATAAATAAAAAAACGTATTTACCGTAAAATTGAAGTGACAAGTTCTATTCAGCATCACGTTTGTTTATTCCCCAAAAAGCTAGGCAAAGGCGTGCACATCTAGCCGAATACGTTGAAAGCATTTGTAGGTAGCCATTTCGGCCATATCGCCGCAATAACATCCGACATCCTGGAATTTATAATTAAAGAGGCCCAGGGAACATAGACGTAGCCATATACTAACGATAGTCTGAACAACGAAAGAAATACCTGGAAACCAAGATCCGACGCAACATTCCAAATATCGTCACAATTTTAGGGATGTTGTTTATAAGTTTAGTCAAAAATATTACGACGTTTGGCCATAATATTCCCGTAGCTTAGATAATATAATACTAGCGTACAGATGCCTCATCCCATACGAAGAAAGCAAACCGACGTAACTAGCGTTTTTCGTCGGATTACACTGACTATTTTTTTAAGTACATCGATCGGTTCTGTTCCACGGCCATAGATGGTGTTAGCAGTGACTTGCAAAAAAAAGGTTTTACTCGATTTGTGACTGTTTTTAGGGTTCCGTACCCAAAGGGTAAAAACGGTCTGTTTGTCTGTCTGTCTGAACCAGGCTGTATCTCATGAACCGTGATAGCTAGATAGTTGAAACGATCACAGATGATGTACTTCTGTTGCCGCTATAACAACAAATACTAAAAACGGAACAAAATAAATATTTAAGTGGAGCTCCCATACAACAATACTGATTTTTTTGCCGATTTTTGCGATTAAGGTACGGAATCCTTCGAGCGCGAGTCCGACTAGCACTTGTACTTTTCTTTAAATACAGTGACGATTTGTTTTATAGTATTTTTTGCATGTTTTAACTGTTTCATTGTACCAAATTGAATAGAAATATAATGATACTAGCCTACTAGCACTTCACCCGCGACTTCGTTCGCGTGATCCGTATTTTATCCTACAGATGACTTTTTAGTGTCACCCCCTTAAAGGTCAAAGTGCCAAAAAATCCTTCTTAGTGCAACATCATAAAAAGAAGCCCTACGGTACAGTAAAATTCTTCAAAAATCTTTAACAGCCTCTAAATCGTCTTTAAGGAGTAGTTTTGAAAAACTAATAATGAAAACCTTTTCTTATATATTTACTTAGGCTAGTATTTATGCCAAGTTTCAAATATATAAGCCCAACAAATTGCATCCTTTTCACCACCTTAGGGGTAGAATTTCCAAAATCCAATAAATACTTGAATGCTTTATATCAACCAAGAACGTAAATCTAAAATATCATGTGTCCAATTTACAAACTGTAAAAATTTCATTCAAACTGTCAACCCTTTTTTACCCCTTTTGAGGTGGCATTTCCAAAAACCAATAAATACATAAATTCTTTTTATCAATCAAGAACGTAAATGTAAAATTCCACGTGTCCAATTCACAAACTGGCGAAATTTAATACAAACTTTCAACCCTTTTTATCGCTTTAGGGGTGGAATTTCCAAAATCCAATAAATATTTTTTTTTTTGTCGACCAGCAATATAAATCTTAAATTTCACGTGTCCAACTTACAAACTGTAGTAGAAATTTCATTCAAATTTTCAAAAAAAATGGTTTCTGTTTTAAGATTATTGAAGAATTTTACTTTACAGGGCTTCTTTTTATGATGTAGGTGAGCACTAAGAAGTGATTTTGGAAATTAAACCTAATTTTAATAATTAATTGATTAATTCTTCTGTAGGATAAAATACGGATCACGGGAACAAATTCGCGGGCGAAGTGCTAGTATTCCATAAATTAGTGCTTAGGAGAGTTGATTAAAAAAGAACATACAATTTTAACGATCAATTCTATTAAATGCTAATTTTACACACAATTCAATAACAAATCGATGCATATCGCGCTATTTAGTGATAATAACTTTTTCAAAACTTTAGCTCTGATTTAAAAAGTTATTCTCAAAAAGCGAGCTCATTGACGACTGTTTTTGTGTTTATAATCAATATTTTTTCAAGCAACTAGTATAAACAGTTAAAATCAATACTAAAGTACAAGGCCGTCGCAGAAAAAAATACACCATGTAAAGGCAGTCACAGTATAAAAAAGATTGGGAAGACCTGTGCTAGAGATTACTATTTCTAGACGTACAATCACTTTGCCGAGGCTTTTCCTAACCATGTTTGGATAGGCTTCCAGCATAACTGGATGCAGCTGAGTACCAGTAGTTTACAAGAAGTGACTGGCTTATCTGATCTTTACGATTCAGTAACTGGGTAATACGAGTACGATACCCCTTGGCGAGACTGGTGACAGATTATCTGGCTTCTGACTACCCGTAACGACTGTTAAAGATCTTCAGGATGCAATGGATCGCATGTAAAATACTGACAAGATAGTGAATGAAATATTTCACTATATAACAGAAAACAATAAACTCGATACAGATCCATTGATAAAATGATAGACGATCATTGAGATCAGCAATCAGTTTGCAGTTTCAAAATAAAACTTATAATCTTGACGTCTTTGGTAATATCGAAAAAGTCCCAGTTATCTATCCAAACAATCAGTTAGATATTGCTATTTCTAGATGAACTGTCAATAAGCCAAGTCTTCCCCGTTCAGCTGCCAGTCTTACCGATAGGAGCTGAGTACCAATATACAATCATATGTTCTACAACCTAAATGGGGATTTATTTATTTGTTCATTAGTTTATCTGGAACTGGAATTAGTTTATCTGGAACAACTTGCGACCCACGGATGCCCCTAAAGTTAAAGGGGAAAATCTACAAGTCCGTGATTAGACCTGTCGTACTGTATGGATCTGAATGTTGGGCTGTGAAAAAGATGGATGAAAAGATATTGCATGTAGCAGAGATGAGACTGTTGAGATGGATGTGCGAAGTGACGAGAATGGATAAAGTGAGAAATGAGTATATAAGAGGAAGTTTGAAAGTGGCGCCAGTGACAGAAAAGTTGAAAGGATACCGTTTGTCCTGGTATGGTCATCTGATAAGGAGGGATAAAACGCATGTTACTAAAAGAGTTATGAATATAAATGTGGATGGATGGAGAGAGAGGGGACGGCCAAAAAAAAGATGGATGGACTGTGTGATGAGTGATATGAAAGAAAAGGGAGTCAGTGATAGCGTGACGGGGAACAGGATGGTGTGGAAGAAGAAAACGTGTTGCGCCGACTCCAAGTAACATGCGACAAGGGCAGAAAGATGATGATGATTTATTAGTTTATCCTCGCACTGGAACGCCTTGCAGCAATTACACCAATGGAGCACAATCTTATAAACTCACTATAAGTCTAGGTTTCCTCACGATGTTTTCCTTCACCGTTGTCAGCGATGTCCAAGATAAACTTGGAAAGTACATATGAATTTGAAAACGTCACATTGGTACTTGCCCGGATTCGAACCCACGACCTCAAGCACGAGAGGTGAGGTCTTAGCCACTGGGCCATCACGACGATAAACGAAACGGGATGTTTCCTGGATAGATAATAATAACATAGTAAATACAGGGATATCTAACAAAGCCTCTGCGAGTTGGCTTCGGCCCCTGGCACGCCTTTCAAATGTCCGGAATCTTGAGATTGCCAAAGACATGTAAAAATGCAATAATAATCACTAAACATTACTAATCATTATAAAATAAGTCCTCCGCCGCGTCTGTACGCGATAAACTCAAAAACTACCTGAATGGCGGATTTTCATGCGGTTTTCGCTCATAGAAAGGGTGAGAAACGAGGAAGGTTTTTGTGTATTATTTGTCAAGAGCGAAGCCGGAGCGGATCGCTAGTAATCATTATTATATAATAACAAAGTCTTCCGCCGCGTCCGTCTGTCTGTCTGTTCACTATAAACTCTAAAACTACTGAACGTTTTTCATGCAATTTCCAGCAATAGACAGATTGATTCAGGAGGAAGGTTTTAGTGTATTATTTGTTAAGGTTTTGTGTAAATTGGTTGATTGGTTTGGTTAAATATGATGATAGTTGTTGAAAATGTCGACAAAACGCAAAAACCGGCCAAGTGCGGGTCGGACTCGCGCACGAAGGATTCCGTACCATTATCGCTAAAAACGGCAAAAAAATCACGATTATTGTATGGGAGCCCCACTCAAATATTTATTTTATTTGTTGTTATAGCGGCAACAGAAATACGTCATCTGTGAAAGTTTCAACTGTCTAGCTATCACGGTTCATGAGATACAGCCTGGTGGCAGACAGGCAGACAGACAGACATGCAGACGGACCGCGGAGTCTTAGTAATAGGGTCCCGTTTTTACTCTTTGTGTACGGAACCCTAAAAATGGTCATGTACATTGCGGTAATTGGAAAGCTATTTAGATGGATACAGTATTAATCCTTATCAACTTAAATATGTTAGTTAACTAAAGCATTTCATGTACCAAATTCATAATTCATTCATTCATGCATAATTATTTACACCAAATCAAATCATTTATTTCTTTGAAAACATGGGTGATTAGTATTTAGATGTACTTTTTTACATAATAAATCCTCCATATTCACCGTTGCATGGGTATGCAAATAATATTCAATTCTAAAATTAAAATCAAATAATAAAAATACAATACAAATAAAGATAAATGTTAAACCATATTTAAAAAATATAAATGTCAAGTTTAGTCAAATAAATGTCATATATAAATGGCGGACTGGTTACGCTAGTAATAATTATCACAATGATGACAAAACAAGAAGTATGACAATCAATGGGGTGACCATAAGCTCTTAGAGTAACGATATTTTGAGTGTCTGTAAGGGACAGATATATCTGACTTGTATACATCTGTACCTTTTTTACATTCGAACTATGATAGTTTTGACACGTCGGGGTACGGGAGCAGGAAACTTGGTAGCAGCTATAATAATAATAAAATAAGTCAATCAGTCAGCGATTCATCAGTAAGGAAGTCGTCAATTTTGTAATAATATTTCTAAATTAATATTTCGTTTAGTGCTCTTTTAAATTTTATTATAGTCATATTTTCATTACGATATGTAAAAAAGTAAATAAACGTAGTAGTAGTATATTAAATGTTTTTATACCATTCCCCCTCTAAAAAGCTTATTTTATTCACTGAAAACAGTGAATAAAAAGCACTTTTAATCACTGTTTTGGTGTTTGAATTTAGAACACACCAATATATATTTGACCGCCATCTCAATGCAATACAACCTACTTGCGCATAAAGTACTCGATACAAACTTCTTGTGCAAAGAATATTCGAATTTCAAACTCCTTCGTCGATTTAATTTTGAGTTTGTTTATATTTAGGATTTTGATAATGATTTTATTTTGGTCTAGGATGTTTAGTGAATATTTATTTGGATTGTAATTCTAATATTATTTGCATTGTTGTTTAATTAATTATAATTATGTAACTTAACGGAGGTGGTCACTGGCCCCTGAAACACAGGTGCTGTTTAGGTAAATCAAACTCAAAGGCTCAGCTTCAATTTACAAAAAATGTGAAGCCCTAAGGTTTCTCATTTTCTGTAAATTTATTTATTTATTATTATTCCTTGTGCTTTTGTCTTAAATCCTTCTTTTTCTCGAAGTCATGGTATAAAATATAGTATGCAACTCTTGAATAAAACGGATTTATATCGAGGGCCATGAATCACTATCGTCGTTCAGGATTCTAACACTTGAATCACTCGCTATGCTCGTGATTCAATCATCATGAATCACTCCCTACGGTCGTGATTCAGTTGTTAGAATCCTTCACTTGTTCGTGATTCATCTATGGCCCTCGCTTTAAAACCCTCCTTTATTCACTAGTTGCATAATATACTATTATACCATTCCCCCTCTAAAAAGCTTATTTTATTCACTGAAAACAGTGAATAAAAAGCACTTTTAATCACTGTTTTGGTGTTTGAATTTAGAACACACCAATACATATTCTATTTCCTCCATTCCTCCATCTCAATGCTATACAACCTCCTTGCGCATAAAATACTCGGAACTCGCAAACTTCTTGTGCAAAGAATATTCGATTTTCAAACTCCTCCGTCGATTTAATTTTGAGTTTGTTTATTTTTAGGCGTTTAATAATGATGTTGATTTTGATCTAGGATATTTAGTGAATACTTATTTGGATTGTAATTCTAATATTAATTGCATTGGTGCTTAATTAATTATAATTATGTACGTAACGGAGGTGGTCACTGGCGATTTTGAAATTTACAAAAAATGTGGAACCCTGAGGTTTCTCATTTTTTGTAAATTTTGAAGGTAATTAACCATTTATTTATTTATTATTATACCTTGTGCTTTTTGCTTAAATCCTTCTTTTTCTCGTAGTCATGGTATAAAGTATAGTATGCAACTCTTGAATAAAACGGATTTATATCGAGGACCATGAATCACTCACGTCACTCAGGATTCTAATACTTGAATCACTCGCTATGCTCGTGATTCAATCATCATGAATCACTCCCTACGGTCGTGATTCAGTTTTTAGAATCCTTCACTTGTTCGTGATTCATCAATGGCCCTCGCTTTAAATCCGTCCTTTATTCACTAGTTGCATAATATACTATTGAACTTGGAATATTGTTGTGCACTTGGATGCACTGTCCTCATATGCAAATTCCAACTGAGGTTTGCTGTTAGGGAAGCCAATTATGGGTTAAGCTCGCCTTTGTACATAAGTTGTCAATTGTATTTGTATCTTCATTGTATGGTTTGTGTGCAATAAAGTACCTTTTGATTCCCTACACGTGGTCCCCGGGTGGTGCAAATCAGGTGACATCTGGTGGTAGGCTTCGGCCGAAGGCTTGCGACCACCCACCGGGCATAGACGTATCGCCAAGCGGCCTAGCCGTGTTCCGATACGATGCTCGGTGTAGCCACTAGAGGAGTTGGGTCGAGACAGCCGTTCCACTGCAGGCTGACCAGCCTGAGGCGCGCTGTTATGGACGTATCGGGAGACTTGTCGCGGAGGGTAGCGGGATCCGAGGCACGGTGCGCCGCTGGCCGACCGCAGGTAGTTGGGGGCCCAAGTAGTGTGCCAGCCACACACGAAAGGCTGCCCCGCCAACAACCATGCACCATCGTGCTGGTTGGCGACCAGATGGGGAGGGCCCGATGGACATTCCGGGGGGGCTCGGGCGTCCCCGCAGTCTCCGGACTAGTGCCCCAATGATAGCGTCTTTTTCAGTGCGTGTCTGTAGGTTAGCAGCGTGGAACCTCGTCTCACTTCCTTCTCCTTACCTCCATTCACTCCAATAATTATATGAGAAGGAAAAAGAAAATTGGTCTTAAACAGCGGCTGCACCCCCTCCCCCACAAAGTGCACCTCACCAACATTCGAGGTCTGCACTCAAATCTCTCTGCAGTCCACTACCACCTGGAGGCTGAGAAACAGATGTGTCAGATGTGTCGTACTTATCTTACCCAGGGTTTACCCTGGAGCACAATTTTAAACCACGCGCGGGTGTGTGTATGTACGCCCGTGACGACACTTGCTATCGGCGTCTCCGTAACCTTGAGGACCCCAGATTCTCAACGCTGTGGGCTCTAGTGGACACAGGTCTGGATAAAATTATCTACGCCTGTGTCTACCGTTCGCACAGCGGAGATCAGGAGACAACCAGGCTCACAGAGTACATTAGTGAGGCTGCTGACGCGGCACAGCAGCGGTACCCTTCCGCCCAATTAGTGTTACTGGGGGATTTTAATGCCCACCACAAGGAGTGGCTCTTCCCATACCAGTGCACTGACCATGCTGGGAGGGAGACGCGAAAGCTTTCGCTTGCGCTCAACCTTACCCAGCTGGTCCAGGGAGCAACGAGGGTACCGGATGTTGACTCGCACACGGCCAATTGCTTGGACCTTCTGCTGACAACTGATCCAGACCGATACTCTGTGTCGATAGCTTCACCTTTGGGTAGTTCCGACCACTGTCTGGTGAAGTCTGTGTCCGTCTACTCCCCGCCCGATCCCAGCCCAAGAGGCACCCGGCGGGTTTGGCGGTACAGGTCAGCAGATTGGGATGGCATGCGATCTTTCTTCGCATGCTATCCTTGGCAGCCTACTTGCTTTTCTTCGGCTGATCCTTCGTCGTGCGCGGACGCCGTGACGGGTGTGTTGCGTCAGGGAATGGAGTACTACATTCCGTTCTCTGACGTAGCAATGTCCAGCGTTGACCGGCCATGGTTTGGCGCCGAATGTCATCGCGCCGACGCCCTTAAACATGAGGCGTACCTGGCATGGGTCGATGCGCGATCGCGCAAAGCGAGTGACGTGGGTCAGAAGAAGAGGGCCTTTAACAGGGCTGCCAAGTCCTGCAAGTTGGTGTTACGAAGGGCTCGGTTTGACCACATTAGCCGAATAGGGACCAAACTTGCTTCTTACCCAGCAGGTAGTAAAGCGTTTTGGTCCCTGGCTAAGTCAGTCGAATCGAACTTCTGCCGTCCCTCACTACCACCACTGCTGAAACCAAATGGGTCGCTGGCCCACTCCGCTGAGGAGAAGGCAAATTTATTTGCCTCTCTTTTTGCGGAATCTTCGCGTCTAAATTCTGGTGATTCGCGGCCCCCTCCTCCTTTTGTTGGATGCGAGACGAGTATGTCGGACATTCGCATCCACCAAAAGGACGTCCGTAGGGTGCTGCGCAACCTCGACGTGAACAAGGCTAGCGGCCCTGATGGAATACCAGCTATAGTTCTTAGAACCTGTGCGCCTGAACTGTCTCCGATCTTGACACGCCTATTCCGCCTTTCATATGAGACTGGAAAAGTGCCGAATGCTTGGAAGCAAGCCAATGTACAGCCCGTGCCCAAGAAGGGCAGTCGAGCTGACCCGGCTAACTACCGACCCATCTCTGTAACGTCCATACTCTGTAAGAGTATGGAGCGTGTACTAAACACTAAGCTCCTGGCATACCTAGAAGGTAACGATATCCTTAGCGACCGCCAGTACGGCTTCCGTCGAAATCGGTCTACTGGGGATCTTCTAGCGTATGCCATTCACATATGGAGTGAGGCCATCGAGAGGCACGGGGAAGCGCTTGCCGTTTCCCTCAACATCTCGAAGGCTTTCGATAGGGTCTGGCACGAAAGCCTTATCGGTAAGCTTCCTTCATTCGGTCTGCCCGGTGGTCTGTGTGATTGGATCGCAGACTTCTTGAGAGATCGATCCATTCGAGTAGTTATTGATGGCTGCTCGTCGGACCAATTGGATATTAATGCCGGGGTCCCTCAGGGGTCGGTACTCTCAGCAACATTGTTCTTGTTGCACATTAACGATCTGCTTAAACCCGGCACCTTTGGGTATGCAGACGACAGCACTGTTGCTGAGAGATACTTGTCCAACGCACGGGCTACCGGGCCACAGATCCAGTCTCTTCGTGAGGCCATGGTGGAGCGCTTGAACTTGTCCTTGCAGGCAGTCTCCGAATGGGGTGATGCCAATCTGGTCAAGTTTAATGCTACTAAAACCCAGGCGTGTCTTTTTTCCGCTAAAAAGAGCCAATTTCACCCGGCTCCAACTTTTCGTGATGTAACCGTGCCAATAACGGACCATCTTGAGCTTCTTGGCGTTACGTTGACATCGACTCTCAATTTTGGGCCTTACATTGAGGCAAAGGCTCAGCTGGCTTCCAAAAAGTTGGGGATCCTTGCGAAGGTGAGAAAGTACTTCACGCCGGAACAGCTGCTCAACTTGTATCAAGCGCAAGTTCGATCGTGCATGGAGTACTGTTCTCACCTCTGGGACGGTTCTGCCAAATACCAGCTTGATGCACTAGAGTTGATCGAAAAGCGGGCCAAGAGACTTATCGGCAATGAGGCACTGGTCAAATCAAAGCTCCAGAGCCTTGCACATCGTCGCCGAGTTGCCAGCTTGTCGGTTTTTTATCGGTTACATTTCGGGGAGTGTGCGATGGAATTGCATGATTTAATTCCGCCCAGCCCGTTCCATCATCGGACAACCAGACGCACGGCGATGCGTCATCGGTACATGGTGGACATCCCACCCATACGCACAAAACGTTTTGGGGACACTTTTATTATGCGTACAGCTAAGGAGTGGAATTCCCTGCCGGAGTCTGTGTTTCCCGATAGCTACAATCTAGGGGTCTTTAAGTCAAGAGTGAATAGGTTACTTCTAGGCAAGCGTGCTTCACCGTCGACCACATCATCGCTTACCATCAGGTGAGATAGTGGTCAA
Organism: Orthosia gracilis; assembly: GCA_947562075.1. NCBI lineage: Eukaryota > Metazoa > Arthropoda > Insecta > Lepidoptera > Noctuidae > Orthosia > Orthosia gracilis. The sequence goes on along the minus strand of OX387272.1, from coordinate 31,820,546 downwards.
GCGCGAGCCTATTTACAATAATAAAAAAAATAAAAAAAATAAGAAAGAATTTTATTATAAATGCACGTGGCAATACCAAAAAAACTTTTCTGCATTAGCGCGGTTTTATGTTTCATATGACACACCTGGTTTGGATTATTTTTACAAAAAAGCTGTTGCCAAAATATGTAAGGAAAGAAAAGTTACAAAAATATTAGGATTTAAAATAGGGAACACAGTTATCTGAAAGAAGAACGAAAGAAAGAAAGAAAAAGTGTTTATTCGCCACAAAAACGACACACAAAATTTTTGATTTTTCCTTAAATTAAATCCTTATTACGTATCTGTTGTTTTTAGACCTATCATTGACCTTATACATCTCGTTTGCATTCTTAATACTCGTTCCTTATCGGTAGACTGCCCCCAAAAATAATACCAGCAACACAACAGCTGTTGACTTTTTTTGATAGTTGAAAGAGAGCATATGCAGATTTGCTATGTTTTTTGCAAAGGACTTCAATATGAGGTTTCCAAGTGGGTTTGCTGTCGATCACTATACCTAAGAACTTATGCTTCACTTGCTTCCACAATATTACAGGCTTTTTTAATCAATACGAAATTTTGGGTATGCTTATAACATTTTACGTTGATGAAATATCATTATTTTTGTATTATTTAGATTTATTGCTAAATTCATCACTTACTTACTTAATTCTTTATTGTATACCAAAACAATACATTTACAGAAAGTGAAATCAATATTCATGTACAAGGGCGAGCTTAACTCCAAAATGGAGTTTTCTTCCAGCAAACCTTTGAGTGATAGAGATCATTATAATTGAGGGCAGTAATCCAGTGTACAATTTTGCAGTAAGATTTATTAATTATATAAATATATATATAATTAAATATATAATAATAATACATACATAAAAAAACTACATTCATAAATACAAATATACATATATATACGTATATATCTACTAATATTATTTATTGCGTTGAAAGAAAATGCTCCTTAATTTTCCTCTTGAAGACATCGAGAGAAGCGCTATCGCGTAGGGAGTGTGGTAGAGAGTTCCAGAGATGCACTGCAGTAACAGAGAAGGAGCCATCATAACGGTTGGAAGTGTGACGCGGAGTTCGAAGAAGAAGCGAAGTGGCTGTGCGACAAGGTTTACCCCTCGGGACGAGGTACTCAAACCGTTCGCGAAGATATTGAGGAGAAGTAGGATTATGCAGGATAGTATAGAGAAGGGATAGGATGTGGGTATCTCGTCGACGCCGAATCGGCAGCCACTTCAATCTGGTCCGAAATTCCGACACATGGTCGTACTTGCGGAGGCCAAAAATAAAGGGGATGCATAAGTTCTGCAGTCGCTCGAGTTTGTTTAGGAGTACCTCCGTTGCATCTAGAAAACAGACATCCGCATAGTCTATTAGCGGCAGAAGAAGAGATTGCGCAAGAGTTACCTTAGTGTGAAATGGTAAGAATTTTTGGAGACGTTTAAGAGACTGAAACGAGTAGAAGACTTTCTTACTCACATCAGCAATATGAACTTCCCAGGAGAGGTTAGTGTCAATATGGACGCCCAAGTTTTTCGCGCTTTTGGAGTAATATATGGGCACAGAATTATACATTACTGGCGGGAGGGACTGGGGATCTAATAAATTGAGCATGTATCTGCCACCAATAACGAGCGCTTGAGATTTAGTTGGGTTCAGGAGAAGTCCAAAGGACTTAGCCCACTTGTTGATATTTTCAAGGTCATAATTGATGGCAGCCACAGCCTCAGCGAGTTCACCCACTTTAAAATGGCGATACAACTGCAAGTCGTCTGCATAGAGATGATAGTTAGAAGTTAGGACCCTAGTGATAGAATTTATAAAAATTGAGAAGAGAAGAGGAGAGAGGACACCACCCTGAGGAACGCCCGCAGCCAAGTCACACCATTCAGAGGAATCCTCATCGGATCGAACAGACTGCGATCGGCCCCGAAGATAAGAATTGAACCACTCAATTACCGGAGCAGAGACATTAAGGGAGGAAAGGATACCTAGGAGAATGTCGAAGTCAACCGAGTAAAAGGCACTGCTGAAGTCCAATAAAACCAATATGGTGAGACATTTATTATCCATAGCTAGCCTTATGTCATCATCATTATTTCAACCGAAAGACGTCCACAGCTGGACAAAGGTCTCCCCCAAGCGTCGCTACACTGATCGGTCCTGTGCGTTTTGCATCCAACGGACACCCGCAGTCTTGACCTGGTCGTCGCTCCACCTAGAGGGAGGCCTTCCAACGCTGCGACTTCCAGTACGCGGTCGCCACTTTAAGACTTGTCGGCCCCAATGACCATCTGTTCTGCGAGCAATATGCCCTGCCCACTGCCACTTAAGTTTGGCAATTCCTTGGGCTATGTCGGTAACCTTGTTTTCTTGATCATGTCTTCATTTCTGATTCGATCACGAAAGGAAACTATGATCATAGCCCTCTCCGTTGCCTTTTGGGTGACTCTCAGAAGGCTTAAGCCTTCCCATTGTGAGCGAATACCAGTGTTGGGCACAATTGAATGAGTTTTTTGATTGCACAGCAAACAATTTTTTTCATTCTAACTAAATTAATTGCAATTAAATTAATTTAGTTATATTTTAATTGTGGAATGCAATTAAAATCAATTGCAATTAAATCTGTTAATTGTGGTTTATAATGAATTGAATTGCAATTAAAATTTTATTCGCAACTAAATTAATTGTTTTAAACAGCAACTACATATATGATAAATGCAAATATGGCAGGAGTCCGTACTAGTCCCTCATCTTTTTTCGTCTTGTGCGCTTCATACCTTGAGAATATGAGGAAGAATGCTCTAGTATGCATTATGTTTTTCAGTTACTTACATTTATTAATTGTTAATTGTAAACGTGCATCAAACAATTAACAATTAATCAATTGAAATTGCAAAATTTTACAATCACAATTAATTTAATTGTAATTGCAAAGTTTTACAAGCACAATTAATTAATGGTTAATTGCGTTATGTCACAATTACAATTAATTATTTTAGTTGTTACTTGCAACTAAATTTGGCAATTTAATTGTTAATTGTTTTCACAATTAAGTTTTTGCTCCACTCTGGCGAGCACGTCTCTGCCCCATAAGAAATCACTGGCAACAAACACTGGTCATAGAATTTCGTCTTGAGACACTGGTAAGTTGGACGTTAAGATACCGCGCAACTTCCCGAACACTACCCAGCCGAGTCGGATTTGACGGTTGACCTTTTTCTCAAAGTTGGACCTACCTAACTGGACCGATTGTCCCAGATAGACATAATCGTCCACAACTTCGAGTGTAGAGTGTCTGACTTTGATACGAGTGGGTGCAGCATGGGCATTCAACATCACCTTGGGTTTGTCCATGTTCATTTTTAGACCCACTCTTTCGGAAGCTCTACTGAGGTCATCAAGCATTGTACTGAGATCCTCCATGGTCTCAGCCATGACCACTATATCGTCGGCAAACCGAAGTTGAGTGATGTACTTGCCATTGACGTTGATGCCCAGCCCTCTCCAGTCCAGAACCTTGAAGACATCCTCCAGTGCAGCAGAGAACAGTTTCGGAGATATAACGTCTCCCTGTGTCAGACCTCGCTGCAGAAGAATAGGTTCCGAAGTCTGATCCTTCAGTCGGGACTGACATGATGGCGTTTTTGTACAAATACTTCAGCACCTCGATGTCTCAATCTCTCCAACGGTTTCAAATCGACTACCGGGGATTTGGCACCGACTGCAATACAGCCCAAGTCTCGATCGAATCGAAGGCTATCTCGTAGTCCACAAACGCTAAACAAAGAGACAGGTACTCTTCGGTCTATAACCTGCCGAAGCGTATGTATGTGTCCTATGGTGCTAAAGCCTTTTCGGAAACCGGCTTGTTCGGGAGGATGAAAATCGTCAAACCTGCGCGCGAGACGATTCGTGATGACTTTTGAAAACTACTTGTAGACATGGCTAAGAAGTGAGATGGGCCTATTATTCTTCAATCAGGCATTGTCACACTTCTTGAAGAAGAGTACCACCATACCCCTGCACCATGCCTGTGGCGTTTTCCGCCACCGGTACTTAAGAATCTTCAGCTCCTGAAGATCCTTAAGTACCTGTTTTCCACCCACCTTCAGGAGTTCGGCCGTAATTCCGCCATCACCCGACGCCTTTTTGTTCTTAAGTTGTTTCAGAGCCATCCTAATCTCGTGGAGGCAAATATCCTCCTGGATAAATGGCGCCAGAGGCGACCAGCAAGCCGAAGCTGCGAAGGTGAGCATCGGTGCCTATCCTTCGTTACGTAAGGGCGAGGGGTTGCACTTCCCACAGCACTGAAGACGATACAGAAGCAACTTTAGTGTTTTGAGGTTGGTTAACAATATTTTTTTCTCAAGAACGGTTCTTAACCTTAGAAAATTATTTAAATGAAAATTAGGTCAACTGAACGTTATATTAAAAGAGCATTATACTAATTGAAAATTATATGAAATTAATGTTATACTAAATGTTATTAGAACAAATGAAAAAAAAATTGGTTATTTGTTTTTATAACACATGAAAATTATATCATGTAATTATTTCAAGTGATATGTACCTACTATCTGTTATTATACCATATATTACACACCCGAAGCCGGGGCGAGTCGCTAGTAATACTGATAATATATAAAATCCATTGAGATCAATAATCAGTTTCAAGAATAAATAATCATCTTTAAATCATCTTAGGTAAGACCGACCGACAAAGTATCAGATATCAAACATATGCCAATCACTCTGCTAGAGATTGTCACTCCTAGACGTACAATAGCCTTATAACATCTAACAGATATAATCATAGAAATTCTTATTTCAAATCTCTTATCACTAATAGGTTAATAGCATTGTTTGCGCGGTAGGTTAAAGACTTGTGGGTTAACACAAGAAATACATTAAGAGAGAACGCAGAACAGATCAAATTTTGAGTTGATGTTGTAATAGGATAGGTAATTGTTTATGTGTAAATTTAAGAGTAAAGGTTGAAAACTGATTGAGATAAAATAAACAAAAGATAGTTCTTTGTTTAATCTTATAGTTATCTTAGTCTTAACATTTATAACGAGTTAAAATTGTTTAATTCTTTCACTGATTTATAAATAGGCTATTTTTATTTCATAAACTAAACGGTTCGTGTGGAATTTAAGAGTATATACGAGGGCGAAGACAGCAAAAAAGACTGTTATTTATGAAATCTTGAGAAATGGAAAACCAACGTGCAAAATGTGTTTGCTTATTACAAATAAGTATGTGCTGCTTCGTTTGTTACGTTTATAAAGATTTACAAAACTCAACTGTGTCTCAATTACGATCTTGCCTAAAAGACTAATAAAATTGCTTATTACTCTTTTAGGCAAGATCGTAATTAATTATTAAGAATTTTGTTCTTACTAATAAAGAATTTAAAAAAAATTGTATCGTGAACTCTTTAAGATCATAATAATCTTTCTGAACTCAAACTCAAACTCTCACTTAACATGTTACGTGATAGATTATGTTTAAACTAAGAATAGCGTCCATTTGGCGGACTGTTGGCGCAGTGTTTGAGTGTTGGCGCGGGTTCGATTCCCGCACGGAACAAATATTTGTATGACCTACAGATAGTTGTTCCGGCTCTGGGTGTTCTGTATGTGAGTTTATATGTTTGTAAACGCACCCACGATACAGGCAGAAATTCCTAGTGTGGCGCAAAGTTTAAAAAAAAAGAGATTTGCACTTTTACACAAGTCCTTGGCACTTTCTTAGAGTCTGATATAATTTAAAAACACTAAGTTCATGTGTTATATGTATAGCACAGCGTTGTCACTATTATTCATTCACTTTACACTACACTAATTCAAAAGGTTTAGTTCTTTTTAGCCAACGCACTAAGTCTGTATTGTCCAGCAACTGGATAGCCTCAACATTCACTTGTCGATGAAGTCTGTGTTCGTGGGATTCAGCAAATTTTTGGATGATGGTGGTGACGAATTCCGTTTTAAAGTCACGATGAAGATCATCATTTCATATGTACCAGGGTGCATTTACAGCATCCCTGAGCACTTTGTTTTGGAATTGTTGGATTATTTTGACGTTGCTTTGTTTGGTACAGCCCCAAAGTTGGATACAATACGTCCAAATTGGCATCAGTATATACTTGTATATGGTTATTTTATTATGTATTGATAGACAGGATTTCCTTCCGAGTAACCAATACATACTTTTATAACGTATATCGAGTCCTTTCTTTTCTTTTTGACATGAGCTTTCCAACGCAACTTGGCATCGAGAGTTATTTCTCCAAGGTATTTGGCTGTATTAGCATAAGGCACTTGCATGTTTGTTGTTATTCTTGTTTGTTTGTGAAGTCAATGTGAATTGATTTTGATTCATTCAGTTTGATCTTCCATTTTTGTGTCCAGTCATACACTTTGTACACAGCTAGTTGAACTTTTTCTACTGCTTTTCTGTGGCTTGATCCAGTAGCCATAATTGCAGTATCATCAGCAAAGGTCGTAATGGTGTTATTTTCCAGTTCTGGGATATCACATGTGTATAACAAGTACAAAATCGAGCCGTAGCACACTTCCTTGAGGTACCCCAGTTTTTATAGCTTTTAGCTTGGAATATGCGTCTTGCCGTATTGTTATATAAATGAAGCTGAGTTTTGTTATATAGCTATCTTATAGGCGTGATAGATAAAGTGCTAAGACACACCCATCGACTGTCTGTCGCAACTCTAGTATTGAAAGGTATTATGCTAATACTACGTGCTGCGCCTAAGCCTCGGTGATTTCGAAAGTAAGTGTACGCAACAAGAGTTATTTGCCGGTGACCGTTGCTCACAACATTTCGAAAGCGAATTATCTACATCCCATACTAATGAGACTGTTTGGGTTGTAAAATCATCATCGATTTTTTGTTTATAACCCTATTTTTAGGGTTCCGTACCCGAAGGATCTAAACGGAACCCTATTGCTGTCACTCACTTGTCCGTCTGTGTGTTCGTCCGTCCGTCTGTCCGTGTCACACGGGTTTTGTAGCAAAACGGTTGGGGCTACAGTCTTATTTTTTTTAGTATAAGCATCTTGTTGACCCAAAGGCATACAAATTGTTAAAAAAATATTTTTAAGGGGGGCTCCCATACAAAAAAAAGGGGGCCTGATTTCTTTTTTGATCTACACCTTCGAGGGGTATCGTTATTTTGAGCTCGTTAATTAGATAAATATTGTATGTTTTGTTTAAAAGAATATTGGACATGAAAGGAATGAGAAGCCACCAAAGTTAGATTTTTTCTACAAAATTTGGTTCCGAAGAATTTTTTTTCTTCCCATTGAACAATGAAAAAAAAAAAAAAAAAATGTTTATTTGTCCCAAAAGCAGTTACATAGATTATAAATGAGACATCCCCTGTAAGTAATTAATAATACTTGTGTTGGGGGTGTCTCGCTCTTTCCCTTAATTATTAACAACATTGAGACTATTTCACAAATGATTACAAAAAGGTGACTTAAAATTAAATTTAGAAAGAAAAATTAATAGTAAATAACTTATAAGCTAATTAGCAGCTCTTTATGTAAATGTGGTTGTATGCCTTTGTGAAACTGTGTGTGCGTCTTTCTTTTAAATAGGGTGTGTATGTGTGTGTGTGCGTGTATGTGTTTGTGTGTGTGAATGTTTAGGTGTATGTCTTCTTTAAAGTGCCTACTTCGAAGATTATTCTCGGTGATTACTTACATTATTGATCTTGATGGAGTAATAGTAATTGTTTAAACAAGCCTAACTAAAACTTGTTCAGTTTCCTCGTATGTTAAGGTTTTGAGCCACTCGGTTATTACTTTTTTGCTTACGTGTGAGACCTCATGGTGGAACCTTAATTTCTTGTTCATTTTATTATAAATGTAGGCTGATTGGGTTGCATACTAACGCCGTGCAAAAGCGGTTCGAACCCTTGGGGAGTAAGCCCCTATATCCGTTCGTCTTTTCTCCTATCTATCTTTGTTAAAAGGGATAGATTTCTGTAAGTATAGGGTCGTAATTAAAAAGTATAGTTTTCTTACTGTAAGTAAGCCACTGATTCTATATAGGTCGACAGTGGGATATCTGTATGATTTAAAGTACATGACTTTTATGAGTGATCTTTGGGCTCTTTCTAAATCAAGGAATTTAGTTTTGGTGGCTCCTCCCCAGACCGGTACACAGTATGCAATAACTGATTGCGTTAGGGCAATATAGATGCTATTAAGTGAACTCTGTGGCATCACATACCTTAGATTTTTTAAAATCCATATAAATTTTCTCACACGTGACGTAACAATCTCAATTTGCGCATGCCAAGTTAAACACTCGTCAGCTATAACTCCCAAGTATCTTGTGGACGTTACATGTTTAATAGCTTGACACTTACAATTTTGATTCCTGTGATCCGTACACGTGTGTATTTGAATTCCAAAATTATGGCCTGGTTTAGATCTTTTACTAGGTGAAAAACAAATGTAGTTCGTTTTAGGAACACTAAGGGTCAGCAGATTGGCTTTGAGCCATCTATCTATAGCAGCCAATCCCTGCTCGGCATTATTGCAGACGGCTTCCCACGTGTCCCCAAAGTAAACAATGGCTGTGTCGTCCGCGTAAGAGAAGATTTGACCTATGAACTTCAAATTTGGTGATAATGTTTATTATTACGTATTTTTTACTAACAAATACCAAAATATTGATAAATCAGATTTTCTTTGAAATGCTCTCATTTTTCCTATTACAACCAACTTAATTTTGCGGTTTGTACGGAACCCTAAATAAAATACCTGCGTTGTCTGGTATTGCAGATCTCCGTCTCTGTGGTAGACGGGTTCTTACTATCAGATGCTTTCATTGCCTGCTTGATTGTCACCGAAAAAAAAGTCCAGTCGCCTGTCCGTCTCTACGTAAAAGCATCCTACTTGCAAGAGTAGAATTTGAAGAGGCGCTCTTGACTGGTGTTGCAGAATATTTTAAAGTTCGGCTGTAGTTCGAGTACCATCAGTGCTCGTTGCCCCGTCAAGTTGAAAAAGCCATCAGCGGATATGCTTAAAGTTTTAGATGTTTATTTTTCTTTTGAGATACGATTCATACACACGCCCGCGCCGACGGCTAATTACTCTTGAAATCGTTCAGAAGGACTAATTAACTCTAGATTACTTTAATAAGCAGATAAAAATTACAAGAATCATCAACAAAACAAGAATAATGGGGATTTTGGGCCAGTAATTAACCCTAAAAACAATTTAAGGTCCCAAATTATTGATAAAATGGTTCGCATGTTATTGTTTATTTTTGATGAAGCTTAAATAAAACTGGTTTTACCAATTTAAAATACCATTGTTGTCTCAGAACACAACAGACTTGTTTATTTTTAATCAGTCTAATAATACTTTTTTTTATTGTCTATAGACTCGCGCTTTACTACTGTCTCACCTGATGGTAAGCGAAGATGTGGTCGACGGTGAAAAAAGTTATTGAAATATCTTCTATTTGTAATTAAGTCATTGACGTTATAATATCAGACCCGCGTTTAATTACTTACTTGTTTCTTCACAAGGGCGTTGCGTCCGGTTATATTGGCTTGGGAAAATATATCTGTTTGACTCCACCGGCAAGTTTCAACAACAAATATTTAGAAAAATTTGGGCATGTTTACTAGTGAATAACAAATACATTCAAAAATAAGTGTTCCTTATGTTCTTTACGATAAAAATAGGTCTCTGAAGGTGAGTATAGGCTCGGGCAATTACTTGTTACTTCGAGCATTCACTGTTTTTACCCGACTACCGACTACCCTATGTGGTGTTCTAGAGACCAAACGTGTAGGCCAATTTTGATGATTCTTACGTCAATCGATTCGTCTTAACCTTGCGAGTGTCACTGGCTACATTAAAATTGGAAAATAGGAAAATGGCGGATTTTGGGCGTGATATTGATGGCGACCGACTTTTTTTCCAAACTCATGATGTGGGGTATCAAAATAAAAGGTTTTAAGAAGTGATATCAAAAATATAAAACACTTATATGTTTATTTAAACATGTACAAAATTCGAAAAAAAGTAAACTAAAAAGTTATAAGTAATTAAACTTAATAAAAAAATCAGAAACCCGAGTGCATAAGAAGTAAACTAAAAAGACGTAAACAAGAAGAAAATCATGCTGTGCAGTCGGAAGTTACATCTAGTTTTGGTCAGCTAGCACGCGAATATGTATCTAGGGCACACCAACATAGATGTTTCGTTTGCGTAAAATCAACGGGTGTATTACTTCGCCAATTTATTAGTGTTCGCTTCACAACAATCCGCTGTCCACGCACACTCTTGCAAATTCTTGTCACTTTAATGTTACGGGGAATATGAAGCATAAATTTAGCTAATATAACAATCGTCTCCGTGGCGCATTAGTCGAGTGTGCGGTACACAATATCTTACGCCCTGGCGCCGTAAGATTGAATCTGACTGCCGGCAGCTAATGTTTTTGTATGTTTTAATAAAATATTTTACATTTGTTTCTTCAATTCATTTTTAACTATTAGCAAGTCTTCTTTATATTTGAGTTGGAATATATTAACTGTCTTCCCTATAAAAATGACAAATCATATATAAGTTAGTAGTTGTTCATCGTCATAATGCTAATAACTATCGGGCTTTCGTAACGTTTTTAGATATGCTAGCCTGATAGTTTTGAGAAGGGTTTTTAATTGGGAATCACTTTAGTATACTTAAGAGCCGAGATAATTATTTTGTATGAGCAAAACGTTTCAATTAGAGAAATTGCTAGGCCTTTAATGATATCGCCATCGGTGAGTAACAAAATGTTTATATTATGTTTAGAAGTTTAATATGTTTAAATAATTCACATGATGTTGATTGTTGTTTTTTGTAATAATATTTTATTATTGATCACCGAGAAGAACTATGCAATTGTAGTTCCATCGTTTTGCAGATTCGGAAAGCATTGATCCTCGCCGACCGCGACTAAAGGCTGGATTTGCATACACAGATGCCAAAGCGCGGCACCGTGATATAGTTGCTTGGCATATGGCTGAGCCCTTCCTCACTAGTTCACTACTCGTTCCAGGGCGACTGAACATGACGTGACATTACAAACTGAACAGAACCACTTGCCTGCAACTGGTGTGAAATGTTGTAGGCCAGCCAAAAAAACAAAATAATTTTACAGATATTCACAGGCAAAACTGGGTACGCTTCGCAATTGAATATTAGGATTTCGATAGGTGCAATAATTTAGTTATATTTAGCGATGAAAAATGTTTTAAGTCAGAAAAGGACGGTCGCAAAATATTGTTACGAAAAGATAGTGAGGGCTTTATAAAAATTCCAAAAGTGCGCATCGCACACCCGCAAAAGCACATTTACTTCGTGCATGATAACTGTGCATGCATGTGCATGCTGTGCATCGCGCTATTTTACTGTGATTGAATGGCTATCAAAAAGTCGTGCACCAATCGGCTATTTATATTTTGATAATTATGAGGGGGATTACATTTATTTTATGTGAGTTATGGTATTGTTAGTGAGATAACAATAATTAAGGATACCTGTATCTTAAATCTACTTACTAACATGTTTATTCATATCACTAATAAATAAATTACCCACTTGATTATCAAAAATAACGTTAATTCTTGTCCGACTTAGAATATTTGTCATACACAAAACTTTATAATTTGTAATTATAATTTAAAAAAAACTTAGTCAGTAAATATTGTTCATTTCTTATTAAAAATTGTTTAATTTTTACTTCAATATATTTTTCCTCCAATAAAAAAATAAATTAAAAAATGTTTTTTTTACGAAAAATAAAAAAAATGGTTTTTAATAATGCAAAAAAATAACGTGTTAGTGAGATTCAATCCGATTGCTTATACACTCATGCTACGGGACCAGTTAGTTACTATGTTAAATTTATGCTTCATATTCTTTGCTTCATATATATTGTGAAGCAAACACTAATAAACAGGCGAAGAAATACACCCGTTAACACACACGCACACAAAACATCTATATTGGTGTGCCCTGCACACCTATCTGATTTGCTTTGAGTACAATACAACCAATAAAAAATGACCGATGGAAAAATATGTCGCATCATGGCTGGCCGGTAGATGCAAACCATCGGGAAGTCAGGATGTATTCCCTTAGGTTAAGACATCGTGTATGGGCAGGTCGGTGGGTACAGTCGTGCAAATGAAATAACATAAATTATTCGATACACTGGGTTTATTTAAATAGTTCACAGTTACAATCTTTCTCACTAATATTACTGATCGATACTGATTCTACAACGTCTTAGCTCCAGGGCGGTCAGTACTCAACCCCTATATTCTGTGTCCCCACCTCGCAAGTCGTTAGAGAAAGCGCGCCACAGCGTAGTTGTTCTTGATTTGCCGACAGGTGGCGTGCTCGTGATTTGTTTTGACGTCCGTACTATTGACTAAACCCGACAAATACAACAAGAAGTTCAGTATAATGCCTCTTTTATTTATTTTTTATTTTTTTTTATTTGCGCAGGCGTTTCGCCTTTAAAAAGTTTATTGAAGTGCCAATGTTTGCGTCAATTAATAACGAAGAAGAGCAAAACTACGATGTCAATTTAGCTTTTTCATTGATTTTGTACGGTTTTACACCTATGGCTGAAATTCGAGGCAGGTAGACGGTGAGAACATTGCCTTACAATGCACTGCTAAAATCTTTCATCTTAATCTTCAACAGGACACCTTCTAGAAATGAGCTGGGCAATTTTTTTAAACCGACTTTCTATATAGGAGGAAAGTCTCAATTCGGATGTTTTTTTTTAATGCATGTTCGGGCATAACTCCGTCATTCTCTATAGACGGATTTGCTAAATTATTATTTTTTTCAGTCAGGTGGGTCAGATAACAGCTATAACCGAATGTACTTTCTAAGTTTATCTTGGACATCACAGGCAACGGTGAAGGAAAATATCGTGAGGAAACTTGGACTTCCATAGTTAATTTACGTCTGAAATAGCCACGTCAGAGGCCTGTGAAGTTCCCAGAGGCGGCTTAATTATCTCTGACACCAGAGTTGGCCACATCCTCACACGAAAAAAGAAAGAAAACCATTTTATAACATAACATCATGCCGGTACGCTCTAAAGGGACACGACAGACAAGGGACAGACGTGAACAATTCACCCTCGTACACTCTCATTCCACTGGTTATGTTCAAGTTTCATGTTATTATTATTCAGGTAATCTATTCTGGCATCACTTTGGGCATTATAGGTACCTTACTATAGAACTTGCAGATTATGAGAACCTAAAAAGTGATATGTAAAAACTTAGTATTATTATAGTTGGTGCCGAAAAACAAAGAAACGAAAACAGGAACATCGACCTTCCGAAATTGAGGTTATTTTTTCACTTTGTAATATTTTTATTTGTAAGTCAATTATATTTTTTTATTCAGTATTAAATTAACTTCTTTCAAGTGAAGAATGAAGAAAATTATACTATTTTTAATACCCGTGAAATCGAGAACTGAAATTGTACTCTGACAGCACTAAATCTACGAGTATCTCTTGTCGTTCAGTCCATCCAAAAGTTGCCTGTGTGTTGTTGTTGCTGTGTGTGTGTTACTGATTGCCCTGTGCGATAAGACCGCCCATTGCAGGTCTCACTTGTTTTCTTCTAAATGTTTGTCCTGTGCTTATTATGAGAAATTTATAAAAAAAAATATTGTACATTATGCAAGTGAACTTTTTACCGGATACTTTACTTCTTGCCATTTTTTTGTGTTTGTATATCATCCAATGACTTCGCCCGCTCTGGTTGAAGAGGGAGAGTAGCTGAGCGAGTGAAGCGGTTGAGTATCATACTTTTACTGACTAAAACCCACCCGTGTTCCTTCAGTTGCTTGAGCCAGGGCCGCGGTAACTCTCTTTCAAATTTATCCGCGACCCAGACAGGCCCCAGTCAGTTTTTGCTGACATCTCTTTGAGGCGCGCGAGGAACACAACGCTCCGTGGACTCAGGCTTGGTCCTTATCGGACGGTACGCGGACACACGTGGCAGGATGGTGGAGGACTGGGCTCTGGAGACAGGCCTGGTCGTCCTAAACTGGGATTCTGTTCCCGCGTGTGTGTAGATGCACGGCGAATCGGTGGTGGACATTTCGTTCGCCAGGCCCGCTCTGTCGCCACGTGTTGTCGACTGGCGCGTCATAGGGGAGATGGAGACCTATTCCGACCATCGGTATTTCCGACTCGAAGTCTCCGCCCAGACCTCGAGCGCGCCGGTCCGACAGACCCCGAGTGGGCCGCGGTGGACGCTGAAGCAGCTGGACTGAGAGCTCTTCCTGGTAGCCTCGATCGAAATTAAAGCATCATAATTATGACATTTTGTTTTTTAGGTTGACCACAGCTGTTAACAGACCCAAAAAAAGAGCAGCTTTTTGTTGCGAGCCTTGACCTTTAGATCCAAATACATCTACGTTTGAGATTGTCACTATCAAATTATTATACAAATTGCAAGATTGTATAATGTTAAAAAGTGGGGTTTTCCAGTTTTTCTAATTCGACGCAAATGAGTCAGCTATTTGATAAGTAGGTTATAGATACATAGGTGGCCTACAAAAAACACAACGTTACCTTGACCAATACTATATTTGCAAGTAAATATCCATAGTTTGATGTTTACATTACATAACATTATACTTAGTTCAACAGTCGTGTTGAAGGGCGACAACTAACAACTACAGCTTAGAACTAATTATGCAGATCAATTAAGTTCATTGACCGTTATTACTGACAGGGCTAATTATACTAAATTAAATGCAAATTTGGAGCAGTATTTGGTATTTGCTCCTTTAACTGGAGTTTGCTTGGAAATTATAGTTTACATATATAGGAGCTTTAATTAAAAGGTACTGGTGTAATTGTTACTTAAATAGACTTACAATGAATCAATTCTGATAAAGCTTCTCGATTTCGGTGTGAACAAGGAGGTTTCTATTGATTTATTGTGGTTTTGAGATGGAGCCAGTGATCTTATTAAGATTTAGCCAAGATAATCTAAAC
Source organism: Orthosia gracilis (assembly GCA_947562075.1). Lineage (NCBI taxonomy): Eukaryota > Metazoa > Arthropoda > Insecta > Lepidoptera > Noctuidae > Orthosia > Orthosia gracilis. Next base: position 31,805,423 of record OX387272.1, on the reverse strand, counting down.
CTTGATTTGATCTTAAGAGAAAATACAAATTAATTTTCAAATAAACATTTTTGCCTTCATAAATAAAAATGTTTATAGATTCCTTATGGATTCGTTTACATTATTTTGATTCCCTTAAACATTATTGCACTTTATTTTATCAACCTATATCGTCCATCAGGAGAAAGGTTTCCCCAAACCCTTCAATTGCTGTACATAAAAGAAAAATAAGGAACCTATATCCGCAACTGCTTTGTTACGCGAATTTCCTACTTAATAGCTTTTATTGGATTGCACTTTTGCAATAAAAGGTAGAAAGATGAGTTCAATAGACAGTTTAAAAGTATCCTGACACGCCGTATACCTAAGTGACCTTGCAGGCTGTCGGTCCCGCTGTCCCCAGCGAAGGCAAAAATGTCCCGCTATCGCAAACAGACTTTGGTTATACATAATATGAACAGATTTTTGGTCGATAATTTTATTTAAGTAACTACATACCTGCGTACCTGCTATTATTTTTGTACTCGCAACACATAAAACAATTGATTAGTTAGACATTACAATTCATATGACTAAGGCTTAGTAACCCAACTAAAATGCACTAAAACTTACTAAATACTGAGTATTTACAATATTGTAAGTCGCGGCTGTTACTACAAATCACTTGCACTGTGCCCGCGTGGTGGGGGGATTACGTTCCATTCTCTCTCACAGAAAGGAGGCCTGTGTCCCAGCAGTGAGATCAATAATAAGGCTCATGATTATGATGATTCCACATTGCCTAATAAACGCTAGAAAAATACCAACAAAAATATTTTTACATATTCTGCTGGTGTCCCTCTCTGACGCATAAAATAGATGGTCACGTTACGTATACCTTGTCTTGCACTGTAATACCAAAATAATACCATAGTTACAAGTACTCATAACAAGACCGGACTCTTATAACTGGTCTTAAACTGTTACCACAAGACCGGCTGGTAATACTTCTGAGTTGAGCATGCTTGCTTTTTCCTTATTTTGGAGGTCGTTGGCGCACCAATATAACGACTTCTGTGTTCTAATTAAGACGGAGCCCGTAATTTTGTGTGACAGTCAAATTAATACTTCGAACATTTATTTAAAGTAAAATTTTTGTGTCTTATTAATATTGCAATTAACAGAATGAAGCTTTTAGAATACCTCTAACCTCGATTGTATTTTTACACCAATAAAGGTAAGGTAACATTTTTAATAAATAATAATTAATTTATATATCTTATAATTATTATCATTACACAATATTGTGTCAGATTTCAATCAATTGTTTCTAAGTGTAATTACTATGGGAATTCCAAAAACATTAGAAATCAAATTAATGACCAGTTTTCTCAGAAGTAGTTATTGCTTGTAACTAGTTTGTATGTAACTGCTATAATATAGTATTGTTTGTTTTGATGGTAAATTAAATTATATTATTATAACAAGTAACATTGTTTTGGTAAGTATAACAACACAATCATACTGGATTATTTTTAATCCAGCCGTTACATCGTTATAGTTATCAGCTAAATATGTTTTAGAGTATTACTTAAGTGACTACTATAAGTACCATATTATCTAATCTTTATAATCCTAATGAAAAAAATTGTAAAACATAAGTGTTAAAACATTACATTCAATGCTTTGTCAAAATATTTTTAAACACAATTTTCCAGTATAAATTAAGATAAATAAAGAGAAAATAATAAGTGCTAAGATAGTCCTTTTTATACCCAAAAATTAAAATTAAAAACACTTCTCTAGGCTTTATTTTAGTTTAATCAACCGCACGTTTCTTCAAGAAAACGTACTTGTAAAACACAACTGCTACTATACTGCCCACAAATGGGCCTGCCCAGTATACCCACTGGTGGGTCCAGTACCCGGTCCAGACCGCGGGACCGAGAGATCTAGCGGGATTCATACTTGCACTAGTCAGCGGTCCCCCCACTAGGGACAATCCAACGATTGTCAAACCGAACTTAATAGGCATGCTGTCTTGTTTACTTGCATTTACTGGGTCCCATATCCCACAGTTGATGAAGATTAGAGCTGCTGTCAATGCTGCCTCAACACCCACTGATTGAAGGTCATTCATACCCACAAATGGCGATGTCACACACACTGCCCCCGTCACCACGTCCACCGGAGATATTGTTGACAATATCCCATATCCCACTATAGCTCCGGCGCATTCCATCAACATGTAAGCGATCCCAACAGGGATAGAAATACTTCCCCAAATGACAGCTGCTATTGTCACCGCCGGGTTCATGTACGCTCCAGAAATGTGTCCAAAAATTTGGATATTGAACATAACTACGAAACCGAATCCGAAAGGCGCATAGATGGTCATGTTAATTCCTTCTATCGGTATGCATGTCATGCAACCGAATAGAACGAGCATGGCGGTGGATAGAAATTCGGAGACGCAACCCCGCCAGCAGTTTCTACACCACGAACGTAGGGTGCTTTTCGCGATCTCATCATCTCCCGTTATCTTGATTTCTGTGGCCAATTGAGTTATTGGTGGCACTGTCATTTTGAGCTTCTCACTATTTCACACTTTCACAAAATAAGTTTACTATATTTTTTCTCAACCACACTTCATTTGAATATGGTCGACGTTCTTAACTGTGATCACTCATTGTTTTTGCACGCAGATCAATAATTTCGCTGTGACTTGATGTGTGCCCTCCGGTGGACGCGACTGTTTTGCGCCAGGCTCGAGGTAAAAATAATAGATATCGCCATCGTACAGTCACACGGATAAAATGATATTAATGCAGATAGAGCTGTCGTTATCTATTGTTTTCAGCCCTTCATTAAAACATCCGATTATTGTTTATAATCGCGTTTTGTTAATAATGTCGCATTCTCGAATCCGGATTAATTAAAGCGGATATCACTATCGAAATATACTTGTGGTTCTGATTGTTCAGTTTCGGTTTGTTTATCTTACTAATATTATAAATAAGAAAGTTTGGTTTAAAAAAAAAGATGTGTGGATGTATGTTTGTTACTCAGTCACGCTAAAACAGCTGAACAGATCTGGATGAAACATTTGGCACAAAGATAGATAATACATTTACTTCAAAAATTCAAAAAGAATACAATTCACTTATCATGAGAAATATAAATAATATCAAAGTATATCCGAACATACGAACTTATGAAGTACGGTGGATCTATTATAATTTTGTCAATTAAATTCCGTAACACGCAATGTTTGTTATGTGCTAGGTAAAAGGCAGAAAAAAAAACAGAAGGTGTTATAAATTTAATTAATTAAATATTTATAAAATCACCTTCAATGCAAAATAAACGAAAAAATGCATTGTAGATTGTATCAAAAATAAAAGTCTTTTCCCATTATGTCACAACTTATTACAAAAACTGCAACACTTTTTAGCTACAATACGGTTGTTCATATAAATCGTCAAAAACAATTATATGTGTTTATGTAAACGTTAGCATACGCTAGGACTTAATATGTATTAGTTTGTTTACATTTAATACATTTATAATAATAAAGTTACCTAAGGCTTACATAAATAACGCCAAATCAACATAATTTTTAATTCACACACACTCGTAAATTTAAGCAAACTTATTTTGGAATTCATAATAAGAATATCTATAAATTAGGTACCTATGTACATGGTACGTCTGACGCACTACAAAGGATTTAACAGTACAGCAACATTTTTAGGGTTCCGAAGTCAACAAGGATTAGATAAGGCTCGCAGTCTGTTCGATCCGATGAGGATTCCTCTGAATGGTGTGATGGGCTGCGGGTGGTCCTCAAGGTGACCTCTCTCCTTTTCTCTTCTCAATTTTTATAAATCACTAAGGTCCTAACTTCTACCTTTCATCTCTATGCAGACGACTTGCAGTTATATCTCCATTTTAAAGTGGGTGAAGTCGCCGAGTCTGTGGCTGCCATCAATGATGACCTTGAGAATTTAGTGGAATCAGTCCTTTGGACTCCTCCTAAACCCAACTAAATTTTAAGCGCTCATTATTTGTGGCATGTTCAATCTATTAGATCCCCGGTCTCTTCCGCCAGTAATGTATAACTCAGTGCCTATATATTACACCAAAAGCGCGAAAAACTTAGGCGTCCATATAGACACTAACCTCTCTTGGGAGGTTCATATTGCAGATGTGAGTAAGAAGGTCTTCTACCCTTTTCATTCTCTTAAACGTCTCCAAAAATTCTTACCATTTCACCCTAAGGTCACTCTTGCTCAATCTCTTGTTCTACCGCTAATAGAACATGCGGATGTCTGTTTTCTAGATGCAACGGTGGTACACTTAAACAAACTCGAGCGATTGCAGAATTTGTGCATCCGCATTATTTTCGGCCTCCGCAAGTACGACCATATGTCGGCATTTCGGACCAGATTGAAGTGGCTGCCGATTCGGCGTCAACGAGATACCCATATCCTATCCCTTCTCTATTCTATCCTGCACAATCCTAATTGTCCTCAATACCTTCGCGAACGGTTTGAATACCTCAACCCGATGGGCAAACCTTGTCGCACGGCCACTTCGCTTCTCCGTCACACTTCCAGCCGTTATGATGGCTCTTCTCGGTAACTGCAGTGCACCTCTGGAATTCTCTCCCACACTCCCTACGCGATAGCCCTTCTTTCGATGTTTTCAAGAGGAAAATTAAAGAGCATTTTGTTTTAACGCAATGTTAGTAGATATATATTTTATGTACTTATGTATATATTTATGATTTATTTCCATGAATTATGATAAAATTATGTTATTTTAAAATTGTACACTGTACCCTCTTTTGTCATCATTCTCTGTCACTCTCTAGGGTTTTCTGTAAGAGAACTCAACACTGAGTTAAGCTCGCCTTTGTACATGTACTTTATTATCACATTGTATTGAATATTGTTTTTGGTGTACAATAAGGAAATAAGGAACGCTTATAGTTTCGCTATGTCCGTCTGTCATATTAACAATTCCGAGAAAGTGGTAAAATAAAATAATGAAAAAAAAATATTTCGGCTTCCTCATAAAGAGTAAAGTGGGGATGTTTTTTCTCTCGTCTATCCCCTGGTGTACGGTATCGTTGGAAAGGTCATTAAAAAATATTACTGTTAAAACCATATTTCGATTCAGAGATCCGTTTGCGTAAAATTCAGCTTTAAATTGAAAATTTTTGTTAGAGTCAAGTGTCTTCCCCCCTGCCAGCTAAATGGTTGCTTTTGGATATGTGAAAAAAAACACGGCAATAGTATATACAACTAAATTAAAAGGAAAACTATCACAGCTTAGTAGGGTTTACATGTTTACGAATATAATAATAGTCGACCAACTTATATAATGTACTTGGAACAGGAAACTTTAGTACAAATGCCATTGAAAAATTACTTAAATAACGTTGTTAGTTGTGTGAATCAGATTGTAAATATATGCTTATGAACCATGTCAAAATATGGAAAAATTAAATCATAACATCCTTAATAATAATGATTTCCAAATTAACTATGTTTAAGCTCGTCTAAACGGCGCATGCGCGCGTGGGGTCTATTTTGTGTTTGTGTAGAAGTATTTTCGACGTTTTGCTTTCGCAATTGACGTCCTTCTTTTTATAGATTATTTATTGCAGCTTATTTACGTTGATTGTTTGTTCCTATCATTGAATAATTTGATTTTACTTTTTGGTAGTTGAGTAGGTTGTTTTAAAATACTCATACTAAAATATTTGTTTTCGGTTTGTAAATATTTGGTGATTTTAAAGAAGATTATCTTATCGGCAATACTACAGTATTCAAATTATTAAGTCACACTGGTTATAAATCTTTATTACAAACGCTTGCCTCTACCCACGGTGGGTAATATGTTTCCACTACCTCGTCTATTATGTAACACATTGCCTAAGAAATTCGTTTCGAAATAAAATATTCCTCATTTAGACACAAGATTACAACTAAATTACATAATAACAGTTACGAAACGATTTTTGTATGAAGTTTTGATATCATTATGTAACTACAACGTAATTATTTTTCTTAATTGAATAGGCTACTGTTGGTAGAAGCATTCTGCCGTTACGCCCGCGATTTTTCCATCGCTCCATCCGGCAGAATGATACTGAACCTGTTACCTCTCGAAAAAGCGTGATTGTGTGTATATAGTCTGTGGTTTTTAGTCTGAGCGTTTCTAATAAATTGTTGTTGAAACTCATTTGCATTTAATTAAGTAAGCTCATCAGGCAGTGGAAAAAGAATCGTTCGTGTCTCGCACAAAAAGGCTTTATTTTAACACTTGCATGTAGCTTTCGGTTAAATTGGCTACATCGCTCGTGTTAAAATCTCGACTTTTTATGCTCGACACGAAATGTACTATATTTCTATTTTCACTATGTGAACCCATTTTTAGAAATTGTGAGCTGCTGAAACCGTTTTAATGTTCATGTAACAACAAAAAACCCTCTTCTTAGTCCGCATTATTTTGCAACTACGGAACCCTATTACTGCGCGTGGCCCGACACGCACTTGACCGGTTTTTTTTAGTAGTAATTTTGACTAGCGACCTATTAACAGTTATTCATATTACAAAAAAAACATACATATTTTAATAGGCCAGACGATTTTATTGTTTTTTAGTCTCGTTTATTTAGGTAAGGGATTTTTGTACACAAATGTGACTTACTTCCTAAATTAATCATTATAAATAGCACAGAACTTAATCTAATTTCTTATCTAACAGAAAGGTTTATAATATTTTTGCTGCTTCAGAAATTGGTTTATGTAAAGTACCATGGAACATTCCAACATCTATTATTTTTTTTATTTGTTATAGGCTCGCGCTTGACCACTATCTCACCTGATGGTAACCGATGATGTGTCGACGGTGGAGCATGCTTGCCTAGAAGTAACACATTCACTCTTGACTTAAAGAACCCTAGATTGTAGCAATCGGGAAACACAGACTCCGGCAGGAAATTCCACTCCTTAGCTGAGCCTGCAGTCTCGACATAGATAGCGATCGCTAACTCCTACCGATCGGTCGGTAAGTCCTAACGATCGGAAGAAAACGATTTTAGGTAGTCTCGACTGTCAAAACTATCGATTGTCATCGCAAACTTAACGAATATTGTCGCTAAGTTAACGATTTATCGATATGATATCGAATTTCCTAGCGAGCATTTTTGACAGCCCGCTAAGTATTCGTTACGATCGTTATCATTGGTTTTAGAGGTTACAAAAACAATAAATAAATAATAACTAGAGTAATATGGCAGTGTAGTGTTCGCGTGGGCTTTGGTCGTGCCCGAACACAGACGCGATACGATAATGCGGCGGAAAAATGCACGAAACCGGCGTGAACGTGAAAATCCTTTGGACTTAGAGGATGGCCAATTTCTTTATCTTTACCGAAATAAACAAGGACATGTTTCATGAGCTCGTTGGTGAACTTCGCCCATCTATTCAAAGACGAGGGCCTTACGGACTTTCTGTGGAGTCTCAAGTGAGTGTCTTTGCGTTGGGTACCTACCGTGCCTAAATAATATTTCTATTTATTTTTTCTAATATCCAAGATTTACTTATAATTATCTTCTTAATAGTCATGTGGGTGCTACCAACAACCTATTGGCATGCAATGGGGCTGCAGCATAAGCCAAAAGGTCAGTAAGCCGAGTAATGATGATTTTGGAGCTGTGACACTAACTAGATTACATTTAATAACATCCTTAATATCTATGTTAGACACCCATGTCTCTAAGGTAAACATCAAAGAAAAAAAAGAAAGGCAACGAAGACGAAATCTCCTCTTCACTAATCATCATATTAAGTGAAGTAGTTAGTAGAGGTTTCTTCTTCCCATCCCAGTATCGGTCAAACTACTAAGATCTCTAACTAAACTTGTAGAAATGTCATTTGTAATTGCAGCTTTAAACAGAATTTTAGAGATAGAAATTCGTCTTCTTATTTGTAAAGGTATATTCAACTCAAAGGAGGTATACCCAAAACATGTATCGGAGTAGACTTAATAAAACTGCCAATTATTCTTAGAGCTAGATTTTGTAACTTTTCCAGTTTATAAGGTATGACTAATTGCAGCGTTATCATACAAAAAAGATCCCTAATCAATTCTGCTTCTAATGAGGGCCGTATAAAGTCTACGCATATATAAGAAAGAAAGAAAAATCGTTTATTTGCGCCAGGCACGACGCATACCATAAAAAAAGCAAAAGAAAACTTAAATACAAATACAGAGTATGCGTCACAACCACGCAAAACGGTCATCGCTCAGCATAATGCTGAGCCTCGCGTGCAAGACAGAGCCACAGCGCTTTATATATAGGATGGACATCCCATGACGATCCCGCATCTTACCACATCTTATGCATTTGTCTAGCCACATTCCTAAATATTTAATGTGGTCGACAGCTTCGAAAGCATTGTTATTTCCTTTAATATCGACTGAAAGTCTTCTGTTATAACGTGGGATCGGCTCCGGCATAATAAAGCGCGAAACACCTGTATACAAGTGGTTTATTCTGCCATTCTCCCCGAAACACGTCACAATAAAAAAGGTTAAAAAGTAAAATATGTGAAGGTTATACGTATTTATAGGATCGTTGGTTTCAATTGGCTGGTCAAACTTATAGATGGAATCTTTATACAATATTTTTAAGTTGAGGGTGGAACAAAAAAAAAACAGTATTAAAAAACAGAAGGCCTGTCACTCGGCAGGGACGCAGGGCTGCCAGCCAACTCCACACCTCGAAACCCTGCCTCAGGCGGACGGCCTCAGTCTTAGCCGAACAGTGAGTCAGCTCCTGCCAGACAGTAACCCCCAACTTCACAGTCTCCTGTCCCAACTATACAGTCCGCCCTCACTATACAGTCTCTGGCCCCAACTCAACACCTCCTGAAGTTACAAAACAAAAAACACATCTTACAAGGTAAACATAAATCGCAGACATGAGTTTTATGGTTACACAGAACATACAAATCGTTAAATTAACGTTAACATGGTTTACATCGATGGTTTTACATAGGCAAACATAATTATAGGGCCATCTGCTACTCTTCATAGAGATGGGTACAACCTACAAGAATAATTTACTCCGGGGAACACCATATCCATAATTTTATTCGCCACAGCATGACACAACACGACCCCATTAATTCCTAATATATATGGAACCACGATTAAGGCAAAGCCTGTCCACAGACACCCAAAAATGCTAAGCCAGCTTTAAATAAAAATAAATGGGCTTCCGCCTAAGAAAGCAAATACCAACCGACAGAGCTTTTAGAAAGTCAGACACGTACCTGTCGGAGGAAGAAAAATCCGTCGGATAGATGAGTCGGCCCAACGTCAACTCCACGCCAAGTTGTTCTGAAAGAAACCGGGAAATCAGCGCACAGATTTACAACGAAAGTTTAGAAGGTCATTCCTTTTAGCAAGGCAACTTACCGCCAAAGAAAATGAGCCCGACGCATAGATCACACAGCAACAAACAATATTCAGGCCGCCGACACACGTCTCACATGGACCAAGCGATACTGATCACACCAACAGCCACAAGCAGCTTTTTCGGTCGCCGGGACGCACTCACGCGTTCCTAAGCGAAACCGGCTACTCTCACAGCAACACTTCAGCAAGACATCGATTATTGATCAGCTTATTTATTTATTTAAACTTCATGTACAATAGTGTTACATAAGTGGACTTAATGCCACAAGGCATTCTCTACCAGTCAACCTTTGGGTGAAAAAGGACAACGTTGTGAATTGGGTACAAAATAATATCTAAAAATAACAACTTTTATACGAAAATGTATATACTTACATATATATAAATAAAACACATATACATATAAAATAGAATAATAAATACCAATGAAAAAAAACGAATAACCTATTAATAATTATTATGACTAGACTTCTGCCTCTAGATGAGAGCTATTTAGTCTAATTAAAATAATGGTCACGAACTTTTCTTTTAAAAGTGAATTTGCTTTCAGCCTTTTTAATGCCAAAGGATAGCGCGTTCCAAAGCTTTATTGTTGAGACAGCGTAAGAATTGCACATAAAACCGGTGCGGTGTGAAGGAATTTGAGGATTAGATTTTTAAAAGCTCGAAGGTTACGACTGTGAGAACTGCATAACACTTTGAAATACTTTATCTAAAACTAATCGGGAGCAGAAGGATCGTTCATAATAGTGAAGAGCAAGCAGAGATATCTGAGGGACCTCCTGCGGCAGATAGGCAACCATTTAAGTAAATTTATCACTACCTATAGTCTCTCTTTTACCAAATAAAATAAAGTCGTTCGACTTGTACGTAATTACAATTAAGTATGGCCATGGTGAGGCGGCAGACGATGCGTTGGAGTGGCACTGGGTGGAGCGATGACCTGGTTAAGGTTGCGGGAAGGCGCTGGAGGCGAGACGCACGGGATCGGTCAATGTGGCGACGCCTGGGGTAGGCTTATAATACAGCAGTGGACGTCTTTTGTCTGAAATTATTATTATAGTGATGAAGGCCAATTTCCTTAATATTATTATAAATTGCATATATCTAAAAACCTCTTCTCGCTATCCTTGTTCTTTAAATCTTTGCTTTTCCTAATAAAATGGGATTCACCGTCTGTTCTTTTTTTTATACTTTATTAGTAAGAACAACATTCTTAGTAATTAATTACGATCTAGCCTAAAAGACTAATAAGCAATTTAACTCTAACTTAATATGTTACGTGATAGATTATGTTAAAACTAAGAATAGCGTGCATTTGCACTTTTACACAAGTCCGTAGCACTTTTTTAGAGTCTGATATAATTTAAAAAACACCATGTTCATGTGTTATATGTATATCACAGCGTTGTCACTTTTATTCGTTCACTTTGTACACTACACTAATTCAAAAGGTTTAGTTCTTTTTAGCCTACGCACTAAGTTTGTTTTGTCTAGCAGCTGGATAGCCTCAACATTCGCGTATCGATGAAGTATGTGTTCGTGGGGTTTAGCAAATTTTTGGATAATGGTGGTGATGAATTCCGTTTTAAAGTCACGGTGAATATTGTCATTTCTTATGTATGCTGTAAATGCACCCTGCATTTACAGCATCCCTGAGCACTTTATTTTGGCATTGTTGGATTATGTTGACGTTGCTTTGTTTAGTACAGCCCCAAAAGTTGGATACCATACGTCCAAATTGGCATCAGTATTTGCTTGTATATGGTTATTTTATTAAGTATTGATAGACAGGATTTCCTACCGAGTATCCAATACATACTTTTTAAGGTACTAGCTTTTACCCGCGGCTTCGGTCGCAGTGAAGACATAATTTTTTTTTTTTTTTTTTAGTTATGAATATATGTACAAAGTTTCATGATGATCGGTTCAGTAATTCATTAATTCTTTATTGTACACCAAAAACAATGTGATAATAAAGTACATGTACAAAGGCGAGCTTAACTCAGTGTTGAGTTTAGTAGTTTTGTGAGCGTTTGTTGAGTCAGCTTTCCAAAGTTACTTGGCGTCGAGAGTTATGCCAAGGTATTTGGCTGTATTAGCATAAGGCACTTGCATGCCATTTATATAGATTGGGTGATAGTCCATGTTTTTGTTTGTGAAGTCAATGTGAATTGATTTTGACTCATTCAGTTTGATCTTCCATTTTTGTGTCCAGTCATAAACTGAAGTTGAAGTTGTTTAAAGCTAGTTGAACTTTTTCTACTGTTTCTCTGTGGCTTGATCCAGTAGCTATAATTGCAGTATCATCTGCAAAGGTTGCAATGGTGTTGTTTTCTAGTTCTGGGATGTCTCATGTGTATAACAAGTACAAAATTGTGCCGTAGCACACTTCCTTGAGGTACCCTAGCTTTTAGCTCGGAATATGCGTCTTCTTGCCGAATTCTAAACATTCCATTAGTTATATACGACTCTCGAATATCTGCAAATTCTGGTAGCTTGAGTATTAGACCCTTATGCCAAACTTTGTAAAAAGCTTGCGCGACAATTAGAAACATGGTGGCGCAGACTTCCTTATTTTCAGGCGTTTTTTCAATGATGTGGGTTATTCTGTGTACCTGGTCTATTGTTGAGTGTTTTTCCCTGAAGCCAAACTGATGATTTGGAATAAGGCGTTTATCTTCTATCATCATTATTATACAATCATTCATTCAATAAAAACAATAAACAGTTTTTAAAATAGTTTTGATATCACGGGCAACAGAGAAATAGGTCTTTATGATGATGCTTCATAAGGTGGTTTCCCAGGCTTCGCAATCATAATGACTTCAGCGACCTTCCATGGCTCAGGTACATATTTTAAGATAAATGCAGCATTGATAAGCTTGGTCAGCTTTACTATAACTTTGCGTGGGAGTTGTTTAAGAATTTCTACTGTAATGAGGTCGAAACCTGAAGACTTTTTCGAGCTGATGTTATTTTGAATTTCTCAAATTACTTCTTTAGGAGTAACAAGCTTAATTCTTTGGTTTTTGACAATATTTCGCTCTCAAGTATTTCTATCGAGTTTTCATTGGGTTGAAAAGTTTCTTCTAAGTGTTGAGCAAACCTTAATGCTGTTTGGTCATTGCTTATGGCCCATTTCCCGTCGCTGTCTCTGATGTGCGGTATTTGTTTAATTGGCCTTTTTAGATTTCTTTTAGCTTTCCAAAGGGAATAATCCATTGATTTGTCATTGGTAAGCTGCAAAAGTTTGGTATTCAGAGATTCATCCTCAAACTGTTGAATTGTCCTCTTTAATCGTTTAGTTAAGTTATTTAGTGATGATCTCGCGGGCACCTTGTTTGCTGCCACAGCATCCTTTGTTTTCTTTTCTCCGATAGTAAATATACAATTTCCTTAGGATAGATAAATCCCTTATATTTACGTTGTATTTGCGGTGTGTTGTTCCAAGCACATTGTTGGATATTAACAATATATTTGTTTACTTCTGATTCAAGCTGATCTTGCTTTTTTATCGGAGTTTTAAATTCAATAATATTATCTAGATTTGGGCTTTCCCAATCTGTAAATTTATTAACCAGGGTTAAGTGGCTTTCTTTGAGTAGGATTTTTGACTAAGCATTAATATAATCGAAGAGTGGTCCGAGTTCATATGAAAACCTTCCTCCAAACTGATGTAGTGGGCGGATATATTTTTGCAGATGAAAAAATCTATAAGATTATACCGGTATTTTCTGATGGTCAGTGGGCCAGTACGTTGGTTTACCCGTGCTCATAACTTCTGAATGTGTTACTTTAACTGCACTTAAGAGCTGCCGTCCCTTAGTTGTCGTAAGTCTTGATCCCCAATGCGTGTGTTTAGCATTAAAATCGCCGCCTAGGATAAATCTCTGGCCTAATAGTTCAAAGAGATGTAAATATCACTCTTTGTGAATATCATATGCCGTGGAGGACAGTATTTGGCTGCAATAGTTACGCGGCAATATTTGGTTTTAACAGTTATTGCAACAGCTTGAATGTCTTGTTCTTGATTTACACTGCACGTAGTGACTAATATTGTATTTGATTATAACCGCGCTCCCTCTTCTGGCAGAGTTGTCAGGGTGGAGCAAATTATATACCATGTATCCTCTAAATTTGACAAAATATTGCTCAGTCAAGTGCATTTCGGAGACCAAACACACGTCTATATTTTCTGTGTTTAGGACCGCCTGCAACTCATTTGGATGTTTGAGGAGCCCATTAGAGTTCCACGCCTTTAGTTTAAGACTGTTAATCATTTTGGATTATTCAAAACAGCTGTTTTAGCGCTGGATTCTAGTTCCTCTAATTTCTTGTCAAGTGAGGTAATACACTTTAAGATCTGATTAATCTTGTCCACTAGATTCAAAGACTGTGATCTTTGTTTTGCAGCTTCCGCATAAGAACCAGTGTTGGTTACTTGCATGGTTATCCGTCTGACACCGTCTGTCCTAGGATAAATTAAAATTTGACAAATCACTGGTTCCTGGCAATCATTGGTTATCGAACATTTTTTTTTTTTTTTTTATTTGTTATAGGCTCGCGCTTGACCACTATCTCACCTGATGGTAAGCGATGATGTGGTCGACGGTGGAGCACGCTTGCCTAGAAGTAACCTATTCTTGAATGACTTAAAGACCCCTAGATTGTAGCTATCGGGAAACACAAACGCTGGCAGGGAATTCCACTCCTTAGCTGTACGTATAATAAAAGTATTCTCAAAACGTTTAGTGCGTATGGGTGGGATGTCCACCATGTATCGATGGCGCATCGCCGTACGTCTGGTAGTTCGATGATAAAACGGGCTGGGCGGAATTAGATCATGCAATTCCATCGCACACTCCCCAAAATGTAACCGATAAAAAACCGACAAGCTGGCAACTTGGCGACGGTGTTCAAGGCTCTGGAGCTTTGACTTAACCAGTGCCTCATCGCCGATGAGCCTCTTGGCCCGCTTTTCGATCGACTCTAGTGCATCAAGCTAGTATTTGGCAGATCCGTCCCAGAGATGAAAACAGTACTCCATGCATGATCGAACTTGCGCTTGATACAAGCTGAGCAGCTGTTCTGGCGTGAAGTACCTTCTCACCTTTGCAAGGATTCCCAGCTTTTTGGCAGCCAGCTGAGCCTTTGCCTCAATGTATGGGCCAAAATTGAGAGTCGATGTCAACGTAACGCCAATAAGCTCAAGATGGTCAGTTATTGGCACGGTCACATCTCGGAAAGTTGGAGCCGGGTGAAATTGGCTCTTTTTAGCGGAAAAAAGACACCCCTGGGTTTTAGCAGCATTAAACCTGACCAGATTGGCATCGCCCCATTCGGAGACTGCCTGCAAGGACAGGTTCAAGTGCTCCACCATGGCCTCCCGGAGAGACTGAATCTGAGGCCCGGTAGCACGAGCGTTGGACAAGTATCTCTCAGCAACAGTGCTGTCGTCAGCATACCCAAAGGTACCGGGTTTTAGCAGATCGTTAATGTGCAGCAAGAATAAAGTTGCTGAGAGAACCGAACCCTGAGGGACCCCGGCATTGATATCCAATTGGTCCGACGAGAGGCCATCGATAACCACTCGAATGGACCGATCTCTCAGGAAGTCTGCAATCCAATCACACAGACCACCGGGCAAACCGAATGAAGGAAGCTTACCAATAAGGCTTTCATGCCAGACCCTATCAAAAGCCTTCGAGATGTCGAGGAGACGGCAAGCGCCTCCCCGTGCCTCTCGATGGCCTCACTCCAGATGTGAATGGCATACGCTAGAAGATCCCCAGTAGACCGATTTCGGCGGAAGCCATACTGGCGGTCACTAAGGATATCGTTTGCTTCTAGGTATGCCAGGAGCTTAATATTGAGTACACGTTCCATACTCTTACAGAGTATGGAGGTTACAGATATGGGTCTGTAGTTGGCCGGGTCAGCTCGACTGCCCTTCTTCGGCACGGGCTGTACATTAGCTTGCTTCCAAGCATTCGGCACTTTTCCAGCCTCATATGAAAGGCGGAATAGGCGTGTCAAGATCGGAGACAGTTCAGGCGCACAGGTTCTAAGAACTATAGCTGGTATTCCGTCAGGGCCGCTAGCCTTGTTCACGTCGAGGTTGTGCAGCACCCTACGGACGTCCTTTTGATGGATGCGAATGTCCGACATACTCGTCTCGCATCCATCAGGAGAAGGAAGGGGCCGCGCGTCACCAGGATTCAGACGTGAAGATTCCGCAAAAAGAGAGGCAAATAAATTTGCCTTCTCCTCAGCGGAGTGAGCCAGCGACCCGTCGGGTTTCAGCAGTGGTGGTAGTGAGGGGCGGCAGAAGTTCGACTCGACCGACTTAGCGAGGGACCAAAACGCTTTACTACCTGCTGGGTAAGAGGCAAGTTTGGTCCCTATTCGGCTGATATGGTCGAACCGAGCTCTTCGCAACACCATCTTGCAGGACTTGGCAGCCCTGTTGAAGGCCTTCTTCTTCTGATCCACGTCACTTGCCTTGCGCGATCGAGCGTCGACCCAAGCCAGGTACGCCCCATGTTTAATAGCGTCGGCGCGCTTACATTCGGCGCCAAACCATGGCCGGTCTTCGCTAGACATTGATACGTCAGAGAACGGAATGTAGTACTCCATTCCCCGACGCAACACATCCGTCACGGCATCCGCGCACGACGATGGATCAGTCGAAGAAAAGCAAGTAGGCTGCCAAGGATAGCATGCGAAGAAAGATCGCATACCATCCCAATCTGCTGACTTGTACCGCCAAACCCGCCGGGTGCCTCTTGGGCTGGGATCGGGCGGGGAATAGACGGATACAGACTTCACCAGACAGTGGTCGGAACTACCCAAAGGTGAAGCTATTGACACGGAGTATCTGTCTGGATCTGTTGTCAGAAGAAGGTCCAAGCAATTCGCGGTGTGCGAATCAACATCCGGTACCCTTGTTGCCCCCTGGACCAGCTGGGTGAGGTTTAGCGCTAGCGAAAGCTTATGCATCTCCCGTCCAGCATGATCGGTGCACTGGTATGGGAAGAGCCACTCCTGGTGGTGGGCATTAAAGTCCCCCAGTAACACCAATTGGGCTGAAGGGTACCGCTGCTGTGCCGCATCAGCCGCCTCACTGAGGTAATCTGTGAGCCTGGTTGTCTCCTGATCTCCGCTGTGCGAACGGTAGACACAGGCATAGATAATTTTATCCAGACCTGTGTCCACCAGAGCCCAGAGGGTTGTGAATCTGGAGTCCTCAAGGTTACGGAGACGCCGATAGCAAATGTCGTCACGGGCGTAAAATACATACGCCCGCCCGTGGTCTAAAATTGTGCTCCAGGGTGAACCCTGGGTAAGACAAGTACGACACGTCTGACGGATTCGCTATCTGCGTCTCCGTAAGGAAAAAGAGCGCTGGTTTCTCAGCCTCCAGATGATAGTGGACTGCAGTGATATTTGAGTGCAGACCTCTAATATTGGTGAGGTGCACTTTGTGGGGGAGGGGGTGCAGCCGCTGTTTAACTCCAGTATTCCTTTTTCCTTGCATAGTTTTAAAATAGAGTGAATAGATAAGAGGAGTAAGAAGTGAGACGAGGTTCCACGTTGCTAACCTACAGACACGCACTGAAAGGACACCATCATTGAGGCACTAGTCTGGAGACTGCGGGGACGGCCGAGCCCCCCCGGAATGTCCATCGGGCCCTCCCGTCTGGTCGCCAACCAGCACGATGGTGCATTCCGGGATTTTTCGACAGTTGGCGGGGCAGCCTTTCGTGTGTGGCTGGCACACTACTTGGGCCCCCAACTACCTGCGGTCGGCCAGCGGTGCACCGTGCCTCGGATCCCGCTACCCTCCGCGACTAGTCTCCCGATACATCCCCAACAGAACGCGTCAGGCTGGTCAGCCTGCAGTGGAACAGCTATCTCGACCCAACTCCTCTAGTTGGCTACACCGAGCATCGTACCGGAACACGGCTAGGCCGCTTGGCGGTACGTCTTTGCCTGGTGGGTGGTCGCAAACCTTCGGCCGAAGCCTACCACCAGTTAATGTCAACTGATTTGCACCACCCGGGGACCACGTGTAGGGAATCAAAAAATGGGTATACTCCTACGGACGAGGGTGACTCGGCCCCCAAAAACTTGAACTTATACTATTTTATTCACCAGCAAAGCTTTTGGTCATTTATGTCTGTGTTTTGGTCAATATTGCATACATAGAACATAATCGATATATTTTTGTACACTGACAATGCAAAATCCTTTTTCAATCCAAGCAAAAGTTGTTAGTATGATATCACCTACTGCGATAAAAATAAATAAAAAAACATTCATTTTTGCAGGCATGCCAGTAGAAACAGAAAAAAGACCGCCCATTGTAACTTGTTCTTTTATAATATGTTTGTCCTGTGTTGTATTATGTGGTGTACCATCCATCCAAGTAAAAATTATAAATTCGAAAGTAACTCAGGTGTGTGTCGGTCTGTTACCTTTTCACTTCTAAACAACTCGAAATTCAATGAAATTTGTCAAGGAGATACCGCAACCTGCGGAAGGATATAGGCTATTTTTTGCAAAAAAGAAATTGTAGATAGGGTAGGGAAAGAAAGGTAAGGTAGGATAGGTAGATGGGTAGGGCGGAGTACCTTCTCCATCCTACCCATCTACCTATCCTAGGCACTTCAATGGGACACTAAGGATGCGTGGAAAAAATCGGTCGGCACTGAACGCCACATTGTTGAGATCATAAGACAGGATTTATCGGTTCAACGTACAATACGAGCCTGTGTTCTTTGACTGTAAATATAACCGAATAAACACTACCATGATTTGTGCTTCAACTTAAGTTTTACTGGTTTACCTGAGTACCCCTACATCATGGAACCTACACCAAGAGAAGAAGAAGTCTATGATGTCGCTACGCCCTCGCTCCCGATGTCATATATATATATGTCGCATCAAGGGTGGCCGATAGATGCAAACCATCGGAAAGTCAGGATGCATTCCCTTAGGTTAAAAAAGTGCGTCAATGCGAAGTTGTTCTTGATTTGCCACCAGGCGGCGTGCTTGTGATTTGTTTCGACGTCCGTACTATTGACTAAACCCGACATATAATATACTCTTTCACAAAACAAATTTAAAAAAAAAACGAGTGGCATGCTTCAGATATTTTTAACCGCACCATCAATTGCAATCAATTTTATATGATACATTCAAATAATCTATAAATGTGTATCAAGAGCCCATGATCCATAAAATAGTGCTTAAGAGAGTTGATTATATACGAAGATACAATTTTAATAGTCAATTCTATAACATGTTAATTTTACACACAATTCAATAAAAAATCGATGCATGTCGTGCCATCTAGTGATATTTATTTGAACCAAATTTTCTTTCATAGCGCTGGGACCCCGTGCCCGTAGTAAGCAAATGAATGATGGCGGAGGAATAGAAGGTGAACCTATTGCCAACAATTAATCTGCCAACCCTGTACCAACTATATTGGAATCGACAACCGTGTAACCCAGAGACATAAATCTAACAAGATAACGCAAGTCCCTCCATCTGTATGAAAACCAAGCGTGACACTTTCATCATACACAGAAAACAAATTTACTTACCAATGAAAGAACATTTCCGATGCGTCGGCCAACTTTTTCTATACAGTCTTTACAGCTTAATTTGGCATAAAAAGGCATTTTTCTAGATTTCGGTGGATTGCCGGTGCCGATAATGCTAAATGAAAAGCTCAAATTACGATCATTGATCGTAATTTTACTCTGTTTTTTTGCACGCGAAGTACGTACAATCGCGTCATCTAGTTAGATTGATATCTGTGGTTTAACCGGATACAGCTGAGTACCAGTATTTTAAATGGAGCAAGTATCTATCTGGACTCTACATTTCCACAAACTAGTGACCGGGTAACACGATGTCCCTCGTGAAAGAAAAATCTCCAAAAACTTATTTCAAACACTTTAATTTTATGAGATACACGTACGTTAACACTTAGTTTACAACTCACTGCTCGAGAGCTAACGGAAAAACCCCATTTTACAAAATATATATCATTCGTTTTTTTCTGCTCCAAAAACCGTGACCAAAAAGTGCGGGCTGGCGCGCGAATGTAGTCAATTGATGGACTTTTATTAACTATGAATTATAACTTGTTCAAAATAGTTTAATTAAAATGGTTGGATGGTTTTAGTTGTTTTCGAGGTAATTTCAATATATTAAATCATATTATAATATTTAAACAAATTATCAGTGATTAATTATAATAAAGTAAATAAATTATATTCTATCAGTACATAGAATTGAACTACCGTACTAGTCAAATTGAGTACTAATAAAGTCTTTAAATGTCTGTTTTTACATCAATTGACGTTAAAATAATTCGATTTATTTTGTAATTGCTTACACTCGGTAAGACTTGAGTCAGATTGCCTGGCTTTTGTCTATACACAACGGTTTTCACAGATCTAAAAATGATAGCCGGGACCATCAGCTTTAAGTACTTTCTCAGGCGTGGACCGGCAAGCTTTGCTAAATCATTAAGATAATCCTGCGCGGTTGCTATTATGTAGCCACGAGCTGTATCATATTGCTGAGTTAGAAACAGAACGCACTCGTCAATGTGACAGATGTCAACGTCATCATAACTCTTAAATTAGAAATGTCACCTGGCTGGCGCACAGATAATAACAAGGGACAGTTCTGTTGTGAGCTACTAATAAATATGAATTAGTAAGAATAACCTGTGACAATTAATAAAATAAAACCAAACATCTTTCAATTACTATTACACCGGGATGACAGTTTTTGTATGCCATAAACAGGGAAGGAATCAATAATATCACATTGTACTGAATCTAGTGGACCAAGACCTGTTCATGTGCCAAAAACCTTATTAAATGTTCTGTCAACGTATCTATTTATTTATGTATGCTATACATAAGTTGAAACTTGTACAATGGCTGAATTTTCCTGGCTGTTACCCAACTTGTGCTCCAAGTGAATCCTCTTTTCAAGCTATTACGGCACCAAAGCTTATGTACGTACAGTTGTCTGAAAGTTGTGCAATGTATGTAGGTATAGATACGGTTGAAATATGTTGATGTCTAAGAAAAATTGGCCTTAATAAACATGTCTTTCACGTACTTACCTTAGATTGGTAATAGGGATCAAGACTAAAATAATTTTACAATACATGTCCTCGAAAAGTGCGTTTTCCAAGCAGCCAAACTGTACGGATAGTTTCACTTTTTTCACTAGTACTTTTTACTTTTCTGTATTTTTTAATTTTTAACTCCGTCGACAGCCAGACGCTTAGAGTTTTTATTATTTGAGTTTTTTTGTTTACAATTAGTTAAGTACAGATTATCATTCATATAAAAGGTAAAATGTAACTAATTCTTCTTTAAAGGCGATTTTAATGACTCTAGATTTAGATTTTAAATATCCATTAAATATGTTTGGAAAAACGTATATTTTGCTCGTGCCTTTTTGCGTTACGACATGACAGCTATTTGCACCTGCGCAGTAGATATGCTCGAGGACCTATTAGATAATCTGTGGATATGCTGAGCGTGCTGGAATAAGTCCGCCATTTTATTACTTTCTTGCTGGGTTCAAATTTTTTTTTTGTTTTGTCGCACAATGCTTAGTAAAATGTTGTATGATACACGTACGTAAGATGATTCCCGACTCGCTTCGCCACTCATCGGGCATCACCTACCTTCCGCACTTGTAGCATAAATAACTATTTAGTCGGTCAGGTTGATTCTATATCTATACTAGCTTTTACCCGCGGCTTCGCTCGCAGTGAGTGCCATTAACATTTTTTTTTTAATAAATAGTATCCTATGTTATTTTCAGATTCAGATTCAGGTAACTTTATTTGCTCAAACATCTGTGTACATACAATATTATAAGAAGCAATAATGCATGCAAGGTGATATAAAAACATGGGGTTGTACACTTTGTAATAACAATTTGTTGTAACAATTTCTAATACCTTCAAGAATATATGTACAAAATTTCATGATGATCGGTTCAGTAGTTTTTGCGTGAAAGCGTAACAAACAAACTTACATTCACATTTATAATATTAGTATAGATATAATTTTAAAAAAAATGGACACGTATTTTCTCTGTTGTCATGTAAACAAAAAACGATACAGAATGTTGGCATTTCATATGACGTCAGTCGTTGGTACACTTTGTACTTATAAGGTACGTCACAAACCTGTTCTCCTGAACTTTCATGCGCTTTATCTTTGCCAATATTTATCGATAATCTATCTGACGGACTAAATAGAAATTATTTCTTTAATCCGTATTGGTTGGTTGGGTTTAGACAGCCGACACTTTTTTATCACAGTAGCTATTTAGCTACTGTAATAAAAAAGTCATGATTATAGTTAATTCCCAAAATCGTGTGCCACCTACTGCGATCAGTTGGTGGTACACGATTTAGGTCTCCCGTGGACAGGAGCGATAGGACAGTGATAAAATATACCCATATAACTGTTTCTAGAAAATAGCTCATTGCGAGGCCTTTCATGATATTTTTTAAATAAACCAGCATAAATACAAAAACAAACTAATTGTTTTGATTTGACAACTTTATGACTAAGAACGTTTTCCCTAATGACATAGGTACCAAAGCAGCTTCCTACCTATATTTAAAAACGTAGAGCCATCCATCTTTCTCGTAGCATGAGTAATGTTCTGAAAAAACTGTTTTTCAGCGAATACTAGATGAAAGTAGAGAACTTAAAATGTTTGTGGTTATGATAGATGTTGTCGTTAAGTATGCTTACTGCTATTCATCGTAATATTTATTTCAATTGATTGATTTTTAGGGTTCCGTACCTTAAAAGAAAAAAACGGTACCCTTATATGATGACTTTGTTGTCCGTCTGTCTGTCTGTCTGTCCGTCTGACTGTCAAGACTCCTCATCTCGGGAACGCGTGTAGGTATCGAGTTGAAATTAATATCTTATAGTTACTCAAATTTACAACTTCTCGCAGCTGTGTAAAAACCAAACTTTTAGATCGACGCAATCAAGATATACAGTCGTTAATGACGCACATTTTAAACTCGCAAGGGAATCAAATCTACAGGGTACTTCCCGTTGACCTAGAAAAATTAAATTTGGCAAAAAGCAATGTCTTATACAATAAAGGAATGCACAATAAAGGAAAAAAGCCGAAAACCGTAAATATGGACCAACATCAAAAAATAAAAATGTTTGTAGTTGCTAAACTGACCGCGAATTTCGTCGATTTATTTATTTATTAATTTAATACTTCATGCACACAAGTACAGAGGCGGACTTAATGCCTTAGGCATTTTCTACCAGTCGACCTTTGGGTGATGGAGAGATAAACAGTGGTAGGTGCAATAATGAAAGTTACGTGGATTCTTTAAAATATACATATCATAAACTATAAATACAATATAATCATACCATATATATTCAAAATAATAAACTAAATACATAAATATACTTAAACATTAGTAGTAATAGACAAATAATTGAAAAACATTAGCGCTGTTACGATACTACTGCCAACTTCTTACGAATATGCTCGCGAATTTTAACTTTGAAGGTTAACCGGTTGGTTGCCATCCTGATTTCCTGGGGGAGCGCATTCCATAGAGAAATAGACTGAACAAAGAAAGAACAGTGAATGAAGTCAGTGCGGTGAGTGGGACATTGAAGAAGGCGGTTATGTGATGACCGTAGATTTTTACTGTGATTGGCGCAAATGTATTGAAAGTAAGGGGCCAGGTAACTAGGGAAATTGGAAGAGACGAGAAATGAGAACAAGGTAGTTAATGCCCTTTGCTCTCTGCGCTGGCGTATGGGCAACCACTTTAGAAGTGATCGATGCGCAGAGACATGATCATATTTACGCAAATTGAAAACAAATTGAATGCAGTAATTTAAAAGACGATCAAGTTTGTTGAGAAGATCTGCATTCAGGTCGTAGTAGCACACATCACCATAATCGATGATAGGAAAAATTAAGGTCTGCACAAGCATTGCCTTTGTATTGATTGGTAATAAATTTTTCAAACGATACAGAGCCCGCAGAGTTCCAGTGACCTTCTGACTCACACTAGCGATTTGAGTACGCCAATCAAGAGTATTATCGATGTGCAAGCCCAGGTCCTTTACATCAGTGCTGAATGGAATGATCTTACTGTCAAATAAAACAGGCGGCAAAGTTGCACCATTCACTTTAACAAAGTTTCGATGACTCCCAATGATGATCGCCTGACATTTATTGGGGTTTACTGCAACACCAAATCTATCGGACCAAGTTTTTATAGCCAATAAATCCCTGTTTAATTTGCTGATAACATCAGGTATTTCGTCGACATTCCCTTGATGGTACAACTGCAGGTCATCTGCATACAGATGATACGCACACTGAAGTTCGGAAGTAATGAGATTTATAAAAATAGAAAATAGAAGAGGAGAAAGAATGCCGCCTTGAGGAACGCCAGTTTCCAAGTCACACCAGCGAGATGAAAAATCTTCAACCTGAACTGACTGTTGACGATCCTGAAGGTAAGAGGTGAACCATTCCAGTGCTTCAGGAGAAACCATCAAATAGGACAGAATGGCTAACAGGATGTCGTGACTGACGGTATTGAAGGCGTTCGAAAAATTGACCAACACTAGTACAGTAACTTTGGTGTCTTCCAATCCTGCCCTTATATCGCCAGTCACTTTAAGGAGGGTGGACACAGTGCTGTGCCCGGGCCTGAATCCAGATTGTAGAGGGCTAATAAGCGAATTACTGAGCACAAACTTTGAAAGTCGATGTATGGGGATTAAAGTTTGCCAACGGAAAAGTTAATTTTATCCCTCATTTCTGTTTATCCTATCGTTAGAGAAATGTTCGGTGCCCTCATAGTGTAAGAACTTCTTACTGAAGTTATTTAATTTTTTGGTGAATGTAGCTGTTTGTACGGAACCCTCAGTGCGCGAGTCCGATTCGCACTTGGCCAGCTTTTTGTATAAAAATACTCATTAGACTTAACATAGCATTCAATACAATAGAAAACTGTTCAATATCAGAGATACAAGACAAAACCTTAGTGCTTTCTGCAGGAGTGCATTTTGCTAATGAGGAACTTCTTGCCGAAAGTTGTTTCCCGATAGCTAGGTAGGTATACAACCCGAGGGAGTTCAAGCCACAAGTGAATAAATTCGTTTGTGGCAAGCATCTGCGCTTACCATCAAGTAAATAGTCAAAAAGGAGAGCCTACTAACTAACACAGAGTTTGTGAGTATGGAGATGAAACACGGAAATTTGTGAGTGATAAATGTTTGTAACTATTTCACGCGAAAACTGCGAAACGAATATTGACGAAACTTTAAGCTTATACAACAGAATATCAAATGTGCTACAATATAGCACAAGAAATACTAAACCAATGCGGACGGAGCTGCGGGCGGCCGCACTATCTAGAACTACAAAAGCATAAAAAAAGCCTGTCGGTTTTCTAACGGTTACATTTCGGGGAGTGTGCGATGGAACTGCACACTTTTTTCCGCCTAGCCCTTTCCGTCATCGGACTTCAAGACATACGGCAATGCGCCATCGGTACATGGTTGATATCCCCCCATACGCACAAAGCGTTTTAAAAATACTTACATTGTGCGTACAGCTAAGGAGTGGAATTCCCTGTTTGTCTTTGTTTCTTGTTGTTTTCCTGATAGCTGCAACGTAGGGGTCTTCCAGTCAAGAGTGAATAGGTTACTTCTAGGCAAGCGTGCTTCACCTTCGACCACATCATCACTTAACATCAGGCGAGATAGTGGTCAAACGCGAGCCTAAAAAAAATGTAAAATAAAATTGCTTCTAAATATCAGAACAAACTTAACATAACCTTTTCAGAAGCAAGTGACAGGCTATAAATATCCGACAAATAATATGCAAAGAGGGACAAAACAAGCGCCACATATCAATAGATTTCCAACTAAAGGACAGAGGTAGGTCGCGGGTCGTTATAGATAGTTTGTTGCCCTTTGTGTAGGCAAACAAATGCAAATTGCATGAGATGAGATACTAACGCTGGCGGACCATATAGTATAAGATCCTACCGCTAAAACCTGTAGGCCATCTATTAATGAAACTTAATTTTCAACCCCCGACGGAAAAGAGTGTTTTTATAAGTATGACGTGTGTACCTGTTTGTTTTTGTGTATCTGTCTGTGGCATTATAGATCCTAAACGGATGAACCTATTTTGAAAGGTGTCTTTATTGAGAGTGTTAATAGCTATTTTTGATGAAAATCGGTTCATCCGTTCAATAGTTATGGGCGTTGTACTTTTTGAATCGGGGTGTTTGTGAATTCGCAAGATAACGTGTCATAATAACGTGTGCGATAGATTGTTAATCAAAGCGTGTCTACTACTAGATAAATTATGTAGCATCATCTGCCCTTTACCCATGTTACTTAGGGTCGGCGCAACACGTTTTCTTCCTCCATATCGTCCTGTCCCCCGTCACGCTATCACTGACTCCCTTTTCTTTCATATCACTCCTCACACAGTCCATCTATTTTTTCTTTGGCCTTTCTTGACCTCTCCATCCACCCAAATTCATATTTAAATTATGTAGTTTAGGATATAAATGTTTCGAGGATTTTTTTAATTTTACTTTTCGTCAATCATACTTGATATCAGAAGTAGCAGAACCCTGCCTAGGGTTGCTTAGCAATATCTTGCTGCAATTACCTTTGTATGTTAATAAACCCTGGCAATCCTGCAGTTACTATTCCAATATCAAGAAGATACCATTCATGAAAATTAAACGATCTGCTTTTTTTTATAAAAGTTTTCATGAACGATTCATGATTCGTTGGGATATCGTACTAATATAGGCAAACAAACAATGTGCTAGTCCAACCGTTTTCTTTTCGAGCCATCGACCGAGACCCGGGTCAAAACTCTCGTCCTCATGAATTTTAGGTAACTAAAGTTGTTTTGGGCGAAATATCGCTCGCCTTTGATATTATATTCTGTTAATTTAATGTAGACTTTAGCTGCAGTTTTTGCTGAACATTTTCATTTTCATGATCTGGACACACACACAAGAAAACACACGTGTAGACTATGGTCTACACTACAAGTTTCATTCAAACCCGTTAAGTGGTTGAGGCATGACTACTAACTTACAGTATTAATAAACACAGTATTAATACAGTATAATTTACTAGCTGTTCCCCGCGGCTTCGCTCTCGTGGACCACCCCACGTGACCCGTTCTCGGGATTAAAAATAGCCTTTGTCACTCAGGAATAATGTAGCTTTCTATTGGTGAACGAATTTTATAAAATCGGACCAGTAGTTTCGGAGCCTATTCGGTAAAAACAAACAAACAAAAAAATCTTTCCTCTTTATAATATAGGTACAGTATTTTATAATTTACAAACATACAGTATTTCATATTTTTTAATATAAGTCCGACTAAGGTAAAAGAAGTTGAAGGCTCCACAGTCCACGTGTTCTTTGTGATAATATATGAAAGACCGTCATCCTCGTATTTTTCTCAGCTCTTGAGTTTTTGATTGGTAACAGCTGTATATGATATTTAATTATAAAACAGATAAGTTTAGTGTCCCTAATAAAAAGAAGATCTGTTTATATTGTTTATTTAAAAACTAAATTGCAGTATTTGTTTGGAAAAGTTTGTGAAACGTGTAAAACTATTTACTTTGCTAAATTGGTGGCATTACTCCCCAGTGAAGTCAACAATTTAGCAAAGTAAATAGCTTCAGAGTCACATACAAGTTTGATACATTTTTAAACTTAATGTGACTGTTAGAAATGAATATTTAGTACATTACTATAAGACTGCGCATCAGACCGATGCCTACACCGATCAAAGAGACTTGACTTGACTTGTGATGTGGGACTCCAACCCACTAAAACTCCACTCGTCTGTGAACCCGCTGCGGCTGGCCATCACCGGACTCATCTCTGGGGAGTATCCTCCCCCCCCATCACCGGCGCACCAGAACTCATTGCACGCCGTGACCATCCCGTGTATGGCACCTTTGGTCCCCCTGTGACGGGATAGGTCAGTTGCCCCGCCACCACCCAATTTTAGGCCGCAGGGGATAGGGATCTCCCCTGCGGCCCCACCGCGTCCGCTTGGAGGCCGTGGAAGGTAGGGAGAGTGGCGCACCTCAATACTGGCACTCCTCTGCCGTCGCGGCCTCCAACCCTAAGCCACGATATCGTATGGGAGCCCTCATAAAACATCGTGGCCCGCGTCAGTTGTGATGTCGCCTCTGTTACCAAGCGACTGCTTGTTGGCCGCTACCTCGTCGGCTTAATCAGCAAAAGCCCTGAAGAGCGGCCCCTTCTCGGGTTCCTCTTCGCTTCTCTGTGGATGATCAAGCCACGGCTACTGAGCGCTCCCACCTCGACAATGCGGGAATCGAGCGGGGGTGACATAAATGTACCTACCTGCATCATATAGATTTATCCTTACTTCCTTACCAATATTATGAATGTGACTGTAAGTTTGTTTGTTACGCTTTCACGCAAAAACTACTGAACCGATCATCATGAAACTTTGTACATATATTCTGGGAGGTATTAGAAGTAACATAGGACACTATTAACGAAAAAAAAAAAAATATGGTTTCACTGCGAGCGAAGCCTTGGGTAAAAGCTAGTATAAATATATTATTAATACCAGTCTCTTACTGCCTCACTGTAGAGCGAAGGCCTCTTTTTAAACAGAGGAGGTTTGAGCAAACATCATGGGTTAATGCTGGGGGCATTAATCGCCACGTTTGCTCAAAGCAGGTTCGCGATTTCAAACTTATATTAACATACTAGCTTCTGCCAGCGACCTCGCCCGCGTGATTGTCGAAAATTATCCCCAGGGAACGTATTCCCGGGATAAAAAGTATCTTATGTGCTATTGCAGACTATAATCTATCTCTGTGCCAAATTTCATCCCGATCCGTCCAGCCGTTTGAGCGTGAAGAAGTAACAAACATCCGAACACACACACACACACTCACAAACTTTCGCTTTTATAATATTAGTGTGATGTGATATACTTAGTTCGGGTTTCCTTTACCTTTGTCAGCAAAAACTAAAATAAACTCTATATTTAGATAAGACTCAGTTAATTCCAAAAATGTTTCTTTTCTATCAAAACTACTCATGTTTTTCTCTCAAGTTCGCTGTTGAACTTCACTCAATTTAACACAAACTCGAAAGTTAGACTGAAGTAGCATTTAGCATTATATGTCTACTTCAAACTACAATTAGAGACTCGTATCTCGAGGTCAAGACTCTGCGAAATCCAAGTTCCTGACAGATCTAAGGTACTTAAAGATTTGGACCCCACTTCAGGCAAGGAGCGTCTTATAAACCTGATCAGGAAGTCCGGGCCAAAATCGGGTCCCTCGAGGCATCGAATATGGATTGCATCACAAATTTCCTTTGATATGCGTTATTGGAATCAAAGATTATGTCCCTTTGTTGTTCGGGGGTTATTGTTCTTCAGTAATACAATTACTCTCGTACGTCTCATGAGCAAAGTGGAGTTTTGAGGTTTTATTACTCTGTATTTTTATGTAACTTGCGCTTATTTATTTGTGATGGTAATAAATGTGATAGCCGTCATAAAATAATTACTGCTTAGATTTAAGATATTGTAAACTGTTCAAACACTCGTATGTTGATATCCGTCAAAATTCCGGCTCAGTACGTAAATAAATTAAGCCTTTTGGGGCTTCAGTGTTGTTCGAGAACATATCAGTTAAGATATAATTACGTACGAGAATATAAACCTACCTTTTTCGATGGGCTAATCGGCAGAAGGGTTTGTTACCTACATATTAGTCGTGTTCCTACGAAGACATTTTAAGGAAAGGTCATTGGTACCGGTGCCTTCCATGTCATCTGCCTAGTCTTTTTCCCAATTATTGTTGGGGTCGGCTTCCAGTCTCTGCTGCCTATCTGACCTCCACAACCCAGTAACTGGGTAACACGATACCCCTTGGCTAGACTGGTGTCAGACATCAGGCTTCTGACTACCCGTAAAGACTGTCAAAGATCTTCAAATGACAGCCGGGACCAACAGCGTTTTCCGAGGCACGGAGGAAACTCGGTATGTTGAAATGGTCACCCATCCACGGATCGACCTCGTCAAAAGTTGCTTAACCTTGAAGATCGACCCGTGCGGCTGTTATTATTTAGCCACGACGGTGCCTTCCATGTACCAACCTTATATTGTTCCAGATAATTGTCACTGCCATTCTCCTAAATGAAGGAATACGTAGGTACCTACAATTTCATAAGCTAAATTGTATGAATGGTTTTATTTTACAAGTTGAAGTTTCAATACATTTTTAGGGTTCCGTGCCTCAAAAGGTAAAAAAAAGGAACCTCTCTTGTCCGTCTGTCCGTGTGCCACCACCGATTTTCTCAGGAACGGGTGGAGCTAGCAAGTTGAAATTTATACCAGATACTGAGGTCTATAATCCCTATTAGGTGTATAAAAATCAAGGTCCTGAGTCAACACGATATCTTATCTTATCTTGTGGAGGGGCCGAGAAATAACTCGGACACTTCGACCCATTGGGATCTATTGTGGTCCCCTAGATACTTTACTCCTCCCCAATCTCGTTGAAAACTCTTTTCATGAGTTTTACAACGAGACTAGGTGATATGAGCCTATAGTCTTCCGGTTTTGGATATCCAACCCCTAGGAGACTCATTCGCTTACCAGCCAGTGCATCGCATGTGCACAGAAGGTGCTCCATGCGTTCCGTATGTTCCCCACACAACCTGCACATGGGTGTCGCGGCCAGACCCATCTTCATGAGCATGTCGTTGGTTCCAAAGTGCCCAGTAAAGGCCCCAAGCAGGTAGCGGATTTGCCCCCTGCTCATATTCCAAATGCATTTCCGGGCTTTGAAAGTAGAGCCTAGAAATTTCTTTGAGTGTTGTAGACCGGTACTAGACAGCCAATATGTTCGTTGTCTGTGATCTGCAAACTCCCTAAATGCGGCTTTTACGAGACACGTCGAAATGCCTACACATGGTTCTGGGCCTACAAAATCATTTGCAGAGCCCTCTCTTGCCAGTTCATCTGCCACTTCGTTACCATGGATTCCTTTGTGCCCAGGGACCCATATCAGTCTTACCCTGTTATGCTTCTCAAGCCTGTTTAGGGTCCGGATAGCATCCAGAACAAGTCCGGAGTCCACTTTGTAGGATGCCATGGCTTTGAGTGCAGCCTGACTGTCACTAAGAATATATATGGATTTACCTCTGGTGCCTCTATCTATATTCTCTTGAGCACAGGTTATTATGGCATATGTTTCTGCTTGGAATACAGTTGCCATCTTACCTAAGCTTTTGCTACATTTGTAACCTTTTGCGAATATTCCCGCTCCTGTACCTGATTCCATTTTGGATCCATCAGTGTACCACACCAGACTATCTTGTTCTGGTGGATCTAGTCCCTTCGTCCAGTTCTCTATTGTAGGGATTTGGACCTTGAAAGACCTTTCAAACACAAACATAGTTTGCATTTTATCGGATATCATGCTTGTTACCCGATCCAGGCCTTCATTTACATCGAACTTTGTATGGTTAGTCTTTGGCTTAGAGGCATCCCATAGTCCAGCAACAGCAAGACGATGTAATGTCTTCCTTGCCTCGAATTCAACCATCATATGCAGCGGAGGGATATTAAGGTATCTCTCAATCGCTGCCGTAGGTGTTGTCCTGAAAGCACCCGTGATGCCGAGACACACTGTTCTTTGTAACCTGGTGAGTGGCACTTTGCACGAGGCAAGCTTTGTTCTTGGCCACCACACTATACTGCCGTATGTGATAATAGGTATTATCATTGTCCGGTACAGCCATAGTATCACTTTGGGCTTTAGCCCCCAAGTTTTACCGTAGGTGGAACGACACATGCCGAACACTCGTAAGGCCTTTGTCGTAATATTTTCCACATGAGTTTTCCACCTGAGTTCTTTGTCAAGCGTTACACCAAGATATTTAACTTCGGTGGACCAGGGCAGCTTTATTCCATTGAGGGAGGGCTCTCCTAGGTTTCCTAGTTGTCGCTTCCTCGTGAATGGAATAATGACTGCTTTGCTTGGGTTGATAGAGAGGTGGTTCTTTGTACACCATTCCTCTGTCATCCTCAATGCCTGTTGCAATAATCCAGAGACTATGTTCGGGAATTTACCATTAATCATTATAGCTATGTCATCTGCATAGCCTACTGTATAGAATGGTTCGGTATTGAGTTTGGTAAGTAGCGAGTCTACTACCAAGCACCACAATAATGGTGACAGCACTCCGCCTTGCGGACAACCTCTTGTTGTTTTAGCGCTAAGTCTGTCTCCCATCAGTTCCGATCTGACTATTCTGCTTCTCAGCATAGAGTCAATCCAGTTGCACGTGGTATCATTGATGCCATGTTCCTTAGCAGCAATGCGTATGGACTCAAATGTAGTCTTGTCGAAGGCTCCCTCTATGTCGAGGAAAGCCCCGACACATATCTCTTGTCCCTCTAGCGCAGCCTCGGCTCGACTTGCAACATAGTGCAATGCCGTTTCTGTAGATTTGCCAGGGCTGTAGGCGCACTGTAGTTTATGTAGAGGGAATACTTTAAGTGGTCCCTCTCTTAAATACCTGTCTACCAGTTTCTCCAGAGATTTTAAGAGAAAGGATGATAGACTGATGGGCCTGTAAGCTTTAGCTTCTTCATAAGTCGGTCTGCCCACCTTCGGTATGAAGGTGACTTTGACCTCTCTCCATGCCTTGGGTACGTAACCAAAGGCTATGCAGGCTCTGTAGAGCCTACTTAAATGGGGTATCAAAACAGATGCCCCTTCTTGCAATAGTATTGGGTAGATACCATCCGGACCTGGGGATTTGAGAAGCTGAAAGCCCGCTATGGCAAGCTTCAGCTTATTTTCATCTACCACTTTCTTTGCCGTGAGCCAGTTGTTTTTGGACGTGTGCTTTATGAGCTCGTCCCTTGTGACTGGTTCCTCTTCATCGCTGTCGCGCAGTATACAATCCGGGAAGTGAGTCCTAAACATCACGCCCAGAGTGTCCTGTCCAGTTTCCGTTAGATATCCATTCTCATCCTTTACAGATGAGAGTGGGTTTGTCTTGGTCATGGACATTGCTTTGCACAACCTCATACCATTCGGCAGATCTTCGATGGAGGTGCAATGCTTCCGCCAATTAGTTCTTCTGGCCTTGCGTACCGCCGTGTTATACCTCGTCAGCATGCTATGATAGCCAGAAAAATCTTTCCTGGCTTTTGCATCATTAAAGGCCTGTCGTGTTTCCTGACGTATTTTAGCTAGTTCAGGAGTCCACCATGGTACCTTTTTGCAAAAGGCCTTTTTCTCTGGGCAATTATCTTGCCATGCCCGCCTTGATTCTGTCCGCTTCAAATTCTATATCTAATATTGAATTAAGCTTACCTTCAGGGCTCCCTAGATTTACTTTGAGGTCCCTCCTGTACGAGTCCCAATTTGTATACCTTGGGTTTCTCCTTCGTCTAGTTTTGGCTTCTCCCGCCGTACTAAACCTAAAGCATATATAATTATGGTCAGACAGAGAGATTTCGTCCGATACATGCCAATTTTCAATATGGGCGCTGGCCCTGTTTGAAGCCAGTGTCAGGTCAATAACTTCAGTTCTCGCAGAGGTCCTGAAAGTAGGTTTATTGCCTGCGTTAAGGATTTGTAAAGAAGAGCTTACCACAAAGTCCAACAAATCCTCCCCTCGTTTGTTGACATCTGAACTGCCCCAAACGACGTGGTGTGCATTCGCATCGCAGCCAAGTATCAGGTCGAGGTTTTCTTGGTTGCCGTAGTCAACCAGTCTTCTGATTAGTGGTGTTACTGGTTCCTTTTGTTCGTATGGGAGATAGGCAGAGGCAAGGATAATTTTCCTTTTCTCTGTTCCCGTCCCCACTTGGATCAGAGTTGTTGTGAGATCCCTGTAACAGAAAGCACGTAAGGGCATTGCCTCTATACCGCCCCTGATATAGATGCAAGTCCTCGCGTCATTAGTTGGACAGTCATAGAACACCATGCCCCCTGTCCCGCCTAGGCCTTTTATAGTCCCTTTGTATAAATAGGGTTCCTGTATCAAGGCAACGTCGTATGTATTAAGCTTCAGTTGCCGAGCCAGAAGGGCAGTAGCGGCTCTGCAATGATGCAAATTGATTTGTACACACCTTAGTCCCTCCATCTTGGATGTTTTGATGGGTTTGTGTTGGTAGGAAGGCCTCAGTTTTGAGGCTCCCCCTCCCTCGCCTGGCTCTCCTCGAGGGCAGCTGGCGACGCAATCCCCAGTGTATCGAGGCCTTCGAGGATGTCATCCTCGAGATCCACCTCTGACGCACTGGTCCGCGTCTCCGCCTCCTGCGCCACTTCGTGAGCAGAGACCTCTTCGATGGCCTCCTCACACTGCGGTGGTCCATCTTCGGAGGGCCCCCCTCCTGCTTCCGCAGTAGATGCCTCTCCCTTGTCTTCTTCCAGGAGCTTGAACGAGTATCGTTCAATACCTCCTGGAAGAGAGTAGCCCAAGGCCTTGATGACCCCAGCAGACACACTGTCCATGAGGACGATAGGACGGATGCCGGTCTGCTCAGTGAGAGTATTCACGACCTTCCAGTCGTCCGTCCGCAAGGCAGGGTTAAGCCGCTGGAGCAATCGAATGGCCCGGGCAGAGTCTTGCAACGCCAAGTTGCGACTCTTCCATGCCATTTTGACTGGCTTTGGAAGGTCCTTGGCGTCGACGACCTTGAGTTTCAGGGAGCCAAGTTCCACATTGTGGATGGCACCCCGAAACCAGCAAGCTGCATCAGAGTTGTCGCAGGATACATGAACTGCACCTGCGACAACTCCGGGAGCAACTGTGATAACCGGCAGAGGATCCGGCGCCTCTTCCAGTTTCTCAATTATGAGCTCCTGGATTGGCACCAAGTCCTCCGCCTTCAAGTACTCTTCTGGGTACTTGACTGTGACGACAGCGAGTTTCACAGCCGCCACCGCATTCCTAAAGGATCCGGTCGAGGATGATTGCATGATTGTTTTCATCCTCTTGGCCTCCATGTCCCCGCTGTCGCCGCTGAGAACAGCACGCGGTCTCTTTGATGGGCCTCCCGTAGGGGTCCCCTCTAGAGCCGCCTGCTGTCTCAGCTTTTGGCGCTTCTTCCTCTGCGCCCCAGATCGTCCAACCGGAAGCCAGCCTGATTCATGCCGGCCGCCGGAAGACGAAGAGGTGCTGCCTTTGCCGGTCGCGTCCGGGGCCGCAAGGTCCGAGGTCATCAGACCTCTAACGCAAGGGTCACGTGTCGCGCCGGCTTTGGCAGTACCCTTATGCCCATTGGGCTGGTTTGCAGTTCCGCCCTTCGGTGGTCCCACAGCAGTGCCGACCCTCGGCAGTGCCGCAGCAGTACCGCCTTTTGACAGTCCCACCACAGCCCCACCTCGAGTCGATCCCGCTGCAGTCCCGCCTCTGGACGTTCCTGCTAGGGGAAATGCAGTCCCGGCTTGCGCCGGTCCCACCGTCTGGTGTGCAGTCCCAGCTTTCGCCGGTCCCGCCTTTTGGAGCGCAGTCCCAGCTTTCGCCGGTCCTTTCGCCTTGTGGTTTTTTTTATTATTAAAATCCATTAAAAACCCGATTAATATTTATTCATCCCTCAACTATCCCCACCCGCCATGGAGTGCTCAAGTGGCGATGCTACGGTAGCACCAGGGATTAGTCAAGGGATATAGCTCCCCCCCATTAGTTGCTCACGAGACTGCACAGCACCAACCCACACCGCTACCACTAGCAATGCGAGCGAGCACCGCCGCCTGCGAGCCCCCAATGGGAGTGAACTTGCCTGGGGGCCGTCTGACCGGACCCCGCAGCCGATTGACCGTAGCTGGCTAAGCTACGGCCTCCCGTGTGAGGAGAAATCCAGGCCAAAGTGGAGTGTTGCCTCAGAGACGTCAAACCGCATACGCTCATCGGCTCAGCCACCAGGATCCCATCATCCTCCCGTACGGGTTCCCGCGCACGGCACAAACACGCGGGAGGTCATTGCTATCCATCATCTGATCTTGTTCGATGGTGGACACCCAGGAGCATGACCTCGCCACCCCTGTGTTTAGTCGCCCGGTGATTTCTGTTACGTCTATTTCATAAGGAATTAGACCAATAACGGGGCGGCAACCTCGAGAAGGAACATCACCGCGCTTGCCTTGAGGATCTACGCGACCGTAGCGCTCTCCCTCAAGACCACGCCACCTTGCCATCTCAGAAGGAGTAAGGCAAGGTAGGTCTGCATCTATACTACCAAGCCAAGCAGAGTGAAACTAAGCGAAGCAAGTTCAAAATTTTTTAAAGCATAGATCCAGCCCCTCCCCGAGTCAACACGATAAAAGATATGGGCAAATTTAGATTTTCGCGAGAACTTATAAGTTCCAATATTAACATTAATTTTCAAATTTTTTTTATTTTGCGGAATTTTACTTGTACCGTAAGACCTTGCATTTAACCAAAATTGATAACTCTAGGTCAACCGGAAGTACCCTATAGGTTTTGGGTCGAAAATCTTTATGGTAGTTCCCGTTGACCTAGAATCACGAAATTGGTTAAAAGTGGCACAAGTAAAGGGAAAGATCCGAAAAATAAAAAAAAAATTGAAAATCAAAGTAGATTTTAGTTCTTACAAGTTTTCGTGAAAATATAAATTTGCCCATATCATTAAAATTTAGCCACCAATAAAAATGATATCAATTTTATTACGGCAGTATAATGGGTAGGTACGGAACACCCGGCGCACGAGTTCGACTAGCACTTGACCGGTTTTTTTATAATTCTTAACTATAGCACAGATAATACAATATATACAGATGCCTCATACCATAAAAAGAAACCGTGCCGGCGTAACTAGTGTTTTTCATCTGATTTTACCGATTATTTTTTAAAAATCGATAGCGTCCGGTTTCGTTCCACGGCAATAGATAGATCACCATCTATATGCGTGGAACGGAACAGAACGAAACCGAACGCGATCGATGCACAAAAAATTATCAGTATAATCAGTAGCAGTGTATCAGTACAGTAGTTTGGGCGCACGGTTAGCGCAGTGGTTGAGCGATTGACTGCTGCGCTGCGTGTCGCGGGTTCGATTCCCGCACGGAACAAATATTTGTATGACCTACAGATAGTTGTTCCGGCTCTGGGTGTTTGTGTATGTGAGTTTATATGTTTGTAAACGCACCCACGATACAGGAAAAAATTCCTAGCGTGGGGCATCGATTTAAAAAAAAAAAAAAAAAAAAAAAAAAAAAAAAAAAAAAAAAAAAAAAATATAGAACGTCGGCACGGTTTCTATGTATGGAATGAGACACCATTATTGACGTCTGGCGGCTGTCCGATCCCTGTTTTCGAATACAGAAAGTTCTGTGGTTTCCAACATATACACGCTATTGTTTGTGGTTTATCAAAAGCCGCTGGATTTAGATTTCACCTGTATAAACAATATCGGAAACGTTGAGGCGTGTACACCGCAATTTTGGTGAACAGTGAACTGGTTCAATACGGTTTTTTTGGAGCTACGTAAAGGCAGTAGATATTGCTTCCTTTATGTGGGCTTTATATGTAGGTTTCCTTTTTGAATGTGAAGTTATTTTTTCTGTAAGTTAATATAGACTTAACCCTAGAAGAATCATAATTCTCTTGCCCTTGTCTTCTTCTTAATTATTTATTTATGTACACACAAAACACGTAAAAGAGAAAATGCGTATAAAGATAGAAGAGCACAAAGGTGCTGCTTATTTCTAGAGAAACTTCTTCCAGCAGACCTGCGACAGGAGAGTTGGATAAGAAACATAGACAGTGTAGAAGTACAAGGAAAGGTAATAGATTGTAAAATTTAACTAATACAAACATAGTATAAAAAAATTGCAATAAGTGCCGGTGGTCTGTCCATTCACTTGTATCCCGGATGACCTATACAGTGCTTCTAACGCTGCAATAAGCGTGGCCGCATATTGGGCACAGACAATCTAATTGAATGTGCCGTCGAAACGAAAAGAAGAAGAAGAATAAGTGCCTAAACTCTATTTAATTATATTGAAGAGAAAAATAAAATTAATACATAATAATAAAATAAAATAATATATATCTATAATGTAAAATATCACAGGATGGAAGAAAGATAGTGTTCTTTGACTTGCTTCTTAATAATAGAGACTTTGAGCGTTACGTTAACGCCATCTATTCTTTATTTGATTCAGAGATCATTAATTCTAAGCAGCTATAATTTGGTATGGTCATAGATATAAATCACGGCTACAAAATTGTATAATATAATCTGATAGAGATACTTTGAGCGTTACAGATCTTAGGTGGAAGTGAAATCCACAATCGTACTGCATGAACAGAGAAGGAGTGGGAATCTTCTTGTTATTCGTTGCCTTCATTTCTGAAGGTCGTCTCTGTCTTGGAACGCTTTGACGGAGTCACTGACAAGCTGCTTCCACGCCATTCTGTATTCTGCTCTTCTCAGGGCAGTGATGACCGTGAGTCCTGTAATCACTCTTATCTGGTCTGACCAGCAAGTAAGTGAACATCCGCGCGAGCTTTAACCATTCACCTTTCCCACCAGAACTAGGTTTTCGAGATTGTCTGGCTGTCTCCGAGCGATATGACCAAAAAAACTCAGCACTCATAACGTGGAGAGTCTGGAATTGATATTCAGCTGGTCGAAAATGGATGTATTAGTGTGATTTGCTGAAATTGAGTTAAAACAACACAAATATATTCATGCAGTCTTCAGCAGGTCCAACAATACTTCCAAACTTTTCTGCCCATTACTTGTTTTTACGCCCTAGTGGCTGCGGAGCCGGAGCAGGACCAATAGATCCAATAATGAGTAAAAATTCAATAAAACACAGTTAATCCCTGCATCGAACCATACAGGGTTATTAATCTCTAAAATAAACAAGCTGAAACGTCAAGCTGGTACCCGCAAGATTCTTTTCCATCGTTTCTTTGGTTTAACCCCGATTCCTAAATAAAAAATTGTATGAGTAATTTTATTATTACTACTAATACTTGCCTCTAGCCTTATGAGCCATTCACACAGTCTATCCATCGTTTGTTTGGTCTAAACCCTGATTCCTAAATAAAAAATTGAAGTTGAGTATTTTTCAAACTCTACTATTACCTGATAACCTTATTACCTTAGGGTTTGACTCGTTTTTAACTTGAAATACTCAATAGTGGGTTTAACATAAGTGCACCTCTACCCAAACCTTCGGGCAATGCAAACGTGATGTAATGTTTTAGTCAATTTGAAAACAGTTTTGGATAAAACTCGCATATTTTTTTTAGGATTAACCTAAAAAAAATATGCGAGTTTTATCCAAAAAGTTGTGACAACAAGCGTCGGATAAAACTTGCGGTACAACAAATATGGCGCGCTGCGGTACCGCAACATGTCTCGAGAAAGATCGCAGAGATGCATGAAAAGCGACAAGTTGCTTTGGACGTCACCCAAGGCGTTCGCAACTTTGCATTCTGAAATCCTTGTCTTACTAGGATTTGAGAAATCGACGATACACGGATTGAGATCTAGACGTTTGCATTTTATTGTTACTGTCTTGCACTCTGTTTGCATAATGCAGTCGTAATACTTACATATAAAACAACAAAGAATGTCCTGCCATCTATCCTTGGTTTAATTCAGAGATCATTAATGCTACGCAGCTATAATTTGGTATGGTCATAGATATAAGTCACGGCTACAAAGTTGTATAATATAATCTGAAAATACATTTTTAGGAAAAAAGCTTTAGAAAATTCTAAGAGCAATTACCCTAAAATTACTTGTTCAATAACGTTAAGAAATACAAAACCGAACGAACGGGCTAAAATTATTATAACTTAAAAAAAATACAGGGGGTGACCATAAGCTCTTAGAGTAAGTTTATTTTGAGTGTGCGTAAGTGACGATGTATAGAAGTCATATCAAAATAACCTACAGCTAACCCTCCAGGTATCTACAGATATAATTTAATAGGGAGATAATAAAGAGCTTCAGCCAGCGGCTTCGCCCGCGTGAAAGTCGAAAATTATCCCGAGAGAACATATTCCCGGAATAAATATCATGTGTGCTATTCCTGACTATAATCTATATCTGTGCCAAATTTCATCCATATCCGTCCAGCCGTATGAGCGTGAAGAAGTAACAAACATACAAACTCACACACACACACACACTCACAAACTTTCGCCCTTATAATATTGATGTGATAGTGTGAAGTGTGATATCTACGGTTAAATATAATTAAGGGCCTACACGCGCTATAGTGCCGTAAAACGGTAACTTTCTAAAGCATACTCCTTAGTAACGGCTAAGATAAAAGGTTTGAAAACAAAAATGTTTATTATTGTTTCATGTACATTTTTTTTTAAACATGTTTTTTTCGTATAACAGAAAGTTTTGCTTTAAAAAAATAATTAGCAACACGATGTTTTTCGCAACTTTTGGATACTCCTCCAAAGCGACTTGAATGTTTAAAAATATTTTTACACAGAAACATTTATGGCTGGAATTTCTTCATAACTGACATAGCATATGTAAATCAAATAACATTTTGCAAACATAACTGTTCAAAAGGAGGTTCAATATTCATATTTTGGCATCGAGCGGGCGCATGGCCAGTACTGCGTTTACATTGGGGCGTATATATCGCCTTAAGTAGATACACGTGCTCAATGTTACACGTGTACGTTTTTTCGTGTACCTGGCATAAATTGAAATCCATCTGCGAAACCATACAACACACTGTATAACAATGTGAAAACGTGCTGAATAACATATTGTGGGATTTTCTAAAACTGGGTCGTGTTAGTTTTGTTTAGAACAGCCAAAACCTATTGAATCAACGCTTTGGACAAAAACTATACGAATGTCAGGTTAAATTATATTTATTATTTATTTAGCGTTTTCGTCATTTTTAACCGACTTCAATAACGAGGAGATTCTCAATTTAATTTCTTTTTTTTTGTTATCTTGATACTTTTTACTAGGTGAACCAATTTTGAGGTTATTTTTTTTTTTGAAAGCTGTTGCTTCTCGTGTGGTCCTATATAAATTCAATCATTGATCAGATCAAGAACTAATATAAACAATAACTAATAGAAAGTATAAACAATAAACAGACATGCGATTGCAGCAATCCCGAGAGATCAGCCGT
Source organism: Orthosia gracilis (assembly GCA_947562075.1). Taxonomy (NCBI): domain Eukaryota; kingdom Metazoa; phylum Arthropoda; class Insecta; order Lepidoptera; family Noctuidae; genus Orthosia; species Orthosia gracilis. The sequence continues at coordinate 31,764,670 of OX387272.1, read as the reverse complement.
CATTTATTGAAGAGTTCTGTTTTATATCTCCGAAGTTCTTCATCAAATCATCACTAAATTAAAATGGGACCAATTTGGGATCATATTCTATCAAACAAAAAGAATTTTCAAAATCGGTCCAAAATTGACGAAGAAATCGGTGAAAAAAAAAAAAAAAACAACCATAAAGTCGAACATAGAACCTATTTCTTTTTGGTAAGTCGGTTAAAAATAGGAACATCGACTACCGAAATTGAAGTTAATTTTCACTTTATAGTATTTTTATTTGAAAGTCGGTTGTATTTTTTTGTAAAAAAATATTTTATTTATTTTTAAATTTTTATAGCAATTCCTATTTTGTTAAATGTGACTATTCTAGAAAAAAAGATTACAAACTTAATGTAACAAATTGTAAAGCGCAACTGCAATAATTGGCTGAATAAAGTTATATCAACAGCTAATTATGCGGTTACTTTGTTTCGCGGCTATTTCCGTTCAAGACATCTGGGGTTAAGTAAATCAAATTTTCATATCAGAGTGAAAAGTCTAGAACAAAAGTTGCAAAATTCGTTTGAATATATTAGTTTCTTGTTTAACAAAAGGCAAGACAACAAAGCATCAAAATTGAGAATACAGACTTTAGAACACACTATAAACTGACGCTTAATCCAATCTATTGTGTCCAATTCGATTTCAGATTTGCAAGCTTCAGTTATCCCCATCGTACGTCAGACGTGCAGAGATACGTAGTACCTACATAATTGGACAGACACTGTCTTTTGTGCTCGATAGTGAACTAAAGGCTCTTTGAGAATACCTTGGGCGGATTGAAAAGCGATTCCCTGGAATCCATTCGGCGAGAAATGAGCGCAAGTAAGTCGCTCGGATAGCTCTGCCTCTGTCGGCCGGATGTAGAGGGCGTGCGCCTCCGGTGACGTGTTTCCGGTGGCAAGCGATTCCGGCGTCTAACAATATTTGCTACATGTACGAATTCTGAATTTAAACTTGCCTACACTTCATCGAAATCTGTAACTGTTGAGTGTGCATGAGCCAAGTTATGTAATCATTTGGAATAGATATGGGAAATTTATAGTAACTTTCTTCTAATTAGGGTTCCAATCCAATTAGTTTAGTAGGCCCAAGCATTATTGCTGAGTTTGATTTCTAGCTCCAAAAATATTAATGGGTTTTGTCTGGATTTGTACGTCGTTGTTTATTCTAGAGATAAGTAGCACGTTTGTCCTCTTCTATCTTTATATGTACTTATTTCTTAAGAAACTTCTGCCAGCAGACCCGCAAAAAGGAAAAATGAAAAAGAAATGTAGACAATAGTGTGTGAGAACAGGAAACTAAGAAAAGTGAACGACTTAAACTAAAATATAAAAAATTTGCGCACCTTGTGGTGTTCTGCTGAGCAGACCTACACGTTTTTAAGTCTATTTACATTTTAATAAATACTTTACAAAACATACCTTTATATCTTTTGATTTTGTATCAACTCATGTCTCATTTTTATGAATTCTTTGTTACTGTTAACATCTGAAAAGCATACTTTTAGTTATCTCTGATTGTTTTAATATTCCATAACTTATTTATATCGCTAATTTCTAAAATCTTGTAATTTTTTCAACTTCAACTCTTATTAAATGGCATTTGTGGAAGGGACACCACAATTTTGCCAATAACACGTGCGAACTGTTAATAGACCATCAAACGCTGGAGAGTATTTAGCGAGATTTAACAGTAAAATAAAAATATTTATCAAAATAAAAGTTTAGCATTTCTTCGCAGACGTAATCCGACAGTAGGACCACCACAGAGTATGTTATATGAACAGGACAGATGATGACAAACGTAAACCGAAAGAGAAAAAAGAAAAAAAAAAGAATAATTACAATAGTTACAACTTAATATTATTAATTTCAATGAATTTGCATAGTTTAAATATAAATCGAGTAAATACTAAAGAAAGAAGGCATTTAACCGAAGTTGGACGAGGGATATGAGGAGGAATGATATCATGAAAGGAGAAGCGCAATCTAGGACAGGAGAAAAATAAATGGTCCACGTTTCCTTCATCCAAACCACATTCACAAAGAGAATTATCCTTAATCCTAAGTTTGGCCAAGAAATGAGGGGTGCAACAATGATTTAATCGTAAGCGACAAATAGTAGAGGTAGTGTTTTTTTTTTCCTAATTGGTATTTGAAAAACCAAGGCTTGTGGGGAATCTCGGGTTGAATATCTCCATAATATTTACCCTTTATGGACTTAGAGATTTGCCATTCCTTGGCCCAAGATTTAAACAAATTTAGAGGTAGAGTGGCACAAATTTCAGAGTGGGCAAGAGATCCAGTGAGAACAGCATTTTTGGCGCATGAATCAGCTGACTCATTACCAAGAATACCGACATGGCCAGGAATCCAAACTATGACAACATTAATACCAAGTTCATGACATTGAAATAGTAAATCTCTAATTTTTAAGATTATAGGGAACCTTGACTTAGATCTGAAAGGATTAGATAGAATGGCTTGAAGGCAACTTTTTGAGTCAGAGAAAATTATGGAGTTATTTAACTTATGAGACAAAACAAATGAAATAGCTTCAAAAATGGCAATTGATTCACCTGTAAAAACGGATGTAACAGAAGGGCACTTATAATTTAAAATAATTTTTGTATGAGGAATCCAAACAGCAACTCCTACAGGGCTATCATCGGAGACTTTGGAAGCATCAGTGAATATAGTAGTCCAATTATTATATTCAGAGGAAATTTTTTGGACAAAAATCTTGTGCGGTTCTAAGGTATTTTTGTGAATTCCAAAGTCCAAAATGATCTCCGGTTGGAATACCAGGGCATTATAAGGCACCGAGTATAAATATAAAATAGGGTTTTGAAAAAGTGGGCAAGAAAGACGAGTGAATTGAAGGTAAGCACGTAGAAGACAAGGAAGTTCAATATTAGAACGACAACTGCAAGAGTCAAAGATGGATGATAATTGGTCCAGCTTACCAAGAAGGGGATGTTCAGAATTCTGTACAAGTTTAAAAATAAATCTATTTGCCAGAAATTGTCTTCGAATCGTTAAGGGAGGTTCAACACACTCAACTTGCATGGCATTAATTGGGGACGACTTCATCGCCCCAAGAATAATCCGTAAACACTTTGATTGGATTTTATCGAGTTTTTGAAGGCCAGATTTGTTACAAGGATCTAATAGGAACATACCATAATCAAAGTGACTACGAACTATTGCATTGTAGATCAGTTTTTGAGTATATGGGTGAGCACCCCACCAAACACCAGAAAGAGAGCGAAGAACATTAACGTTTCTTTCGCATTTTTGAGAAACAAAGTCTGTGTGTGCAATACCTGATAATTTTGTAAAAAATTTAACCTTGTTCACTTGACAGATATTTTCACCGTTAACTTTAATATCAACAGGAGGAACAATATTTTTTCTTGTAAACACAACTACAGAGCTCTTAGAGGCTGATAAGGACAAACCGTGTGGTAGAAGCCAGTCAGATAGATATCCAAGGGCGGAATTTAGACGGTTACTAGCCTCATCTATAGATTTCCCAGAAAAGTATAAAGCTAAATCATCAGCATACTGCAATATTTGACAAAATGAATCAGTAGAAAAATGTAAATCATAAGTATAAAGGCTGAATAACAGAGGGCTTAAAACTGAACCTTGTGGTAAGCCTTTCCAGATAGTCTTAAGAGGCAAAGAGGAGTCTTGAGTTTTAATGGAGATGGTTCTCTCCATCAGTAAGTTACAAATGAAACGAACCAGTTTTATAGGAATATTTAACTGATGCACAAGTTTATCCTTGAGCACCGGGAGAAGAACATTATCATACGCTGAGGCAATATCCAAAAAAGCTCCTACTAAAAACTGCTTCTTTAATAAAGAAATACGAATATCAGAAATTAATATACTAAGACTATCCATTGTGCTCATACCTTTTCTGAACCCAAACTGGGATACGGGCAACAAGTTCTTATTTTCCACAAACCACTCAAGTCGATGCTTCATCATATGCTCGGCAACCTTGCACAAAACAGACGACAAAGCAATAGGCCTGTAGCTATTTGGGTCTGACGGGTTTTTGCCAGGTTTAATGACCGGAATGATTGTTTGATGTTTCCACGGCTGTGGAACCAAACCGTACTCAAAAAAGTTATTAACAAGATCAAGGTAGTATTGCTTTGTACTACTTGAGGCGTTTTTTAAGAATGAGTAAGGGATCCCATCTGCACCAGGAGAGGAATCAACAAGACCGTCAAGAGCCAGACAAAGTTCAGAAAAAGAGAATGGGGCGTCGAAATTATTTTCGGAAGAAAGAAAACCTGGAGTAGAAGGAAAAGAGTCCAAACTTGGAACTGAAGGAGGAGCCAGTTTATCCGAGAAGGGTTCAATCCAGGAAGAAGGATCATTCGCTGAAATATCAACAGAATTGCATGAACCTCTGTATCTTTTGATTTGCTTCCATACTAGGGAAGAAGGGGCACAGGGAGATAAGTTTTGACAATAGCGGAGCCAACCCTCTTTTTTCTTTTTAGAAAGAAGTCTCTTAGCAATGGCTGCTTTTCTTTGATACACTAAGAAATTTTGAAGAGTCATAGAATTCGAATAGTGAACCTCTGCTATTTTTCTTTCTTTGACAGCTAAAGTGCATTCCGAATTCCACCAAGGAGTTGAGACTTTGAATCTGTATGGTTTTTTAAGGGGAAAATTGTCATCAGCACTGGAAATAATGGAGTCTACAAATTTAGAATAGCAGTCAACAAGATTGTTTCTGTCGGGAGGGGGAAGAGATAGTAACTTATTTTCAAGAGAATCTGAGTAAGAAGACCAGCTTGCACCGTTTAATCTATATTTAAGAGAGGGATTAAAATTACGCGAAGGAACTACTCTATCAGAGATAGAGACAATAATGGGAAAGTGATCACTACCATAAGAATGAGGCAAGATATTCCAGGAAAGAATGGAAGCAAGAGAGGCAGAGCATGCTGTTATATCTACAGCCGAGTTAGGATTTTGAGAAGGGCGAACTCTCCTAGTGGGAGAACCGTTGTTAACAACACATAGATCAACTTCATCAAAAATTTCGAGGAGGGCACGACCAAAGTAATCATCATGGCTCGAACCCCATGAGCGATGATGCGCATTTAAATCACCCATAAAAATGATTGGAGAGGGAACTGAGGCAAATATACATAGAAGGTCTGGAATTAACCTAGAATGAGGATGAGGAATGTATGCCGAGAGGAAAGTAATGTTAAAAGCCCTAACAGCAACGATGTTAATGTCAGGAGAAGTAGGGGGAAGAGATAAAAGAGAGAAAGGAAGCGAGCGCCTAACAAGAAGGGCACTACCTGCATACCCATCAGCCCTATCATTCCGAAGACAGGAGTAACCTGAGACCCGAAAGTGAGAACCAGGCACTAACCAAGTCTCCGAAATGGCGATGACTGAGGGGTGAAATTTATTTATTAAAAATAAAAGTTCAGGCTTCTTCGGCCGAATGCTCTGAATGTTCCACTGAAGTGAGGAGACTAGATCCATAATTATTAGATAGAAGCTGGGAAAGTTTATGGGCAACGTGGGGCGGTAAAGAGGAATTTTCACGGGAAACTAAACTAATAATTAAAGACAAAAGAATATCTAAGAGGTTATCCTCTTGAGGGTACTTTGGGGATGAAGAATTTTGAGAAAGAGAGAAGCCATTGGGAAAGGATGAAGGGACCTCAGCAACGATGGATCTATGGGCAGCTTTATCATAAGATTTGCCTAGAGGAGCTCTAGGCTTAGGGGAGGAAAATACAGTTTTTTTATAAGAGGTAGGAGGAGTAAGGCTAATAGATTGGGAAGAGGAGAAAGAAGATTGGGTTGGAAAATTTTGGGTGACTTCAGAATATAATTTTTTAACATTTGGAATTGATCGAGAAGCCTCTTCGTATGAAAAATTTTCCTGAGACATTAACAACTTAATGGATTTTTGTCTCCCTTGCTCAGGACAGCTACTGTAAAAAGCAAAGTGACGGCCCAAACAATGGATGCAAGTGGACTTGGCTTCTAATACGTCACAACTGTCACCAGGGTGAGGTTGTGAGCATTTAAAGCACCTTGCTTTGGACCGACACTGTGCTTTAACGTGCCCAAAACGGCAGCAATTTTTACATTGGATAGTGGGGTACTGATATACCTCCACTGGCAGGGATGTATGATATAAAAATACCCTTTGAGGGAGTATCTGTCCCTTGAATGTGACAACTATTTGTGAAGGAATCCAGGAGGTCTTGCCCTCCTGTATACTTTTACGGTTTAACCTACGTGCTTTCAAAATGACTCCACACCCATCAGGAAGAATAACAGATTCTACAAATTCGTCCATAGACATATCGACTGGCACTTGACGGACGATACCCATTTTGGTGATAATATAAGATGGGATAGTAACTAAATATTTAGATTCCAAGACCGGATTGGAAAGGAACTTGTTGGCTGCCTCACCAGAGGTGAATTCCACAGAGATTTTATTTCTGCCCACTTTTTTAATTCCGTCCCTACAAATATTTTTTATTTTATTTTTAATTAAAAGTTGCCCAAACTTAATTGGACGAATCGATGTCCCAGCAGAAGGGTCTGGTTCGGATCGGGAAACATGGACTAAAAAGGGACCTTTTTCTAAATTACTAAATGATTTTATGCCCACTTCCAGAGAAGGGTGAATGAACAAGGTTTGGATGGCGGCAACAGCCATCTCTTTATTAATAATAGTTTTTTTGGAAACAACCTCAATTGTTTCCGAGTCGATTATATGGCGTCGCTTACCAACCGCTGAGTATGAAGATGAAACAGCGTCAGGAGGGTCAGGAGGAACAGGAGGGGGAAGAGGATGGTCCATCACTTTAAATGAAAGGCCAAAGAAAAAACACTGAAATCTGCGAAGAAATATAAAAATTCTAACTGATAACTTCCTAAAAAACGCAAATTTGGAAAAAAATTATCTCTCCAGCACGACTGACAGCTCCTAGTTCGAAAAAAAAAAACATTGTAATTTTTTATACTCTGACATGTTTACCTTAATTGACATCTGTCTCTCCAATTTATTTTTCTTAAGCCATAGACATAATATACCATGGACTAGACCTTCCTTAAGCTAGTTGTACATTATAATAAGGGCTGCGTAGACTGCCACCTCTGTAAACCGTTTTTATTCGTTCTGGTCATATAATTGATATTTTGAATTTGAAATTCGGAACAGATGACACAGAACGAAAGAAAAACGGGCGTCAGATTTCAGTTTGGTTTTGACTGCGAAATTGGAAACATATTTAAGCCTTTATACTTATCCACTTTATAATTACAAAGTTTATACTTATCCACTAAGTACATAAAAATGTATTGAATTCAATTCGTGAATGAGTGTCATACATCCCTGAAGACTTCTATTAAATAACAATTTATACTGTGAAGTGAACTTTTACTGTTTTTACAATGGGACGTGCCAGACTGGCATGTGGAACCGGCATGAGCTGCTGCAGACAGATCCTTAACGGCGCGTCGTTTTGCGCGAGCGCCCTCATCTCTCCTGGTTGCCTGCCTTACTACCTACCTACCCGACGTGGTGCAAGAGCCGCAGCTACAGCGCGCCCGCCAGCAGTACACACAGGTTGCGCACGCTGAAGAGGAGCGCCCACAACTCGCGGTAGCGCTCTTCCAGCCACCCCATCGCACCGTATCACGCCGGCCTTATTTTACCTTTTTCTTATTTTACCTTTTCTTACTTTTTTTATTTTTATTTTAATAACGTGACTTACGCTTAGCTCATCTGAGCTAAACGTAACGTTACAACCTACACAAGTAATACCATTACGGTAGATATATACAAATATAAATACATAATTGTAAACTATATAGATACTTATGTTTAATATATATATACATATATAAATAAAGATCAGACTTGAGAGGATAGATAATGCTCTTTTAAACGTTAATAATATGTTACACCTATCTCAAATTCTTCGAGAAATGCATGCGTGATATATATCTATTATAATTTGAATGTTGATACCTATGTATTTATTTTTCTAATGTTCCTGGATTTCAGCAGTTAGAAATAATCCATAAAATATTTTTATCTAGATAGGTAGGCTATCTAGATAAAAATAGGCCACCTTTCTTGATGGGTTTAATAACTTGATTAACGTCGGAGCAACAACCTTTGCAACTAGAATTATGAAATTGGGCCAGCTTAATATAAAATATGTGTTAAGCCATGTCCTGTTATCCAATTTTTCAGTATCATATTTTCCCAATAATTTAATTAAGGTAGTTACAAAAATAATAATCGTGTTGGTCTTAAGCTCCTTAGAATTTTTGGAAACATTTGATTGGAAACGTACCTGACGGTAACAGTATTAAACGTGGGTATGTACTCGCAAAACTAGTTTTAGAATTTTGTTATTGGATTTTATTCATAGAACTTGGAAGCCCCGATTTGAAACCTTTAGGTTAAGTAAGTATTGGTTTTTTGGAGTTGGCATGCTCTCCAGTGTGACTTTTAGTTTGTAATTTTTTTCAGGAGGTGAAAATAATCATGAATATGTAAAATTTATTTCCATTTTAGTTTTTCTAGCATTCGCCAAAATGTCACGTTTGTTGCATGGGAGCCCCATTTAAATATTTATTTGTTTTGTTTTTAGTTGTTTTAGCGACAACATAAATACATCATCTGAATTTCAACTGTCTAGCTATCACAGTTCATGAGCTACAGCCTGGTGACAGAGATACAGGCAGACGGACAGTGGAGTCTTAGTAATATGGTTCCATTTTTACCCTTTGGGTACGGAACCCTAAGAAAAAGGGATGAGGTGAAAATAAGTCTTTTTGAAATGACACTCCTCACTTATTACTCGTGATAAATAAATCAGGTGGGATCAACTAAGACGTGACAAAATTATCATTAATGTTTTTTTTTTGTGATAAAGGTACAGTTCTAATTCGCCCTGTATGGCTCTGTGTCTCTCTTGCACCGGACACATGATGATTTTGAAACATAATAAAAGACCCTTGTCTTGTTCTGAAGAAGCCCCATCGCATCTTCAGTAATCTTTTGAAGCATCTATGGTCAAGTACAAGTTTAAGAAATAGGCTATCTGAATGTCATCAAATAATAGAGAGACCCACCTAACGTTTCTATGAGATACCTACATCTGTACGAGTACATATGTATCCACATACCTATGCAAAATTTCACCAGCAATTTGATGGGACAGCGTGCGAAGCTTCGACAGGGAGATAGATATTTGAAAAATCGGGTGAGCTTTTGAAATGCCAACGGGGCCGTGGTCAAATTCCCCGCGGGGCCTGTAGGCTCGTTACCCGTGCTTGTGTTAGTTCGTCCTAGGCTGCATTCGAGGCCATTCGGGTCCTTTCGGGGCCACCGAACCGATGATTCATGGAACTAAAAACTCCCATTTAAATAGGAATCGGACTATTATTTACTGGGATCTGATTGGTGCGTTTGATTTTAAGCACGCTTTGCAATGCGTACTTTGAAATTTTGAAGTTATCGTTTTTCCTTTAGTTACTCTCCGTCTAGCTTGTTATATTACATTTGACGATGCGCGCTTATAAAGTTATATAATTATTAACAGGAAATCATAAACAATAAAATGCAAAACTTCATGGACGCTTATAGTAGTGAATAGACGTGCTTATTTGCTCTGTTATACTGATAAATTAAAATACACAGTTAAATCGAATTAACGGAGCAGTAAATGCAGTATAAAGGTGTGAAGGTAAAATTTTGAAAGGATTATTATTGGATATATAAATATAGAAAAAACCGGTCAAGTGCGAGTCGAACTCGTGCGCCGAGGGTTCCGTACCTACCCATTATATCGCCATAATAAAATCGATAAAAGATATGGGCAAATTTAGATTTTCGCGTAAACTTGTAAGTACGAAAATTTACCTTAACTTTCAACATTTTCGGTATTTTCCCTTTACTTGTGCTGTAAGACCTTGCTTTTAACCAAAATTGACAATTCTAGGTCAATCGGAAGTATCCTATAGGTTTTGGGTCGAAAACCTATATGGTAGAGAAAACTCCGAAAATTAAAAAATGTTGAAAATTAAGGTAATTTTTGGTAAATACAAGTTTTCGCGAAAATCTAAATTCGCTTATATCTTTTTAACGTGTTGACTCAAGACCTTGATTTTTACACACCTAATAGGGACTATGGACCTCAGTATCTAGTATAACGTGCTAGGTTTGCCCGTTCCTGAGGAAACGGTGGTGACACACGGACGGACAGACAGACAGACAGAAAGACGGCCAAGAGAGTGATCTTATAAGGGTTCCTTTTTTAACTTTTGAGGTACGGAACCCTAAAACAGCAAATATAATAACTAAAATACATGTTGATATTGCAAAATAATAAATACATTCTTGCTGTTATTATCATTTATCACCTGTATGTGGATTATGGATGTAATTAATTTGATTTCAAACAATACGAAATGCAAAAACAATGCAAAAATAAAATTACATTGCATTTAATTAATTAAAATTTCTTCATCGACTTGATGTCGATTGTTTTGTGAAATCGAATCCAGTACCACATAAGTTCATTACTAAATGATTAGTTTCGAGCTGTCAAATGTAAAATCTATATCCCCAATAAATATCTCTTCTGACTTATTCCTCCCCAGAACTCCTTGTGGCGCTTATGATTTTCATCCGTCACAACAATATAAAATTATGAGTCAAAAGTTAAAAATACCTCTTACTTGCATGTGGCATACAACGTATCTTTAATGTGTAAAGAAATATATTACTATGCAAGTATTTTTATTTTTTGTTTGTTTCAGTCCCATACCAACCCAACAAGTGTCAACTGTATTAAATTGAAGAATTTCGTTGCTATCTACAGTTCCTGATTTTAAATTTTAATAAAACATTCTTGCTCTTCCTTTTAACTTAAGACATTGTCTGAATAGTCGACATCGGCATTGCTTGCCATAAAAACATTAGAATAGAAATAAAAACATAATATGAGAAAAGTTTTACTATGGAGCGACTGCCAGTTGAGTTTGATAATGCAATCAATCAATCTGCCTTGAATTTTCCCAGTAACACGTTAAGGGGTAACCCCTTGGTTAACCAGTAACGTGTTACCAAGTCTGGTTTTAGATTTCCTGGCTTCTGACTATCCATAGCATTTGGTTTACAAAATACAGCCGGGACCAACAGCGTATCGTGCTTTCCGGGGCACGGAGAAATCTCGGTATGTTACGATGGACATCGATACCGACCTCGGCAATCGCTGCATGACCTCGGCAATAACGATACAACGATCATGCAATGGCATGACCTCGGCAATAACGATACAACGATCATGCAATGGCATGACCTCGGCAATAACGATACAACGATCATGCAATGGCATGACCTCAGTAATTGTTGCATGATCTCGACGATCGTCCCGTGCGGTTATTACTTAGCCTCATTTAGGTAATGCAATCATTGTGAAAAAAAAAACTGTTGCTATTCTAAAAGTAGGAGTAGGTGTTCCCCACGCCTGTTGAACTTAACAGGCACTGTATTCATTTTAATAAAAACAAAGTTGGTATAGTTCATAATTTATTCACGAGGAAATAATCAAAGAAACAATAAAGAATTTCTTGGTGAACGCTTCTTATATAACAATGGCAAGATTCTTTACATCGTGTATATAAACTGTAACATTTTGTATAAAATGCCACATCGTTCATTTTAGTTTTCGCAGATTTTCTGCACACAAAAACGGATAGATTGTAGATTGGTGCAGTGATTGGTCGTATAAATTTGAAATGTTCAGTTCACAATTTATCTAGAGTTTAGAATCTCGCGAAATAGTTCATAAACTTACACAGTTTGCAATAATCCAGTGACATACATAAAATAAATAACATAAAAATACAACTAACTATACAAACAAACTTTTGCCTGTGAGGGTAGAACGGCTCGTGTTTACATCAGCTCTGCACTAATTAATTAAAATAAAAGTTTTAAGAGCGTTTTTAATTGTTCGAGTGCAATAATCAAAAAGCAATATGAGTGATTGACTACATCAAAAGTGTACTTGAGTGAAAATGCACTATAGACGATACATTCTTGGAAAGTAATCTTGTGTTATAATTACAACGAACCATTTGAATTGAAGATAAACTGTGAAAAACATTGTCGTGTGAAGCCTTTACATTAATGTGGACTTTTAAAGTAAACGAGAAGTTCTAAGTCCCTTAAGATAAGTAATCTTAAAGTTAAAAGTGAAAGTTAACAAAATAACTCTAAAACAAAGATATTTTTTCTGCAAATCATGGTTTATTAGCGCTACATGCGCCATCTAGTAAACAATAGCTGAACCAACAAAATTTTCTGCTACTACTAACATAAACAATAATGTAAATGAAAAATTCAAAAAATTTGATAGCAACTTGAATAAATTAAATTGACAAATAGAAGAGCAAGAGAAAAAACTCGACGAATTATAGAAGAATATAAGACAGACAAATGTGGTATTTTTTGGTGTAGAAGAAGGAGAAACATCATACTTCCAGTTGGTAGAAAACATTTTAAGCATAATCAAAGACAAATTAAAAATTAGTATTCAGGCAATTGAAGTGAAATCAGTAACGAGACTTAGAAAAAGGAATGATAACCCCAGACCAGTGGTTGTTGCGTTTACAAGACTTGGGATGAAAATAAGAGTTTTGAAGCAAAAGAAAGAACTAGTAGGGTCAAATATTTACATAAAACACGAATTTCCGACCAAGGTACTAAAAATCAGAGAACAGTTAAAACAACAACTGAAACATGAAAAATTAAAGGGAAATGAAGCCTTCATACTATATGATAAACTCATTATCAAGCTAACCAATGAGAAGCCCAACAACAAATGGACACCATCAGGTTCTCAACCAAAATCTAAACAACCGGAATCTACCAAAAGTAAAAATAGCATATTCATTAGTGGAGCCAACAAGAAAAAGAAACTGAAAGCAAATAATCCAGTTATTAGTTATATGAATGAAATGGCCATGTTGAGAGGATGAATGAAATGTCCATGTTGAGAGGATGAATGAAAGGCGACTAATTAAAGGTATTGACAAGGCAGGCGTGAATGGAAACGCCGGGAGGGGACGCCCTAGAAATACATTCATAGACCTTATTGGTGATGTTCTTCAGAAAGGCCAGGTGCGCAGTACTCTTAACCGGCGTTTGTTTATAAGTAGGTTTAAGAATGTGAGTGAAGCAAAAGAAGTAAGTAAGGATCGTAGCAGGTGGCGATCTGTAGTTTCTGCCTACCCCCATGGGAAAAAGGCGTGAGTTTATGTATGTAAATATATGAAACAATATAGATCAAACTAATAACTACACAAATGAGGCACGAAAGTCCTCCTAAGTTAATAACAAACTAATGTAAAAAAGAAAAAACGAAGGGCCGCTTGAGCCGCCGCCGCCACCGCAACGAACGATCCGCAAGTCGCAGGCAAAAAAGGTGGCAAATTGTGGAAATGCATGGAGGCGGCCTATGCCCAATCATTTGTACCCGATAATTAAACTTTGTATATCTACTAGTCTTTGATACTATTCTTATTATCATAATTAATTCTACTGTGGTAATTTACGATATTTTTATTAATTTAAATTTTCATACTGTTAATAATCTATCTATTAGATTATTGTTGTGATCTTAAAGTGCGGTCGAATTAAATTGTTTTAGTTATATTCTAATTGAATAAATTGAAAACAAATTAAAATTTAATACTAAAATCAAAAAATATAAAATTAAAAAATAGGTTGTTAGTTAATTTAATGTATGCGATTTCATTATAATACTACTGTTCTAATCAGTTATATTTTCATCAATTAAATAATGTCACATCGTTGTGAAATAAATTATAGTTCAACTGCGTATAAAGAATTAAAATTTATTAAAAGTTGAGATTTTATCACCATCTCATCATCTTCAGCCTATTAATATTCCCACAGCTGGGACACAGGCCTCCTCTCTGTGAGAGGGAAAATTAGAGATTTTAATATGAAATTGAAATTTTTGTTAACGTAATTGATTTAATTTGATTTCATTTTTGGTGTTACTGCTATAGTCAACTATAATTGAATGAATTAAATAATATCACATTGCTATTTTATCGTAATCGTAATCTACAATGAATTGCATGATCTAATTTAATTGAACTAATTGAAAATGCATTATGGTTTTGTTAATTTTATTGAAATCATGAACTGCATATATTGCTATAATGGTTAATTGAAATATAAATTTTGAGTTTGTTTGTGACATCGCTGGCCCCGGGCAATATGGCGGTAAACACCGGTTACGCCCTTTTTAATGTTATTGGATTTTTGGCTTCTCTGAGTGTCAATGTATCACTCTTATTTTTTTCAATTTTTTTAAATTAATATTTCTTTAGAATAAATGACAATAACAGCTATATTGCATGGAAAATTCTCTTACGACTAAAAATGTATTATTGCGTTACTCTATGAAACATAACACAAAAAACCGGTGAACATCTTTACACTACATTTCTAAACAAAGAGTAACAGTAATAAATTTAACCGCGTTTTTGAAAATAAACGTATTGTATCAATAAACTGTAAACATTTAATACGAAGTAATCACAAGAGATTTTATTCTGTACAAGCTATTACGCCTTTCTTCCCGGAAATGTATTGTAACCTCGGCGCCGCACTATGGGAAAGCCCCATACAAGGCCTTCTGAAAACCGTTTCACGTGAAAGTCGTTGTTATGGAGTAAAACTAATTAATTAATTTAGTCTTATAAATAAGCTTTCTTTTCTATATTTTTTTAAAAAGGCATCAAAGCTAACTCATTTTCAATGATGTGATTTTGGCACAATACATTACTACAATTCAACGCCACATTACTCGAAAGTTTTTAATATAAATGTATAAGTATTATACATTTTTGAAATGCTTATAATCTCCTCATAACGTTTCTTAAATAATAGTATGTATAATAAATAAATAAATTAAAATTAACCAATATAGTTTAAGATGGTATAATTTTCGGGTTACTTTTATTTTAACGAGACTGTTACCCGTTGCCGCTGTTTGCCGATGTCGAGATATTTGTTGTATTACGATCTATAAACATTAGTTTACACAAGGAGAAAAAAAAAGTTGCGCATACTTGCGCCTTTTCTGACACGGTGCCAAAACATATTGCGAGATAAATAAATTATTTTTTTCCAATATCTTTTTACTTCTTACATATCATCTGTTATCTATTAAGGTCAAATTGATAAAATGGTCATTACAGTGATGAGTATTATTAATAGTTATTTGTGGTTTTGATATAGTTTTGACCACCTTATTTGATAAAATATGGTCACTTTATCCATTAGGGTCAAATTAAAAACAGGTTGGTTATGGGAAGAGTGCAAATATTAGTTTCTTATCTTTTTGCACATAGCACTATTTTTTGGCCTATAAAAGAAAGGCGAACCCTGAAACATCCACAGTTGTTCGTCAGAAATTCAGTTGCCTTAAAAAAGCATAACTATTTTCAAATATTCACAGAAGTTATCTGATTTGAAAATAATGGGTGAATTTGTTTGTAGTAAACTTTTCAATTTGTCACCAGAGGATATGGCTACTGTGGTCTCCTACATTCAAAGAAACTTGGTATCTAAATGTAACAAACGCTGGAGAAATGCATCCCGGAAAAAAGAACGCTTTGAAAGTAAGAACGTCGACTGGTTAAATGGTGAATTTGGGTCTCCCTTGTTTTACCGAAAAGAAATTGCCAAATTATCACTTCCCAAACAAATTTTCGCATAACTTCATTTGCCAAATTATTACTTACCAAACAATCTCTTTACAAATAATTGTTACGAAAACCTATGTTTGGCAAGTGAACGTTTGAACAATAACTTGTTCACCAACTAGTACTTTTACCATTTTTTATCTAGTCAAATATTTCAGTTGGTATAACATATTTTACGCAAAAATTTTTTTCTATATAATCTAGTCGTTTCTGGCACTCGCCGGCCGCTGCCGCGGCACCGCTCGCTACGCTCGCTCGGCTCGTGCGTAGGTGGTCACAGTTTTAACCTAACCTAACCTAACCATTTTTTTTAAATTAATAACCTACTGTAACTAGTTCCATAAATAACCTAACTTTTGCTATTTTGTACTCGCGTTAATAAATGATTACCTATATTAAAATAAAATTGCATTTTTAATTATACAATTCCCAAAAAAATCTTATTTTTGCCTTTATATTTTTTGTCATAACAATTCATTTGACTAAACGTTTATTGTCTAAATATTGTTTGCTGTAATAAATCATTTGATTAAAGACCAAAAACCTTAATGACATTATCCTTGGTAACAATCTGCCAAGTAAACATTTGACCAAATGAAAATGTGCGTACTAAAATTATTCCAAATATTACATTGGTATAAAAAAAGGTTGCTAAAATTTGTTTGGGTAATGAAAATTTGGCAAAATCTTTTCGGCAAAACGGCAGGATCCCGGTGAATTTCGTGTTCCACTGGAGTGTCGAGTCACAGTTAATGACCCTAATACGTCTGGAAGCAGTGCAGGTGGCAGACCATCGAAACCATACGAAGCATCTTCAGAAAAAACGAAGAAACGAAAAAACATGAAATTAATACAAGAGTACGGATTGGACTGTGTGCTCAATGCATATGCTCAGGAGTTGCGGTCTATGGGTGAGACGGAGGAGGCCACAATTATTAATATTATACGAACTGCGTCAAAAAATGATAAGAAAAAGTTTCTTAAATTCATAACTGAGAACCCTGAAGACGTTACACCTTTTACAAACGAAGAAGCACTACGGATATTTATTGACTTAGACCTTAACAAAGAACAGTATGGGAAACTTCGAATTTGTTTGGCGGACAAAAACTGCTCAGTGTTTCCTTCTTATCCAACTTTAGCCGAAGCGAAGAAGATGTGTAACCCACCAGATTCGAGCATAACCATTACTAACATAAGTGCAAAAATCAATCTGCAGGACTTATTGGATCATACTGTGGCACGTATATTAAATTTCATCTTAAGGAAATGGAACAACATAATTTCTTCGATTTAAAGGAGATAATGGGCAAAAGACACTGGTTGCGGGCAGACCAAACTAATGAAAAAGTTATGTGGACAAAGATTCACGAAATCAAGATTACTCGAGCGCATCCAGATGTTATTTATTTAAAGTATAACTTTGATGATAAATATATTTCTTTAAATACTGCACCAAACACTAGATTTTCCAGAGGAAGGCTCAAAAAGACGCCAGTGACTGATGTTTCAGGAGATGAACTGAGAAATCTGTACAGAGAGCCAATCGCCTTACCAAAACCACTTTACGATGATTTGATGAGTCTCTACAAAACTGAAGCAATCCCGAAACATTATCATACATTTTATAACAATTTGCATTGTGTTGGGAACTCTGAAGAAGAAATCGATATTGAAAGCGAAGATCCAAATTAAAGTGGCATAACTTTTTTTTCTTTTTAAGGTTTTGACTATTTTAATTTTGTTTCCAAAGTATTACAGCTTATTAAAATTGTGTGATTTTATTCAAATTAAGGTAGAATAGTATTTTTTCTTTTTTAAGTGTTTTTGTGTTTTTTTTCCAAAGTTTAACATTTAATAAAAAAATATGTGATTTGAAAGGTTTTTTGATTAAACAAAGTCATTATCATTTTTTTAAATGTAATTAAACAAAAATTAGGTAGTAGTAACACTAAAAAAAATGATTAATTTAATAAAATACTGTCTATAAAGGTTAAAAATAAAAATAAATCACATTATAAAGTCGGTCTGTTACAATGGTTACATAAAAATATGATACATTGATAGGATTCTAAAATAGCGATTAGTGAATGTTACAGCCAAGCTTTGGCAATAAAATTGCCCTGAAGAAGGTGGTATTCGGCTGGTACGCTCGAGATCTAAAGCGGAAAATACGTCGTATTATAATCTTACAGTCCTGAATCTCAGTGGTAGGTGTGTTTATAAAGTCATTAATGATGTAACAATTGAAACAATATCGTATATAATTTGTATTATACATTTTTTCAATTATTTCATTAAATATTTATACCATTACAATTATTTTTTGAAGGTTAAATTGGTAAAAAAATTAGCTTTCATATGACATTTTGAACGCCTGTTTTGGATCACTGTACGCTGCACTATAAACAAATTAGCTTCTTTTATTTCTCCTGTAAAAAACGATTTTTGATATTACCGCTTTATTGCCCGGGGCCAGCGACATACTTGACATATAAATACTTAAAATCAAGCCCTTCTGCGATTTAAGTCTTGAAATTATTACATAACACAGTATCTTTTTTAATACCTCACAATTATTTTTTCTAATCCTAAGACAAGTTTCTTCACGCGTGTTTTTACGTTATGCTATTTTTTTCTACAGGCGCTTTTTTCTTCTTTTCAGTTGGGATTATTATGAGTAAAACGCTAATTTACAGGATAACAGACATCTGTGCCTATTCACCAAAAAATCATGGATGATTCTAAGATTTTTTTGGACATTAATATTGGTACCATCTACTTCAGCTAGAAATAATATCTTACATGGAAGTACCACCTAGAATTATGTCGAGGTTTGTCAATGTTAGTTTATTTTGTGTTGGCGTTTATGACGGCGTTATTAAAATAGCGAATAAAGCCAGGGTAGATTGTGGTATCCGAAGGAATTCAACTCTCTGATTCCTTAAACCTTAGACATCTCTCCTCGACCGAAACTTACAAGTATTTGGGAATGTCGGAAGCGTTGTGCAGAAGTGCATGAAATAACTGCTGAAGGAGCGCTTCTTTGCGCAATTTCAACAATAGTGTCATGAGTCTTTCGGCATACTCAAAGGGACTCAGACCGATTGTCATTATGGTCAACGGCCTGATGGCCAATAGCCTTGACGACCATCTGTCGAAGCTGTCATTACGTGGGTAGATCAAGGGCTTGAAATTGTGAGTAAGTTTCTGTTTCTGGAGCCCTAACCACCAGTAGGCCTTGCTCTTGATACCGGCGGACAACCATTTTTTTATATTTTGAAATGATTTTTTAATGTTTTTTTTTTAATAAGAAATATTTAAAATTGTAAATAAGATGAGAAGAAAAATTTATGAACGTAATAATAATAAGTTTATTTAAAATCATAAGGTAAGAAATAAGCTCAATTTTTGCTTAAATTTATGTCAAGTTCACACGTGTTATATTGTGCCTGAACTAGGAAATTCTTTATTTCAGGCGAGAAGAGGTACAAATATATATTTTTTCAAATAAGTACAGTTCATTTATTGTTTTATCCTCGCACTGGAATGCCTTGCAGTAATTACACCAATGGAGCATACACAAACTTATACTAACTATAAGAACCAGGTTTCCTCACGATGTTTTCCTTCACCTTTGTTAGCGATGTCCAAGATAATCTTAGAAAATACATATGTCGCTTGGCAGCTTTTAAAGTTAAACTCATTAAAAAAATAACCAAATTTATCAATTCTTGCTGATCCTACTCATCTATATGATGATTTTTTTAATATGTACTGTAAACAATGTAATTCTACCTTTTTTCCAAGACTATCTCAGTTAATAGTTAGGCATCATTCAGTGATTGGGCTACCTGGGCTGGGTGTTATGAGTACTGCGCTCCTGGTCTTTCTGAAGAACATCACCAATAAGGTCTATATGTATTTCTAGGACGTCGCCTCCCGGCGTTCCCATCCACGTCTGCCTTGTAAATACCTTTCATTAGTGGCCTTTCATTCATCCTCTCAACATGGCCATTGCATATAAATATTCATTCATATAACTAGTAATGGGATTATTTGCTTTCAGCTTCTTTTTCTTGTTGGTTCCGCTAATGGACATGCTATTTTTACTGTTGGTAGATTCCGCTTGAGAACCTGATGGTGCCCATTTGTTGTTGGGCTTCTCATTGGTTTGCTTGATAATGAGTTTATCATATAGTATGAAGGCTTCATTTCCCTTTTCTTTTTCAAGTTTCAGTTGTTGTTTTAACTGTTCTCTGATTTTTAGTACCTTGGTCGGAAATTCGTGTTTTATGTAAATATTTGACCCTACTAGTTCTTTCGTTTTCTTCAAAACTCTTTTTTTCATCCCAAGTGTTGTAAACGTGACAACCACTTGTCTGAAGTTATCATTTCTTTTTCCAAGTCTCATTACTGATTTCACTTCAAATTCCTGAGTACTAATTTTGAATTTGTCTTTGATTATGCTTAAAATGTTTTCTACCAACTGGAAGTATGATGTTTCTTCTTCTTCTACACCAAAAAATATCACATTTGTCTCTCTTATATATTATAGTCTATATATATTCTTAACAGTCTTAATATATTATAGCCTTAATTGTGATTCAATTTTAAGAAACAATATTTTTTTTACTTATTCTTAATTATTAATTCTACAATTCATAAACATGCCACCACTAAAAATAGAAATCTTCATTATACCTTCATCGACTATAAAAAAATCTTTCGACAGTGTACCACACTCTTGGTTCATAAAAATACGAGAAATTTACAAAATTAACCAAAAAATAGAAAGATAAGAAATAAAGAAAATAAATTTATTTAGCACATACTTAAAGTCACACAATATAGGTACTAGATACAAATAAGTATTTTATCTGATGTATATTATTATGAATTAAAATAAATAAAAATACTGAAAGAATCAATAATAGACTTCCTACACAAAATATTGCCAGACTGGAAAATTACATTTCATTTATATATAACAACAGTAGTGACAGTAGTAACAGTAGTGTTTGTTATAACGCGACAAATTTCTAGCTCCGGCAGGATCTCATGGCGACATGGAGAGGGCGACTGTCGCAACTCAGCGCTGGGCACGCCACAATTGCGGCGGTATGGCCCCTCTTTCAGGAGTGGCTTGAGAGGCGTCACGGCGTCCTCACCTTCCAGCTGACGCAAGTCCTCACCGGACACGGCTGATTCGGGAGGTTCTTGTTCAGGATAAGGCGGGAGGAAACGCCCGGGTGTCACAATTGTGTGGACCGCCCAGAGGACACGGTGGAGCATACGGTTGAGGTCTTCTCCGTTTTGGAGGAGCACCACCGTGTCCTCGTGGAAGCGATCGGTGGTGGCAACTTCTCGCGTCCGGCCCTGGTTCAGGCCATGGAACGGAGCGACAAGGCATGGGAAGCTGTTTCCTCCTTCTGCGAAACAGTAATGCTCGCAAAGGATTTTTAGCGGAAAAAGACACGCCTGGGTCTTAGCAGCATTGAACCTGACCAGATTGGCATCGCCCCATTCGAAGACTGGCTTCAAGGACAGATTCAAGCGCCCAACCATGGCCTCCCGGAGAGACCGGATCTGAGGTCCAGTAGCACCGTCGTATTATTTAGAGGTTCCTCTCTCTGGAGGCCAGTGGGCCTCTATTTTTTATATTTATATATAAATATATATTTTTTTTCATAAATATGTTGGCAAATAAATTAATGATTTGATTTGATCAAAAATATTTAAAAATGAACAAAATAAAAAAAATAAAAAATAAAGGATTATAGTAATCAATCTTTATTCAGAAATTAGAAAAGGTAAAAACACAGTTTCAATCTTAAATAACTAGCAACGAGTGTCAGGTAGCAAATTAACGCAAAATTTATGTAACAGCTGTGATTGGTTGAATGCAGGTACTTTCAATAGCCAATCACAGCAGATAACGCGTGCTTGAAAATTTGTCACATTAATTTTGCTTCCAGAAATTTGTGGTTGTGTAAATTGCCTGTACTAGTTAATCCTGTATCACAGGCTGTAGGAGCTCTAAAAATATGCTTACCGAAGGACAGCAGAATTTAAACAATATTTTACATAAGATGTTTAAAAAATAGTGGCAATATTATTTAACATTGAAAATGAATCCTAATTGACTTAAAACTATAAACATAGAAATAAATTATTAGATCTAGTTAAAACAATAATGTCACAATTTACGTTTAGCCGTTGCTGAAATTTCATAAAGCTATCAAAATTCTTTAAAATACTGCGAAAATGTTATGTTAATATAGTTAACAGGTTTTGTAGCCGGATATATATTGTTTGCAGTTTTCAGTTTCACAAACCTTAAACTTGGACACAGAGAAATTATCTAAATCATCAATTAAATAAGTTATCATAATTATGGCAGCAAGGTTATAAAATAAAATTTTAAAAATTGTATATAAACAGTAACAAAGAAAGAAAAAACAATAAAACTAGATAGATCAGTAAAATAACCATTTTACGCTCTGAGGCACCTCTATAAAATCAATGGAATAGATATATCTTTTTCAGCCATTATTTTCACGGATCTTTCAGCAGAACTGTGTTGGGCTTCTTGAAATGCAAGCAATTAACGCATTTTTTTTCATCTGCCTTCTTTGGACTTTCTTATATAGATTAAACTTGATCGCCATAGTGCCCACAAGTGTAGGATGCCTGCCGACATGACTTGGCACCATGTCCATAGTGCTGGCACTTATAACATCGTGTAACCAGATTAAAATAAATTAAATATTATTTTATTTACAATAAGTATTTATATGTCTAATATTTATAATCCAGGTGAAAAAATATTGTAAAACATTGGTATTTTAGCATTTCAATCAATGCACATATTTTAAAACATAATTTCGTATAAATTAAAACGAAAAAATAATAGGTACTTATTAACGTAGTAATTTTTGTACCAATTTGATTTTTAAAAGCACTTCACTAGCCTTCAGTTTAGTTTAATCAACTGAACGTTTCTTCAAGAAAACGCTCTTGTAAAAGACAACTGCTACAATACTACCCATAAATGGGCCTGTCCAGTATATCCACAGGTGGGTCCAGGAGCCGGTCCAGAGCGCGGGGGCGAGGGACCTCGCGGGGTTCATACTTGAACCTGTCAGTGGCCCGCCCGCGAGGGACAGTGCAGTGACTGTCAAACCGAACTTTATAGGCGCGCTGTCTTGATAACTCGCATTCACTGGGTCCCATATCCCACAGTTGATGAAGATGAGAGCTGCTGTCAACGCTGCCTCAACACCTACCGATTGAAGGCCGTTCATATCCACATGTGGCGACGTCACACATACTGCACCCGTCACCACGTCTACCGGAGATAATGTAGACAATATCCCGTAACCCACTAAAGCTCCGGCGCATTGCATGAGTGCGTAGGCGATCCCAACAGGGATAGAAATATGCCCCCATATGACAGCTGCTGTTGTCACCGCCGGGTTCACGTATGCTCCAGAAATGTGTCCAAAAATTTGTATTATGACCATAGCTATTAAACCGAATCCAAACGGTGAATAGATGGTCATGTTAATTCCTTCTACCGGTATGCAAGTCATGCAGGCGAATAGAACGAGCATGGTAGTGGTTAAAAATTCGGCGACGCAACCCCGCCAGGTATTTCTACACCAAGAACTTAGGGCGCTTTTCGCGATCTCTTCATCTCCTGTTATCTTGATTTCTGTGGCCAATTGAGTTATTGGTTGCACTGTCATTTTGAGCTGCTCACTATTTCACACTTTAAAAAATATTACTTTTTATAATCGCACTTTGTTCCAATATGGTCGACGTTCGATTATTTTTTCACGCAGATCAATAACTTCGCTGTGACTTGGTGTGTACCTTCCTGTGGATGCTACCGTTTTGTGCCAGGCTTGAGGTAAAGATATATATATGTATCATTCGCCGGCCATCGGTTACATAGATAAGATATACATGCAGGTAGAGCTGCCGTTATATATTGTTTTCAGCCCTACCCCATAATCATCATCATTTCAGCCAAAAGGCATCCACTGCTGGACATAGGCCACCCCCAGGACAGGATGCGTAAGTTCATAAAAATCGCAACACCACGCGGATTAATTTTTGCGAACGCAACCGATGGAGATCGTTCATGAGAGATGTGTACTAGAGTGTAGGGGCGCCCGAGTCGTGGAATGGGCTGTTAGTTTGAGTGTTAAAGTTTTTTTGAAGAATCTTATTTCTTGGGTTAATAAACTTGAAACTTGGTACAGAATCTTACTACCGGGTTTCGTATTTTAACCAACTTCAAAAAAAGGAGGAGGGGGTCTTTTTAATGTTTGTTCCCCGATTACTCAAAGACGCCTGAACCGATTTGGAAAATTCTTCTTTTGTTTGAAAGGATATACCGCCCAGTTGATCCCGTAGTTATCATGACGTAATCGTCAGGATCTGATGGTGGAATCTTGGAGATATCGAGGGAACTCTTCAAATTTTATAGTCATACACTTAGCGATTTTGTATTTTTATCAACATGGCAAGCATTTGCATTCAGAAAGTATCATTTGGTGAAGTGGAACTGATAAAGAAGAACACAGATAGCCACAGGAACTTCTCAACGATAAGTATGTTTTGGGTATAAGATATCTCAAATAGTAAAATGACATTGATGAATTTAAATAAATGGTTCTAATGAAAATGGTACCATTAAACTGATTTGGTGATGACGCCTGGAAGGTAGGCACCAGAACTCTGTAATAAAACTATGTGTGTGTGTTTAGGCTTGTTGGAATTGTTATGAGAAGCCCTCTGGCTACAAATATTGTAATGGTAATATAGGGTACCAAAACTAACGGTTTAATTTTTTTGTTAAAAAAGTGTTTTTGATGTAGATATGGGAGCACTAAGAAGGAATTTTCAGCATTTCAACCTTTAAAGGGGGGAAAAGAGGGAGAATTGTTAGTTTGAAAAATCTAATTCTTTGGTGATGAAGTAAGTTATCAAAATTGACATCATAAGTTTTTTAAACTACCTCCTAGATAGGGTTAAGGGGTGTTAAAGTTTTTTTGAGAAGCTGTGGGGATATTTATAAGGACAGTTGGAGATGCGCAAGTCCAGATAGGTAGGTCTTCGAAGAGCACTTCGAGCGCCTGGTCCCTCGCGTTGAAAAGGCAGTGGGTGCTTTGCATAGACTGCTGCCTAATCTCGGGAGACCTCGGTAAGAAGTTCACCTCCTCTATGCGAGCGTCGTGCGATCGACGGTCCTTTATGGGCGCCTGTTTGGTCAAGCAGACTATCATTTATCCGACGCTGCAGGGCCAAAATTAACGTAGTTAACTTTCCCTTTCTTTCTACGTGCTGATGGTGAGCACCAGGATGGTTTAGTGAGGTAAAAATCCCATACCCCTGGTCGTTTCCCAAAATTACAGGCGCCTTTTGAAGGTTGCCCAGTAAACAAAAACCTTCGCTTCGTAGCTGCACTGCACGAAACTCGTTTTTTTAACCGACTTCCCAAAAAGGAGGAGGTCTATGTTCGACTTCAAGTTTGTTTTTTTTTATTTTTAATTTTTTTTGTTCATCGATATCTCCGTCAATTGTGGACCGATTTTGAAAATTCTTTTTTTGATTTTTAGAGTATGTTTCGAAATTGGTCCCATTTCAATTTGGTGAAGATCTGATGAAGAACTTCGGATATATACAGCAGAACTCTTCAATAAATGACGGCAAATCTTTCGGGATTGCTGCAACTGCATGTCTGTTTATTGTTTATACCATTTCATAACATAACATCACGCCAGTACGCTCTAAAGGGGTACACAGATGTGTACAGTTCACCTTGAAACACTTTCATTTCACAGGTTATGATAAAGTTTCATGGCAATCAGTTAATCTATTCTGGCATTACTACCTCACTAAAGGCAATTTGCTTAATAGGTACAACAAAAAAGTGAAAAATAAAAAATCTTTTTTACAAAAAAAAATACTACCGACTTCCAACTAAAAACACTACAAAGTGAAAAATAACTTTCTTTTTCGAAGTCGGTGTCCATAACGAAAAAAATTGGTACCTACCAAAGACAAAGATTTTTTATTTTCGGGTTAATTAAGTAGCCTGGGACTCTTAGTGATATTGTTTCTATCAGTGACAGAATTTTTGCAATCGGATCAAAATTGCCAGACATTACCCATTACAAACAAACATACTATTTTACCTCTTTATAATATTAGTTAAGACTGCAGCATTAAAGTTGCGAGTCACTTATCTTGGAGTAAGTATTGATTTTATCGCAATATTTTGTTAATGAACAGATAAGGTGCCGGTTTTAACTGATTCTTCATCAGAAGAAACCTGTAAATAATCTTTTTGATAGCTACAGTAAATTAAATAAGTCTTTGATGATATCTTGTTGAAGTAATAAATAATTATTTATTTAATACTTCATTTACACAAATGTATGGAGGTGGAACTTAATTCCTTAGGTATTTTCTACCAGTCCACTACCAGTACCAGTACATTATATTATTGATTGTACTTGAATCGATATCAGAATCTCAGTAGATATTAAAGCAGAAGTGCCCCGACTTATGTGTAGGTCATGGATTCGAACAAAGATAGACAGGAACTTTCTTTTTTAGGTCATGATGCCCCACTACTGAGCAAACCCTTTCCCAAATTCTTCTACGAAATCTTTTCTGGCGTCACCGCGTGACTGTACGCGGTGACGCCAGAAAAGCTCAAGGTATGCGTCTAGGGGCCTTACGGATGACGTTCATATGACGTCTTAACGCCAATATGATTCCGTTGTGTAAAAAGCATAGTGCTATGCATACTGTATCCTAGATCCGTCTCTCTCTCTTACTAGTAGATACCATGTGGTTTAAGACGTCTTATTAGGTGCCCAGGTCGTATCGGAAACTCTTTCTGGGGCGGCCTCGAAGGCGCCATCCGTCTTCAGGCAACAAAGTTGGATGAAGTTTTATAATTTTTATTTGAATCAACCAACATATTTCAACAACACAGTCCTAAATAAATCTTATAATGTAAAATACGCGAAGATATTTTACTAGAACCAAAAAATCTAAGATATATAACATTATGTGGTGGAGTTCAGTAGATTCTGCCTGTTCTGATGGGGAATGGCGTGTTTATGTATGTGACATCCACCTACTCACCCTAGCACCATGTCGATTAGAGTGAGCATCCTCACACAGTGAAAACTTGCCTGAGACTCGGCAAGGCTGCTCAGTGATTATGTTCTTGTAAACCAAATAGCCAGAAATACAAATCTTTCACAACTTCGTCTTCACATAGGCTTCAAAAGAATACATAGACGCTTTGGCAGCTTTAGCCTCAACGAGACAAGCGCTACAGAAGATATCATCATCATCATCATCAGCCTTATAATGTTTCCGTTGCTGGGACACAGGCATCCTCTCTGTGAGAGAGGCTTTAATCCACCACGCGGGCCCAGTGCGAGTTGGTGAATGTCACACGTCTTCGAATTTTTGGTTCTGGGACATGCCGGTTTCCTCAAGATGTTTTCCTTCACCGTTTTTGAGAGCAATGGTATTATAGCATCGTATATGCCATACATGCGTACCCATAGCACAAACATATGGATTGACGTAACTGTATAATCACGTGTTTCCAGTCAGCTTTATCAGATCCTTATTAAGGGTACACACAGAAAATCCGTATTTCCAGGATCTTTTTTAACGGATCCGTCGCTATTGTGGAGGTGATGTTCACACCGCATTTTCATTGCCGTTTTAACGGATCTGTCGCTATTGGGGGTAATCTTCATACGAACCAACTTTTTACAATAATGGACGTCCGATAAAACGGATCAGTATTTTAATACTGTTGTGTGTGTGAACTCGCTCATACAGCTACCTACACTATTGCATAAACGATAAAGCGGACCTGTAAAA
The DNA here is from genome assembly GCA_947562075.1 of Orthosia gracilis. Classification (NCBI taxonomy): domain Eukaryota; kingdom Metazoa; phylum Arthropoda; class Insecta; order Lepidoptera; family Noctuidae; genus Orthosia; species Orthosia gracilis. Next base: position 31,736,876 of record OX387272.1, on the reverse strand, counting down.
CGGACTGCTGTATGTTTTGTCGGATCGGTATTTTTCACGATGTGTGTAAACTCGTTCATCAGCGCCGCCGCCGAATAAAAACGTATACGATAAAGCGGACCTATAAAACGGACCTATGTGTGAACGAGCACTTAGTTCAAAATAAATGCTCATAGATCAGAAAATACAAAAAGTTTTTTTAAATATCAATATGACACTTACAATTTGTTAAGTGTCTATGAACCAATGAATGCTTGGTAAATCAACAGGAACGTCCTCACTGGGAGCATTCTTTCGTGATCATTTGTAAACAAGCAATCGTAGGCGAGCAACAAATGCGTCCCAGCGAGCCCATCATTCAATATTCACTTCCGAGCAAAACTGTGAACGTTCGAGTAGAACATTCCCTTGCGACCTTTATTATAGCTTTATATAAATTGACATTTAACACGATACTCCGCTTGACCAAAAAGGCCACAAACACTTAAGATCAAGGAACTGTACCCTGCTTTACAAGTGGTCAGTAATATTCTTATATACATACTCATTCATTTCATTATCTGAGAACTCACTTTCGAGCGTTTCATTTGCGTGAACATTCGAATGCGAGCCGTTTCCGCGAAAATCGTTGCGACGTCCACACCGGCCGAAGTTCGCGCTTGCGTTGCTTTGTTACGTTTGACTCAACGTCCACACCACTCGAATATTCGACGTCGAATGCTCATTACACATGAATGCTCTCAGTGAGGACGTTCCTTAAGTCAAATTGATTGAACTGGCAAAACTCCTCAGTTGTGATGAAAATCTATAACTTATTCTACTACAATTATAAACGTGAAAGTTTGTGAGGATGGATAGATGTTTGGTACCCTTTCACGCAAAAACTAAACGGATTCTGATGAAACTTTATAAAAATATAGCACATATCAGAATAACACATAGGCTATAATTTATAATGATTTTGGGAGAAGTCTACGCGGGTGGAGCCGCCGGTGGCAGCTAGTTTAAAAACATTTTTATTTATGCCTATTAAAATATTAATAGGAATAAATTTCAATCAACAGCTAGTACTGTTACGTATTATTAAAGAAAAATATCGGCATCCGTTATCCCATTCCGATGTCATTTTATAGATAATTTTGCCTATAATAATTATTTCTAAATGCAGTAACAAATATGTAACAATTTTCGTCCCAAATTTTTATTTTTATTTTTATTTAACGATAGGCTGGCGTTTGGTCACCATCTCGCCTGAAAGTAAGCGATGATATGGTCGACGGAGAAGCCCGCTTGCCTAAAAGTAACCAATTGAATGTTGACTTAAATACACATAAGTTGTAGCTATCACAAAGACTCCGGCAGGCAATTCCACTCCTTAGCTGTGCGCACAATTAAAGTATTCGCAAATCGCTTTGTGCGTATGTGTGGGATGTCCACCATGAACTGATGGCGTATTGCCGTACGTCTTGTAGTTCGATGATGTGAAGGACTAGCCATCCGCCGCACACTCCCCAAATTGTAATAAAAAAAAACGACAGGCTGGCAACTCGGCGTCGATGTTCGAGGCTCTGGAGCTTTGACGCGACAAGTGCAACGTTGCCAATAAGCCTCTTGGTCCGTCTTTCAATCAACTCAAGTGCATCAAGCTGGTACCTGGCAGATCCGTCCCAGAGGTGAGAGCAGTACACCATGCATGACCGAACTTGCACTTTATACAAGTTGGGCAGCCGTTCAGGCGTGAAGTTCCATCTCACCTATGCAAGAATCCCCAATTTTTTTGCAGCCAACTGAGCCTTTGCCTCAATAAATGGATCGGAATTGAGTGTCGATGTTAACGTAATACCTAGAAGTTCGAGATGGTCCGTTTACGGTACGGTTACACCACGGAAAAATAGAGCCGGGTGGAATTGCTTCTGTTTTGAATAACAAAGGCATGCCTGGGTCTTAGCAGCATTGACCAGATTGGCATCGGCCCATACGGCGATAGCCTTTGATAAATGAAGCATAGAATCAGACAACCTAGCAAACATTATTTTTTATTCTTTGCCCCACACTAGGAATTTCTTCCTGTATCGTGGTTGCGATTACAAACATTTAAAATCACATACACAAGACACCCAGATCTGGAACAATTATCTGTAGGCCATACAAATATTAGTTCCGTGCGGGAATCGAACCCGCGACACACAGTGCAGCAGCCGATCGCTCAACCACTACGCCAACCGTGTCGTCAAAAAAACACGTATTAATATATGTATACCTACCACAAACATTATAATACTCAAATTGAAGCATATTCAAAATTTTTCAATATAAAAAATCTTTTTTACAAAAAAAATACTACCGACTTCCAACTAAAAACACTACAAAGTGAAAAATAACTTTCTTTTTCGAAGTCGGTGTCCATAACGAAAAAAATTGGTACCTACCAAAGACACCGACTTCGAAAAAGAAAGTTATTTTTCACTTTGTAGTGTTTTTAGTTGGAAGTCGGTAGTATTTTTTTTGTAAAAAAGATTTTTTATTTTTCACTTTTTAGTTGTAAGTACCTATTAAGCAACTTGCTTTAGTGAGGTAGTAATGCCAGAATAGATTAACTGAATGCCATGAAACTTGATCATAACCTGTGAAATGAAAGTGTTTCAAGGTGAACTGTACACATCTGTGTACCCCTTTAGAGCGTACTGGCGTGATGTTATGTCATGAAATGGTATAAACAATAAAAAGACATGCGGTTGCAGCAATCCCGAGAGATTTGCCTTCATTTATTGAAGAGCTCTGCTGTATATCTCCGAAGTTCTTCATCAGATCTTCACCAAATTAAAATGGGACTAATTTCAAAACATACTCTAAAAATCAAAAAAAGAATTTTCAAAATCGGTCCACAATTGACGGAGATATCGGTGAACATAAACAAAAAAAAAAACAAACATGAAGTCGAACATAGAACGTCCTCCTTTTTGGGAAGTCGGTTAAAAATACACTCGTACGAGTACACAGGCCTTTTTGAATGGCCAAAAACTCAAACCAAATGTCAATAAGCTCATTCACAAAATAGTTAGTGAATGAACTTGAGCCAACAAACCCAGGTTTTGAAATCATCTTCTGGATTTCATCGTAGATTTTATCGATCGCTTGCCATTAAGCGGGTCGAGTCCAAGAGCTGGCTCACCACAATGTACAAGAAAATTTGTTACTGGTTCTTAAGCATAAAGAGAATAATGGGAGGGAAATCCCATGGTTTCTATTTTTAAATCAAGTTACAATAACACTGCATAACAACAAATTCGCTATCGTTAGTTAGTACTTAGATGATTATAACAAAACTTTATCCTAAAAGTTAGAAAGCTTTTTAATCACGACCGGACCAGTATTTACCACTAAAACTGCAAACCACGTCAATTAATTATTATTATTTAAGGAGATAGAATAGTTTGTCTACCTGCCCGGACCTCTGATAAATTTTTTCAACAGAATCTAGATTCTATAATATAGATTCGGCGCACAGCTCTAGAGCTGTGCGCCGTAATATTGTATTCTGAGGATGTGCAGGGTAGGCTTTCCATGTGGGCGTGGATGGCCAAATCTGAAACTATGAGGATTAGCGAAAAACACTCTGAGGAGTCTCGGGCCCGATTTTGATGAACTACATCATTGGATTTTTGAAAAATCAATTTTTATAGCCAGTAATGGAACCCGATAGCTTTGAAAAAAAAAACACAAGCTGCATTAATACGCCTTCCAGTATTGTTGCTATAGAAAAAGGAATTTATGGTTATGAACCAGCAACTACCTTTCTTATAAAGATTGAGCCAGTTCTTGGACTCAATCTCGCTTGATGGTAAGCAATTGATGAAATCTACGATGGAATCCAGAAGATGATTACAAAACATGGGTTTGTTGGCTCAAGTTCATTCACTAACTATTTTTTGAATGAACTTATTGACATTTGGTTTGAGTTTTTGGCCATTCAAAAAGGCCTGTGTACTCGTACGAGTGTATTTTATTGAAAAGTTTTGAATATTCTTCAATTTGAGTATTAGAATGTTTGTGGTAGGTATACATATACTTACTATTTTACATAGTAAGTGAATGAACTTACTGATTTACTAATGAAGTTTTTGGCCATACAAAAGGACTTGTGTACTCGTACGAATATATTACATAGAAAAATGTTGACTATGCTTCAATTTGAGTCTTAAAATGAGTGTTTGTGGTGTATATATTATTTATCACTGGGAGATTGTCTGACTCTATATTTCATTTATCAAAGGCATAGTGGAAACTGGCCGTGTCACACACAGGACACGAGTCGTCAGACAGTTCAGCGTTCACGCCTCGCTGCTCTGTACGAACTATCATGAATGGGCAAGCATTTGACTAACGTATGTTGAGCTTCGTAGCTATACGTAGTTTGTCTAGTATATATGTGTGAAAATGTTGAAAGGGTTAAATGGCTAATGAAATACTTATTAGGAAAAAATATCAGACATAACATCTGCATTTACTGACTTTAAAATATTTAGAGGCTCTTACAGACAGGCGCGTTTAATATCACGTCTGTACGTACCTATACTTTATCATTTCTATAGAGATTTTCTTTGATCGTTGACAATGTTGCGTCATGCTTGTCTGCAGGAGAGCATGCCTCGCATAATGTTTTACGTAAATAATAGTTCTTCTTTTTTATTGATTTAGAGGCCGTAGTAATAGCAATATGCGAACACCCTAACGGGCTGCCTATACAGCCCTATAACATACAGACTGGAACAATAGCATAGACTAATTATAGAGTCTGTTTTCATCCATTTGGTGCGGAACCCGATATGTTTATAAATGTTGCCCAAAGATCTAATCTATTATATTCTGTCCGGAAACAGAAATAGGTATATTATCTATAGGGAAATTATTAACCGGTCGAAAAATATACTGAACGGGCGACTATTATTCTTAGTAAGTAACTATTTATCCGGTTTGAGTAATACCTTTTAAGAGTTTTTTGTGAGCTGCGTTAATAATATTGTTACATACTTTAATTGTATTTGGGGTTCTATTTTTTTCTATTTTATCATATTATTCTTTTGAAAATAGCAACCATCGAGGCGACATCGGTGTGCAGCGCGGGAGTTCGGGTGTATTCGTGTTATCGACGAATTAGACCAAAAGCGAGCGAAGCGAGCTCGGGAGCTTATAGTACCTCGACACGGATAGGTTAGATTCGAAGGAGATGACGAGAGCTGAAGTGAGTGAACAAAGCGAGCGAACTCAGCTCCCGTCATCTGCTTCATGTTAGGTTACTTTAGACCCTACAGACAGATAAAGAAGCTCCGTCGACAAACTTTTATTTTCAAGTCGCTGTTTTAAACATTTGTATTCGCCCACTGTTTGTCGCCCACTTAGTATTTCAGTAAGCCATATTCAGTATTTTGTACACCTTTAATTTGAATTTATTTTCGCTCGTTTAAATACTAGCCTTATCTATATACACATCATAATGTGTTTTGTACACCTACCACTGTTGTGTCCTTTTTTACCCAAAGGTTGACTGGTAGAGTATGCCTTGCTGCATTAAGTCCGCCTATGTATCACCAATGTACATGAAGTTTAAATAAATAAATAAATAATTTGAGTATTTTGTTAACAAGTTACACTTTATAGAATTACCTACTATATTTATGTGGAGCTTTTAGAAGCCTACGGAGTATTCCGTATAAACAGCTAATTTCACCAAAATAATTAAGTAGTTAATTAACGTTACAAATGTTCATAAAAATTAAAGCACCGAACATTGCTCTATAGAAGTGACAAAATTTACTTGTCGTTCGAAAACTGTTGTCCCCTGACATAATTTTTTTTCTATGTTCATTTTATAAGTTGGTCGACTATTCCTCGTAAACTTGTAAAGCCTACTTAGCTTTGATAGTTTTTCTTTTAATTTCGTTATACTATTTTATACTTCTGCCGTGAATATTTTCACATAAGCAAAAGCAATCATTTAGCTGGCCGGGGGGGAGACACTTCACTCTAAGCAACCATTTAGCTGGCGGAGGGAGGAGGGGGGCACTTCACTCTAACAAAAATTAGCCATATAAAGCTTAATGTTACGCAAACGGATCCCTGAACCGAAAAATGGTTTCGCAGACCCGTAATTTTTTTAATGGCCTATCCAACGATACCTCACACAATGGGCAAGACGAGAAGAAAAAACATTCCCACTTTACGTGTGGTAAAGGATGTAACAAAAAAATTGTATTTTTTATTTTACCGGTTTGTCGGCGTGATTACTATGTCCATGCCTAATTATCGCTTTCTAGTATTTAGAGTCTCTGAGTTAAATTGCAGACGGCAGGACAGACGGACATGGCGAAACTATACGAGTTCCTTGTTGACTACTGAACCCTTAACAGGTTTGACATTGTAAAGCGTCGCCTCTTCTATATATCGGTACCCAAACTCTTGACATGAAATTGGTTTTGAGTGCGATGTGTGGTGCGATGTTTTTTTTTTAACTTACAACCTCTTTGATCGTGCATACTTGAATATGTTTAACTGAAAAAGTCTTTTTTTACGCAATATTTCATCATAATAAAAATAATGCTGAAACATTGCGAAATTATTTCAATCATCTGTAAGTAGATAATTAATTAATTAAGATCCGGAATTAATTAGTTTCCAATGATTGAATATGACTGATTTAATACTATCTCATCTACAAGATATCATCTATAATGGTTAATTTCATGATTACCATCAGGATGACGTCAGTCATTTTTTAAGGTGCGTTTTTAGGAGCTTATCTTTCTCTAATATAATTATTTGTTGCAATTTTCTACATTAGTGTTTTTGCGATTTTCCATTTTAATGAATAATACTGAAACAAATCTGATTCGGTAACTATTTTTATCTAAAAAGAATAATTATAAAACTTTCCTGTTCTATAAAAGTAAAGAATGGCTATGATTGAAAATTTTCTACCGTCTAATATCCGCTATCCCGAGTTCGCCGGACAGCCAATTTGCACCGGCCGGAATTATTTTTCACTTAATTTGAACAGTGTACTCAAAGACAAAAGGGCATTGTTGAAGGATTTTCATTTACTGTACACTTTTATTATTTCCCTTTTATTATCTCCACTGGTTTGTTACATGCCCTCGGTTAGTGCTTAGTACAGTACAACATTATATATATATATATATATATATAATAAAACGACGCCTTTACGAACCATTTCATTTTCTTGTGTAAGTGAAAATGGTGAAGCGGAAGACAAACAGTGCTATAGCTGATTACGTAGCTAAAAATGTCAATTAATTTGAATAACTTAAATGGCTGGTAATGATTCCGTCCACCTAAGACCTTAAGCGGGGAATTCACTTGACGGACTTGCAGTCGGGCAAGCCTGCTAGTCTTGTTCGGATCTCGTTATTTTAAGTCTGTCCTGCTAACCTGAAGACGTTGCGTTGGAAGGCCTCCCATCAGGTGGACCGATGACCTGGTGAAGGTTGCGGGGATCCGCTGGTTGCAAGACACACGGGATCGGTCAATGTGGCGACACTTTGGAGGACCTGTGTCCAGCAGTGGACGTCTTTCGGCTGATATGATTATGTATGTCCTATGTCTTCTCAGTATGTGACTGCGTCAGCGGCATGCCGTAGTTCAGTTCTACCACAAAGTATGTAAGCGGTGGCACGCCGCAGACAGAGAGGTCACTAAGAACAAATAGCCATTTTGCACGCACACATTGACATTACTATTTTACTCCACTATGTCAGACAGAGCTTAGTCGCGGCAAAGAGGTCGCGGCTGTCGCGAGTGCAGACGTTTGCTACGTGATATACAAATATTTTATTAATTATATTTATTTAATAAAATATTTGTTAATATATTTATAAATTATATATAAGTTGTAATACCTGTGCCGTATTTTTAAATAATAATATTACAATCTACCACTCTTTTATTTTTTTAAACACAACAGAGGTACAATTTTTTAATAGCACTTTCTTGTTCTAAAAATCTCCTCACTCATAATTTAAACGAATATATAAGTCCTTTGAAATACTCGGCACGTTTCAAGATCAAAAAGGGACATTCCCAAGAGTTCATACCGCTGGGCCGCGAGCTGGAGCGCAACGTGCACTATTCCAAAAATCCCCACCCAGCGCAACTCACAACAACCGATTATGAATGCCTACAGAATTTGACTCCCGAAACCCTGGAAACTCACCAAGTATTCGGCCCCCAGATATACACCGATGGCAGCAAGATAGAGGGGAAAGTCGGAGCTGCCCTAACTTGGTGGGAAAACGGGACGGAGTCAAAGTTCAGCACCTTCGGCTTGGAGCCTCACAACACCGTCTTCCAATCGGAAATGTACGCTCTCTTCAGAGCTGTCAGAATGGCAAGAGAATCCAAGGCGGCCTCCGTGAGCATCTTTAGTGATTCGAAATCGTCACTGGACCTGCTCAGGAGACCGTCTGTCACTCACCACCTGGCACTCCAAATCAAAAGAAGCGTCAGTGAAATCAGAGAGGAGGGCAGAGAAGTGAGGCTCTTCTGGCTTAAGGCCCATGTGGGAACTGCCGGGAATGAGAGAGCGGATGAGCTGGCCAAGGAGGCAGCCCTAACAAAACTCACATCTGACTACAGGGTCCCCGTATCGTTCGTGAGGAGGAAGATACGGGAGGGGACTATAAGGAAGTGGCAAGCGCGGTACGAGTCCTCGAGTACAGGATCGGTCACGAAAGTATTCTTTCCAGACGTCCTAGCCGCAAAAAGGACACTCAGAGACGCTGTGCTCACACCGGTCCATGTACAAATCCTTACAGGACACGGAGGATTCTCAGCATATCTCCACCGCTTCCATCTCAAAGATAGTCCCTCGTGCGTCTGTGACACGAGCTGCGAAGAGACAGTCTGGCACCTGCTTTTCGAATGCCCAAGGTTTAGCCAAGACAGAATGGAGCTCGAAGTAAAATTCGAAACCCAGCTTAGCCAGTCCACACTCCACACCATCATGGGGAGACCAGCTACTAGGATTCCATTCTTGGCATTCGCGAGTAAAGTCGCCACAGTCGCAGCAAGGGCCAACAAAACGGACGTAACCCTGCGAAGTCGACCACACACTCGAACACACACAACCACAATAATAACCACAACCACACAAACAACTACTACAACCACACAAACAACAACCACAACTACACAAGCAACATCAACCACACCATTGACTGATGCACAAGTTACACACACACACTCTAACCAACGGCCATTACCAACGGTAGCAGCAGCGGATTCAGTAACAGCCAGCCTACAACCAGCCTCTAGGATGACTACTACACAATTCCTGGCATGCGGAGAAGACGGAGTCCCTGGCATCCGACTGCGAGGCGTCGCTCTGTTCATGAACAGGGATCAGGAGAAGTTAGGCATAGGCTTCTGCATAGGCTCAAGTCGAGCTGCGGCCCGAATACACCTTTCACCGGGTATTGCCGCCCTGATTAACGGAAGCACCACCAAAACGAGCATAAAAGGCAGCAAGTATGCTGCACTACCTCAAGAGGAAGTGGCCACTCACCGATGTCGTGTAATGCGATTTAAAGGGAAAACAATCGCATTGCTAGAGTGGGGAGAGGCTACTCCATTTGGTCAGGCAAGCTCATTGCTTCAGAAGATTGGGGAGGCAGGAGACTACATGTCATCCGCGGCCCGAATCATAAGCGTGGACGCAATGGTGGTGGGAAGAGAGAGAGGAGACGTCGCAGACCGCTTTGGCTGTCTAAAGGCCTCAGAACATCATGAGGTCGTTGTCTATGAGGACAGAGGCGAAACCCTGAGTTTCCTCAAAGCCCCCGGACAACCAACAGCCAGCGCGACGAGCCCCACAACAAGCCCCACCACTCAAAGCGGATCGGAAAGGGCCCAGCAGAAGGCAGCAGCCGAAAAAGCTGCAAAGGAGCAGTGCAACACCACAAACCCGGAGGACAGGGCCCGGTCGAGGAGTCGCCTGAAAGCGTTCGGCACTTTCCTCAGTGCACTGCTCCCAAGCACCAGCCACGCATCTCACAAGCAGGGGACAGCACTGGAGAGGTTCTTCAGAAAAACACCAAAGGAACCAACCCAGCAAAAGCCTAAGCCAACACGAGCCGACAAAGGGCAAGTCAGCCCGCCGACCCTCGCAGTAAAGTCGGGTGCCACGGACCACGTAAAGAGCGCGTTCCTCGAGTACGTAGCAATTGTAAGAGCAACCAGAGAGGTCAATCTTACGACATGCAGGAAGATCCTGCAGACCTACCAGAGAGACACAGAGGGTCTGTTAAGGGTACTGCTCGAGGAAGCAGGGGCAGCGGTGTACGACAACGTTACATGCCAAGTCATCAAAGGGGAAATGACGGGGTCGTATATGGCAGCCTACAGCGCGAGTAGTGGTTTTGTGGCCCTGGACAAGGAGGAGACGGAGTGCTCAGGCAAACTCAAGTTCAGCGTGCCAAATGACGATCCGATAGTGGTTACCGCCAAATGTACCAAAATCATGCCGGATGATAAGATCCTGGAAATGGCACAGTCCATTTCGGGAACCTCAGGTATCCCGGCATCGCAGGAAAGCTGGGCGGTACCCAATATCAGATGGATTAACGGAGTTCCGGGTTGCGGTAAGACAACCTGGCTGGTAAAGCACTTCGACGAGGACAGGGACGTGTTAGCCACCACGACAACAGAAGCTGCCAAAGATCTTAGGGAAAAGCTTGCGCGCCGCTTAGGAGACCGAGCAAAGACCAAGGTGCGCACTATGGCCTCAATCCTAGCAAACGGTTTCAAGAGTCAAGACAAATGCTACCGTCTTACGGTAGACGAGGCTCTTATGAACCACTTTGGGGCCATAGTCATGGCAGTAAAGTTGTCTGGAGCAAGCGAGCTTGTCCTCGTCGGAGACGTTAACCAGCTTCCATTTTTGGACAGAGAGAACCTTTTCGAGCTTAGGTATACCCGTCCAGACCTGGTGGCTGGCATCACCCAGGAGTTTCTCTGCACACACCGCAATCCAATGGACGTGGCGTTTGTACTGAGTGAGATATACCCCGGTATATACTCCTCCAAGTCGTCGCTGTCGCGGGTCCACTCCCTGAGGGTGAAAGGTTACACAGGGGCGCAAATAACGAGCACTGCCCAAAACACCCTGTTCCTGGTTCATACGCAGGGGGAGAAAGCTTCTCTTGCGAGCCAGGGATTTGGATCCGGCGAAGGGTCGCGCCTGCTAACCATACACGAGGCTCAGGGGTTGACCTACGAAAGTGTCATCATCATCAACACCAAGTCCAGAAGGCTTCAGGTCCACGACAGCATCTCCCACGCGGTAGTGGCGGTGTCCAGACATACAGTTAGTTGCGTCTATTACACCGACGACGCCGATGACGCCACAGGCCGCTTTGCTAAGAGGGCGATGGATGCGCCAACCAAAACAGTCGTCAACTACAATCTTAAGACGGCCATGCAGCATCGAGACGTGGTCGTCATAGAGGCCTTGCTCACGCTAGTGAAGTCCCTGGTCAGCAGACATCACCAAAACGCCACCTAACAAATTCTATCCAACAACTCTAACCCAAACACCTCCCAAAACCCAAACCATCACCCTGTCTAAATCCTGTAATGAAAAAATATACATGTAAAGCTGCATGGTGGAACGAGTCAGTCATACTCAGCTTAAAGTTTAGGACTTTAAGCTGAGTATGACGACGGGGTTCTAGAACGGGGACCGTCGGCCGGGACTGGTCTGCTCGCACTGCCATGCATCTCCCCCGAAAGTGTACAAATAGAAATAATTAGACAAAATAGTAAATAACATAAGCATTGTATCAATAGAAATCAGTAAACAAAATAGTCAATAATATAAAGATAAGTAGTAAATAGAAATATAAAATTGTAATGCCAGTGTGTAATAAAAAAAAAAAAAAAAAAAAAAAAAAAAAAAAAATATATATATATATATAGTATTTAATGAAAGATGAACTCACGTAGACTTAAGTTAGTTAAGTAAGACTAGAAATAATGTCCGACGTAGGAGTCCAATAATTGTAATATTATGAAAAAATATTAAACAAATTAATAAAGTAAAAAAGGGCGCGGATGTCTATGTCCGCGGTAGAATATAAGCACAAAAAAAAAAAAAAAAAAAAAAATACTCGGCACGTGGGTCCGACTCGTTCTTGTTTGGTTATTACATTTTCCATTTAGCTTATTGGTTGTCTTTGATTATATTTGGTTGTATTGTCAACAGTCATGGGAAGAATTGTCTAGACACACGTCAGTGAACGATGTACTTCCTAGCATATGTACAGTAAGGAAGCCTGAAATTACCTAAAGATGCTTACGGTCATATTGTTTTTCTAGTTGAGAAGTTCAAAATTCAATAACTAACTTTAAGTCCATAGAGGAAATTGTATATTGTAGCTTTGTTTCAGGAACGGATATGAAACTTGTCACCTGGAAATACCCCCAAAAATATGAATAATGTGTAAACCATTCATTTAAATTGGGGGTATTTCGTAGGACCTTAGCGGGAGCGGGGAACTAGATTTTTTGCGTATTGTAAATAGACAGAATGAGAGTAATTGGAATGTAGAATATGACACACAGTATGAGTTGAGCTAAGGGAAAGGAGTATGGACTTACTTGAGGTGGATGATGACGGTGCACGCTGTTGCAGGCCTGCTGTGCTGATGTTCCCACGTAGGCTGCACTATCACTTTAGTTTATACACACGTGAACCGGCCACACTAGCAAAGCTCAAGCGGTTTGGATAGAAAACTGCGCGGTTAAATGCGGTTTAATACAAAATATTGCGGAGCGGTGTTGCGGTGATTCGAACCTTCAAAAGCGAATATGGCGGATACTTCTTCGTTGGATGCAGTAGATGCGCCGCGATTGGGCGCGTGCGGCGAGTCTTCCCTCTCTCTCTTCGGTATGGGAGCGGGATAGGGGGAAAGAGAAGGATAGCTAACTCATACTGCGGTCGATTAAAAACCATGATTTGAATATTAGAAGAGATGCGTTCGGAAATTGAAATTAAAAATTAAATGTGTTATTCTTTAAACACTTGCGCGAGCATCACCCTTCTAGGTCTCAACTCTTCTTCGAACTTGTGGCCTTTTCACATTTTTATGTTTTTAGTGGGATTATTATGACACCATTGTTATCCTCTAATCTTCATCGCATGTCACGTCGTTTCCTTTTCAGAAATCTATATATATAAAAGGCAATGTCCTGACATATCAACACCCAGCCTACACCACTATACGGATATTTTTATACTGTAGATATCATTTAAGAAAGGATTTTCCAAAATCCATCCCCTATAGGGTTGAACTAAGGGATGAAAGTTTTTATGGTCATTTTTATTTACTTTAAGACCGTCTGGGTGCTCAGTTAGTTTTACCAAAACTAACCAGGAGATCAGAATTCTGAAGAAAAAAATGGGTGCTGGAATCATAAATGGTGACTCTTAAACTACCAGGACAACAGAAACATTAAGAAAAGAAGTACATACGGGAATGGAATCGTGTCTGGTAAAAACTCTCGAACTACCAGGGCATCAGAATCATGAAGAAGTAGAAAATCACAAAATCAATTAACGGGACTGAAGCCGGAGCAGGCTGCTACTAATCCATAAAATACCTTCCTATCTTGATAAAAATAGGTCACCTAAGTGACTGGTTTAACAACTTCATTAACGTAGAGCATAATACCTAAAGCAAGAATTATGAAATTGGAACAGCATAATAAAAAAATAAATGCGTCGAACCATGTCCTTATCCAATTTTCACTTACGGAATTAACCTAAAATTAGGTATGCATATCATGTTTGCCCAATAATTCAATTAAGTGAGATCCAAAAATAATATTCGTGTAGGTCTTAAGATTTTAAAAGTTTTTTGTAAAAATTTTATTGGAAACGTTCCTACCAGTAAAACGAGGGTATTTTACTGACACGTAAAACTAGTTTTAGAATTTTGTGACTGGATTTTATTCCTAGAACTTTTAAGCCCTAGTTTGAAACTTGATGATTACCTAGGTTTATAGGATTTTTTCATTGACCCCTTCCGTACCGGGCAGCTACACTTCAGAATGGTCTCAGTTAAGCTGTCGGTCTATAGAAGTTACCTGCTCAGTCTTAACTTAAAGACCACCACTTATATTTCTATCGGATACCATACATACCTATATAAAATTGTACATATGTACCAACCTACCTACTGTTGCACAATTTCACCAGCAATTTGATGCGACACCGTGTTAACGAAGCTTCGACAAGGAGATATTTGAAAAATCGGGTGAGCTTTTGAAATGTCAACGAAGCCGTGGTCGAATTCCCTGCAGGGCCTGAAGGCTCGTTCCCGTGCTTGTATTTGTTCATCCTGCATTCGAAGCCATTCGAGACCATTATTCGCAGCCACCGAACCGATAATTCATGGAACTAAAAAATCCTATTTAAATAGTAATCTGTGTAATATTTACTGGGATCTGATTGCTGTGTTTGATTTTAAACACTGATGCGTTAAATGAAATTTTAGATTGCTGTTCCTTGCCTGCCCAGGCTTTTCTCGACTTTTTGAATATTTTTATTTATTGTATATATTTATTGACTTTTATAATATTTGTGAATATTTATAGCAATTTCTATTACTACGACTGCCAGTTGATATTGGTGATGTATTTATTGCGAATAAAGAACAATGTTATTCTAAAGATAATGCTGTATATCAGGATTAATGTTACAAATGTTCTCATTTAAATGTACAAAACGGATTTAAGATTCTTTGAATAATTCAATAGATTCAATGTTAAAGCATCATTAACACACCATTACCTACATTACAATTCTAACTTGACAAAGGGTAGATATCGACAATTCGAGATCTTTCATTGAAGCCGTCAATTTAATTAAACTTCTAACGATTTGAGAAGATTCTTCGAGGAACACCGACTTTTATGACCTTTGCCTCTGAACATATTTGGAATAACTTCTTGAGAATGTGTGCAGTTAAGTAATGGTTGAATACTTCCCAAATCGCGAAAAGGGTAGAATTTCTTAAAAAGCGCGAAAATCTTAGCAACGTGCTAAGATAAAATATTATGTTTAACCCAGAATTCATTCCCAGAATTTTTTCCCGTTCTGGGTTTTTTGTATCTTGTATGGGCCAGTTAGGATAATGTTAATCTAAAATTGCTACTTTGAGACATTGCTATACCTGTCCTAGGAAGTCACGTGACTATTAGCACTATAATTTGAATTCCTTCATACAAGTTGGTTGACATCATCAACGCGAGTGGGTGACCTGCATCCTGCGTGGGATTCATCTCAGTTAGACGAGAGCTCGATTTACAGGTTTGCAGGTAGGATAGGAGACGCTGGCATATTATGATAGAGAGAGAGAGAGATAAAAATCTACAAAGTGAAAAATAACTTTATTTTTGGAAGTCGGTGTCTTTCATAGGTACCAATTTCTTGTGTTATGGACACCGACTTCCAAAAATAAATTTATTTTTCACTTTGTAGTTTTGTTTATTTGGAGGTCGGTAATATTTTTTTGTAAAAAGATTTTTTATTTTTCATTTTTATGTTGTAGTTACCTAATAGGCAAGTTGTTTAGTAAGGTACCTATAACACTAGAATAGCTTACCCGAATATCATGAAACATGAACATTACCGGTGCAATGAGAGATCTGCGTACCCCTTAAGAGCGTACTGGCTTGATGTTATGTTATGAAATTGTATAAACAATAAACAGACACGCAATTGCAGCAATCCCGAGAGATTTGCCGTTATTTATTGAAGAGTTCTGTTGTATATCTTAGAAGTTCTTCATCAGATCTTTACCAAATTAAAATGTGACCAATTTCGGAACATACTCTTTCAAACAAGAAATAAATATTCAAAATCGGTCCAAAATTGACAGAGATATCGGTGAACATAAAAAAAAACATACATAATGTCGAACATAGAACCTCCTTCTTTTTGGGAAGTCGGTAAAAAAAAGTTTATGCTGTGTGAAAATTTATGACAGGAATAAAGACAGGTATTCAATTGAACAGCTTAGTTTGTAACAACTGTTTGTTGATGTATGAATTAGTTGAGCATAATCTCCATAGATGGCGCTGTACCATTCTTGTGTTTTCTGAATCTCGATGATAAGATTTGCCGTCAATTGTATACTATTTGTGTGTTAGTGTAATCTATCATTTTCTGCGGACTTTCATCGTCGGACAAAGTAGTGTGCTTCAATAATTTACTGGAGGCCCCTGATACCATCCGTAGCCCCCACGCGGACCCTGACTGGACATCATCAGTTCAGACAGGTATCGATAAAATCTAATAGAATACAACATTATGCACTCACCACCCTCACATATTTCAGTCTCTAAGACTGCATATTTATATAAGCATATTAATTTCACCTACCTACATAAGAGAACCTACCTGGATTTAATCTCCACCTAGATTTCAGTAAGGTAGACCTACCCATTAGTTTAACACTGAAAGGTTAATGAGCAGTTTGGTAATTAGTAGGTATATCAACGGTTGTTAATGCGGTTCGTATAACTACAACTATGAACTACATAAATCTGTCACTTACGCGATCTCGAAATAACCTTATTCTAAGAGCTTATGGTCACCCCAAGAAAAGGTAGATATCATTCATGCGAGTAGGAAGGATATCGAAGGCTCTCCCACGAAATTCCCTACCGAAACAAGCAACGACTGAAAAATTCAGGAAGCACTTTAAAATTAGTACACTTTGAATAAATCACTTTGAATTTTAATAAATAAATTCAAATCACTTTGAATTTTAATAAATAAATTCAAATCACTTTGAATTTTAATAAATAAATTCAAAGTGATATAAAGAAATATATTTGGTTACCCGATTTACAATTCACAGCCTAGTTAACTATATGCCAACTGCAAGCGAACTGGACAATGGTCCACAGTTTTGATGTTGTTATATCAAATGCATAAAACCACATGCAGACTGCTATTTTCCGGTTGGCTTGTCCCACAAACGTAGAACTTCTATATAGGCCAGAACAGCACGTGTTCTAACCCGTTGGAGTATGTATACTTTCTTCTTTGGCCAAAAATATCTCGGTGACAGGCTAAAGATTTATTAATTGACTACGGAATCCTATTTTGTTCCCGGCACGCACTTGAAGAGATAGCCTATTTCTTATTTACATTTACTTTTCTATCCACCAAAGTGGTTGTCATTAAAAGAAAAGATTGGTACATTTCCTAACAGACAAAGATAAATGAACAGATAGATTAGACGGCTTTCTTTTTATTTTGTAATCTCGAAATTAAGTAAATTGAATCTTGTTATGGGACTAGTAACTTTGTTACAACTACGTACAAGCTTTATTCGTAAACATCATGCCTGCAATTCCTAAAGGGTTTGACAGAGGGGTACATCCAAATTTCGCCCGTTATGTTTTAGCCATATAGCCCAGCGCTATTGCCCTCAACCGGGCACAAGTCCAGACTTCGGCATGCTACTGAGAACCAAAAGACTAACCGTGGTCGTAGCTACCTACCGTAACAAAACAATACTTTCTACAAAGTAGCATACGGCCACGGTTATCCTCTGAATACAACTATGAATATGTATTCAAGCTGCTTCAACTTTTTCGAGTTATTTCACTAACAGTCTTCAATATGTTCAACTCTTCGGGCATATATCTAGCACATTTGGGACTTGTTCTGGTGTGAGACAAGGTAGTCCCCTCGGACCGACACAATTTATTATCATGGCCAGCGACCAGCCGAAGGTCATCAGGACGGCACATTGTTTTCTGATTACCTAAAGCTATTCTTGGGTATCGATAGCGTACAAGACTGTGAGGCAATGCAGAGGAATATCGATATGTTGGTAAAATAGAGCGAAGACAATCACTTAGAATTTAACATCTCTAAGTGCAACATCATTATCTTTTCTCGATCTCGTGCACCCATTCAGAATGAATGCCACATATCGGTAGTCCCTCTGGAACGCGTCACAGAAATCGAAGATCTAGGACTGACTAGAGATGCTACTTTGACTTTTAATCGGCATATTAATAATATCTGTGACAAAACTAAGTGATTTTAATACTTTAAGTATTCCAATCACTTTTGACGAATTTTTTGACGCCCTATGACCCCTGCCCTTTTATACGTGTTCGTCGTATTTTATCTTTATTTAAGTGTATATATAGGTAGTTATTGTTAATTAAGTATTATATACTATGTAAATTTTAATGATATAATTGAATAAAAAACAGTAATTTTCCAATCACTTAGTTTTGTCATGAAGCAGTCCAGTAAAAAAAAATGTATGGATACTGTCCCTATTTGTATCCGTTTCTGTTTGTCGCTGGAATGGTGGGCATCAACACGCTGGAACTGCGACGAAAGTGTGCGCTTTTGATGCACTACTACCTACTGCTGAACTTTATCAGATCGTCGACTCGTACACGCTAGCTCGCTGTTCACTATTCAGTGACTATTCGCTCCGGACCGAATACGGTTGTCGCGTGCCTGTGCCCCGTGGTGCCTGTTCGCGGCTCCGCCCTCGCGACTGACTGATCGTCACGCTCCTACAACCCAGGCGCTCAATTTGCTGAACGTCCTAATTGCTCTTGAACTTGGCGTCGGCCGTCGACATATTTATGGTCATTGACAAAACTATGTTAAATATTGTTGGCTTTCTGTACGCTTTCTTGCAAACAATGTAAATAGGTACAGCAAGTAATTGTTAAAAAAAATGTAATAAAATATTTATTGCATGTAAGTTGTTTATTTAATATCCGATACATATCGAATAGTTTGTACATAACAATTTCAGATGAGAATATTTTCTTGTTTCATTCATTTAGGAGCGTGATTTTCCAGTAGTAGGGTTTTAGTTTTTGAACTTATTTTTTATTCAAAGTATTTTGGGTTTTTTGCAGAGCATGACATATTATTTCTGTTTGTGGTTTGTTGTTTTACATGTATCTAGATAATGCATAAGTTACAAGAGTGGACTTTAGACAGCGTATAATGATAACTTAGTTAATTCAGAAAATGTACTATTCCTAGTTTTCATGACTGACGGGATATGTCTCGCAAACAGTACGCTTGACACAAATATGATGTACCAGAACAGACATGTTACACACTCACAAACTTTCGCCTTTATATTATTAGTAAGAAGTAAGATAGTACAAGATTTAAATATTGTAATGCAGTGCAGTTAGGTAAAACGGTGGAATGTAGGTGGGTACCCGTACCTATGCAAGTAATGAAATCAAGGAAATGGAATCGCATTTAGTATCGCCTAAGACTGTTTTAAATTGCAAATTCCCGCTACCATTCATTCAAGTCGCTATCTTTTTTATTCTCGATCGATACATTTAAATCTTAAGTTCAATGAAACAGAATCAGCTAAATAGATTTGGATTACCTTTGCGATTGCTTTGTATTGAGTTAAAGAATTGCTTTGGTTTTTTTGTACATTTACTTACCAGCGCACTAGTGAATGGCCTGGTGTTAAGGTTGAAAGAAAGAAATACAGGATCGATCGACGTGGCGACGTTTTGGGAGGTGTGTCCAACAGTGGACGTCTTTCGACTGTAACGATGAAGATGATAACACTACCGAAAGCTTTTACGTTCTATGTAGACAAAAGATTTACAAAAATATATGATGGTGTGACGGTTCCTAAACGACCCTAGGCTGATAAAAAATTCGTTTTTCCTAAATGTGCCCTAGGTCTAGAGTTAAAGTCGGCTCTTTTGATGAAAGAGAGACAGCGCCCCGCCATTCCGCGCTGTCCAATGAACCTCGCACCATTGACTGGATGGTTCTCTTCCGATTATAGTGAATACCAAATTATGTTTTGTTTTGTTTTGGAATTCACAGTTATAAATTTATAACTTGGAAGTGGTTTAGAAGGATAAAACGTAATTAAGGGGATATAAACTAAATTGTTATAATTAACTGAATCTTGTGTGAGAAACCCTTTACACTAATGTATAGAGTATTACATCAAAGACCGAATAGTGGTCACGGGTAGTGAATATACATTCAAGAATTAATACAAATACAATAAATAATTTGTCAGAGAGTTTAACCCTAGAAGTAACTGGAGTTGATTAGATCAACCCTCCTACAGACAGCCCCAAAAAGCGCCCAACCCACCATCATTTCCTATGTGCAATAGCTGGTAAGAAGAAATGATGAAACAAACTCCCAGCACACATTTCTGTCTGTTAGCCATAAGGACTTTAAGTAAAACAATAATAATGTATGAAGTTAATTAGACAAAGGGTTGCAAAATGCATTATTTACCTAACGGAAGGAAATGGATAGGAACGCTACGCTTGCGTTAAATATGTTTACTTGATTTACGTTAATGAGTTCATTGATAATAGTCTAGATTTCTCACCCGAGTGACGTGAGACCGTCTGTACAGCAGGCACGTCGTACGTGTAATGCTGGTCCTAGAACACGAGGCCTTAGAGAAGGCTACGCAACGGTCCAAGCAATACATGTTTCCCTAAACTTAAACATGTCTTATTCAATCCTAAGACAGAGGACAGTTTGTGCCTAAGCGCCTCTGTCATTGAACAAGACAAGTTCCCAGAATTACTGGACGCGCACTATAATAAATAGCTCACCCTCGACCTACTCAACCTTTATTAAACAATACAATACTATGCAAGCGTTTCGTAGACTCGGTCTGATGCAGGTTCAACGCAATTGCCTTGCTATACCTACGTCGAAATGGATTAAATCGTCACTTCACACTTCTTTAAACTTCCCAATTTCGAGGATGGTCCAGTGTAATTGACAGCCGTGCGACGTCAACAACGGGGCTTTCCACAGGGCATCCATCGTGTCTCGCCAAATATTATTTTTTATTCTGATATTGGCCCGAAAGCCTGGTGTGATTTAACGAGACACGACTCTAACATTCATTATAATGATCATATCCCAGTTTGTGATGTTCAGCAATGACTACCCCCTTTAGTTTACAAGTGTACATACATCAAGTGCAATGCAATGAGACCCGCAGTCAGACCTTCTATAGGAAACAGAATTTACCAACTAACATTTGGTTGTCCTATGCTTCCAATTAAGAGCGACCATATAGCCTGTTTTGTACAATAGTGAATATTAACGGATCCGCCTTCCATGTATGTAATGTCAGTTAAAGGTCAATAATAGTCCATAGTCAAATGAGTAATTGTAGAGTGTAACAATTTATGAAATTAGCGCTTGTAAGTGTGAAAGAAGACTTCACCGTTTCCCTAGACCAAATGCTAGTGACAAATATCTGTCAAGGTGAGGATTAGGAAATAAATACCAGTTCTCGCCATGCTAGAATAAAGTGTACATTAGTGATTTGTCCCTACCTACGTTATATAAAGATTAAAACTTACCCGATCATTCCGGCACTCACTCACACAATACTATTACGAAATAAGACTAAATTATAATTTAACTTAATAGTTAAACTCGTTACCACGATATTTACAACGACACGACTTTCAATTATTGGTTCCAAAGTTATACCCTATAACCCGACTTCTCTTGATCTCTCAAAATCAGTCCGTCCTGTTTTCCTGCCTAAAGCTAAGTGTCCACTCCAACCTCCCTGAATTCGCTACCTGCCCTTACTCTCCCTCCGTCTCACCACGTTCCCTGTTGCACGGCTTGCAGCCACTTTGTCCAAATCTTAATTTATGGTTTTCGGGTTCGTGTTAGAAATCGGATATTCAAAGTCTCTTTAGAATTTCGTTGAAATACTACTTTTGTCTTGACAGTTTTTACATCAAGAGGCAATTTACGAGTTTCTTTAAAAGGTTTTGTTTTAGAAATGTATATTGTCTCATAGTTTATGACGTTGCCTGTCAAACCGATCTTTAAACCCAAGCGTCCGTGCTTCAATGTGTTCCGCACATATGGCGGCCACGCGCAGTTTGAAATATAAAATAATATTCGGTAACCAAAATATAGAGATAATTGGCGTGTAGTCACATTCCCCCCTCTGAAAATCAGACGCGTGACGTAGTACAGCGAATGAGCTTTCACAATAGGATGATCTCTGTTGTCTCATAAAACAGTCCTAGATTATAACCTCGTACCCTAGTGCTAGGTTCACCAAATGGACTAGTTATAATTATTCTAGTTGGAAATTTAATCCAATAAGATTCAATATCTACTATTATTTTGTAGTATTTTGCAGTAATCATTAACGTTCGAGTCACAGTTGTTTTGCCTATTTCGAAAGGTATACAATTTCTTGTCACATTCAAGTAACAAAGTTCATATAATTCTGTGCATGTTCATAGTTTAATTTCACCTATCACAGTCTCGTATTACCTTCTATCAGCCGATATATAATGGCTGTATCTGAATAAATCTTTTATAATGACGCTTATCCATTTCATTATCAAATAACTAATTCCAATAGACCTGTAGGTATGCTTTTGCTTAGTTTTACACACCAGAATCTTCGTAGCTTTCAATCACTACAATAATCTTGTTAGAAAAGATCTCAAAAGACCTGAGCATGCTTATTATTTAAATTTACATACCAGATTCTCTCCTATTAGTACTACCTATGGTACTCTCTCGATCTAAGCTCAGCCTATCGCAGTTGCGCTGGACGGCGATCTGCGCTGGACTCTCTGCTTAAGCATCTTACTGCCGAGTCAGCTGCCAAATTTGTTTTCAGAAGTAACTGAAATAAGTCGCACATGTACTTATTAGAATTTTATATCAATAAGATGGAATAGCCCCCCTCTGACCTTAAAAGGTAAGCATCTCTGAAACCGAACAATTATTAGAAGGTTAGGTACATAAACCTGCCTGCCTAGCCTTTGCCCAACTATATTGGGGTCGGCTTCCAATCTTATCGGATTCAGCTGAGTACCAGTGTTTAGGTACATCAACCTTTAAAATTGAACAAAGTTATTAGAATTCTAACATGAGTTTGAGAGTTACATCCAACTGATTTTAAGAGGCCAGAGACTTCAAATAATCCAACAAAGGTTTGAAAGTCATATGTAAGCTGTAACCACCTCAGATTTTCCAAAATAAATTTTATTCTATGCACCATAAGTTTATCTTGCTAACGGGGACACGCATTGGAAAGTCAGAATCATGCATCACCTCAGATTGTAACAATTTTAACAAGATAACTTTCATAACTTTTCTTATTGGTAACTAGCCATAGCTCCAATTATCGGTTATGAGCTCATGAGTCATAATTAGAAAACAATTGTTTTTCTATTGTTTCACACCTGATTCAGGTATCGCGGCCGTTGAGGCATCGCGTTAAAAAACACAGGAATTATCTTAGGGACTAGAGTCACGCAACAGCATCTGCCGGTTTCAGCTGGTGTCAATCACCTGGATGAAGCTCTGGGCCAAGAACACACCGTTGGTCTAGACATAGAGTAGTAGTAGCTATGTGTTGACTCGGGTATCCTGGAATTTGAAATAAGTCCACACAAGTATCTATCCTCTTAAAACATGGCATACTCTGTCGAGTCAGCAGTATTTAGTGAATCTTTCTATATTATGTTCACGTACCTATTAGGTAATTTAATAGTCACCTTCACGTTTGTATATCTAAGGAACCAGTACTATACTTATAACTAAGAATATGTGCTGGGCTTCCTCCGTACACTCAAATACGCAACCTTATTTTGTAATAAAAATAAAGACGTAAAAAAAACAAACGAATCATTTGGACTACTTCGTAAATTCGGTTAACTATAAAATTTTAACTTTATGCGAATTATTGTTTCCTTATCCTATTAAATGAGCTAGATTGGCCGACCTATCCTGTAGTGTGATTGCCTATAAAGTTAAATGATATTGAGCTTAAGAATATTGAACAAGATTGTTTTCAATAAAAAATCATGTTAAGCCCTTAAGGCCTCGTCATCTGCATTTAAAGTGTCGAGTAGGCTAACCGCCAGTCAAAGTCACGCGTAGCCACATGTGTGAATTTCACGACGTTCGAGTAGCACTAATTATAAAATTAACTGACCCATAACTTACTTGTCACGACATCTGCCCATTAGCGCGTTTAGTTAAAAGTTGTCCGTTGTCATTTTGTGTTGATTATTTTACAGCTTATCAATAAAATGAAATTTATTTGACTTGATTGATCATCAATTGGATGAATTAGAACATTCTACGACGCAATGAATACCTAGGATTGGTGTATTTTTAAATGCAGTGTTGATTATTTTACGGACCTAGATGATACTATTTTTTTTCTAGATTTCGTCTATTGAATTATGCAATAAACCAAGTGCTTAACCTTATAAACCTTAAAATAATCCAAACATCGAAAGATGATTGGTATATTCTTTCATTATTCAGGTGGCATTATTAGTTTCATTATTGAAGTGGTTTTATTAATAACCTATCAAATCTACTGAACTTCTCAACAATAGATAATTCAGTTCTCTCTTTTTAACTTTATCCTAAATAAAGAAACACATTAAAATCACAAGCATACCAAACGAGACGCAAAAACCATAACCTTCCAAAGCATACTCCCTAGTAACGGCTAGGTTATAAGGTTTGAAAAAAATATCTATTGCTTATTGTTTCATGTACATTATTTGTGAAACATGGTTATTTTTCGTATAACAAATAGTTTTTCTTCGAAAAATAATTAAAAACACAAGAATTGTCCGCTAATTTTGGCCACTCCGCCAAAACGACTTAAATGTTTAAAACATTTGTACACAGAAAATTTGATGGCTATGAATGCAAATCGACTTTATATACATAATAATAAAAACGCATATGCGTTTGACGTTTCACATCACAATATCACATCATGACATATCGCGCTATCTCATCTCATGTAATGATCGCGTAGCGCTTCATTTCACGTCATGTATGGTGTAATGTACTATTCCTCAAACGCAATGTCATATTACATCACTTTCGAACGCACTGGTTTGCGCATGTCCAGCTATAACTCAGTATCGGATGACTCTTTTTTTTTCTGTTCCGGTCAGTCCTTTGCTTTTGTAAAAAAAAACGTAAAAGAAACGACGGAGTCATTTGGCTAGGGTCGACGCAAAAAAAGAACGCAGCTGTGGTCATCTGTGCACGGGCTTTTGTTTTAACAATGTTCCCATAATCATAGATTCCGGCGACAGTACATGCTATGTATAATTTGCACAACCTGTCAGACACAAAAACTCACGTTTGTAGGGAATCGAACCCATAATTATTTTTCAGCTTTTGGAACCAACAATAAAATAAATCTTTTATTTACTTTAACATAAAATCGAACTCACAATTACAGGGGGTCGAACCCATCATTACGTTAACTTTGGAACCGAATAAATGAAACCATACTTAAATTATCTAAATGTTTATGGGATTAAAACCCACAGTAGCACAGACACGAGATTGTTATCTCTCATCAACCAGTATATCAGATGGGAATTGAACCCAAATCCCTGACAATAGAATCCATGTATATTCTTAACTAAATAATTCATACGGGACTCGAACCCGCTACATGTAGTCGTCAAATTCAACTAACATAGTGCGAGCGTTAACTATTCAGTCGTTGTACTTTTTATCGTCTAACAATTCTAAGTAACCCTAAAATTACGTTGTGTTATTTTGTCGTAAATACATACGATATTATTACCTATAATATTTTTAACCGTGGTAACTCTTTTTGTGCCTAACGAATAATAGAAACTTAACTTACGTTGTGTTGTTTATAGTAACCCTTTCTAGTTCTTTCTCGTTGCACTGACGTTAATCAGTACATTTAATGACGAGAATCCTAGTCACTACGGCACCAAATGTGACGGTTCCTAAACGACCCTAGGCTGATAAAAAATTCGTTTTTCCTAAATGTGCCCTAGATCTAGAGTTAAAGTCGGCTCTTTTGATGAAAGAGAGACAGCGCCCCGCCATTCCGCGCTGTCCAATGAACCTCGCACCATTGACTGGATGGTTCTCTTCCGATTATAGTGAATACCAAATTATGTTTTGTTTTGTTTTGGAATTCACAGTTATAAATTTATAACTTGGAAGTGGTTTAGAAGGATAAAACGTAATTAAGGGGATATAAACTAAATTGTTATAATTAACTGAATCTTGTGTGAGAAACCCTTTACACTAATGTATAGAGTATTACATCAAAGACCGAATAGTGGTCACGGGTAGTGAATATACATTCAAGAATTAATACAAATACAATAAATAATTTGTCAGAGAGTTTAATCCTAGAAGTAACTGGAGTTGATTAGATCAACCCTCCTACAGACAGCCCCAAAAAGCGCCCAACCCACCATCATTTCCTATGTGCAATAGCTGGTAAGAAGAAATGATGAAACAAACTCCCAGCACACATTTCTGTCTGTTAGCCATAAGGACTTTAAGTAAAACAATAATAATGTATGAAGTTAATTAGACAAAGGGTTGCAAAATGCATTATTTACCTAACGGAAGGAAATGGATAGGAACGCTACGCTTGCGTTAAATATGTTTACTTGATTTACGTTAATGAGTTCATTGATAATAGTCTAGATTTCTCACCCGAGTGACGTGAGACCGTCTGTACAGCAGGCACGTCGTACGTGTAATGCTGGTCCTAGAACACGAGGCCTTAGAGAAGGCTACGCAACGGTCCAAGCAATACATGTTTCCCTAAACTTAAACATGTCTTATTCAATCCTAAGACAGAGGACAGTTTGTGCCTAAGCGCCTCTGTCATTGAACAAGACAAGTTCCCAGAATTACTGGACGCGCACTATAATAAATAGCTCACCCTCGACCTACTCAACCTTTATTAAACAATACAATACTATGCAAGCGTTTCGTAGACTCGGTCTGATGCAGGTTCAACGCAATTGCCTTGCTATACGTCGAAATGGATTAAATCGTCACTTCACACTTCTTTAAACTTCCCAATTTCGAGGATGGTCCAGTGTAATTGACAGCCGTGCGACGTCAACAACGGGGCTTTCCACAGGGCATCCATCGTGTCTCGCCAAATATTATTCATCTCTTCTCCTTCGTTTTCCTCCCCACTCCTCAAGTCGTTACGGTGGATCATTTACTGTTCGTGCTGTTCGCCTCTGGAATACTCTTCCACATTCTATACGGGATAGCGTTTCGTTGGAGGTTTTCAAGAGAAGAATAAGGGAACATTTCCTATCAACATGACGCATAAATATGTATTTATAAATGTAAGATTTTAGTTATGTTTTTCCTTTTTTTTATGTATAGTATGTATTTGTTTACACGTAGGTATCTGTTTAGTTTATTTAGTATGTAAGAATTTTAAATATTCAATGTTTTTTTTTTTTTATAACTTGGAATTTTGTTGTGCACTTGAATCACTGTCCTCATACGCAAAATTCCTATGACAACTGGGTTTGCTGTTAGAGAACCCAATTATGGGTTAAGCTCGCCTTTGTACATAAGCTGTCCATTGTATTTGTATTTCTTAATTTTATGTTTTTGTGTGCAATAAAGAATAAAGAGAGAGAGTAAAGATTATTTTTTATTCAGATATTGGCCCGAAAGCCTGGTGTGATTTAACGAGACACGACTCTAACATTCATTGTAATGATCATATCCCAGTTTGTGATGTTCAGCAATGACTACCCCCTTTAGTTTACAAGTGTACATACATCAAGTGCAATGCAATGAGACCCGCAGTCAGACCTTCTATAGGAAACAGAATTTACCAACTAACATTTGGTTGTCCTATGCTTCCAATTAAGAGCGACCATATAGCCTGTTTTGTACAATAGTGAATATTAACGGATCCGCCTTCCATGTATGTAATGTCAGTTAAAGGTCAATAATAGTCCATAGTCAAATGAGTAATTGTAGAGTGTAACAATTTATGAAATTAGCGCTTGTAAGTGTGAAGGAAGACTTCACCGTTTCCCTAGACCAAATGCTAGTGACAAATATCTGTCAAGGTGAGGATTAGGAAATAAATACCAGTTCTCGCCATGCTAGAATAAAGTGTACATTAGTGATTTGTCCCTACCTACGTTATATAAAGATTAAAACTTACCCGATCATTCCGGCACTCACTCACACAATACTATTACGAAATAAGACTAAATTATAATTTAACTTAATAGTTAAACTCGTTACCACGATATTTACAACGACACGACTTTCAATTATTGGTTCCAAAGTTATACCCTATAACCCGACTTCTCTTGATCTCTCAAAATCAGTCCGTCCTGTTTCCCTGCCTAAAGCTAAGTGTCCACTCCAACCTCCCTGAATTCGCTACCTGCCCTTACTCTCCCTCCGTCTCACCACGTTCCCTGTTGCACGGCTTGCAGCCACTTTGTCCAAATCTTAATTTATGGTTTTCGGGTTCGTGTTAGAAATCGGATATTCAAAGTCTCTTTAGAATTTCGTTGAAATACTACTTTTGTCTTGACAGTTTTTACATCAAGAGGCAATTTACGAGTTTCTTTAAAAGGTTTTGTTTTAGAAATGTATATTGTCTCATAGTTTATGACGTTGCCTGTCAAACCGATCTTTAAACCCAAGCGTCCGTGCTTCAATGTGTTCCGCACATATGGCGGCCACGCGCAGTTTGAAATATAAAATAATATTCGGTAACCAAAATATAGAGATAATTGGCGTGTAGTCACAATGGCTTTAAGCTGATCACCGCTGAACCATTCATACAACCTCTACTTCTAGAATCTAGATGACCATTATGAACGCCTATACAAAATAAACTACTTTAATATACTATTCTATACTATAACTACAATTGTCAAAGTCAAAGTCAAAATCGACTTGACAAACCACGATAGATAAGTGTAGTTCCATTACATTTACTAGCTTTTCCCCGCGGTGTACCCCACAGGACCCGTTTTCAGGGCAAAAAAGAATAGCCTTGTCAGTCTGGCTTCATGAATTTTTAAAATCGGTCTATTAGTTTTTGAGTTTAGCCATTGCAAACAAACTTACATACTTACAAACAACCAAATATTTATTCTTCTTTGTAATATAAGTGTAGATGTAGATTTGTAGCTGTATATTATGATACTAAGAATTTTTTGACGAATAGTTACAGATCTCTTTTATCATGTAATCCAGCGTTCCACTCATAATATTCCCAGCTGGAAAGAGCTTTAATGGAATTTATAAGTACCAAAAATCGTCCCACACACGAAAAGCGCCTGTAGAAAAAAAATAGCAATAACGTAAAAGCACGCGTGAAGAGAATTGTCGTAGGAGTAGAAAAAAAATGTAGTTACTAAAAAAGAAAGTGTATTATTACTAGTACTTTCATTGCCGAAGGGCTTGACTTTAAGTATTTAGGCGTCTAGTATATACTATGTACTACAGTTCCCCCATCCCCAGACTTTGCAGGCTGTTAAATAATTATGATGAATCAATAGATATTTATTCAACAACACTTCAAAAATTCAAGCGCCAAGTCCATCAAAAGTAACTACCATTTTTTTTTCTTGTCATCTTTGTACCTATTGTGCTTCCAAAACTACCCACTAGTTGTTGTAAGTGTTATTTCTGCACTATTATTGTAATTTTATGGATGTTATAATTTAATTTTTGCATGCTGTGTCTATCGCATAATCTTGTATAATATGCTTGTATCATATTGCTTGATTTATTAGAATAAACAGTGTAACAATTGTAGATAGGCCAATAGATAAATATTTTGTATAAAATGTTAGTATTGAACGACGTAAATAATCATGGCATTGATATGGAGCGACAACTTTTTCGAAGAAATATTTGAGCTTGTATTTATCATAACGAATATACTTCCTGTAATGTTCAACAGGGGTGACCAAGAACATTATTTAAATGAGTACAGTACGAGCTACGACATAGCAGCGTAGCATCGTAGCATTACGCCGCGGCCGCGTGGCGTAGCAAGCGACGCTCCCTCTTCGTGTAGATTTTTCTTATACTTCACTTTCGCATATATTATTTTTAATTCTAAATTTATATTAGTCGGTATGTTTAGAATTAAATAGCAGTGGAATATTTATTTATCTTGCTAATAAAATTACATTGATTCACGATCAAAATAACTTGTTCGATCTCCTGCTTGAATTCCCCTAAAGTTCAAGATACACCTGTGTCATACGACACTTTCACGGCTCGCTTGATCGACCGATCTCCATGAATTTTGCATACATATAGGCTTGTCGTGAAGATGACAATATAAGATGATTTTGATACTGGTAGATCATGTGTCAAGGATATGCAAATATTTCATACCTTTGAGGATTCGTCTAGAAGTTACTTTAATCAAAATGCGACACGCGTCTTGTGTCAAGAGCAATTCTGTTTCCCAAAGGGTTCGGAGAGTTGCACTGTTGAATTTACAATATATTTTTTGTTGAAGGTTAGTGTTGTCACATTTGTTATACCAATCAATTACTTAGCGTATTTATGGTAGACTAGTTTCTGTCAGCGGCTTCACCCGCGTGTAAAGTAAAAAAGTATTATATATGCCAAGCCAATCATGCCAAGGGAACGTTCTACCGGGATGAAAAGTAGCATATTACAGACTTTAATCTATGTGCCAAATTTCATCTTGATCCGTTTAGCCGTTCTGGCGTGATTGAGTAACAAGAATTCATCCATCCAAACTTTCTCACTGGAAATAAAAGCTCTTAAAGGTTATAATCACCACCCTGACTATCGAATGCAAGATATCCGTTTCACTAGCTTATTAATTTTATCCATTCCCTGTATTTTCCTGTATTGTCATATCAATAATTTAGTAGCAACTCGGCACGATTTCTTTATCTTTAATATATATATGAAATATATATATATACTAATATTATAAATGTGAATGTAAGTTTGTTTGTTACGCTTGCACGCAAAAACTACTGAACCGATCATCATGAAACTTTGTACATATATTCTTGGAGTTATTAGAAGTAACATAGGATACTTTTTTATTAAATAAAAATATATTTTTTTAATGGCTTCACTGCGAGCGAAGCCGCGGGTAAAAGTAATCCATAAATTCATTTTGTTCCCTGTCAAGTCATTTTTACACCCTTACACGTGACCGTTTCCACAGTTCAGCGAGTTTTACCTTAATAAAAATATCCTAGCCTCAGAAACAAAATGACGACTGGTCACTTCCAGACTTTGATTGAGCAAATAAAAAATAAAACATTAATCTGATCAAGGCAGTTTGAAATAGAGGAACTGTGTTTGATGCCGATCGTTTCCTGTACTTTCTGCTCAGAGCGTTAAGATAAATCGAGTCCATAAAATGTTTTATTTTTTCTTTTCCTTCTCCGGAGGAGGTCGTAACAGCTTGCATTTATTTTGTGAGAGATTTAAGAGGATGTGGTCTATACTTTCTACAGACAGCGACGCTAAATAATTATGTGTTACCAGTTCATATCTCTCGTGAAAATTGATTTATGGATTTTCGAAGCAATATGTTTGGTTTACTGAAGTTAAAGTCGTATGTTTTATGTATTTGCTAGGTTAGTCGCAAGCATTTATTTCGCTGCTGTGAAAAGTAATTTTTCGTTTGAATTTTGAAGTGTGTTTGAATTTTTTTAACCCCCGACGTATAATATATAATACTTGGCGTGTAACTATTCTTAACCCCCGACGGAAAAAGGAGGGGTGTTATAAGTTTGACGTTTGTACCTGTATGTTTGTGTATTTTTATATCTGTCTGTGTCATCATATCTGCTAAACTGATTTTGATTAAGTCTTTTTTTTGTTTGAAAGGTGATTTTATCGAAAATGTTCTTAGCTATAGTTGATAAAAATCAGTTCAGTCGTTCATAAATTATAGACGTTTTACTGTTTGAAATTGGGGTGTTTTCGCAAGATACAGTGTCATAATTACGTGTTCAATAGATTTTCGATCGAAGCGTGTCTACTACTAAATAAATTATGTAGCATGAAATAAAAATGTGTCGGGCGTTTTTTTAAATTTTACTTGTTGTTAAAGTAAAACAAATGAAATAACATTTTTGTGAATGGTAGGTAGTTTTTTTAACCAATATTTTCACGAAATGTCGACCTTTCATAAAATATTTATATGCGTGCCATTAAGGTCACCGTGCGTGAGTAAAAATCTTTCTGGACACACCTGTTTATATTATTTTTGTAAAGGCCGTCCAAGAACAAATCTGTTTACTTAGTGAAAATAGTGAGGAGACATTTATTTTCCGACAATGCGGCATTGTTCATGCGACTGCCGAAAAATCCGGGCGGATTTTCTTTTGTATAAAATATTTTCACAACTGAAACAGAATTAAACTCGTTTGGTTCCTAGAATTAATTCAGGTACAAAGAAAAATAGAAGTATGTAACTTTTCTGGAAAATTCCCTGAACTTTAATTAACGTAGTTAGTAGAGGAAAACAAAAAAAGCTTCCGGGATTTTTCGCTGAGATTATCGTATTACGTTATAAAATTTCATATTACATCATACTAACAACATTTTTTCATACAAAATCAGGTCCCATTTACGAATAGAGATCCCTGAATGCAAACTTTATTCAGATCTCGTATATTCGGGTCGTCGGCAAAACCCTCGGTTCCCGGCTTTACTGTAACTTACTTGATGTGGACTTTTCAGCCGAATAACAATTTAATTGCATCCAATCTGTGCCTATTGTTTATAAACGCGAATGTTAACATATCAAATTGTTTATTTCCAGTGTTTCTGTTTAAATGGAGGTAATTACAAACCACGACACGCATTACAATGCCGGGTGAGCGTGTCCCCAGTAATGGGATGGGCTCATAGAAAGGAGTTACTCCAGCCATCCATCAAAGGGATTAACATCGCAGGGTAGCTGTGTCGTCGCCTTATGGGATTAAGAGTCTGACTACGACCTTTGCAGCGTTGCGTTCAATTATTCCGTTAAAACCGAGTGCCCGCGCGAAACTGCGCGGAAATATTTTTTCTATATTTTTTTTTTCAACGAGTACTCTGATCGATTTAAAGAGACTGGCGTTGAATAAATCTATTTTATGTAATAAGTTTTTAATGTCTTTCCGTTTTGTCTTGATATATGTAATTTAGGCAGAGGTACACGTGTATCTTGAGAATAATTGTGTTGTTGATATTAAACTTCTTGAAACACAGTATGGGCTCTTTCAATTTTAGACGTTTGGTGTCGGACTGCTGCTGTGCCGCAGCGGTGCGAGTAATTGTATACAAAAATCAACTGGTTATACACAGTACGACACCCGCACCGCTGCGGTGCCGCAGCAGTCCGAAATCAAACGTCTAAATTTATAGATCCCATAACGTTTACCTACAATTTGTGTTCAGTTTTAACTATAAATGTTTGTATTCAGGAAAAGCCCATTTTTTTTAAATACCTGTGTTTGGATATTGATTGGCTCGCCTTCTATGATTACATATTCTTGAGGTGCACATCTGCCTATCATTCTGGGAATACATGTGTTACAATTTGAAGTATGTGTGACGTCATTAAAACATGAATTTTCATTTTTCAATTCGCAATGGTTTGCTACATAATTCATACCTGTCATATTTATTAAGCACCTACCGACAAATGTTTAAGTACCTACCTAAATTATTATTGTGTTGTCAACTACCAACAAATGTAAAAGACTACCCACCTAAGTAAATAATGTTGTGTGTACAGCAAATAACTCTAAACTTATATTTAAGCCAAATTATAACGTAATTTTTAAAGATCATTTTGATGTATCCTGGATTTTAAGTTGCTTTTTTAGTATTATAAGTTCCTTGAAATAATTAGTACAATACAGTCTGTTATTTTTTTTTCGAAATTTTTTCAAAAATAACTAAGAGAAAGCGATATTAAATTCCTTAATAATTAGAAATAAAACTGTTTTAAAACGTGACAAGACAATTATTGTCTTATTACGTTTTAAAACAGTTTTACTACATAAGAATTATTATTAACCTAATTGTGAGATTATTTAAAGCAATATAGAAAATGGCGGGATACCGCGCCATTTTTTCATATTTGACGTATTGAGACACAGATAGACCCGTTACTATAAAATATTGTGTAATAGATAAATTGACATACTTTTTTATGAACTATAAGCCAGTACAGGCAATATATTATTATTCCTGAATTATTAATAATTTGTGAAAGATCGACTACTTATGGCTAACTAAATACAATTAAAATAAATCTTACACACCACATATTTAGGCACTCTGTTACACAGTAAATAATCAACAGCCATCTTGACATTCAAAGCTTGCTATTTTGGTAGATAATAATACTTTTATAGAGTTTCATTCATCATTCTAACACATGCGTCATTTTATGTGTACGTAAATGTATTAACGTGCGAGCTCTCTTGAGTGTGACATTCACAATCCCGGACCACAATTGAACATACTTTTATCAAGTTCTTACTTCTCTTAATTGAAACCAAAGCTTAATTACACAAAAAAAACAAAGCCTTAATCACAAAAAAAGCGCATTTATACCTATTATAGGTGAAATTGGATTCATAACAACATTTTGAGTGCAACCCATACGTCGGTTAATTAGGCAAATATTCGTTCCTGCAGCGGAAAATTAATGAAACAGTAGCAGCTGCTGAAACAATTCCGTGCGAGTACATCTCAACACATTTAATTGTTATTGTTGTTAATTTTGTTTTAGATTTCGTTGCTAACATTGTTTTTGCCGACTGTAGAGGAAACCTGGCGCAGGGTCCGCTTACGCCGACGCCGCTGTAGGTACCCAAATTTAATTTGATACCTACAGCAAACGTGACTAGACTAGGGGAATATTTTAGGGGTTTATATAGACAGGCGCGATACATCAAAATTATTGGATTACAGTTGTAAAAAATAGTATGCAGTATGCCAATAAGAGCAGCAGTGGTCTGATTGTTATTATCATTCGTCGTCTATATTTTATATGTAAGTGACAATGTACAAAAAACATAAACAAATCCGTAACTTTGCTATTTTAAATCGGTGACGGGTGTGTGTAAATATGATTATTCACACTGGCCAGTGCATACATAAAACATAATATATGCGACCTCCAATAAGTACGACATAGAAAGCCATCCGCACTTTTATAGAAAGCCATCTACCAAAACATACGACGAATAATTAAGATGAAAAGACGTTGTCACAACTTTATTGCATTGTCACGTCGCGCCTGTCTACAGAGGCTTAAAGCCAAAAATAAAATCAACACGAGAAGTTCAATATGTATATTTTACACATAAATTCTTTGTCATTAAACACTTCCTCATAACGTCTTCACTAATTTGACATAGATTTTATTTATTACACCAAAACATCCACTAATTAATTGAATTCCAATTTCGTACTTAACCAAATATTTGGTTGAATATTTGGTCAGAATTATATTGTCTTGGGTTAATACTCCCCACGTAAACACTAGTGTATAGTAGTAAAAATGCAATTTTATAATGATCGCTTTCATGAACATTCAAACCTTAAATGTATCGGCTATATGTCAATCTAAGAGCTATTGTTACAACTCGGAAAAATAACTGTGCACTTGGCACTATCACGTCATTCTGTCGTTTGACTCTCGCTATTGGCGCACGAGGGGAACGCGGGGCGCCGCGCGGGTAGGCGGGAGTGGGGTCGATGATAGTCAATGTGCACAGATATTTTGACCGTGTTGTAGTTAATATTAAAACCTTACATAGTACACATAGGAAGGTAATATGATATCAGATTATCAGTTGTTGAAGTAGCAAATAGCTTTGGCTCAATATAGACATCACTTGAATATTTACTTATAAAGTTATTAATGTAAATATATCTATAAAGCGACAGACAATGTATCTATTACACTGATTTCAACAAGATACTTGAGTATATTAATTAGTAAGAATTTTCTAATACAATGCTGCCTTACGGTTGTAAATATCTACCCCAAATATGGTTCATGTATACTCAGTAAAAAGTGACTCTTTTGTAAATGTAAGTACATAAACAGTTATTTGTAAATCACTTTTATATATTTTTTTTACGTTGTATTAAAGTTTAAAGCGCGGAAGCAGCATTTCTGTTTTATTTTGAACATCGTTCGAATTTTCCAATAGTTCATGTATGATGATAAAATTTCAGTCGTATTCAAGTAATAGCTACTAAATTATATAACTATAATGAACTATGATAACTTATATAAATTATTTACATCTGCTTATTAAACGTAAGAGAATCACAATGCACCATCATAATTATAAGCCCATTCATTCCTATATACATTTATTATAATATGATCGCTCTCAATTTAAGAATATTTCTATTAAATACTTCACTTTCCATTGCTTATAATAATGATAGAAAGACCTGCTGAGCTCCAACAGCAGCATGCATGCTAAGCGGCCATTTCATAATATACGTTATTAAATTCAAATCATCGTAAGTTCAAACCATCGTAAATTCAAACCATCGTAAGTTCAAACTACCGTAAATTCAAATCATTTTTTTAGTTGGAAATATTCAATGAACTTAAGTGTAATAATGATCGCAGCAGGCGCTTCTCGATACGCTTCCAGATAATCTTTTTACTCCAGACATTTTAATTTATAGACCAATTAATTTGACACGAATGAATAACTCTAACTACATAAATTAATGCTTTCGAATTTAATTTCTACAATTATAATTTTCAGTCGAAGATATTTTACAACTGAAAGTTAATTTGGGTATTTCAATGGTAACAACGATAAATATTTAGACATTAATAGATCTTTAAGATACTTATAACATGGAATGTATAGGTTATATGCTTCAAAGTAAATATTATATACGTTTTATAAATAATAATTTGGACAGGTATATTTTGAATTAATTTTAGTACTTTGGTTTTAAAAAAGGCACAAGGGATCCAAAATTTAAAAGTGGAGTGCTAGATTCATTCATTCTTTATAATTAATCTAAAAAAACTTTAACAACAATTATTGTAGAAATAAATACCTATACGACTGTAATGCCTTACTTAAATATTTATTTTATAAAATACAATATATATTTCCGATTACAGAGATTTCAATTTAGATTGATACAACAACAGTTTCGATTTAAAATGCAAATACTGATATATATATATATATATATTTTAAATGTTCTTTATTTTACTTAAAATGTTCTAATATTGATGGCAGTGTATATCTCGAGTCATTCGATTAATATCTTACAACGGACTTCTATATTTTCAATGAATCAGTGCAAATCCCTCATATTACTCTTAAACTATATCAAACACTACGGTAACATAAAACGAAGGTACCCAAAACTAATTCATTAATTTAAATTCAATGCAATGTAGGAGCAAACATTGTCCAAATAATTTTGCCATAAAATGAGAATTTTGAAACGGAAATTCGTAGCTCTTTGGCTAATAATACGAATGCTTTTAACTCAACAAAAACCGATGGACGTTTAATTTTCCAAAATTCTTACAAAACAGAAGGACAGGAGAAGTACGAAGTACGTAGAGGCAACGCTCACTCTCTGAGCACCGCCGGTGGCGCGGATGTCACTCTCCAGCACGAAGGGCTCGTCAATGACGTGGATGATGCCGTTAGTGCACTCAACGTCAGGCCGGAACACGTGGATCCAGTGGCCGTTCCACTCGACGTAGTAGTCTGTGAAAATAAGAAATTAGTTTAATCTCGAATCATGACTCTAAAATCTCAACATTATAAAGGAAAACTGATAATAATGTAAATGAACCGCTAAAAGCTTACTCTTATCAGATTCTTTGACACGCAGCCGGAGTGGATCGCGTGAAGTTGGCAGAACGAAAGGATGTGTTTCGTTCGCGAGAAGTTTTAAATCAGATACTGTGTACGCGCGCCCGGCCCGGATAACATGCCTCTCTAAAATTTGTTTCGTCTGCAAAATGACAAGGGAGATAAAATAATGATGAAACACACAGACGTAACTTCTGAATTATTATGGAAATTTGAAACTTACGAAATAACCAAAGTCTTCCCGGAACAGAGACTTGAAGGCTGAAGGATGCTTGATTTGGAATTTGAGCCAAGCGTGATCGCGAGGGACAAAGTATGTGTAACGATGTTCCATATCATTGAGCTGCTGGTTGAACATCTGACGCTTGCCTAGGTTATACGTGATGCTAAAACAAAAGACAAATGTCGTTATCCTAACAAAATGTTATTGTTTCTTCTTCTGAGTATACTTTCAAGTTCTTATTTTTAGCTAATTGTAAGTAAAACATAATACAAGCGAGCGATAGGGTTTTTGCTTACTTCAGCATAGGATCCGTTTTCAATTTCTCAAAGACGGTTGTGTAAGGAACTCCCAGTACTCTATCGATGATGTGAACGAAGCCGTTGGTTGCCGCAATGTTGGGCAGTGTCACGGTTGCGTTTACTCCACCACCTTCCACAGTTAGGGTTTGATTCTGACCACGCGTCAGAACATTGAAGTACAGATACTTGCGAAGAGAAGCCGTCGGCGCTTGGTAGATCTAAAAAAATATCAAAAATTTAGAAAATATGTACGATCAAAAAATTGACGATGCATTCGACATCCATGCTGTATAATAATATATATGATGCATATACAACAATTTAATTCTATAGGGTCATTCAAAATACAGATAACTCATTCCTGGAATATCTATCGAGAGAGAACATACATTTAATAAAATAAATCACGTAATAGGAATTCATTTTACAACCATGCAACCACAGTAACGATGGAACAAAATAAACGGGGAGACACATTCATTAAAAATAATAAGTACGTTTAAACACAACACCGGGCTGTAAACGATTAAAACATTTATAAAATAAATTGTATTTTAAAATGATTAAACATACAGTTCCGGGTAGCTGATTCCAAATAGCAGCAACCAAACCAGAGAATTAAAACCAATACGACATTAATTTTAATCCGAATCGAATTTTATAATTCGTTGCAATTTCAGATCTCCTCTTACATTTTCGTATTCGTTCATAAATTATATATTCGAATGGAAACAGCACAATGTAAATTAGCATTTCAATGTTTACCTGATTCATGTTGTTGTGAATTATCGCGTCCAATGGCAGTCTCTCACGAACCAAGTGCAAGTTGAGTATATCCCTCAGCTTTTGATGATTCCTACAAACAAATCACGATTAGATTTCGATTTAAAGCAAACATGCGAATAATTCCGCACTTTGGCATTCTAAAAAATACAGTATTTAACTCAGTAAAGCTCATCAGAGTGGAACATTATGGCAGCAATCACATCAACACAAAAAGCTCATAAAAAGTAAAGTGAAGTAAATAACCTAATGATATTTTGCACGCTGAAGTCGGCCCACGCTTCGTTCGAGGGCGCAAATAGAGTGATATCTTTCGCCAAAGTGAGTTCGTTGAAAAACTGGTTGTTTGCTCCCAGGTCCATGATAACTTCATAAAATTTACAAAGAGGTCCGTCTTCTTTTTCCTGCATAAACAATTCTTATTTGACTCTCAGAGGAAATAAATACTACACCAAAAAAATCTTGGTAATCTTTTATCTGGATAACGTTGTAAAGGCTTCCGAGATCCTTTTTAAAGCCAACGTTTATCAAGTGACCGGTGTAATTAATTTACGTACTGTTCTTTGTAATGAAATGCGTAATTAACTTCACTCTTTTAGCTGCAATTCACTGAATATTGTTGTGTACTCAAATATTTACGTCTATGTTTAATTATGTTTAAATAAAGGCCGTACTTTACCTTTGTTACGGGTTATCCATTACAAAAGTAGTAAAATCTACAAAATATATTAGAAAAATAAACAGAGAAAATATATAATAAAGAAAGTGTACAAGTAAGGTATGTTAGGTAGGTAGGTCATGCGTATAAGGCGACAGTACTTACAATTCCCTAAAGTTGCCAAGATCATGCAGGAACGGCAGGATCCAACGGAGCAGGGATGCAAAAACAAAAAAAGATAATAACAAATATTCATTATACCTACCTGTACTAGTGGGTTCTATTGGTATATATGCTTAAGTAAAGACATAATATAATATGATTTTACGTTTAAAGGTTTACACACAAAATACGCATTAACAATTAATACTTCTAAATCAAATTCTACAAATGTTATTATCAACGTTTTTACATTTTAAACTTCATTACTTTACTAAAACTGCGGTTACTAATGATTTGGGTCCTAAGCTGTTGTATCTAATGAACAAATTACTTACAAATCAACGTTAGGTTGGAGTCTACCAAACAATATAACTATGGCATCAAAGGAAGCTTACCAGACTATCACAGTACTCAAACTTACGCTCGATTGCACACAAAAAATCTTTTAAGAACGTGCTCAAATTGATTATACTGTAGATTCTATGAAACGGAAAGGTATGTAATAAAAATAAAGGACACACAAAGATGGATAATAAAATAATAGATAAATTAAACGCTTCATTTTACCTTCATAGCCTGGGTCCCATTAAAATGGAGCGGAAAGTCAATTATGTGATTGAAATTGTGTTTCTATTAGCTTACAGTACTAGTAGTATTAGTTGAAGAAATGTTAGGTGATGTGTAGAGTATAAGTCAAGTAGCATTACATAATTATATGGACAACACAAGAAGTGAAGAGGTATACAGTAATTAAACTAGTAATGATTTTGTCAAGCAAATATTGCTGGCTCTCTCCTTAGCTGTGAAATAGCAGAATCTTACTCAAAAATCCCTCCACTATACTAAGATCTATCCAAAACCAAACAAAAATTCAAAGTGAGATTATATAGTTTTCTAAAAGTCCACTCACCCTGAGGAAATCGATAACCGTAGTATCGACGACCATAAGCGGTCTCTGAATGAGATGGACCACTCCGTTCTTCACTGGTATATTGGCTCTCACAATGTCTGCTAGAACCACGCCTCGGGCATGCTTTGCATCTCCAGCAACGGTGTTAGATTTTACGTAGGCTATAGAGAAAAATAATAACATCTTAGAGAAATGGAGAAAGGATTTGACCGTCGCCGTTTAGGGAAAACTTGTTCCAAAAGCTGTAATGATATTGCTAAATTCTATGAACAATTATTTGATCTGCTGTTGATTGCCCGATCCTAGCAGAGATTCACTATCATATTATTTTTTTACCCGCGAAACCGTTTTCAAAATAATGAAAGTTGTCGAAGATTCAAGTGACGATTCCAGTTTATATGGAGAAAAATCCAACGATTCATCACTATAAAATCGTAAGTATTTTAGTTATTTTATTTGATGTTTTCTATATAATTATCCAATTTAACCTTTTTCAAAATTTAACCTTCAAACCTTTATTTACTGCTACGTAAATCCGACTGTGAATTTTAACTGTGAATTTTAATTTATCGGAGCGAATAAGCACGTCGCTTCACTACTGGAAGCGTCCATGAAGTATTACATTTTATTGTCTATGGTTATTGGTTGCCTGTTAATAATTGTGAAACTTCTACGTGCGTCTGTCAATTGTAAAATAACAGTCTGGACGGAGAGAAGATATGATTTTATGAAATTACAATCATACATACAATTCAAGAACCGGTATTTCTCAAAATCACAAGCTGAATAAAATTATATTCTAAAATCAAATTGCTGCAAGTTATTAAAAAAAATCATGTTCGAACGCGCAGTCGGACGCTTGGCTGCCCCTTTAAATACGTCATGCCAATTACCGTCATACATCAAAATCAACTACTATACAACATCACAATAGAGAAGTTAGAATTCCTGACAGACGTACGAACGTATTCCTTCAGCGTTCACTTATACAAGCAATTACCCTGTCAGAGCTTGAGTCATTGAATAATTGATTGACTGCAGTGATCGCGAAGCAAGCTTGTCAAAATACGAATATGTTGAAATTGGTTGAAGGCAATGACTTACTTCAATTGGTTTCATAATATGACTTTGATGGCTAAATTATTATGATATTATTACGGTAAGTACTTCTAACAAACTTTACATTTCAATTCGTGGTGCCTTTATCTAGAACTCGTTTTAATTTCTTTTACAAAGTTCTATTGTCACAAGAAAGAAAATTTATTTTATTAAAAGTCCAAAGCACAATACTCGGAAACGAAGTTAAGTTCCCAACAACGGAACAAGGCATAACAGTATTCGCTTAATACCACTAAATCGGTTATAAAAATGGAATACAAAAAGCTATATAAAAAAACCAGTGCAAGTGCGTATAGGACTTCGCACATTTAGGGTTCCGTACCAGACCGCAAAGTAAAGTTCTCAAAAAATCTGATTTATCAGTATCAATATATTGGTATTTATTAGTAAAATATACATAATAATAAACAGTATCACAAAATTTGAAGTTCATATGTCAATGGGAAGTTGGAAAATTCTTCGGAACTAAATATTGTAAAAAAAAGCTGACTTTGGTGGCTTCTCATTCCTTTTTTACCAATATTTTTTAAAACAAAAAACATTATTCATCTAGTCAACGAGCTCTAAACAACGATACTCGATACCACTGGATGAATAATATTTTTATTTTTTTTAGTTAATATTTTTTGAAAATTTGTGTGGCATTGGGTCAACACGATTCTTATACTGAGAAAATTTGAAAATTGTAGCTCCAACCGTTTGGCTGTAAAACCCGTGTGACTGATGACGGACAGATGGACAGACGGACAGACGGACGGACAGACGGACACGTGAGTGACGGCAAGAGGGCTCCGTTTGGACCCTTCGGATACGGAACCCTAAAAAGTAACTTTATATCAGCTTTCAAGTTTGGCGAGGTAGGAAAAGTAATCTATCTATCAACTTGATCAAAATGCCAGCAGCTGTTATCGCGA
Source organism: Orthosia gracilis (assembly GCA_947562075.1). Classification (NCBI taxonomy): domain Eukaryota; kingdom Metazoa; phylum Arthropoda; class Insecta; order Lepidoptera; family Noctuidae; genus Orthosia; species Orthosia gracilis. Next base: position 31,694,032 of record OX387272.1, on the reverse strand, counting down.
AGAACGCTTGAAAGCTTGCCCTTTGCCTGCATTTGTGTCTACCTAGCTGTAGTTGGGTTCAGCTGAAAGGTCAGATATTTTCAATCTATTATTAAAGACTGAATTTCTCGTTGCCTGTGGTTCGCGATCAAGGTACAAAATATCCAACGTATTTTTTTTTAAAGAGATGAAACCAATTTGTTTTCTTCTTGCGCAAAGTGCTGCGCAATACCTAAAAGTTAACTGTGATCAAGGTATGATGTACGGATCAAAAGTTAGAACCGTCCTTTTAAATGTTAATCCACTTTGTGAGGCGATAGGAAAATAATATATAGGTGGGCCCAGTACATCGTCAAACTTAATTAGTTGTAATACGCAAAATAATCAAAGCACAGGTGAACGCATGGGACACTCCAACATTGGACGTGGTTTCAACAGAGGCACCGCATTTGCACTAGGTGTCGGCTATCGGAAGCGTGTATCCCCCAAATACGCTAGATTACCTCGTATGCTTGCAGCAACGGACTACTTGTGTTCGCAGTCGATTGATTGCTTTCCATACGCTTACAAGCGATTGATTGGTTTAGACTTAGACCATTGCAGGTCACATCAATTCGCAGATGCTCTTTTGGCTGGATTCATATACTTACTTATCTCATCCTTCCCATTCATAACGGTACTGAAAGATATGATGACCTTGACGTTGTCTCCGAAGGCCAGAGTCTCAAACTCCTTTGTATCAGGCGTGGCATGGGTGAACAAGACATGGTGAGGAATCACATGTCCGTCTATGACTTTCTCGTCTATCAAATCCGATCTTGTTGTTGGCTAAAAAGGAAAATGAACTTAATTTCTACGTCATTAAGAAGAGTTTTTGCCGACTACTTTCGGAAAGAAATATACCTTTACCTTGAACCCTTCGTCGACTGGGATAAAGAACGTGTGTCTGCCGTCAGAGTCGAATACTTTGCTCTTTTTAAGTTGGTTCACTTTCTGTCTAAAAGATCTGTGGAAAAATGCATCTTTGTATAGAGTTTTTTTTTTTTTTTTTTTGAGTGGACGTAAACTTAAGCGCAAAGCAGGAATTGGAGTTTTAGTCTCTCAATAGAGACTAGTCAATACTTGTGACCATATTTAACAATCGTTAACTAAGGTCTCAAACATCAGGTCCAAACAAGTAATGGCAAACTCCCATTTCTAGTACGCACATCTACTGGTAACTGATAGATATGTTACTGGGTTGGGACGTTAATCAGACAATTTCAAAATATGACCAACTAACAGTGTTAGTAATATTTCATGGAATGACCACTTCAATATCAATTCAACGATCTGGCTGCGACATGAACATCAACTTTAAATATAGAAGGACTTGATTCATATGTTATCAGACATAACATAAATGAAGAGTGCTGTAATACACTTTAGTCTAACCTAGACCCGCTCGCAATAATTCACGAACTCTGAATACAAAATTCATTAAATTCACTACAGAATTCAATTCGAATTCCTAGCGTGTAACTACAGCCTTAGTAGCGATTGCATTGCAGATAGATAGGTAGTATCCAGTAATTGTGTTGTTTGTTTCGCGAACTCAACGCGCAAAAGTTCAATGCAACGATAATTTCGGTTCACCGCGAGTTTGGCCGTAATTGAAACACTAGCAGCGAAGTAATTAAGTTCAAACTTGTTTCATTTTCAGGCTTATTTTTCAGACTTTTATTAGCAATTTTCATGTACAACGTGTACTTAACTGTTAAGGACAATTACAATGCAAACCAGGCTTAATATTATAATTGTAATTGTTCATTAAATGGAAATTTTAAAGCCAATTTGCACATTATTTTCGACGAATAATTGCGTTATTTCAACTTACAAGACGTGGTTTTGTAATTATTTTGCCTGAAAATTATGTAGTTTCATTCAACCTGTATAGTTTGTGTTCACCGTTGTTAGACAAACTTCTTCTTTTTTATTGTACGTTTTGGCTATTATGCAAAATCTGATATTTTCATCCATATCATAAAGTCCAAAATCAAATTAAAATTTTAGGAAACACTACATTTGAACTTAATTCTAATCATTGGATTGCATTTCGGAAAATCACATACTTTCGTTTTCCTTAGATATAAGAATTCTCATTAAAGCTCATATAAAATGTCTTCATCCAGAAGAGCAGTTCACTGGAGGATCGGCCCTTTCTAAGAAGGATGAGGAAGCTTAGGCCATATCATGTATCTCTAAAAATATTTTGTTAATGTCTTACCTGAGTCGATGCTGTCCAATATTAAAGAGGTCTGAATGCTCCAGGAAGTGATAGGCATTAGGGTTATAGACTGGGGAGCTGATAGAACTGGGTCCATGAGGCTGTAATGGCAGCAACACTTGGTCTATCACGTGCAGGACCTAAAGCCAAAGGATAGAATTAAGATCATGGCAATACAAATTTGTCAAACGTAAAGTGGGACGTCCTCAGCATAGATGGAGCGACGATCTTCGCAGGGTGGTAAGTAGCAGCTGGATGAGAATTGCTGAGAAGTTACATTAATGGCGTGCGATTGGAGAGGTCTATGTTCAGCAGTGTACTTCTGTTGATGATGACGGAATACCTTTCTACTGCCTTGTTTGTCCTAGGAAGTCAACACTTCAGCGTACGACTGTGTCTCAATGTCTACAGCCGTTTTTAGAATCAAAATGCTTGTTCAGTTTTGGGTTAGCTCGCATGGCTAAGGTAATTTTCATACTTGTGTGCAGACCGTAAACAATGTCAAAGAAATCTCAGATATGTGAATTAAGTTACTATTTTAGCATGGCGCTGGATCTGTAACTAGGGTAAAACATACAACTGGAACGTAGGTACTATCAACTCTAATAATCAACGTCTGTAGGAAGCTACAAACGGAATTGTAAGCCTGGCAAGCCTTCATACACAATCATTATCGGCAAACATGCTTGACTGCCAGTATGTATCTCTCTGTTATGTACGTGTCTGCGTTATCATGTCACAGATTCCTGTAGAAATTAATCATTACGGATATAATTAGTATAGATTTACCAGCTCTATTCATATATTGGATTCCCATTCCCAATTATATACGAACAGTAACGCCAAGTAATTCCCACTGATAAAATTTTTCTTGGCCTCAATCTTGGATAGATTATATAATATTGTTAGAATATAATACTACGGTAAATAATCGCAATAGTCCATCTCCCAAGCAAGGTCCATAATAAACAATTTTACGTCAACCATCTTGGCAAAATAAAATAAATTTAGTTTCAAAAGAAACACAAAAAAATAACTTTGTTGCTCTTGTCAAAAGAAATCAAAGATACTAGAATAAAATAATAGAAAAAAGAAATTTGCGCTGATAACTTTCTTCCTCGTTAGTTGAACCTTTTTGGTTCATTCGACTGTGAATAAAATTGTTAGAGAAAATATATAGTTTTTGCTCTGAAGATAAAGTTTCCTTGTTCTTATGTGGTGAAGAGACCATTATTAGTGTTAATACATAGCGTGTCGGAAGGTCCTTGGGTTCCGTACCGGGTCCACTTGACCTTTGACCCTGATTGTTGTTCCCTCGTCAATATCCTCCTGTAATTAGTCTAGCTGGAATTTGGGTTGAGGTACTTGATAGTTATTGCTTCGACAATTTTGTTTATTTGTTGGCTCGCTTGGTATTTTTGTTTATTGGGCTTTGTCGTATTTTCTTTGTAGGAATTGATCTATTCGGATTTTGTTATCTGTAATCTGAATCCTGAATAAATATTATATATCGTTCTTATGTTTGTTTGTTAAGAAAAGTAATGTAAGACTGTAAATTGTAGTGTTTTTTGCAAGCAAATGCAACACGGTTGCAAAGTGCGAAAACGGAAAAATGGAGCCAAAGGAAAGAACACACCTATATAATAGGTTCCTACCACAAAACCGGCGGGTTATAAAAAGCCTCTTTATTCGAAATTCTCTCGCATGGCACAGTCTAATAAAAATATTTTTTTAGCAGCAATCAACAAAATGATTTGGTTTCCCGAATCAGGCAAGTAATCACGTCGTTCAAGCTTGCCTGGGTACAAAATGAACCCTGTATATTATTCGTATAAGAAAACGTGCCAAAACTCGGTAGCTATATTGATCGTTGCGGACTTTTTGGCACAACACTTGTAACGGGTTAAACAGAAAATATAACCCGATTAGATTTTTCCGAATAATTCGAATAAGCCCCTTGTTTCCATGATTTCGGTAAGGCTGTGTTATTAGGGCAGTGATTAATTGGACAAACAGCAATATAATCATTTTTTTAGGTTTAATATGTATCGATTTTTCTGCGCCGTTTCGGGAGCAACTCTTCAGTTTTAGTGTTCCGTACTAAAAATGGAGCGGACTTTTATGGATAATGAAATAGAAAACTGAATTACTATGCAATGGCGTCGGTCGGTATATTAGATATTTTGTGTTTTTAGATGGTTTATTAACGAAAGTCCTTTCCTTGTAGCTGTACAAAATCCCTCTTGCGACTTTTTCATTTTTTTTAAATACACGTAACTACGCACCTATAATCCCGGAAGGTTTAAGTAGAAGTGTATTTACAGTACAATAACATTTCGATAGATATTTTCAATTCCCATGTAATAGGAGGCAACCATATTACCCTTAACCGGGCACAAATCAAGACTCCTAGCTGGTATGCTACAGTAAAAATCCAGATGGAAGAATTCGTAATCATAATATTTATTTCACCAAAAACAACACAACTGATTACAGCAACTTTACAGGCTATTAATAAAGGTTATTTTACAATGGAGCCCTGAAGCCGAACTAGGACAGATCCTGTATCTCGCCATACAGCGCCATATCCTCGAGAATAGACAATAATATGGAGCCGAAAATATATACAAAAAGATACATCTAATCATTACATCGCCAGATGTGGGAAGGCCCTAAAAAAGTGTCATTCGAGATCAGCAATGGCAAAATGCCAAAGAGTAAGGGATTAATCACGTGAAAAATCGATAGCGTTTGACATTTACATACTTTTTGACATATTTCCAATACCTATCGCCACGCTTTCATTGAATGAATGTCACTTTATGTCTAGAGCCTATGGAACTCAATAATAGCACTTTCGACCACTAGATCATTGATGTTCGCGGGCTTGCGGACGGCGATTAATGGGTAGCTCGCCGCCCGATGAGGACTCGACGGCGCGTAGTGTTCCATACAAGCCTCAAAGAGATGTCAGCAAAAAATTTACGGGGTCCCCTAGGGCCGATGCCTGTCTAGGTCGTTGATTAATTTTGGAAGAATCTGTCTTCCCGCGGCCCTGGCACAAGCAACTGATGGAACAGGGGTGGGTTTTAGTCAGTGAAAGGTTGAATCACGGTTCATGAGATACAGCCTGGGGACAGACAGAGAGACGGACCGCGGACTCTTAGTAAAAGGGGCCCGTTTTTACCCTTTGGGTACCGAACCCTAATGACTGTTGTTTACACTAAACTAACCTCTATTTGATTAAATTATAACTCCAACCGATTCGATTATATCAATCATAACCCTAATCTGGCCACATTGAACTAAGCTACTTCATTCAATTAAGTTGGAGGAGTTATCGAAGTATTTCGTCGAAACAATAATCGTATTATGTCTTTACCAAAGACACCTGACGACAACTATGAATCTCCTGAGAGTGTTATTGGCGTCCGTAATACAGTGAGGTAAAGCCGGGCTTAGCTTGTGAAAAAACTCTTGAAATTCTTATTATCTTGGGATATTACTTTTTCGTTTTTGGCTCGTTTTATTGAGACACGTAATAATAATTTTTAAGGTTGTCTCATTACCTACATTAAAAGTGTCTATCAGGGACTCTGCGAGTGTGCTTAGGCCTCTCGTACGCCTTCCAAATTACCAGGACCCCAGGGCCTCGAGAAACGTAAAATATGTTATTTTTTTAAAGATCTCTTCTTAAAGCTCTCTAAGCCATAAGTTGATGTATTGAAAATTGTTACATCATTTACTCGAAGCAACGGCTTCAGCTTCTTTTTGTTTCGGATTCTTATATATTCGATCGACAACTTTGTTTGAAACTATCAATTATATCTATGTAAGCAATAAGTTAGGTACAGTCCATTAAAAAATAGCTCTAAAATTCCGATATGCCGCGGTCGAATCACTGAATAGATCGAAATAGAACGTGTAACAATCCTGCAAATAAAAATCTCTTACTTCACCATCACATCAACTTGCTGTTATCCCAAAGTTACTAGCTTTTGCCGGCGACTTGGTCTGCTTAGCATTGGTACTTTGAATAGCCATTTGTTTTATATTGTGCCATAATACTATAGCTGTGTGGGCCGCCTTACTTGAGAAATTATTAGTTCACCATACAAACTTCTACCCCCTTGTCCATTCCCTAATGGAAGATTTCCGGGATAAAAACTATTCTATGCTGTGTCAGCGCTTTTAGCGGGAAAAGGTATCAGACAGACAGAGTTACTTTGGCTTTTATAATATTATATATAGTATGGATAATTGACAGGTTCGCGTTTAACTACGAGTATTATCTCACATGATAGTACGCGATGATGTGGCCGTCTACAGAGCACGCTTACGCTTTGCCTAGACGTGACCCCACTCTTGAGTTAACTCGATATGACTAATAATGAGAGAAAACCTCTTACCTGCAACTTATTATTCCTGTTGACAGCCTGGTAAGACCTGGTGACGTAGACCTTAGCGTTGTTCACATAGATATCGTCATGCATCGCTCCGCGCCGCGTCGTCACCCACAGTGGCGGGTTGCCGTCCAGATCCGTCGATATCGCATAGTCCATGTTTGATAGGGTCGTCGCCAGATTTGCTGCAAGAAATTGATTTGATTAATTCCTCCAATTAGAAAAGTGGTTTGGCCGAATTTAACGTTACTGAGAAAAAATGAATTTTATCGTTAAACACTTTTTTCGTGCCAGGCCCAACTTTCCAAACGCCTAACTGAATATTTACAATAATCGGCCATCAAGAGCACCATCAATCAATACTTAGATGAAAGTCGACCTTTAAATGCTTCCTAAGCGTTTACGGCGTGTTTGTTGATATCGTATCATTTTGTTCCCGTCCTAAAATAATCTAGAATTACGAATTTATTGTTAGAAATCTGTTATTAATTCATTAATGAAAAAAAAACTTTTACAAATAGTTGGTTTTGGGTGGCTTTCTTTAACTGTTGTTTTATACAAAATCCATGGGAATAATTTTATTTTAGAATAAAGAGAATCCCTATTTTCTCATGGATTTTGTTAGAATGATACAGCTAATATTACAAGGATCTAATTTGTATTTATGTATTTATTTTATTTATGTGGTGTACTTTATAGTACACCACAAAAATATTACAGGACAAACATTCACAAAACAAGTGTACAATGGGCAATCTCTTACAGACAATCTTTATTTTATTTTTGTATTTAAGAGCCTACATCCGCTTTAGTGCCGTAAATCGATAACTTTCTAAAGCATACTCTTTAGTAACGGCTAGGTTAAAAGGTTTGAAAAAAATCTATATTTATTATTGTTTCATGTACATTATTTTTTAAACATGGTTTATTCGTATAACAAATAGTTTTGCTATAAAAAAATAATTAGCAACACGATATTTATCGCAACTTTTGGATACTCCTCCGAAACGACTTGGATGTTTAAAATATTTTTACACAGAAAAATTGATAGCTGGAATTTCTTCATAACTGACATAGCATATGTAAATCAAATAATATTTTGCAAAGAAAACTGTTCAAAAGGAAGTTCAGTATTGATATTTTGGCATCGAACGGGCGCACGGCCAGTACTGCGTTTACATTGGGGCGTATATATCGCCTTAATAACAATGGAAGGCTTTAGATTATAATTACAATCACACAGATCAAAGCTGCCTACTGAGCCTGCTGGTAATTGTATTTACTCGTACCTAGACTATGGTCTACAGGTAGCCAATATTCAATTCAACAGACGACATTTATCGATTGATTAATTACTGGACCATAACATTTTCGATGGATAATGAATAATCATGATACGTTACACCATTAATATCATACACATCGAGCAAAATAAAAATCTAATGTCACGATAACGAACATTATTCGTAACAAAACTTCCCTCCAGAATATTGTGCCGTTTCTCAGGTCGCAAAATCTATTTATCTTCCTGATAAATGACACAGCGACGCTATTATTAATATTTTATTCAAATAATGCGCGGGTGAAACCGCGTTTGACAGTTAGCTCGTTCCGTGACTATTATAATCGGATTATGTCAGCCAGTATTGAATTAGAGAGGCTCCTTTATCAATCCACGAAAGAGATACGCTTTGAATCATAAGAAGCTGTGAATAAATCTAATTTTAGCGTTACTTTTGCTGGTACGTGCCTAACGACTAACTTTTTTGTAACCACGCCAGCGCCTGTTCCTTCGATCTGAACGCAAACTACTTTCATATCTTCAGCTTTGATTTCATATAAAGTTTAATTTCCATCTCAGCTAACCTGGGCTAGGTTTGTTGATATAGAACAAAGTTAATATTCTAAACAATAAGCAGCGCGTTGACTCGCAGACATGTGGAGTTAAAATTAATGAATGCCTAGCCCCCACACGTAGACACAAGGTGAAAATCTAGCAGAATTGCTTTAATTTAGGGAGTTGCTGTACCTGAACTAGCTTAGTTTAGACCAAACTACAAGGAGGGTTGACTAATAGGATAAGTTCCACAAGTTTAGTCTTTGAGCTTGGGTAAAACAACAAGCGACTTTGACGTTTGTACCGAAATACCTCAGAGAATGTTTTATGCAGATGCATTATTACCTAAAATTACTGTCGTGTCCCTGTGTCTTGAAGGGTCGGGTAAAGGTTGTCTGTTGTACAAACTTACATAATTATATATGAATGTATACGTATGTATTGTTGAGCATCTGAGCATCGTTGTAAGTCTAAGGAGGTAAAGGTTTTCATAGTTGTGCGATCTATTTTTTACAAATTATTTTGTTTTGCACGGAAGGAATACCTACTTTAGAATTTTGCGCTGTTGGTGAAAATTTCGAAACAAATTGAGGTTAGCATTAAAATTCGGATTTTGTCACTTTCGCCTAATAAAGTAGATTTGTGAGAAGTTTGTCAAGAAATCGCCTACGGTTTAAACTTAAATTACACCGGCTAGAGCTTACTATAGCCGGAGTTATTTCACAGAAATGTGAAATATTCGTTATATTCTTTTGTATCTATCATTTATATTGCTGTTCACTTATCTTAGCCCATTCACAAACCCCCTAACAAATACATAACATAAATGTGCTATCTCTCATACGACTTCAATGGAGAGGCCTTATAGAAACACACACATACCCAACATACCTACACTTACACTTACAACAATACGAATACACCCACAACATTTACGGGACAAATAGCTCACATACCTATATGATAGAGAACGAGTGAGTCGTCCAACTCTCCGTTGAATCTCTGGAATGCCTCGTTGGTTGGCGCGAACAGAGTCATCTGTCGGTAGTGCAGAGTAGTATTGGCGACCACATTGCGTTCCAGCAGGGAAAGAAACTGTGGACAAGATAGAATTTGATTTAAATTACAGTTGTATTGATTGATAGCATTTGATTTGAAGTTGAGTTGATATATTTGAGGTAACTTTATTCTTTTGCACAGACATTCGCGACATTCTCTGTGGTCATTATTCTATAAAACCGCATTCATACCAAACATAGATACGTGTATTACAACCTAAAGCAATTTCCTTCGTTCAAATATAGATAATTATGGTTATGAACTGATTTTTACTGCAACTTTACACAGTTTAAAAAAGTCCTCTTCCTCCAAAATAACGTCCAAGACCAGGCCATGGTTTACTGCTGTGCCAAGTTCGTTTCGCTGTTGAGACATAATTGATTAACAAACATCCAAATACACAGACTTTAATATAAATTTTCGCTTATTCTGATCAGCTGGTCCAGGTAAACTTTCAATTGTACTAAAGTGAGCTGTATAAAATGGAAGTAGTTGAACGGTGGGTAATAACGGCAGCTATTGTCGGCGAGCTTCACAATAAACAATTCCTTTCACTCGACTCTTGATAGTACCTGCAAGTACCTACCCACTTGCTGAATGAATACTGCACTTTTCAATGTTTCTATCTATGTTTTATGCTTT